>OY540824.1:26807102-28007102 GCA_961205895.1 Mythimna pallens
CATCAACGTCAACGTTACGTATACGTTTTGAAAGGAAAAGACCCGACGGCTAAGTGGCGCTAACTGGTGGTGACAATTTTCTTGAAAACCCTCATTGCTGTATACCATCTGGTCCACTAACTTTCATCCACGTCTAGATAATACAGTACTCTCAGAACCTCTTTGTTCCTTATGCGGACCTCGGGCATTCAGGTGTGTCAGAGGTAAAATCTGTGGAGTAGCACTGTATCACTAGTCATGAATTATGGGTGAAGAGAGTTGCAAAGAGACCTGGTTTTTTCTCTCGCCGTGTGAGCAAGTATTCCATCCGGTCTAACCATCGGAGGTAATGTAGGCCGACAAAAGTTCACTTCGACCGATTTGGCAAAGGACTAGAATGCCCTGCTACCATACGGCTGGGCAAACAAGCTTTGTGTCAATATGGGTAATGTACTCAAAGCGTGACTTCCTTAGTGCCTTTTTGTAGCACTTGGCAGCATGGTTGAAGGCTTTCTTCTTTGAGCTCAAATCCGGAGCTTGACGGTCGCGAGCGTCCACCCAGGTAAGAAATGCCGAATGCTTACGCTCTTCAGCTTCAGCTCAATCGACGTTGAACCATGGGTGAGCTGATCCATCGATAGGTAGGGTCACTATAGGGGATGAAATACTCCATAGCTTGATGTACCACATCGATTAGCATCAGCACAGCTCGACGGATTTTCAGATGAGAAGCAGACCTGCTGCCAAGGATAAGACGTAAAGAAGTGCCACATCTCATCCAAATCTGATTTGTACGCCACATTCACCGTTCTCGCGTGATTCGCAGTCAGGTGGTGAAAATTACGATACTGACATCCCAGACAGTGATCTAAAATCCTAGAGACTGTACAATACATCTGTCTGGTTTGGTGATCAGCAGAAAGTCCAGACAATTGGCGGTATGACCAACTACATCAGGCATCCTAGTTGCTTGCCTTACCAGTTGGGAGAGGCCCATTAATACCGCAAAGTTTGGCGCTTCTCTCTCATCGTGGTCGGTCCTTTATGTGATATTTAAAAAGCTATTGTGATTTAAAAAGAATTGAATTACTCGTATTTTGTGCATATAATAATTCATGAGAGTGAATTGTGTTTTTATTGAGTACAAATAAAAGTTTTGATCTACTTTTTATTTTTATCTCTTACGTCAGTAAATAGTTTTTTATGGCATAGGCATAGTTGGTCACAAATACTGTATAACATCAGCACAGCTCTATTATATAGCTATGTTTTCTAATTCGTTAACAGCATAAGCAATATAGAGTACACCATTAAGAGACCTTTACAATGAAAACTCTAAATGTTTATACCCTTTGATGTCCACCATGATACATCAATGCTAAAATTTTACTAATGTTATATCATGTGTATTCATTATTTATTACCGTAAGTTCATGCTATCTTTAAAACTATAGGCTTTATTGTTTTTTTTTTTTTTTAATTCAGCATCAAAGAATGAAGAAATCTAAGAAACTTTGTTTCCAGACACTTTTTAAAAAAAAATATCTTAATTATTGTTCTCCTGAAAACCTTAGTTTTGTCCCTTACGTTATTTCATATTTCCAGTATCGATTTTAGTCTGGGTATTAAGGTTAAAATACCTACTAAAATCTGCAGGATTTTATATTGATGAACGTAATAAATATATATTTCCTTATACTTTGGATTCAGAACATCCAAAACAGTATGAAAGAAAAGAAGAGAAAGAAAGAAAAATATTTATGAATTTCATTCGAATTTGACCTTTTTCTCTTGTATGATATAGAGTTATTATTCCAGAATGTAAATAATATATCTAGAATTAAATTTTTTTTTTATGAAGGTAAACAAAACAAGTCGCACATGACAATTTCACCGGCGCTGTGTAGCATTTATTTTATTTCAAATCACATACTATACAAGATAAAATCACTCGCACATAAAATCATAATTATACCAAATCTACTACACAATAGATGACGTCATCGCATGACACAACACACCACGATACCACTGTAGAAGCAGGCGTTACGACAGCTAGTGGGAACGAGACACGTTAACCATGGTCGTATAATGTCATTAAAATGTTTTAACAATTGGTATTTTTATGAATTGTCATTAAATTTATAGTTATAAATTTAACTGTTATTAAGTTACTAAAATTTCGTTACCTACCTGAAGTTAAGGGGTAAAATCTACACGTCCATTATATGATCGTATGTCTGTATGGTTCAGAATGTTTGACTGTAAGAAACACAGATGAAAAAAGGTTGTTTGTAGCAGAGATGAGAATGTTGAGATGGATGTGTGATGTGACAAGGATAAAGTAAGAAATGAGTGTATTAGAGGAAATTTAAAAGTGGCGCCAGTGAATGGAAAGTTGAAAGGAAATCGTTTGTCTTGGTATGGGTATGTGAAGAGAAGGGATGAAACGTATTCTAAATGAGTTATGAGTATACATGTGGATGAAGGTATACTCATGGAGAGGGAGAAAAGATGGATGGATTGTGTGAGAAGAGTGATATGTAAGTTAAGGGAGTTAGTGATAGGTGATAGGACAGAATGGAAGAAAAAGCGAGTTACGCTGACCACAACTTTTCTTACTCTTCTACCGTGTTGTATACACGGTAGAAGAGCAGAAAGATGATGAAGACCTGAAGTTAAAGGTATCATCCCAACTTGCAAAATGTCTCTTTTATCACACTTCTAAACGTTTGAAAGTATGGAATTGGGCGCACCTTGTAAGATTATTTGCCCTTTAGTAGTTGTATGATGATTTCATTAAGTGTTTTTTTCATCTTACAATAATCTTGATAATGTTTTTGTAAGAACAAATACACTTACAAGTGTCTTTTAGCACAATACGTCTTATAAGGTGCTTTTATAAGTTACACAATCTTTGCCAAGACAGATATAAACGTTTTATAAAGTCTAAGCTCTTATTACGGATTATTTTTATGGCTATTTTGCTAGTTGGGATAGTTGATATGTCTATAAATAACTGTAAATTACAAATTTTGATATTTAACTATTACTGCTTAAAACCGCTTGAAAATAAATGCCGCCCAAACTGCGCGTCACGTAGACTACTAACGCGACTTCTTCTTTCTTTCTTCATCAATCAGAGTAAGTTCTAAAGCATTTAAATTCTGTTAAATCGTTGGTTGATATGTAGTCTATTGAAATATATTAATTACTAATAAATATACTAATAAAACTAACAACATTATTTTAACAAAACAGACAGACTATACACACAGTCAAACCTAACCAATCAGGAAACTCAGGTGTGATATATATTCGCAGCTCGGCGACGTGCTTGGCATGGCGACCGCTCAGATGAACATCAGCGACCTGCGCAAGGTGCTGGGGCTGCCGGTGGACGCCGAGTCGCCGTTCGCGCTCCCCTCTGATGAGGACTCTGCCCCCCAGACACCCTTTAACGCGCTCAGGGTCCGTAGGCAGAGCATGGAACAGTTATCATTGATACAGGTACTATATTATCACATATTATCGTTAATACAGGTACTATATTCTCACATATTATCGTTGATACAGGTACTATATTCTCACATATTATCGTTGATACAGGTACTATATATTCTCACATACGAGATTATCGTTGATACAGGTACTATATATTCTCACATACGAGATTATTGTTGATACAGGTACTATATTCTCACATATCATACACACACATAGCTAGGCGCCCCTGTTCATCCCGTTAGGGATTGAATTTTGGAAAACCCTTATTTAGTGCTCATCTACGACATAAAAGGAAGCCTTGTACAAAATTTCACGCTTCTAGTTCCAGTAGTTTTGGCTGTGCATTGGTATGTCAGTCAGTTTCTCCTTTTATATCTTTAACTTCACCGTTATGATCATTTTAATGTTCGTGATGGTGTATACAAATTAGGTTATATAAAGTAATATTGGGTACTACATTTGTCGAGAAACGCCACTCACTGCGTCGCCGTCCCGTGCGCCTCACCCCGTCGTCATCTGCCGTGGCCACACATTCGTTCTCGTGTGAATATTTAGGTATACTAGAACTTGGTGTTTTTTATTTTATGCGGGTAATCACCAAATAACTTTTCCCGCTCTGAGTGGAACGAGAAGGCGTGTCAGACTTTTACTGACTAAAACCCACCTGGGTTCCTTCAGTTGCCCTTTGCGTTTTAGGGCTATGATCTCTTTCGTGTTTGAAATGTATGCGAAATGGTTTCCCTCAGCCCTAGCAAGCATCGACCCTACTGGGCCGCTTCAATTTTGACGACGCGTAGAACAGTACGCGCAGTCGACGACTTGGACTCGGTGCGGACAGTTACCGGACGGTCGGAAGGCTACCTATTGTTCGCCGTCCGCAAGACCGCGCCTACAGCGGCCGGAAATCAGGATCGGAATCCCGGCAGCAGTTGGGGCGTGAGGACCGTTGCCTCACACAATCGGCCGCCTCCTTTTTCAGGAGGTTTCCATCCGCGCACCCAACCAACACTGGATCCCGGAGCGCTCGTCTGAACTAACGCAAACATTACTGGTTTATATAATCGAAGCCTCGTGCCACTAAAATCATGGGCAGTGTTTACGCAAAGGTATGTAAGGTACCTATATATCAGGCACTTATCGCGATGTATGTCAAAAATTACCGTATCGTACATGACTATATTAAACAGCATTTCTATCCACAGATAACACCAGACCCAAAGAAAGCCGAAGAGGACTTAGTGGTCGAGCCGAAGAAAAAGTTCGAACACGCCGAGTCCGAGGACAATCCAGAATTGTTCTTCGACCTCTTGCTGCGCTGCCAGTCCACAAGGATGGATGAGCAACGCGCAACGCTGAACGCTAATAAGGAGAATCTTCCCAAGCCTAAGCCAGCCACCAACAAGATACCCAGCAAAGGGTAAGTGCACCTGTCTTGCACTCAGTGCCCCAGTGCCATGATCCACCGTAAGTATGTATTCTATTATTTGTAAACATACCTATCTCGTTACTTCGCGAGGATTCCTAGCTTTTTTGCTGCCAGGGTTCGAGACTCGCACCATGAACGCCTTAAAAATTTGACGTTACCGTGTGACTTCAGAAGCTGTACCCTCAGTGCGTACTTTGTCTTTGTGCGCACGTACTCCACGATGTCTTCCACCCTTGTGGTGTGATGCAGGCAGGAGATGTACACTGAAGTGTTCAGCTGGGCGGCACGCAGACTCACGCTGGGAGTTGCAGGTGCTATACCGCAGCGATTCTTGTTGGTTTGCGTTTGACGCTTCCTCCTTTGCACCGTAACGAAACCATCGTCATTTTCGACTTTGTTCTTTGCCTTATTAAGCACAGGTTAATTTTAACAAATGTAAGCATAGGTTCGAACTTAATCAGACGCTCAGCGATCGCAGCTGTGTCGATTAAGACTCGAGAGACAAAAACAAAATCAAAGTGGTGTATATGTTGTGGCCAGATCTTAGAATTTATGATGTGACCCTCCATTTCATGAAATGATACTATTTCAGCTAAACGCATGATTATTTCTTGATATGGTCTGGTCAAACATGGCTAATCATATCGTAAAATAGTTACATTGGCCACCAGTAGAGTCCACTGTTCCTCGATGTATTCCTGTTTTTTACTACAAAATATGCTTTTGTACACTAAAAATACAATATGGTCTTCTGGGTGGTTTAAAAAAATAACCACAGAAGAGACGATGGTACCCTACCATCTTTTGTGGTTATATTTTGTGTGTTCTAACCTAACCTGTCCAAGTCGGGGTGCCCCAAGTCCCTTCATAATTGTAAAAAGTCCATTAAAATTTGGTGGTTACAATAAGTTTTTTTGTGAGGAATAAGATTTTTGATTATATGACCAAATGTGGATTGACATATCATCAAACATCACCGTTTACACGATCTGGCTAGTTTTAGCTGGCCATATCATGAAGTGATCAATTCTAAGGCTGGCAAGGTCTAGTCGACTGCTACCTTGATAGTACATTCATCTTCTTAATTCATCTCGGAATTTGAGATACCCAGCTATAGACTCGTATAAACTTGTATTTGGACATCCTAAAAGTGATCTCAAAAGCTACACATATGGAAGTGTGTACGCGACTGGTAGGTGGGGCTTTGAAGAGCACTTCGAGCGACTAGTCCCTCGCGTTGGGAGAGCAGTGGGTGCTTTACATAGGTTGCTGCCAAACTTCGGGGGCCCTCGGGAAGAAGTTCGCCGCCTCTACGCGGGTGTCGTGCGATCGATGGTCCTTTATGGGGCACCTGTGTGGTCAAACAAACTGTCAGGTGTCTGTCGCTGCAGGACAAAAATTAATAGTCTGCAGCGGAAAATGGCCATTCGGATCGCACGTGGATACCGAACGGTATCTTTCGAGGCGGCAACTCTCCTGGCACGCTTTCAACTACTGGACATCCTGGCAGATATGGACGCGAAGGTATACAGCCGGATTCGTGATATACGCCAAAGTGGTAATAGCGTGCCGGGGATCGTTGCGGTAAGGCTGAGACGGCAGGAACGGCGACACGCGCTCGAGAGGTAGAGGCTGCAGCAGCCGCAGTTCTCGTGCAAGCGCGTTGTCGAAGCCGTCCTACCGCACTTCAAAGCCTGGCTGAAAAGAAAGGAGTGCATCTCTTACAGACTCACTCAGATGCTGACCGGGCATGGTTGCTTCAGTGAGTACCTAAATAGGATAGGGCGAGCGGCCACGGCAAATTGCCACCATTGCGGAAGCG
The DNA here is from genome assembly GCA_961205895.1 of Mythimna pallens. NCBI lineage: Eukaryota > Metazoa > Arthropoda > Insecta > Lepidoptera > Noctuidae > Mythimna > Mythimna pallens. The sequence goes on from OY540824.1 coordinate 26,813,837, forward strand.
CCATGGATTTTGCACAGCACACGTTGGAAGACTGTCCAGCGTGGGCCACTGAGCGATGAGTCCTAATCGCCAGGATCGGGCAGGATCTGTCTCTACGAGCAGTAGTGAGGGCTATGCTGGCGGAGCCAGAAAATTGGAAGGAAGTTGCTTTCTTTTGTGAGACCGTAATGGTCCAGAAAGAGGCTGCTGAGCGCGACCGTGAGAGGGCTGATCCCGCTCGGAGACGAAGGCGTCGGGGAGGCAACCGCCTCGATGCCTAACACGCCGAAACCCCGCTTCCATCATCCAATGCAAACGGGACTTTGGGATCACGGGCGTCCAGAGTGGGGACTCTGCCCGCCCATCGAGTGATTCCAAGGAACACGGTGGCACAGTGATCACGTGCTGCCGTGCACAAAGAGGCTCAGGGGAGACCGTTGTACAGTCTTCTCAGGGATGTACCCTAACAGGCGTTGCACAGAGGGGGTTCCGGAATGGTCTTTTAAGAGGTAACGGCGCCCCTTCTATATGTGCTGATGGTGATTACCGGGTTGGTTTTAGTGAGATAAAAATCCCGCACTCCCCTGACTTATCCCCAAAGCCTTTCGAAGGTTTCCCCTCGAAAACAATACATGACGTGTGTATGCGACTATTAAAATATAAGGTAAGTTACTAGCTAACTATTAATATAAATTATATCATAATTTAAATATAATTTAAGTATATTCCTTAACAATTCTATAAGTACACGAGCAGCCAAGTGTTATAAAAAAAAACACTTCATTAAAAATAGATAAAGTAAAATAATTATTAAATATAATGTAATAGTAATAAGAAATTAAAGTTATTAATGATTATTTACTTATCAATATTAATAAACTTCTAAAGGTTCTAGAGTGGCGACCGCGCACCGGAAGACGCAGCGTTGGAAGGCCTCCCACAAGGTGGACCGACGACCTGGTGAGGGTCGCGGGAGTGCGGTGGATGCAAGAAGCACAGGATCGGTCATTGTGGCGACGCTTGGGGGAGGCCTATGTCCAACAGTGGACGTCTTTCGGCTGAAATGATGATGATGATTAATAAACTTTGTATGGCGTGTTTTGGACCGGAACTACTGGTTGACCTTAAATGGTACTCTAACCGCGCGCTTTCCGCCTTCTATCTTAAAATGATTCAAAGTATATATTGGTTTTTATTTTATTTTTTATTTTAATTATTATTTCTTATCTACATTGTGCTCACATATTAGAAGCGACAAGAAATATGTAACCAAGATTTATGTAACTCATAATATGATTTAAAAGAGTGTCCATGGAGTTTCTTGCACGTTCTTCTCCATAGAGATCTACGCTTTGGAACGTGCAATTTAGCTTCACTTGTATTTTTTTTTTTTTTTGACTGACCGACATTCTGACAATTCAAAAGTGCCTGTAATTGGTCTATTTGAAATAAACGTTTCTGATTTCTGATATAAAAAGTTTTTGAAACAAAAGTTGTAGGAAATTCAATCCTCTACAATATTGATAATAAATAGCAAAAAATCGTTTTTGTGACCTTTGATCTTAGATTTTAATAGTCGCGTACATCCTACCACAATGTAGGTTTTGAGATAACTTTTAGGATGTCAAAAGTTTATACGAGTTTATAGCTGGGTACCTCAAATTCCGAGATAGCTAATTTTGACTAAGATGAATGGACTAGATGATATCCTACTAAAACAAAATATGTCATCATTCTTTCCCTGCACAAGTCTGCCTGTTGGCGCCATGCTTCATTTTATTATGAAGAAGTTATTGCTGCGACCTTTTAAATGGTATGATAATTATGCCACAACTTGATACAACACTGGGAACAGAGTCCATACAAAAGTTTTAAGGTCAAGCGTACCTATTGAATAACACTATAGTAATTGAAATATAACTTGAAACAGGGGGTGGATGCCGGTAACCGCACCTACAATATACAGGGTGTTTGGTGCATCGTGTGCCAAATTGAAATGGTCGACGGGAGGGGTCATCTATTATCCTTTCAGGTCCCTAAACACGTCTCATGCTCTGTGGATTTTTTTCATCGACGTTTTATTAGTTTATGAAAATAATACCCAAATTTTTCATACATATACAGATTACACGATTCACCAAACACCCTGTATAACACACTACATAAACGCAGCTCTCCAACGCGGAGCCTGCCCTATGCTGCGAGTGCCGAGTATATGGCGTCGCCGTCGCGGCGTCATTTTCTTGACCGATTTTACTATCTAGCAAACGCGAACGGACACTCGTCTCTTATCTCATGACGATCTCTGTATCTATTCAAACACCGCTCACTTATCTGCTATTTCCAACAACGCGTGCCTCTCGCCGCCTGCGCCACAGATGACGACACCGTGTTGCTGCGTGTTTCTCGTTTCGATACGATATCTCTTGACATAAACCCTATTTTCATATTCTTTGTCTCACCTTTATAGAGCCAGGTTTGACGTGTCCGCGGAAAATATTTCAAGTTTTATTTCAGAGATCTAAATTATGAAGGCTTATGACGAAGATTTCAAGGGGTGTGTACTTAACTTTCGATTTCATTTTTCACAAGAAATTGCTCGGGTATTATTTTCAGTGATATTGATTAAAAGTGTTTTTTGTCGTAATGTAAACAATAGTAAGTAAAAATTTTAAAAAGAATGCAAAGTAAAACTGAGTAGCATGGTGCCTGTGAGGTCGCAATGTTTTATTTAGCACTTGATGACGAATATATCACAAGTGGTGCTAATTATACTCACACGTATTTACATAATAGTAGGAAGTTTACCGTGGCTATAGTACAATTTTGGTGTACACTAAAAAAGAATTCTGTAAAATATCGATGCTTGCAAACAATATTTCCTACCATGTAAGTATTAAGTGGTCATTCAGAACTTTGACATAATTAGATACATAAAAGAAGTAGAAAACAAATCAAAGACGTTAGGAAATCGGCATCTGACGCTGCGCCGGGTAGTAGTAGTACAGCAGGCTCGTGTTTATAGTGATTAAGGTGTTTTGATAATGACCGTATTGCTAAGAGACCGTTGATTGAGCCGCCTTCGTTTGCCGCCTACGATTAATATTATCAATGGCAGTTACGGGTAGTTAAAACTTAGGCCTACAGTCCACTTCTACTACGAGTTTCACAGTTTTGTACGTAAGCTTCACGCATGCGTATAATGACGAATACGCGGCTAAGAAGTACAGTAGTAATAGTAGTAGAAGGACAGTAGCCCTTACATTCACTGAATTTCGACAATAGGTTTTACGTTTTATGGACCATTAGAAATGGATTTCATATAATATTAATAAACAGACATGAGAGCTGCTATTTCCATGTAATACCTAATCGATGAATAACATTCGTGTTTTCAAGTTCCTGTTTATCAGTAACAAGTGTTTTTATCTTTTATTTTATGCTGCCAATATAGTTTGTTAGATAAAATGAATGACAGTTGATTACTGTTGGTGTCAGGTCCAGCGATACGATGCTGGAGATGATCAACAGCCTCCAATCCGATCGTATGGACTCGCAGCGCGCAGAATTGCGTCCCGTGCAGAAGGCGCCAAGCAAGGAGACCGCGCCGGGCACCTCGTTGCCAGGGCTGCGCGCGCAGCACACCACCCGCACCAAGCCGGAGGATGACTTCCTCGAAATGATTGCGCGTGTTCAGGTACCTGTAAAAGCTTATTTAAATTTTCGAGGTTTTATTGATCTCAATGGACATTTATCCGATTGACCATAAACCGTGATCGTATATGCACCTTGAGCAAGAGGCACAGACTTGTAGTGAAGCCCAAAAAGACGCACAATTTAGTCATTCCCTAAGGTTCATATTCGTTTTACGCTAATATAGTCATTCCGTGTTAAACTCAAGCTGTTAACCAACCAGTCAACGGTTGGTAATTCGCCTTCGCTAGGTCATCCGATAACTTGAGACTTAAAATGCCATTGCATTCTATGTTCCTAGATAAATCGTTTACTGTCCAGGTCGCTCGCTGGACTGCATTGCCAGTGTAAATAAAACGCGCGCAATCACTTCCCGCATTTAAGTCTCGTCGTAAAGGAATATGTTAAATTTTTCTTCACTTATTTTTGTTACCTATATTATATTTTGTATGCACCTATGTATTTTCAATAATAAAAACATACTTGGTATTTCAACTAATTTGTTAAACTGGTATTTTCAATGTGTTTTATTTTCTAAGTGCAACCCCAATTTGTGTCCAGACAATAAAAAAAATCCAGGTTGCCCGGAAGAAATCACGGAATGATAAAAGAAAGAAACAAAAAAGTAGAGAAATATAAGGCTGCCAATACTGTTTTTTTTTTCTAGTTTGTTATCTGTTTGTACAATAAAGAGATTGATAGGTTTATTAATCGGAAATTTTTATAGGGCTCTCGCCTTGAGGACCAGCGCACTGAACTACCCCGCGCTAGAGCTGAGCAAACCAAGCCGCGGCCGCAGCCGCAGCAGCAGCAGCAACAGATACGCCCGCGCAACACCAACCAACAAGTACGCACCGAGCAGCAACATACGCGAAACGAGCAAAGCGTGCGCAACGAACAGCAGCGCTCCCACGGAACCGTACCCGATGAGGACTTCTTCCTTTACCTCATGCGTGCCCAAGGAACACGCATGGAGGAACAGCGGGCCTCGGTAAATGTCAACATTCGTTTGAAATGAGTTTTTTTTTTCATGTTATCTGGTCATTATGAAATTAATTGATATGCCACTCGTTTCTCGTCGTTTAAGATTCCGACCAAAGAAGTTCGCCCCTTCAAGAATGATGCCCCTGCAAAGAAGTGAAAATTCTGAGTCCGCCGAGGTTGTTCCGTGTTGTGTCTCGCTCGCGGCTCGCCTCCTGTCGTCAGCACTCCCTGCAACGATACGATGTCGTCTTAATAATATGACTTATAGGTTATCGCTTCTTGTACATAATGTAATATGCTAAGTGATAGTTTTATTATGTTGTTGGTGGCCTAACTCAAGCCGGAACTCGAGTAACTAACATAACTAAATTATATAAACCTTCGTTAATGCACACAAATAAAATAGAAATCAAAAAAACATATTGAAGTTTTTAAAAAACTAATAGATACGGTCTAATATATTTTTGAAAATATTCCGGCCTTCTTTATTTAATACGAGAATTGTAAAAAAAAACTTACTATATATATATTGACTAGTATTGTATTATTGTACGTGTAATGACGGTCAGTGGAGCACTCGTATCGCTAAATTCAAAATATTCGTCCGTTGCTACAAGTGCCTGACCCTGACAGACATTTGTCTTTTTATTAATTGTATTCTTGGCTTACTTTTTATTAACTAAATTACTCATGAATTTAATTAATTATTTTTGTCTAAGTGAGTATGTTAGCTTCGATTTCTAATTTATTTACTATACTATTATTTACACTAGAAATCTATAAGTTTTAAGTATTTACCGCTTTGCTCTAATTGTGGCAATATTTTAATAGTTACTAAAAGTAGTTTTTAGTTGTAATTTTAGGTGACTAATTGTAGTAATTAAACAGTATAACGACGATTATATGTCGCTGCACGTCGTCAGGCCAGGTCCTGGCGGGCTCACTACACACCACACTCCTTACTTCGCTACCTGATTGTTTTGATGAGTTTACTGATGTAGTCACACTACATCAGTAAACTTTGTCTATAAATTATTCCAAATATATGACCTAACTTCTGCCTGCGGCTTCGTCCGCGTCACAATCAATAATTATCCCAAGGGAACATACTCCTGGAATAAAAACTATATCCTGATCCAAGACATCGTCTACTCGCGTGCCAACTTCATCCAAATCCGTTGATCTATTTAAGCATGAAGGAGTAACAAACACATACATATACATTTTCGCCTATATAATAAAACTGTGATTATTGAATGTGAAAAGTTAATTCAGTAATTTATTTAAATTTCATATTAAAAATTAACCAAAAATCACAAATTTTTAGTTAGATTTACGTTATTTTATGTTCATTCCAAATGCATTTATTGTGTTCAATGTGTAAATTGTAATATTATCTTTCGAATAATGTAAAAATAATGGATTTTGATTTGTAATATTTTTGGTCAATTGATTAATAACGATAATACTAACGGTGTATGGATAGAGAATGACGATATACTACTGACTATCTGTTACTTTTCTATTTACACAATCTCAGCTTTATAAAACTTAATGTATAATCCTACAATCGTGAATCGAATCGCTATACTGTATTCAGTTTCAAGTGTTCATTGTGTAACACAGTAATGTCTCGAACGGTATGTATTTTTTGTCCAAATAATAAAATTTTTTAGCTGACAAATTTTAGCTAGACTTTTAAATTTTAGTATCTCCAAATATTTTGATTGTAATAATGATGGTATGGAATATTTCATTAAAAAATAATTATAAATTAAATTAAATATTGTGACTGAATGGCCAATAAACGCCAAACTACACATTGAACTGATAATCTTGTTTTATTTTTTCATATGTGATGATAAGATGAAGTGGACTAACCTCACTTTTTTTTTTTAACTAGCTTACCTGCCGTGCTGCCAGACCCGACAGGTTTACCCAAGTTTATAAAAAAAACTGTAGCTAAGTGCAGGAGACCAAGAGCCGCAACAGTGAATGAGGCTGTTCATCCCGATACGTAGAAAAGCTACTGAGAATGCCAAATAGGAAGTCTAGCCTTGACTTGGAAATTTTAGGTTTTTTTAAATACAGAAATAGTACATAGGTATTTTGTTGATTAAAGGTGCCATTCGAACCTCGGCGGCAGGCTGCGGATGCAGGCAACACATGCGGCGACTGCACGAAGCCGGTTGCAGCTGCACTATGGGTTTTCTATGTAGTATGGATTTTTGTGAAAACCATTCCTAACGCGGATGCGGCCGCACGTGCTGCCGTGCTTCGGCTGCGAGTGCTGCTGCGACCTGCAGCCGCAGACGATCGCAGACCAGTAGTGCTACGGCCGCAAGTCAATTCGCACGTAGTTACGTCACTCCAACCTGTTTTGAAAGGTCCCGAAATAATCGCTACTCGGAACCGATAGCGCTGATATTGGATTGAAACGTAGATTTGTGACTGGTACGTGCAGCCAGCCTCGGAATCACTCCCGGCTGCGGATGCAGGCAACGGTTGCGTGTCATGCGTGTGCTACCTGCATTCGCAACCTGCAGCCGAAGTTTGAGTGGCACCTGCTTTACGGAGGAAATTGTAAAACACTAACAATGATAGTAGATAGGAGCATAGTAGAGGTCCCATACTTTTTGCTAATCACTGATATGATTTCGAAGAAAATGTAGATAGTATAAATAAAGCCCTAGTGAAAAACGAAAAAACTGGGCTAGTGCGAGTCGGGCTCGCGCACTGAGGGTTCAGTACAAACTTACCTATGTAAATAGTTCAAATTCTGAATGTAGTTTCCAAGATTTTTCTGAATTGTAAAAAAAGTTTTTTTTTTTAGACGTAACAATAAATTTATTGTTTTCATATTTATAATACTTACTTGTGCTGTAAAATCTTGCTTTTAAATGCCAAATTTCAGGATTCTGGGTCAACAGGAAGTACTCTATGAATTTTGATTCCGTGTTGAAATATACATTTTTTGCGACATAAACGGCCGTATCTTGTTTTTTCCCTAACTTAGCAAGTTTGAATTTTTTTACAGCTTCAAGGGACCGCGGACGTGAGTATATGGTTTCAATTTCAACACGACACCTGCACGTGTTCCCGAGATAAAGGGTCTTAATAGACAGACAGACACGGACAAGAAAGTGATCCTATAAAGGTTCCGTTTTTTCCTTTTGAGGTACGGAACCCTAAAAACGCCGTTCTCCCAGAAATGCTGACTAGACCGATTAGGGAGCAAGTGAAGCGAGATCTAGCACTGGTTTAGGCCGGGCGCAAACGTTCGGTTTCCTAATTAGGTTTCTTAATCCGGAATTCAGATTCGGAAACCTAAATGATCTGTTTACATACAAAATTTTATTTTTTCCGTTTGGAAAAAATAAGAACGTGTGCGCCTGATTGAACATTTTGTATGTAAGCAGATCATTTAGGTTTCCGGATTTGATTTCCTGATCAGAAAACCTAATTAGGAAACCGAACATTTGCGACCGGCCTTAGACGCAAAAGGCGTATTTCTCGAAATGGCAACTGAGTCGTTAAACGCCTAATTCTCAGAATGGCCCATCTGAGAATTAGGTGTTTGGCCAATTCGCTAAAGGCAAAATTTTCTGAATGGCTAATACTACGTTCTACGTTTATTTGACTATATTTTTCAATGCTGTATGTGATAATGATAATAAACGTTTACCTATCATCATTATGGATGATTACATTTGTTTATTTGAAACATTAAGTTTCTTTGCAATATGATGAAAAAATATAGGGTTTTAAGGAAAATTAAGTATAGAAAGAAAATCAACTTTATTATTTTCTTCAATATAAGACTACAACAATATTGGCTTGAATATTGGAAGAAAATTTTATTAATATATTTAAAAAAAAAACAACAAAGAATACCCCATTCAGAATAACAAAATAACTAATATAACTTTGAGATAAAAAATATAACAGGTAGGTATATAAAGCTTCTGAAAAAAAAGGTCCACTGTCCAACTACACCTTAAATTTTAGGTACAGTTACGTTATACCTACCTTGTTTCGCGCTCTTTACACAAACGTGTGTTTTACACGAATAGCGAATACGTCAATTGTCTGTTGACTGAGTTTAGTTTGAGATGAAAGACAAAAAACAATCTTTCGTGTTTTAACTTCTTCATAAGTCTTGGTGGTGACTTATCAGAACCAAGTGCTTTTGTCAAGCTCTTCACTTAATGATTGTGATCTAACAGAATAGTTGAGCTATTTTTTTTAGAAATGCTCCTTTATCATTTTGTCTTCGTTAAAAATTTACAAAACTTAAGTAGGTATGCTTATATAAAACATGAAACTCAGCAGAACGAAACATCTTCATCTGATGCCGATGACGGTGCGACCTGATGTCCAGGTTGAGTTTCTTCGGCAATAGAAATATCGGTACCAGTATCCATATCATGCTCACTGTGTTCTGGGTGAAAATATTTAGGTACCAACATAGTCAACCTCAGACTTGCTGAACTTCAGAATTGCATGCCTTTTAAGTTCTGTCGTTTCCAACATATATGTATATCGATGTTTCCATATTTCCCGGCAATTTTGAATTTGGAACTGTTCTATATTCGAATGTGTTTAAATTTTGAATCTCTAAACAGTTGAAAGTATTAGGATTAATGCTGTTTAGTCACAGCTTCGATTGGAATCTGTCAATGAATCTTTCTAAGGAAAATAATAATAATTATTTGGTAAGACACACTAGCAACTATTTAGCTGATGCGTGTGTTTCATATAGTTTGGAGATGTTTAGTCTGTCCAACCGATTTGTAAAGCAGTTTAATGTGGGAGGTTTCACAACACTTTCCAGGAGCCTGTTCCATGCCGTTACAACTCGGTTAGGTAGAAATTGCTTAAAGGCTTTTTTTGGATGCTTTTCCCCATAACTTAAAGGAATGTCCTCGTAAATGTTTGTTGGCATTCAGTGTGTAAAGAAAATGTTCGTGCAATAATTTTCTACAACTTTAGAAGAGGCCAGACACGGCTTCAGTGTTTTGAAGAGCTAACATTTGTGTTCAGTGATGAAGCCCCATGTCTGCGGACTGTCGAACGCTGGTATTTAGAATTCTAACGTGTACATACTAGTGTTAGTGACAAATTTCGCGAAGGACACCCAAAATTCGCCTTCACTGAAGATAACATTCCTGTGAGACAACTAATTCTCTAAGATCGTCATGGGACGTATCGAGAAATAGAGGCTCTATTAGGCATCTCAGGGACAACCATTCAAAAGATCTTGCATGAAGCGCTTGGTGTGAGAAAGCTAGTTTGCCGTTGGATACTGCAACTGCTTTCCGATGATCACAAGGCAGCCCGCGTCAGATGGTGTAAGAAAACTCTGCAAAAGTTCAACCGAGGAGGTTCAACTATCTACAATCTGGGTCTTTCAAGACGAGCCAAAGCCGACTAAAGTTGTTCGTTCTCGAAACACTTCAAAGAAGATGGTGGCCACGTTCTTTGGAAAAACCGGTCGACAAAACTTTAAACGGCATGCCTCGTACTTGCGCAAAACTTGGTTTCGATTCATTTGTGCATACGAGGGCGGCACTGAAAATTTCGGAAATCAAGGAAGTGACACAACATTACAATTTAAAAATGTATTTATTGCTTTTCGAAGTATTCTCCGCGAAATTTGACACATTTTTCCATACGACGGAACCGATAATTGAAGCAACCATTCCATTCGGAAGTTGGGGACTCTAAAATGGCCGTTTTGTAGGCGTCCATAGCTTCTTCAGGTGATTAAATTTCTGACCACGCAATTTATTCTTTATTTTAGGGAAAGTATAGAAATCATTAGGGCTTAGGTCGGGGCTGTACGGCGGATGGTCTAATAATTCTATGTTTTCTTGCTCTAAAAACTCTTTTGTTCTGTGCTGTGCGTTCTATGATGCGGCGGTTGCAGTTCTCTTTACGGAGTTCAGAAACGACCTGTGGCAAACAAATGCTAGCATACCATTCTGCATTAACCGTTCTTTGTCCCTCAAGAGGAATAGTCGCAACATGGCCGGTTTTGGAGACAAACGTGGCCACCATTTTTTTGTGCAACACTCCGTGAACGAACGAATTCTGTTGGCTTTAACTCATTTTCGAACACCCAAACTCGTGACTGGTTTTTTGTTTCGAGTTCGTACGCGTATATCCAGGATTCGTCACCTGATACGATGTTGTATACAGCATTTGAGGATCCTGCGTGGAATCTTTCGAGAGTTCTGACGCACCAAGTAACGCGATCCGCTTTCTGCTCTTCACAGAGCGAATGCGGTATCCATCGGGAAAACAACTTTTTTACACCTAATTGTTCATGCAAGATTTGACTCATGCCAATGTCTAAAGTTGCCTAAATTTCGCGGTATGTTACATGTCGATCTTCCTCAATCAGCTTACACCCAGCATCAACGTTTTCTTGGGTGACTGCAGTTGTTGGACGACCTCGACGGGACGATCATCACTGAGCTTGACACGTCCACGTTGAAATTCAGCAAACCAGCGGTAAATTGTGGTTTTGAATGGGGCTTCATCACCAAATGCAGAAATCATCCGGTCAACACACTGTTTTTGTGTTAAACCACTTCGAAAGTCATAATAAATCTTGGCTCTTGAATTTTCTCGAGTCAATTCCATTTTCTCAACGACTAAACAAGTTTGACAAGACCTTGTGACAAGAGCGAGAATCTTTTTTAAAATAAACAAATGGTATTCGATTTTTAAAACCAAGGAGTTTTCAATTAAAAAGATTTTAATATGACAGGAACAATGGAAATATTCCAATCCCGATACTTTTAGTGCAGCCCTGTATCCTAGATTTCTTTGAATGTTGTAAATCTATCGAAGAACTATTTCTTTTACTACCATATAGATAAGTATACCATAGTTCACAAAATTTGTAAAAATAGCTATAAACAGTAACAAAAACTAAAACTAAAAAACTTACCTGAGTATCGACGTGAGGACTAGTCATTTCCATGCATTTTGTACATTGCGTTTAGCGGAAAGGTTAACAGAAAAAACATTTGTCTAAACCTGCAGGGCGGAGTCTAAATGACAGGTTACGACTAACGATGGGCATATTTTTCTTTTCATTTCAATGAAAAATAACAAAACTGTGACAAATATGAAAAATTTCACTTTGGCATGAAAATTTTCAAATTGAGTGAAATAGTAGATACATTTTGATACAAGTGCAGAAAGTTTGTCATTGCGACCGGGGCGGGATTCGCACGAGCCGTAGGCGAGTGTATTATGGGGCCGAGGGCTGCAGTTGACCGACAAATAAATAAATGTCCTACTTACATACTACGGAACAACGAAGGTACCACAAACACCCAGACCCAACACAAATATCTGTTTCATCAACAAATATTTGTGTTGGTGCGGGAATTGAACCCGCGACCTTTGCGTCTCAACCGGCGCCATAAACCACTGCGCTAAACGGGTTTTGGTTGTATGATGGTGTGTGTGTGGTGCAGCTACTCACTGGATAGGTGGATTAACAAATAAAAGTCCTTGCTGAATCTCCAGGTATATTCCTCACACACAAAACTACAACACTGTAGATTAGAAGGCGCAAGCAAGCTAAGCACTAGCAGGATAATATACAGTTGGAACACAGTCTTTGCAAGTCAGCAATGATTTAGCGCGGGTATGTGTCGACAACTTTTTATCGGCGCGAGTGCACGTATGTCTTTCTAGCAGCGTAGGTCGTGACTGGTGAGAAACAAATATATCAACAACGTGGCGGTAGAAGAAAAACCATCGCCGGCGCGTCATCGATAATGCGTGTGTACAATGCGTCACGTCATTCCATACATAGTGTTTAGTGTATATGTGTGTTGATATCTTGGAAATATATATATATATAAATAAATATGTCCGCAGGAACAAGGAAAAGTTGTTCTTAATGAAAACCTATGCAACATAGTTTCATCAATGCGAAACCTCATATCATCTGTGTATGGATACGCAACGCAAATATCAACTTGCTAATATTCCTGGCTTTGCGAAAGAGCTATTTTCAAAATATGCTGCCTGAAAACTTACTATTCCATGCGGACGAAGTCGCAGGCACAGCTAGTATTTATAAATAAATATGTATGTGTAAATATATATAAATAAATAGATGTAGGTGATTTATATATTTATTGTTTACGTGTAGTGTGTAAATTGTGTAAAAATATGTGAGTCGCCCACATCACTCCCCTCCAGAGACCAGGTTAGGGTCGATAGTAGACAGGAAATATGACTTTTCTTCCTGAACGAGTTGTCTTGACTACTGGGATTGGAAGAGTTGGTTCGGTAATGTTTTCACTAGGGGTGGTGTTGGTGTCAGACAGTATGAAGGCTGGTTTTAATCGATCTAACGATACTGTGACTATTTTACCCTTGATTTTAATTTTAAAAACTTTGGCACCTCTCTCGATCACCTCATAGGGACCAGTGTATGCCGCTTGAAGGGCACCTCCCAACGCGTCGTCCCGAAGAAATACGTGGGAACTGGATGACAAGTCTTTGTGAATGAAGACCTTGCCTTTTGAGTGGTGCGTCGTTGGGACTGGCTGTAGTTGGCTGGCAAACGCTCTGATACGGGCTGTAAAATCAGTCATGTCAGTCGTGCATTTGTCAACGTTATGGCCAAAGAATTCACCCGGCAGTCTCAAAGGTTCGCCATATACTAGCTCGGCGAAAGACGAATTCAGAACCGTTGCACTGAGGGTGGTATGCTGTGGTCTTGCGGTGCCTGAAACCAATTGCTTTGCTGAGATATTGGAACAGGTTGGACTCAAACTGCCTACCGCGGTCAGTGACAATATCGGTAAGGCTACCGAATCGTGCTACCCATCCTAGCAAAAACGCTTTGGCCACAGATTCCGCCGTAATATCGGTAATTGGGACTACAGCCCATCGCGTAAAGCGATCGACGAGTGTCAGCCAATACCGATATCCATTGGAAGGGGCCATTGGTCCGATCAGGTCTAGGTGGACATATTTGAAACGCGCCGAAGGTAAATCGAGAGTACCCACAGGGGTGGTGACGTGGCGATTCACCTTCGAACGCTGGCAAGCCAAACATGCCTTAGACCAGTTGCGACAGTCTTTCCGCATCTGTGGTCATTTTTGGGAATGAGGGGTCTAGGAGTCGGTGTGCTGACATCGCAGTACAATTCAGTACAACTTCTTGGAACCATCATTTTTTTAATGCGCAGTGAAGACTCTGCTGTTAAGAACTGTGCAAGTTCGGGGTCGGAGTCTTGAGCTTTGGCTAGAGTATCTAGATCCACTGGGCTTTGCAGTTCATCAACGCGAGCATATGTGTCAGCCACGACGTTGTCTTTTCCAGCGATATGCTGGATATCGGTTGAGAACTCTGAAATGTAGTCGAGGTATCTAAACTGACGTGGCGGACAGTTATTCTTCCGTTGATGAAAAGCATAACTCAGTGGCTTATGGTCAGTGTAGATAGTAAAGGGAGTAGCGGCTAACCAATGCTGGAAGTATTTAATACTCTCGTAGATAGCAAGAAGCTCTCTATCGTACGGTGAGTATTTTTGCTGCGATGGACTCAACTTGCGTGAGAAAAATGCTGAAGGCTACCAGTTACCATCTTTAAACTGCTGCAAGACTCCGCCGATTGCCAAATCAGACGCATCCGTGACTAATCCCAATTTAGCCTGTGAGTCAGGATGTGCCAGTAGCGCTGCGTCAGACAGGCTGTCCTTGCACTCTCCGACTTCTTGAAACCCCAAGAACATCTCCCGCCTGGGCGCGATTTGCAGTGGCCTATATGGAAAGCACTAAATCGGTTGCGAACCCTGGTAGGCCGCTGCAAACACAACTTGGCAAAATGGGGTTTTATAGACCTGTAGCGACATCTATGGCGTCATATAAGAACTAATCCTGCATCGCGCAATCAAAGTTCTCCGCGCGTTTAGAACATATAGAACAACCCGAAATCATCTATCGGGCAGTAGTAGCCCACCAGACATAACACCCGTCTGGTCGGAGGATCCTCCCTTTTCAACGGAGGTTTGCGGGACTTTACTCTCTCTTCCGCATACCTCCAAACTGGTGACCCTCGACAAAAGAACGTCAGCGCAGCCTTCGTGCAGCCACTACTTCGTAACGTCATCATCACTTCCTCAAGCTTTCGAGCAGCGAGCCATACAGCCAGCACCCACGGCTTTAAAAGGGTATCCTGACCACCAGCATGCCTACCTGGTCATACCTGGTCATCACCCTCAGCCTCATCAGCGACCTTGGCTAATCACACCGCACCTTCGGCCAGTCACATGAAGAGCTATGAAGAACCTCTCCTGGTCGACGCAAGCAGTCAAGCCACTACATCGCACAGCGCCGCTCCGACTCACTGGAGCCAGCAGCATCATCCCGACTCACTGGGACATCATCACCCCGACTCACTGGGGCATCATCCCGATTCACTAGGACAGCAACACCCCGACTCACTGGGGCATCACCGCAGACAGTTCCGACTCACCGAGAACTATGCGGCATTCGGTTCCGACTCACTGGAACCAACCTACCACTGGCCTGGCACGCATCAAGAAGCATCAAGAACCATCGATCTCCGATCTCCGGAGGGGAGTGATGTAGCGACATCTATGGCGTCATATAAGAACTAATCCTGCATCGCGCAATCAAAGTTCTCCGCGCGTTTAGAACATATAGAACAACCCGAAATCATCTATCGGGCAGTAGTAGCCCACCAGACATAACACCCGTCTGGTCGGAGGATCCTCCCTTTTCAACGGAGGTTTGCGGGACTTTACTCTCTGTTCCGCATACCTCCAAAGACCCATCGGATATTCAGTCTGACTGCGGTGCTTCTGTTCAAAACATGAGCCACATACTAGAATGCCCCAAGTGCCCATACACCTGCACTCTGGAGGATTTGATGAGAGCTACCGATGCTGCTATTAATGTAGTTACCTATTGGGCCCAAACAGTTTGACGAGTTTACCATCGAATCGAAAAGAAGAAGAAGACGACTTTAATTCATAGTTTATGAAATAATAAACCAGTTACAGCTATTAGGTACAGGTTTAACTAAAAGTTTGAGGAAATGAGTTAAATCAGTTTTAATTTTTATATTGTTAGAGTAAAAATGGCGGCTGTAGAGCATCAAATTATACAAACTTTTTTATTTATTTGGTTAATCATTTTCTTCGTCGTTTAAAATTAGAACAGCGTCTAAAAACATTATGTACCCAAGTGACTTCTAAGTATTAGCTTATTTATCCATCAACAAGTATCATTCAACATCAGCATCTGTAGTAGATATTTTATTTACATATTTTTATTTTTGCTATTTAAGTATTGGTACAACATAAATAGTTCTTACCTGCCGTGGATAAATCCATTCTTGTATCACAAATCACGGATTTCAGCAACTTCTAAAGATGTGGTCTCATTTAAGTACCTAATATTATCTCCTTGAGGCGCGTGTGGAACACTACGCGCCTTCGACAACTTGGGCTCGGTCCGGACGATGACCGGACGGTCGGACAGCGAGCTATCCATTGCTCACCGTCCGCAAGCCAGCGCCTATGCTACGGTGGCTGGAAATTGGGATCGGGATCCTGGCCGCAGGGTCGTGAGGGCCATTCTCTCGCGCGTGCGGCCGCCTCCTTTGCTAGAATTACTGACCATGGCCTGTACCAAGGCCCGGTGCGAGAGATCGTTGCCTCCAAACGCCCCCAAGAGGACACGGTGGTGCTTTGCCCAAGCGGGGCACACCTCTACCTTGTGCTCCACCGTGTCGCTTCTCCGGGCGGTCCACACATTGGTGATAACCATACAGCCACTGAACTTCACTCAAGAAATCCCGCCAAAAACACCCAAACATTTTAAACGACGCAATTAAAATTTTTTTCAATAATATAAGTAAATTGTATTTCGTATGCATTTTTATCAATGGACCAAATGCGTCATATTGATACAATAAATGATTATAAAAAAATATGATGTTCTGGTCGATTATAATTGAAAATTCTATGCAATCTTTATTTTATTATTCCGCCTGAAGGACTTTGTATCTATGATCAAGAAATAATTGAAAAAAAAAATCTAAATTGTTGCAAAACCAAGGAAACACTAAATTAATGAATATACTTATTGTTTAATATTATTTTTCCGAACTTTAACTGACGTGCCATTATTTTAATAATTATTTCTAGTAATTATTAAGATTTTTAGTTGTAATAATTTTGTCTACGGCATTGTAAACCTCTGGCCGTATCTTCACTCACTCCCTTTATCTTTTTTACATATTATTATTTGATTATGACTCTAGTATTGTGTGCCCATAGAGACCAAATGCTTTTTTTTTCTAAAATGTTGTATTTTGACCATTTGATTTTAATAAATAACTAGCTTTTGCCCGCGGCTTCGCTCGCATGAATGTAGGCTTCTCCATACAAACTTTGGAACCACGCTTCATCCCCTTAGGGAGAGAACTTTGGAAAATCCTTTCTTAGTGCTCGCCTACGTTATAAAAGGAAACCTTGTGCAGAATTTCACGCTCCTAATCCCAGTAGTTTTGGCTGTGCGTTGATATGTCAGTCAGTTTCCTCATTTTAACCGACTTCAAAAAGGAGGAGGTTCTATGTTCGGCTGAATGTAATTTTTTTTTAAATGTGTTTTCACCGATTTCTCGGTCAATTGTGGACTAATTTTGTTTGTGAAAATATGTTTTTCTTTTTATTGTAAGTTTATGCTTCCGAGTTG
This sequence comes from Mythimna pallens, assembly GCA_961205895.1. Taxonomy (NCBI): domain Eukaryota; kingdom Metazoa; phylum Arthropoda; class Insecta; order Lepidoptera; family Noctuidae; genus Mythimna; species Mythimna pallens. Next base: position 26,831,258 of record OY540824.1, read on the forward strand.
GTCCCATAGAAATAGATATTGTTATGATCTGATCATGAACTTCGAATATATGGAACAGAACTCCTCATAGGATCACAGCAGAACCGTCGTAACAAGTAAAATTGCTTTGTTTATACGACTGACTGAAAGAAGAATAGGGAATATATCGAACTTATCTGATGATGAAGCCTGAAGTTAGGCACCGGAACTCTGTAATATATTAATGTAAGTAATCTAACCGTGTATGGGATTATTATAATTGTAATGAGATGCGCTCTGGTTATAAGGTATTTAAGTTTGACTGTGGGGTACTTTTTAGTAGTGGTACCTACCTATCTAAAAAAGTGTAAAATAAAAAACGTTTTTACAAAAAAAAAAATACAACCGACTTCAATGTAAAAAAAAAACACTGAAGAGTGCCAAATAACTTTAATTTCGGACCGACTTCAATGTAAAACCGAAATTAAAGTTATTTGGCACTTTTCAGTGTTTTTTTACATTGCAGTCAGTTGTATTTTTTTTTGTAAAGAGTTTATACATATATATATACATATTTTCAACACACTTGCTCAGAAAGTGACTCTTATTGCACTGCACTTAAGTATATAATGGCACTCGTTATCAAACTGTGACATTTTGATTACCATTACGCACAAGTGCTATAATGTAGTTAAAACCTTTTTCTTCAACCGCTTTGTTCGCAAAACTTGAATTCGAATAAAATTCCCATTAAGTTATTGCGTTCAATAGTATATGAATTAGTGTCTTGCTTACTTATTTCATCCAATGTACAAGTTAAAATGGACAAATTTAACTTGTACAACTGATTTATTTAAATAAAAAACATTTAGTAAATAAATCGTACATAAAAATAAAATTTGCTTTTTTTGGTGGTCTATGGCCGCCATTTTAAGATGCGCGCGGTTTTTGGCGTGATTTTTTTTATTCCAGTGAAGTTCAGTGGCTGTATTAATTAAATTAAATTAAATACTACAAAATTATTAGAAAATGATACATCTGTATTCTATTGTCACTACGAAAGACATTATCGTATAAACGTTATTTTCTATATCGTATCGTTATCGTATAAATATTTTCACGCAAGGAAACATAAGACTAGGTAGTATGATCAAAATACCTTAGCCTACCTCTAGGAGTAAATAAAAAAAAAAAGATGCGCGCGCTTTAAGCGACAACAGATTTTTACCACCATGTCACAGAAAATTTTTACTAGTTTTACTGTTGTATTCTTCAGAAGTGTATTGAAATACGTCGTATGACACACGTGAGTAATTAATGATTACCGTTCTTGGCTCTCTTAAGACCCTCGCCACGGCTCGGGTCTAAATACCGCCTCGACGGTAATCACTAACATTACACACTTATATCATAATATACTATTACACCACCAAAACTTCAGCAAAAATTATGTACTATGGTTGTTGTATTAATAGTTGCGGTAGAACATTATATATACCTACTAAAAAAGAGGAAATAACCAAATATTGAGCCTTGCGGAACACTCATTTTGACTTTTAAGCCCTAAGAATTGACACCGTTTATTTGAACTTGCTGTTGCCTGTCATTGAAATAAGATTTCACCAAACTAAGTGCAAGTTTACCTAGCTCATAATGTTTTTTTAGCTTTAAAAGCAAGGTTTCGTGATTAACGCAATCAAAAGCCTTTGAGAGGTCACAAAAAAATCCTATCGCATCTTGAGCTTCTTTCCACGCCGAAAATATATGTTTTAATAAAGTGCACTAAGCCATACTGCAGATCGTGTAAGATTTTATTAATGTTAAAATGGTAAGCAAACACCTTACTGAAAATCGGCAACACAGATACAGCTCTGTAATTATTATCATTATGGTCGCCGGATTTAAAAGTGGTACCTATAATATAACCTTAGTGTATTTCAGTATGTCTGAACGACTCCTTGGTCCCCACACAGAAATTAAATATTAAAGCCAAGTATGGTGCTATGGTCTCGATTATTGATGTACATACCTACTATAATAGACATTTCCCATAGGTCTTCGGTTCAATTTGTTTTTGATTTGCCGGAAAGCCTTCACAAACTCTTGGCCTACTTCTATGTTAGAGCTTCTTCATCTTTTAAAAAACTTAATAGATAATTTCAAATTCCATTACGTTTGGATCTAAAATTAATATGCAAAGTTAAAATTCACTTTGGTTGGGACGTTGGTTTGCAACCATCTGGGCACCCCTTTATCTTAATCCCTTTTATCTTAAAAGGGTGACCAAATGGTTGCAAACCAACGTCCCAACCAAGGTGACCTTGCTAGTTTCAATCCGTAATAGCAGTTGCAATCCATGGCTTTCAACGCCCTTGGTTGGAACGTTAGTTTGCTTTGCAACCATCTTGTCGGGGTGACCAGATGGTTGCAAACTTAACGTGACTCTCAATCGGTTAAGACATTAAATGGGGATACCTACCACGTAATAAATAAGTAGGTAATCTACCACCAAATAAAATAATATTATTATAACCCGGGATTTTAAAAATCCCTCCGAAAGAAAGGCTAAAGTACCTAGATACTTTTACTTTTTTCATCAACTACTAAAGTAAGTATAGTTTAAATTTAATGTTTTTAAATCTGTTTCGTACATCATACATCTATAATTACTGAATTAGGGTTGATTGATGGATTAGGGTGCGGCTAGACCCAGATTTTCACGAAACATACCTGATGTACACACGGCGCGGTGCGAATTTATCCTAATCCTAATTATTTCTTCTTTTACTTCAAGCCACAAATTAGAAAAAGTTTCACTACCAAAAACCAAAATGTCACTTACTATCAATGCTTACTTTATATACTGCTGTAAATTAGTGATTACGAAACGCGCTCCATTTGACGTTTGAAGTAAACTTCAGAAACTTGTTTTCTTGTGTGCGTGTGTGTGTAGTGCGTATTGACAGCCAAGCAACAAGTGGTTCTTTTTTCCATCATTTCTTGTGACAGTTTTAATTATATAAATTTAGTTGTGCTTTTGCATTAGTTGTTTTATTATATCACGACACTACTTAAAACGTTTCTGGAGTGATTAGTGCTACCTTCTCAAACTTTTATACAGTTGTGTTGTAACAATCCGACGAATTAATAAGTTCTTGAAGTTTCCATGCTTTATAACAAGGAATGGCAGAATTTCCCAACCAGTCTAAAACTTCACACTGTGACCAGTGAGTATTTACTTAATTTTAATTCTGATTTTTACTTTGCCCAGTACACTACTTGCCACACACATACCAGTCCAGTGTTTGTATACACACATTTCAGACTATGCTGATACATATTTAATAAACATACTGTTTCAGGACAGTTTGTACACATTAAGTGTTTATAATTGTGATAAACTCTTTGGAACAAACTTTATGTCATGTAAAAGTAACTTAAAATGGGTCAGCGCAAAAGTGTATACTGTTAACTTTCAAACGAGTCAACTATCATTTTAGAAGCTTAATTTATTGAAAACACTTAGCAAAACCTAAAACAATATGTTTCATAAACAGATTTTTTTAAATGATATTTTATGTATAAGTATGTATGCTGTACATTGTTGATAAATGAATGTTTGCTGTAGAAGCAGTGGTCTGGCTAGGCTTCCACTAAGTTCATGGTAGGTATACTCCGCTGAGTTTATTGCTATCTTGAAACATTGTTTCTTTCACCAAAATAAATATAAATGCTGATATGATGGATGAATGGCCGGTAAAACTGTACTATACCGGACAACGAAATAATGGGTTTTTTGGGGTGCGGGGGGTGTCCCCTCCCCCCCGAACCTCCTCCCGAATCTAGGAAACACATACTTTTGGAGATATTCAAGATTCAAATTTTGAGGTTGGGAATCACAAAATCGTACATTTTACGCATTTTTGGGGCAGATTTGGGGGTTTTAGGGAGGAGAATCACCCTAAACCCCTCGGACTATACCCCCACAGTAGCAATTGTATACTTTCATGTATTTAAAAATGAAAAAAAATAATTTTGTTGTCAGGGAGCGCTCTACCATTGTCTACAAATATTTGTGCATTGAAATATAGTTTTCTGAGTGATTTAAAAAAAAAAAACCCTAACCTAACCTCCCACTGTAGCAATTGTATACTTTCATGCATTTAGATGGAAAAAAAAAATATTTTTGTTGTGTCGGAGAGCACTCTACCATTGTATAAAAATATTTGTGCACTGAAAAATAGTTTTCTGGGTGGTTTAAAAAAAAATAAACCTAACCTAACCTCCCACTGAAGTCATTGTATACATTCATTTATTTAGATGACAAAAAAAAAAAAAATTGTTGTGTCGGGGAGCGCTCTACCATTGTATAAAAATATTTGTGCACTGAAAAATAGTTTTCTGGGTGGTTTAAAAAAAAAATTACCCTAACCTAACCTCCCTCTGTAGCAATTGTATACTTTCATGTATTTAGATGACAAAAAAAAATATTTTTGTTGTGTCGGGGAGCGCTCTACCATTGTATAAAAATATTTGTGCACTGAAAAATAGTTTTCTGGGTGGTTTAAAAAAAAAATAACCCTAACCTAACTTCCCACTGTAGCAATTGTATAGTTTCATGTATTTAGATTTAAATAAAAAGTTTTCTGGGTGGTTTAAAAAAAGTAACCCTAACGTAACCTGATCTATCCGAGTCAGAGGGCCCTATATTTAGTATGCAAAAAAAATATCTTATGACAGATAAGAATTGCTCACTGGCGCTAGCGCAAGTACTTTTGTACTTCGATTCTCGTTACAAAAAAAGACTTATTTTTTACTTTTTTCAAATATTATTAATTTAGCTTTTATCTTGTCCAATACAAGCTAAATTCACTTAATGATGTATAATATGTCATTTGGCTATATTACTCGTCATTTGGCTATATTATTCGTCATTTTTAATGTAAATAAAAGAAAATTTGCATTTTGGTAATATTCATTGTGGCTGTATGAACTAATACCTTTGTCATAATATTACAAACAAAGTAAAAAGTGAACGAAATCTGTCAAAATGGCGTCAAATATTGCGAAAAATTATCGATTTTCACTATTTTTTTTCTCAAAAACTATATATTTCCTAACATTGAGACTTTGCATAATTACTTTTTAGACATAAACCTTTCCCATAAAAAATTATGAGCGTAAAACTTGTTGTCCAGTATAGTACAGTTTAGCCTGCTATTCCCCTCCCTTCTACTCAACCCCTAGCCCTCCGTGCACCTCCTTCATGAGTCCCAGTATGGCCTTGAACTCCTGTGATCTGTTGTAACTCCATAGTTTTTGGTTCCAGGCCTTATCTATGTCATTCAGAAATAGCTTCGTCATATTGTGGCGTCATATCACTATAACTTGTAATTAACAAAATAGTTGAATATAATAATTTTTTAATAATAATATTTATTTATTATAAAGTACATATTTGACACCAAATGTAGGCACAAAAAAAATATAAGCAATACAACAGTCAATTTAAATTGAATACCCTGACTCCTAAACTAGGAAGATCCTGTATCTTAGGAGGCAGTGTCTTCGCAAAATAGTGGACAAACAAAATAATGAGCGTACAGCTTAGAAATTATTGTCAAAATGTGGACTAATGAAGAAAGAAATATATAAGTATTTAATTATATATATAATATATATATATATTTACTGATAGTATGTATATGTATAGTGTATGTATGTGTATGTAGAGTATGAGTGTAGTGTACATGTATTTATGTGTGGTGTTGTACTTATATTATATAAGTTAAATTGCAGAATATAGTTCCAAATCTTACTAACCATAAGTGAGTCAGACGCCCCATTGCACCATATAAACATATTAGACATGCAACTGTGTTTAAACACCAACTTCTACATTGTTGGTGCTTTTATGGCTGATCATTTGAAAGTAATAGTTATAAAGCATAATACTCCTACTTATTCCAATAAATATTGAATAATGATATTTTTGTTCTTTCACCATCAGATTGCTACTTTATAATCAGTTTATCACTGACTGACATAGGAATGTGTTTTTAAGATTCCATAACCAAAGGGTGAAATGGGACCCTATTACTAAAACTTCGCTGTCTCTGTCTATCACCAAGCTGTATTTCAAGATTCATGATAGCTGGACAGTTGAAATTTTCACAGAAGATGTATTTCTGTTGCCGCTATAACAAAAAATACTAAAAACAGAATAAAATAAATACTTAAGCATATAAATAATTGGAGCTCCCATAAATCAAACGTGATTTTTTTTACTACGGACGGTGCGGAACCCTTCGTGCGAGAGTCCGACTCGCTCACTTGGCAGGTTTATTTATTACAGATGTTTATTTTGTTTTATTTATTTATTTATTTTCTTCATCTTACATCTATCTTTACAGGTTTTATCCTCAATGCGATAAATGCTCTTATCTTAACTTATTAATACTAGCATCTATAACTAATTATAAATAATACATTCCTTGTGTCAAATCATGTTTTAATGAGAAAAGAATCGGACTCTGACCTTTTTTTTTTTTTTTTTTTTTTTTTTAAGGTGGGAAAATCATCTAATGACAAATCTCGCTCTTGGGTGGAGCGAGAGATAGTGTCAGACTTTTACTGACTAAAAACCCACTCCTGTTCCCTCTTTGCCTTCATCCCGGGGCCCCGGGCTTCGCTTTCACACTACCCGTGGCCCTAGTAGGCTTCGACCCTGCTGGGCCCCTACGATTTGCTGCCATCACCCTGAGGCGCGCGTGGAACAATACGCGCCGTCGACGGCTTGGGCTCGGTCCGGACAGTTACTGGACGGTCGGACGGCGAGCCACCCATTGCTCGCCGTCCGCAAGCCTGCGCCTACGGTGGCCGGAAATCGGGATCGGAATCCCGGCGGCGGTTGGGGCGTGAGGACCGTTGCTGTTGCCTCACGCGATCGGCCGCCTCCTTTGCTAGCATTACTGCTTCGCAGAAGGAGGCGACCGCCTGCCACTCCTCCTCACTCCGGACCATGGCCTGTACCAATGCCCGGCGCGAGAGATCACTGCCGCCGATCGCCCCCACGAGGACACGGCGTTGTTCTGCCCAAGCGGGGCACACCTCCACCGTATGCTCCACCGTGTCCTCCGGGCGTTCCACACAGTGGCGACACCCGGGCGTGTCCTCCGCACGAATTCGGTGCAGGAACCTCCCGAACTTACCATGTCCGGTAAGGACTGACTGACTGACTCTGACCTGCGATGTGCAAAAAAAAATTAGATATCGTGGGCTACCCTAGGCTAGCATTCACCTTAAAGAATAAATAAGGATGTGTTATTAATTATCTTTTGGTTAATATTTTTAATTTGTGCTTATTTTAATGAATAAGCAAAAGTATCAACATCCTTTAAGCGGCGTGACAGCCAGGATGAGTAACTTCAGATTTGTTTAATTTGGCCTCCTTTTGTTATGCTGTATAGGCGCAGAATGTCCAATTCGCAAAATGGTCCGCTGGACTTGTCCAATTCGCAGAATGTTCAGATCGCAGAATGTCGGAATCGCAGAATGTCCAGTATTCATCATAACGTTGTTACCACTAATTGGTGGGGAATTTAAGTATAAATACATATATCAATAAGTAGTCAAGTTATTAGAAAATCAGTTTAATTTTTGTCACCTTTCTTTTGTACTCGACGAATTACTAATGTAACATATTATTACATTTTAAAAATCTAGGTATCCTTACAGTGCCGAGTATTTATGTCTTCGTTCTTTTGAGTAACATGGCCACGTACATTCATGAATATGAGACTACAGAAAAACGACAAATTAGGGAAGGTACACGTAGAAAAGATATTAAGTATAACAAAATACAACCAAATTTTAATATTGTGGAACACAGTCCACAATATCAATCAGTCAAGTATAAGTTGCCTTTAGATATAAAAAGCACTATCTGCACTGGTACTTTTAAAACCCAGCTTAGGGATTTCCTGTTGAATAGGTGTTATATTCTGTTGATGAATTATAATTTTCTCTGAATTATTATTAGCATTTATGTTATTAATATTGTAATTTTTATTATTGAATTTGATAAGGAATTGAAAATGTTTAATTTATAAATTAATTATGTAATTCAGATACAAGCTTCTTGTTATTGAAGAAATGACTATGACTATGACTAAATATTCAAATTTTACATAAGTGTAGATTATGTTATGTTGTGTGTTAGATGATATTTATAGTTTAAAATCAGTAAAAAAACTTATATATACAGTAAAAAAATCATAGTCGCGGTTTGTATTTTGATCAATATTCTACCTATTTCAGAGCTGCAATTTGCAAAAAACGCGATTACCGGGGACACACCACCTTAAATAAGCAACGTTTATTATGAAAATTAAAAAGAAAATCACACAATTATTCCAATTATTTACTTAACAAAGCTTGATGTGAAAAAATAGATGTATATAACTTGACTACTTATTGATATATTTTATACTTAAATCCTCCACCAATTAGTGGTGACAACGAATATTATTTATTGAGACTTTAAATAATAACAAGACCTTTTCTAATAAGCCCTATAAGTATTTGTACTAATTAAAAATTAGTGTTTATAGATAATAACGTAACGCTCAGTTTCGTTAATTGGAGGCCAGCTATAAGATCATATAAATGAATAATACAGATATTGTTATGAATGTTTTCGCGTCCTTATCGAATGTCTCGATGATGGCCATTCGATAACGCGATGGCAAATTATTTATGAAAAGTAAATACAGCGAGTAACTGTGCTGTTAGTGCATCGTTGTTAGTGTCCTACCAACAAACAATTATTTGATCACTTCAATTGTCTCAGGACGCGAGTAGTGATTGTGTTTTACGTATCAACCTATTAGGTACCTAACGCTAGCGCCGGTAAGTGGGCCACTCAATAGTGGTCACAATCAGTTTCAGCAATTGGTCTCTGTTTATTCATTATCATTGTTTGCTGCTTGCTGGCATTTGTACAAGGCTTGGTCCTACCCACTGCTTTTTTTATTGTCGATAGGTTCGCGCTTGACCGTTATGTCACCTGATGGAAAGAGATGATTCGGTCGACGATGGAGCGCGCTTACCTAGAATCGGATATCTATGCCTAGAAGTAACCTGTTCACTCTTGACTCCCAGAAAGATTCCCAGGTTGTAGCCATCAGGAAACACAGACACCAGCAGGGAATTCCAGTCCTTAGCTGTACGCACAATGAATGTATTCCCGGTTTGTGCGTATAGGTGGGATTTCCATCATGTACCGGTGGCGCATCGCCGTACGCCTGGTGGTCCGATGATGAAACGGCTTTGGCGGAATTAGTAGTAGGTACTGCTGACGGGAAGGACTACTACGGCTAAAGGGAGGGGGGTATCTCTCCCTTTAGTGCCAAGATGCCCTTGCCTGACCCTAAAATGAAAGAGGCAACATTTGAATGTTATGGTATAGTGGAACTAGTTAATTTTGCAGACCTACCATTGCTTTGTCATTACTGGTCGATGGATAAACCGGATTGGCCATATATTAGTTTATAAACAAATAGGTACGTACTGAATAAGTACCTAGATACTCGTACATATCATATTTGATAATAGGATGAGATGTCTGAACGAAATTGATGGAACAAAGTGATTGTTTTCGATGCAAGCACTACCGATACAATTTGACGACCTAAACTGTACTGTTAAAAGGATAGCGAACGAGAGAGACGGATGGAGCTATAGCATAAGGTGTATAGCTCCATCCCTCTTTCTCGCTCCCTCGCCTGACTTTTTAACACATCATGGCTTTTAAGGCCCCTGAGCTGATTAGTTGAACGGTTCCAAGGCGCGCCGAAGTTCTGCAACGGTTATGTTACGTCTGAGTATGGTTTCTGCATTAGGTGCACCTCTCTCCAAAAACAGATTAGGCCTCTCAGGTTTTTCAGGGCATCACTTACTGAATTCGGGGATCCTTAAGTTCTAGGATAATTATTAAACCGCTCGTAAACACATGCACACCTACACACATCATAACTTGTAATATAGGTACACTTATTTTCCTGTTAGTCTTTAGCATGGCTTAGTGAATTGTGCTGAAACTCATACTGGTTACCTACTTATCCCTAAGTTTTATTTGCTCGAAAGAGACTGGATCCTGCGACACAGGGTATCCTAGTGCAGGATCTAGTGTCCCCTACTAATGTAAAACTATACTTAGAACAAAAAAGTATTATTATTATTCCATTTATTTTCTATCTTAACATATTATTTACATTTTTAAATATTTGTTAAAAAAGCTTATTAGAAAAAAAAAAACATTTAAAAATATAAAAAATAGTAGCCCAGCGGCATCGGGAACAGGGCCCAAGCTACCGGTGGTTAGGGCTCCTGAGAGAGGAATCTCCGAACAATACGCGCCGTGTCCAGGAGTACTGCCTTCTGAATCAAGCCCTTGATCCAACTGCCTAACGAGAACTACCTCAGATGTTGGTCGAGGCTCTTGGCAATTAAGCCGTTGGCCGTAACGACTATCGGCACAATGACTGCTGTGTCCGACATGTCGACAACATCGCGAGCCAAGTCAAGATATTTAGTTAGTTTATCCTTCTCAGCTTTCACAAGGTTCTCGTCATGAGGGACCGCTATATTAACAATCTTTGTGCGACGCTCCAGTCGATCTATCACCACTATGTCAGGCTTATTGACAACAATAGTCCTGTCAGTGATGATAGATTGATCCCAATACAACGTGATGATGCCATTCTCGAGAACTGGGTCGGGCACATACCGATAGTAGGGTACTTCTGATTCAACAAGAATGTATTTAAGAGTAAGTTGCTGGTGGATAATCCTGGCTACGAGTTTGTGTCTATGCAAATAGTCTCCGTTAGCCAGACGCGAACACCCCAAGAAATAATGTGTCGGATTGATTCTCAGGGCTGGTGGCATGTCTGACAGATGTCAACCTTACCGTCCTTCACAATGTATTTCCGGTAGTTATTCGTCATCATAACTTCGTCCATAATCGCACAGTCAAAACCTTCGGTTTCCCCGAAGAGATCACTAAAACGCAGCCAGGATACGGACGTTAAAAGATCTATATAAGGCCCATGTAAGACCCGGTTAAAAGCGCCCGTGGAGCTCCTTGTTCTGCCATACTTCCTTGCGTTCATTAGTGTCCAGAACTATAGGCTTGCGCCAGTTCTCGTTAGCCAAGGAGAGCGGGGTGAGGCCCTTTTTTTAAGGAAGTATTCCCTGAGACTTCATACCTCACGGTTGTGCAGGATTGTAGTAATTAAGAAACCACGACTTCCGCACTTCCGCGGGATGTACAGCCTCATCACCGATGACCGTGGGTGATGCATCCGATTTGCGGTAAGCAGTGTGCGGACCCAGACAGTAGAAAATGGACTCAGACAGAACTAGACGCCCTGGATAGGACCAAGGCGTCTAGTTCTGTCTGAGTCCATTTGAGTATGCCGAAAGAGTACATCAGAACCGGCATAACCCTACCGTTGAACGCGCGCACCTTGTTCCCGCCTGATAAAAGACTATTTAGTACCTTATTCAGGCTGCTTCTTTTGCCGCCAGAATAAGGTACTAAATAGTCTCCTTCAACGATTGTTTCACGTCAGCAGTATTGATGCCTAACGCTTCCGACATTCCCAAATACTTGTAAGTTTCAGTTGGGCAGAGGGATCTAAGGTGTATGGAATCCGAGAGTTGGGTTCCCACGGATTCCATAATCTCCCCTCGCTTTACATGCATGACTGCACATTTGTCCACACCAAATTCCATCCTGATGGCACTACTGAAGGGTTCAGTCACCTTCAGTAGCTCCATCAATTGCAAGTTCTTGGGGGCAAAGAGTTTCAGATCGCCCAAGTAAAGCAGGTGATATATGACCTGGCCCCATCTTTTCAACCAGTAGCCTAACCCCGAAACCTCCAGCAAAGTGCTGAGAGGGTTCAATGTTAGGTAAAACCACAGTGGACTCAAACTGTCGCCCCGGAATATGTCACGCTCAATCCTTATCGGTTAGCTGTTCTCCGAAATTTGTCCTCCATTGCCCCATACACGACATCAGGAAAGTGCGCAGCTGTATGCGGCACTGAATCATAGGCCTTCTTTTAATGTATCCAACATGTCGACAGATCTCTTCGAGAACGACGAACCTGTTGGCTAATGGCAACATAAATGAGGAACAGCTTCTTAGTACCACGGGACTCGTTCCTACATCCTTTCTGAGAGGCAGACATGATAGATTGAGGTAGGAAAAGGTGGAGCCATCGGAAAGTGTTTCTCCCTCCTCTATCCTCTGCCAGTCATCAGTGGGTGAGGACGCCAACAGCTGCGCCGTCCATCCAGGAAATGCAGGTGCCTTATCGGCGTCGGCGTCGGCCATGGCTGCTCGGGCCATTTCTTCCTCGAGCTTGTCCATGTCCTTGTCGGTGTCAGTTGTCTCCGTCTTTGTCTGTTCAGTGTGTCTTTAATCTTGGGATGGGTCTGGGGAAGAATTCACACTTCTTCCCCAGACCCATCCCAAGATTAAGTGAAGTAGAAGCGAACGTATATCGAACCCAGAAGGTACGATATGAGTCGCTCCCGACCCAAGACCTTGTCAACCTAATGGGTGGGATACCCAGGGTCAAATACATCCCAAAGTTATCCCCACCGACTTTGGTTGCCCTGTATAACGACCACCTTCCGTTCTGCAACGGTTTGTAAAGTTTAACGGTTCCAAGGCGAACCGACGTTCTGCAACGGTTTGTAAAGGTCAGTAGTAAGTCTAGTTTGGAAGCAACGTGCACATATAAACATAGTTATTGAAGTTATAATAACGCCGATTAGGTACCACAACAAGTAATTTAATAAATATTTATATATTTATCATCTATTATATTATCTATTGATACTAATAATATAATTGAAGCTATCTTTGAAGTATTAAAATTCAGTAGAATAAAAAAGATTGCAAGCAATCTTGATCAATACTTAATCATTAGCAAGGACAGTCGCGGTCGCGTATGGACTTAGTTAGGTTATTGCGGCGGCTTCTAATTTAATTTAGAAATGGTTGAGGCCGCCGATCGACTAATATCTGGTTATATGGCAGGGAATATAAATCGATTGTCTTATTCGCTGCTTCTGTTATTTATGTTCGTGAAACCTTTCCGTCAAATAGTTCTTTATTATTAACAAATATACACCACTATTTTTTATTAGTACAAATACTTAAAGGGCTTATTAGAAAAGATCTCGTTATTATTTATGTAAAGTCTCAATAAATAATATTCATCAACAGCATATTTATTGGAGTTTGTTATATCCCAAAATGTCACTCAATTTATGGAAAAATTGTACAGGCTATTGATTATGAATCAAAAACAATGGACTACGCGCAGTGTTAGTTAACACTGCGCGTAGTATTTTATAGTAGCAATTGTTATGAATAACTGATTCAATTATGAATTTACCAATTATGACAAATTTTTGTGGATTATTTTGGGATTTAGTTTTTTTTACTTTTGTTTACACAAATATGATCACTAACGGGTACTGATAAAGCCCCATTTTTTTGTACTAATTAATCTACTACTTAAAGATGATCGCAGTTCGTTGTCCATTCGCATTAGATAACTAGATTCACATAGTAAGATTAGCTTTTTGTTGGACATAGGCCTCCCCCAAGTGTCGCCATAATGACCGGTCCTGTGTGTCTTGCTTCCATCGGATTCCTGCGACCCTCACCTCACCTTGTGGGAGGCATTCAAACGCTTCGTCTTCCGGTACGTGGTCGCCGCTCCAGAACCTTTCGTCCTCATCGACCATCTGTTCTGCGACCAATGTACCCTGCCCACTGTCACTTAAGTTTGGCGATACTTCGGGCTATGTCTGTAACCTTGGTTCTACTGCGAATATTTTAATTCCTGATGAGAACACGCAAGGAAACTCCTATCTAAATTATAGCTAGTCCTATTCCGCGCACACTTACTTGACAAGATTGGAGACTCGAGATGCATATGATCTATAGACTACTACGGGGCGAGCCAAGGTTTGACGTGCGCGGTGAGCGGATGGCGCAGCTGCTTTACCTATACACAAGATCTCCTGGATACCTGTTACATTGTAGCTTGTGTTAAAGGAGTAGGAGGCCCGACGCCAACTTGCGGTTTCATTGCCACTATTTAAAGTGTTTCAGAAAGGATTCAAACTTGTCTAAAATACAGAGACCATCATATAAGTCCCAAGCTACAGCAGTGAACTGTTGTAGGGTACGGTTCACTGCTGTTGCTTGGGACTTACCATGACTTGTTAAAATTTCAAGCGAGCGAGCAAGAAAGAGGATAAAGCTATGCACCCTATATAGCTCCATCCCTTTAACATTTCAGTTTAGGTCGTAAAATGGATTTTCATTATTTGTGAAGCTTGAATAATATAATTATGTTCAAATATCTGGATATTAACAAAGGATAAAAAAAACTGGGCATGTGCGAGTCGAACTCCCGCACTGAGGGTTCCGTATAAACTTACTTATGTAAATAGTTAAATTCTCGGAATGGAATGGAATGCCACAACATTTGATCGTGACTCTCATCCGATCGATGAAGAACCGTATGGAAGCAGTAATAAGAGCTCGGGGAGGGAATACAAGTTATTAAATAAACGTTTTTTACCTTTTTTTTTCATTTACATGTGTAGTTTTATCAATTTCCTTCATACTCCATACAGGGTAAAAATTACTTGTTATACAAAATACGAAACCTATGAAAATTTAATTAGAATTTAGAACATTAACATTAGGTTTTGAAAACCTTATATTATTCAACATTTGACATAAATATTCCTAAATATACACAATTTTCTGATAATCCTTACAAAACATAAACCTGCAAGGTGTTTATATTTTTCTGATGAGAAGTGTATTTTTAGAAAGTAACCATAATAAAGACCGACTCGTGAAATAGAAACAAAGTTTTTAAAATGTAATTATTATCCTAATGAAACTTGTGGTCAATACCGTGATCACGGTATTGATAATACTAATACAGGTATTGATACCGACATTGAAAAATTCCGGTATTGAAAGTCCTAGCTAGTAGTGTATATGTTACTCCCATTCACTAAGTGCTGATATTATTGTATTGTATACTGCTGTTTGTTATCCCTATAAAATAAAAAAATTGGTTGCCTGTAAAGTCGGTATACGGGCGAAAGTTTTACGTGACAACGACTTTGAGTGGTAAAATAATTTTAATGTGAATATTCATTCGTATAGTAGGAAGAAGGATGAAATAATAGTAACAATTTAAAACATTTATTTATACAAAGAATTATATTTAAAACATTAATTTATACAAAGAATCTCGCACTGAATTTCATATTAACAAAATTTTATTTTTACCTTTACACATACATACGTATTTATATATGTCTGTCTCTCTCGCTCTTAGGCCGGCTAACCATGCCCGAGTGGAAGGGACGCGTGCGTCTCACTCGCTCTCATTGTGAGCGCATAACGTGAGCGGAGCGTAACGCAGTTTCTTGAAGTGTCACCCGGCAAACCAATTTATAAGACGTTGTCACGTCAATAAAATTTTATGCATCAGAGAACGAACTCCATGAATGGTTTGAATCTTCCTGACCTTGGTTGTTGTGGTGTTCACTATAATCACTATTTAGGGATTTGGGTTATAAATGAAACAACCAAATTATCAGTAAGCAGGCACAACCTCAGAATGACGTCTACTCGTCCTCGGGAACGGATCGAGTGTGCCCCGACGCCACACCTCAGTCGGTCTACATTTAATGTGTATACCACATCTCTTCCTTTTTATAAAATGATTTAGATTTCAAGATATTTAGCACTCAGATGATAATTTACAATATTCGCTGTTTCGGTTTTCAGTATTCAGGATTTCTAATGTCTATACCTCATGTCTTCCTTTTTATAATTATTAAGATTTTAAGTGCAATTACAATATTTAGCATTTATACGCTAATTTGATTTTGAAATGCAATTACAGTATTTAAGATTTTGAAATTAAATGCGTTTCACATACATTTTACTATGTTTTGTATTTAAACATTCTTTAAGTTTTTAAAGTACAATTTACTATGTTTTGCAGTTAAACATTCGTTGAGTTTTAAAGTACAATTTACTGTGTCTTGCAGTTAAACATTCGTTAAGTTTTAAAGTACAATTTCTTATTTTGGGTTTATAAATATAAAATTAAAACATGTAAGTTTAATTAAACTAGATGAGGCCTGTGTTTCCTAGCTGACTGCTCTGAGAAGAAACACAGAAACAAACTCAGAGGTCAAAGTCATTTTAAAATCCGCAGTAAAAGTGTAATGGCCAAATCATTTATGAGAACCGTGCAGATTAGTGTCTGAGATGATATTTTGAGTAAAGAACCACACAGATTGGAGTGCATTTAGTATTTACACTAGACTTACAGATATACTGTAGCATTTAGCAATATATGTAGTAGTATTTTATTTAAACTTTATGAAACATTTCCATTTGCTTTCTACTTTCTACGTGTTTTAAATTGAAGGTGATGCTTCATAATCGGTGGTCTTATGTATTCTTTCTCTATTTGATGTTCCTCTTGATCTTTTCTCCAGCTTCGATATCTGGCTTCCTTTATGACGGGTGAGGGTATTTTTGTTTATTATAAATTAATAAACAAAAATACTATTTTTGTATCTAACTTTATTTTGGTTTTTGTATCTAACTTCTTAGTTTTGAAGTGTAGCACAATGGTAATAAACCGTTGAATTTCTGGATATGAATTTTCTTTTAGGCTCCATTAAACATCTCGCCTTGGATATTTCTTAAGATCTGACACCATCATTACAGCCTATTTGCTTTGAATCTTTTTTATCCTGGATTTGGAATCAAGTATTGAAAACATATTCCTCGTTTAATACTGTATGTATACATTGAATTCCTGATTACACATTTGTCTGCCACTAGCAAGTGCATTTCATTTTTATTTCTTTTTTCACATTAGGATTTACTCTTGTATTGTGAGTGCATCCACAGACATGTAAACTGACATGCACAAGACACCCAGACTCGGAACAACCATCTGTAGGCCAATTTAGGATTTGCAATTTGCACTTTCGAAATATGTATATGTTTTAAACACTAGTATTTTCTATCTAGAAACAATTTCGCTCTTTTAGTGAACTATGGGAATCAGCAATTGGTTTCTTTTAAACATAACACAATATGTTATTTGATTTCGATTTTAGCCTAAATATCCTGAGAGACTTGTTTGTGCTTGTTTTTATATAGTCCTCAGGGCTTATATTATATATAAGTTATATTTTTAATTTCTAAATAAGGTCTTTGTTTTTGTGACTAGGGAATATGTTTATGACCTATATTTTATTACATGCGCAATTGTTGGATTTCCCACTATGTGAGTACTAGATACATTAGTTACCATTTACTGGTTGGCCTTTGAGTTGGGTGTGCTCTGGCGGTTTGGAATGTCATGTTTTGCTTATGGTGGCGCATGTGCTAGGTCATTCATTTCCCTGCAGGAGAGTAGAGCTGAATGGTTCTAGGACATGAGTCATGTTCGTGAACTAATGCTATCGATTCGGACTGGTCATCTCGCAACTAGGTACCATGGTTTATTTTAATTACTTATTTGTTCTTGTAATCATTTATTGATCCGAGTGTCAGTAGAGTTTCTTGCACGCTTTACATGCTAATTTGTATTGAATTCAATTCAATTCATGAATTCAATTGAATACACCCAAAATTTGTGCCTCGTTTTTATCTAGCAGTACCATTTTTATTTGTCAGATTCTGTCTCAGAAGTCATTGTGGGTGAGGCCTTTAGTTGAGTACTGTATTAGCTAACCGAGCTATCGTCAGCTCTACTTATGGATACGATCTCTTGTCATTACAGCCAAGAGATTTTTATTAATTTTCAAAACCATTTGTTTGATTTCTAGAGTTGTAAATTAGAGTTTCCTTTTACTTTCTGGACCAATTTCATTTGGTCCAGAAAACATTGGATTTCTGTGTGAAAGTCTAGATCGACTGTCTGTCTGACTGTGTTGTATTTTTAACTATATACCTGTATGATACCTGATGACATTCATCGCCCAGAAACTGAATAAGTTTCAATTGATATATAATAAATACATAATTTTTTGTTTATTAAAACGTTATGGTTTTTTAACTCCGGTTTTCGGAAATTATTTAACCATGCCAAATTAACTCAAAAGTGCCACTAGTGGTTATTTATAAGTCATTCAACCTTTTCTATTTTGTTGAATGTAAAGCAATTTACGATTGACTCCTTGACTATTTATTAATACAGGAACTTATTAAATGAACAACTTAAACTAGTCCATTGATAAACATCCGCTAGGTGCGAACTAACCTCAACGGCCACTTTAACAGCCACTTGAAACGTCGAGGCGTGATAAACTTCACTGAGATGAGAACTCTTTGTTTTTTGTGAATTCTTTACATGTATCTCCAGATAAATACAAATGTCGTCATCAGGCTTACCCGGAACTATTTGAGAAATCCAAAACATGAATGATCGTTTTAATTACACTTCAGGTCCTATGAAGTTCATTTTGACTAGCTCATATTTATTTATTTTTAAATATTTTAATCAATTAGAAGACGGACTAACTGATAGATTTGTTTTTTATCAATAGAGATCTTTAAGTTGGCAATGGAATTCAGATCAAAGCCTTGTTTTAAGTACATTTTATCTACGACATAAGCTTTGCTAGTAATACTCCAAAGGTAATCACCCTGGCACGTTTATTTATATTAAGATGCTGGTGCCTGTGATACAATGTTTTTCATTAGTACAGGTACCAACGAAACTGCTTTTCTATATTTACCAATTATTATTTGGCAAAATTGTTTTTTTTTTTTTTTTTTTTTTTTTCAATTGAATTTCTATTATTTAGCCTGTAAGAATCAATTGTAATTGTTCCATTGTCGTCGACGCGACACGTGGCAATTTAGATAAGTAGGTGGGAACCTACCTACCAGTAAGTACTAGACGTTTTCTTGAGTACTTTGTGTTTCTAATTTTTTGTTTTATTGTTGTCATTTGACGAGAGCCAGCCACCCTCTTTTCGCATTATTTCTGAAAATAACGCTTAAACCACCTCTTTATGCCATTTGCATTAATTATAGAGCACGACTGTTATTTTTTTTTTTTTTTTTGCTCCAGCTATAATTTTTTTTTTTTTTGTGATTACCACAATTTTCATGACATGCATGATATCAACCAATTCATTATAGATATTTGACAAGAGGTTAGTACTCTCTCTATGCCATTTGCATTAATTATAGATCATGAACTGAATTTTCATTAATTGCTCGAGTTGTAACCACTTTTGTGAATACCACAATTTTCATGACATGCATGATAGCACTAGTTTATATTGTTATTTGTCATGAGGTTGGTAGGTATCTATTTGTTTTATTGGTCCTTGTATTGCAGTGTTTCTGGAAATAACATTTGAAAACACCTTTTGTGCAATTTGCAATAGTTTTACAGGAAAGGAACTTTTATCACGTTTGTGATTTTAGTTGCCGCACCGGCAACAATTCCTGTTCAAATGTCAACTCCTTTATGGCGGGTACTTATTGCATTTTGACTCTGGCAATCGTGGATTAAGTAGTTCAATTGCGGGTTTGCTGTTTTAAAGGGTTTAGGTATAGTTATGATTTTTTATTGAATCCAGAATTATATTTACAATTCAAATCATTTATTTGAAATAGAATCAAGAATTGTACCTACAATTCAAATCAGTTATTTTTCTTAATTTTCATCTTGATCTTGTTGTGCTAAACTAAGATAAAAGAATAAAGTAGGTACACAACACATCGTTACTTTAGTTATACCGCTGAATTAACTGTCGCCGGCTGATGATAAGAGCTGTACCTACGGGTACTGTTCCCATAACATTTTAAATAAACAAACTCTAGCTAGTAAGTCACACAAAGGTTCATTATCCGTAACTCAGCTAATCGGCCCTTTGAAACAGAGATTAAATCCAAACACATCGGGGCGTTATAACGCCGTTTAGATGTGACGAATTCTTTGTTTGATAAGTAAAGCCAGTACAAAATGTATTTGATCTAATTAGCCTTTTAAGGATTTCATGACACTTAGGTATTTAGTTTTAACAATATTGTAATACCTCACAGTAGGCATCACTTAACTCCGAAGTATCGAAGTGGTACTTAGCGTTAAAACTGGTACATTAACGATATTAACGTTGGAACATTTTTTAGGTCTAATAATATCTTCCGATAAAATTAGCTTCTATTAACGTTTAATCGCTGGAACTGATTAACGACATTAACGTTGGAACATTTTTTAGACCTAATAATATCTTTCGATAAGATTAGCATCAATTAACGTTTAGTCGCTGGTACATTTTGATCGAATATCTTTTTCATTTGGTTCGATCAATTAACGATTTCTCGTTGGTACATTTGATCGAATATCTTTCCATTTGGTTCGATCTATTAACGATCTCTCGTTGGTACATTTTGATCGAATATCTTTTTCATTTGGTTCGATCAATTAACGATTTCTCGTTGGTACATTTGATCGAATATCTTTCCATTTGGTTCGATCTATTAACGATCTCTCGTTGGTACATTTGATCGAATATCTTTCCATTTGGTTCGATCTATTAACGATTTCTCGTTGGTACTTTTATTTCGATTTTTTCAGTATCATATTATGTATCCACAAACGAATTTGGTCAACAAACATCGTATTTGGTATTTATCATTTTTATTTTTTATCTATTGTCGAAATGTAGAGACAAATTGTATGTCGTAATCACATTTCGATATACGGTCCCGTTTATGTATTGAGTGACGTAATTATTTCATCGATCTTTGCAGCACATCCCTCAGCAAATTACCATTGCAGATCACTCATAGATAACAATAGAAATATGAACATAGAAATATGAAACATTTACTGAATTTCACTTAGTTAACGGTCACTTTTTTTTTTCAAAACGCTGTGCTATAAAATAATAATTTCATTGTTGACCAATCCGTAAGTAGTACATTATTTGATTTATGATCACTTTACTTACTGCGCTTTTACTCGTCGCCAATGTGGTGTTCACTATAATCACTATTTAGGGATTTGGGTTATAAATGAAACAACCAAATTATCAGTAAGCAGGCACAACCTCAGAATGACGTCTACTCGTCCTCGGGAACGGATCGAGTGTGCCCCGACGCCACACCTCAGTCGGTCTACATTTAATGTGTATACCACAGTTGTGAATGCATTAAATTACGACCTCCTTGCCTCGTGCTATTGTTTTCTGATAAACTATGATTCAGTTGATGTCGTCAAGCGCTTCCGCCTGACGACGTCCCGCGACGTCAGTGATTAGATAACGAACGGATCTTAAGTTGCCCAGTCGTGTTGCTATCTGCGCACGTCTCCACACGTCGTGCTATTTCCATGTGCTGCAGTCTCCAGTCACTCTGACGTCACCCGCAAGTCCTAAGTACATAATTAGCAAATGTTTGTCAGCTTCTGCACAACTGTCACCATGCAAATATATTAGAATTTGATGACGAGCACAGTTTATACTTTTTGTCGTATCATATTTTTTGTTGCTTAGCGTTTTATTTTTCTACAAAAACAATTTTGTTTTGCGTGCTTCTTATACATAAAGAACACCTATCTACTTTGAATGTATTTATTTCCTTTAAAAAGTTATTGTAAACGGTGATGTAATTAATACTGGGGATATTAATATCAACAGTGATTAAGCTATTTACCTGATATTGGATATTTATTCTGAAAAAACAGTATGTATGACTTATTCAAAGAATTGTCCATCACTAGCCACTACTGTTTACTATCTTTCTGGCAGCATTCGGCTTCCAGGACGGAAGAACTCTTCATCTCTTGAAGCTATCCATGAGTAGACCGCCCCAATTTTTAGTATCTTGATATGATGTAAAGTGCTGCTTAGTCAGCTGCCTGCGGGTGGCATAACTTCCCATAAGTGTTAAACTTAGTGTCAGACTTACTGACTAAAAACTACCGCTGTGTCCTTCAGTTGCCCTTTTGACTTCTAGGACTACGGGTTCCCTATTCATAATTTACTCGTGGCCCTGGCAGGCATCGAGCCCTTAGGGCTCCTACGGTTTGCTACCATCTCTTTGAGGTACGCGTGGCAGACGACGCGCCCTCGACGACTCGGACTCTGTCCGGACCATTGCTCGTAGTCCGCATCGGTGGCCACAGCAACCCATTCCCTCTAGCTCCGGACCATGGGCTCGGCGTGAGAGGTCGCCGCCGCCGATTACCTGCACGTGGACACGACGATACTCTGCCCAAGCGGAGATGTGCCACCTCCACCGTGTCCCCCATGCGGTCCGAAATCCGGATCCGAAACAGGAACCTCCTGACCTTGCCATGTCCGGTGGGGACCTGCGTTCCAGAAGGAAGGTGTGTCGCGGAAGGTAAAGTCGCCGTGGTATTTCTCCGGTCACTCCACAACATCGACATGTCGAAGCATGGCCAGGTGGTCTCCATTATTTTCTCTTTGGATTATCGAAGTAGATCGATCGTACAGCTCCTTAGTAGTCCTGAGTTGAGCTTTGCGAATACTAACAAATGCTTGCACTGACTGGACAGGTCCACTCAAATCTGTATGGTTTTTCCTTCAAAAAACCATCTCAGACAAATCTGCATGATTCTCATGTGATTTGACCATTAAATATTTACTGTATGGGCTTTAAAAGAGACCCCTAAGTTTGTTTCGGTGTTTCTTCTCAGGGTCGCCCTTCAACATCTCTGAGCTTCAGTTCATGTGGGACCCAATTTTTGTGCTTTTGAATTGTTCCTAACAATTTTAAAAGATGTGAAATTGCTTGTTGTGTCACTTGTAATGCTAGTGCGAGTTCTTCTTGCGTTTAATTTATAATATTGCTTGTAATTCCGTGTCTTTGTATGCTTTTGACCTTCTACTACGTTCTCTATCTTCTACATCTAACTCATCGAAGTTGTCATAAGTGGTTTCATAAGTTTAAAAAAAACTTATGAAACCACTTATGACAACTTCTGTCGCATAAAGCAGCTTCACCATAAACTTCTACAAGCAATCGATTCGCCTCAGTTGAAGATTTAAAAAAAGATTCAGTACATCAAAAGTTCCCGCAAATTACGGTTATTCGGCACAAAACTTGACAAGTTCCGCACGAAAATACTTATGTGATGCTTATACAGTGTCACTAATACTCCAAGAATATGTTTTTCCCAGATGACTAAATCTTACGGTAATACATTTTACATCTGACAATTTCAGCGTAACCTTTTAGTGAGGACATCTTTAGGAAAACGGCGGAAACTTATTTGTACAGCTATTATAATATTTCCAGACAAGCGTGCTCCATCAACAATATTTTCTAATAGCTACGAACCTGACACACTTATATATTTATTGTGTTGAAGCCGTGCTTATTTCGTGCATATTGAACCACTCGACGGGTCGAGCGGTCACCCGATTACAATATTGAAAAACTTATGTCTTATAGACATATCACTTGAAAATTTGCCTCGACCCTCGCCGTCAGTTGTATTGTTGATAGTGCGGCCCGTCCTCCTGTACCATCCATGTGCTATCGATTGCACCGTGCTCAGGTATAACGATGAGGTCCAAATATTATATAACTGTATGTCTATAGCTGCAAAGGTCGTAGCTAGGGAACTTGCGCCATTTATCTCATGCTTACAGAGATGTGTGATCGCTTTCCGATAACTGAATTATTCGCTACATAGGTAAACTTAACTTGCAATACATGTGATAAGTACCTACCTACATTTTTAATATCCTGCACCTTGTCGGCATTATTAGGAACTTGTTTTACCTGAAGGGCAATGATATGTTTTGGAATCAAAAATAACTAAAGTGGTATAGTTGATTCCAAAGGATGAATAATGTTATTAATTAGATATAATATTTTAACATAGATCTCAGTCACTATAATCTCCATACTTCCCATCGCAGAAAATAATTCAGAAATAAAATAACGTAATGATACGATAAACACAGGCCCAATGAATATTGGCCATTTGTTCGCTACGTTCTACTCAAGGACTTTTCTTAACATTTTCCACTTAAAACATTTTTTGAACTCATCTTCAGTCGCTATGTAAAAATGGAACAATCTAAACGATTGTGTCCGCGTCGCAAGAATCAAGAAAGTTTAGCAATTCCGTATATTTCCATGGCGCTCGAGTTGTTGACGAGGGTCGTATGTTTGAATAAATTAATTATTTACATAGAGGAACGTATTCGTCATGTTTGACATGCGATTGCGCAGGCCACTAGCGATCACTGCCCTGCGATATGCAGGTCAGTTTGTTTTGTACGATATTGCAGATCTTACCTACCGATAGCTTCATAGAATTAGCGTCTATTCTATTTAATAGAAAAAATAAACTTTATTGTACACCAAAAACGTAACACAATTTCAATAACTTATATTATATATATATATTATATTATATATATATATATTATATTATATATATATTAAGGGTAGATACATTGGCGGTTTTATCGCTGACAGCGATATTTACCAGTAAACCTTAGGATGGATCGTAAGTACTTAAAATAATACAGGTACGTACATAATGTACGGTGTACTGCTAACAAATTACTCAAACACTATAGATAAGCTATAGATTTAAAAAAACATAATTATATATAATAAAATTTATATAAAATACTACATTACTGCAATAATTTATATATTATATTAATTATATACAAAATTATATTAAGTTACACAATTTCATTGAAAAAAGGGATAAAAGAAGTGAATAAAGTACGGTTGGTGGAAGAAATTAAGTAGAACCAGGATCGCATTAAAGAGAAAGGAAATATCTTTAACTAGATCTTTGAAAGAAACTAGCGACTAGACTTGCCTGTTTGATAACGATAACGCGTTCCACAAATGCACCGCCTGGATCGTAAACGACTTGTCGCAAAACTTGATAAATTTATACCGCTTCACCCAGAGCTCTTTCTATCTGTTATCATGAAAAGTAATTCCGATGAAACGATTTTCTAGTATGTATAGAAATAAATGGTTTTTTAAATACTGTTTTCTTACTGCCTTACCGATTATTATACTAGATAACAGAAAAGTGTGCTATGTCTCCCAAGCAGCAAAACCTTATCCTAAAGCAGCCCATAGAACGTTTTTCAAGAACTAATTGGTGCTACTGAATAGTACCGCTATAATAGACCATAGAACGTTTACACAACCCGGATTGGGCGCAGTTATAACGTTATTCGCTGATATAATAGTTGTATAGCAGCTTCGGCGTACCATTTTTGACCTGTTAGATTGATGTTTACAGTGAGGGATAACACCAAACGGTGATGTAGTAGCCACGGTAATGCTACTAATGTACTTTTATGTTTTATAATAGTGATTGTGGTTCTTTTACATTACTATATATATATCACAGTAATACGTTCTATCGTTCGTTCACTCTCATACAATTGGTGTTGTTAAAGTGATTTTGTGTTACATTTCTAATTTCATCAAATCGTGCTAAATAAAATTACAATATCTAGATATTTATCATGGCGACCATGCAATAGTAAAATGCGCTAGTAGAAGCGAATAAGGCACTGAAATAGAGTTGTTGTAGTTGTTTATCATAATTTTATTGACAAAGTATGTATGCCTACTTTGTCAATAAAATTATGATAAACTATGGTTAAACCTAACTACTACTTGTTACTACGTTGGACTAAACTATGGTTTAGTACCCAATTTTTAAAGTCCCTCTTATATTAGTAAGTTTTATCCTAATTGAAATAAATTAATCAAACACTAGTTCCATAATCTTCCACTATAGAAAAAAATAGTGTATCGTTGGTGACTCCAGGTCTTCGATAGTACTATGATCAAAATAGTGGCTGCCATTTGATTGTGGTTAAATAAATTAGGGTTCCTTTGAAATTATAATAATTATTATAAACAATTCTCGTATATTAATCTCCTTTTTTGTCTTTTGTAATGTCTTCACATTTGGTCTAGTTATGTGAATAATAAAAATGTATGCAGCATCTTTCCGAAACTGGGAAAAGAATTCTCAAAGATTGGGGACCCAAGGAGACGAAGAGAACTTTTATCGATAATTTTGATTGCAGCGGCTATTGCATTGAATTTTGAAAGAGTCAGAAGTCTGTCAGTATTGTCAGATAGGAATAATTCCATCGATATATATGTACTACGCACTAGATTACGCGTGCCGTACACTCACTTCAACCGACTCAGGTGCAGTGTCTTCTATGCACCTTGATTTTGATGACATTAGTACAATTTTGACGTTCATGCAGTGTGGGAGCGGCGCTTATAAATTCAAATTAAAGGGAATCTGGACGTAAATAATAATTCTGTACTCATGTAAGTAAAATTACTGGTTGTTCGGACAATTTAATAGCTTCTAATATCGTAATAGTATGTTAGAAAATATATTATTTGAATTAAAAGCTTTTCCATTTTATAATCATAGACTAAAACATGCAGATGGGAACATCTGCATGTTTTAAATAAAAACCCGATTTTTACCTACAACTGGTTTAATGAACTTTGCATGATGTTTTATTCCGTTTGTTTTTTTTTTTTAAATATTTTATTTAATGTTTTTCTTTGTTGTATAAATAATATCAATGAATTCCGTCAATTTCAGAAAATATGACGACGTGCATTTTTCGATACTGTAAAAACTCAGCAAGAAATGTCAGAAAATCATCGGGTATCAGTTTTCATCGGTAAGTTTTGTCGTTAAGCATTCTGTCATTCGTTAGTACTTAGGTACTACCCTAACCTAACCAACCTAATTATTACGTGCAGATTAGTATTCAAATATAAATTAGATTCAGTTGAATTTGTAGTCCTATGTGTGAAATTGTATTACTGTTATTGACATTTCGTCCTTCATACACTATAATTATATTTCAGGTTTGTTCACTCTGGTCATCCGAAAAGGGAAGAATGAATTGGTTACATCAGTTCGAATATGGCATCACAAATTAATTCAGTTAAAAGATATGGGTGGGCTGTGCTACTCATTAGAAGATGTATACAAAATTTGTTTAAAAACTGAAACGTTAATACGTCATTTAATAAAATTTAAAGGATATGGCAAAAATTTGCCTAGGATGTATAGCAATATCAACATAATTGTATCAAATACACTGAAAACGTTTATAAATACATCTACATTTGACTCATTAAATTTACACTCTTTACAGCAGCCAGGTACACTAAATCATAGAACGCATTTAATCAGAGCCGTAATCGAAAAATACGCCAAAATAAGACTCCATCACGAATCCAAAACTGATCCCGAGGTAAATTATATAACAAAAAGACAAAGATTGACCAAATTAATCTTATTTGAAGGAAACTAGTCTAAAATTTTCTATTTTAGAAATGCAACAGATATGACCATAAATGTTTATAACACTTCATGCACATGGTGGCACAAAGGCGGACTTAAGGACTTATGCATTTTCTACCAGTCAACCTTTGGGGGTGTTGCAGACAAAATTAAAGGCAGGTGCAATGAAAGAGAGAAAAAAGAGGTGGATATTAAAAAGATATCCGAACGAATCGTAGATACAATGCAATTGTATAATATATATACAATTTAATAAACTAAATAGTTTGAATTTAATGGTAGAAATATTCCATCACGTCTAGATTTTCAATTGCATCTTAGTAAAATTTCTCAAAAAATAGTAAGAATATATACACTAATAATATAGATGGCACTAATAATATTTTTATTTTTTGTGTTTATTTTATTATTTATTTTCAAAGTAAATGATGTACATAAACCTGTTTTAAATGTGTTGTAGACTATGTTTTTTTATTATAACAGTGTTGTAGTTTGTTTTTTACCGTTGTTGTTTGTTTTGTTATTGAATATTACCAGCTTAAAGTCCTAATCTTTATTCACTCAGGATAGCTGACATATGTAGTCAAGATAATTAGACGAATTTAGTTTATTTTCAAAGAAAAGATATGTACATAAAACTATTTTAACTGTTTTGTTTTTTACTGTTATTGTTTGTTTTGTTATTTTTACTAAATATTACCATCTTAGAGTCTTGATCTTGATTCACTCAGGATAGCTGAAATAGTGAAGATAATTAGACGAATTTAGTTTATTTTTAAAGAAAAGATGTGTCTATAAAACTATTTTAACTGTGTTTTAGTTTGTTTTTTATCATTTTTGTTTGTTTTGTTACTAAATATTAGCAGCGCAGTCCTGATCTTTTTGATTAGTAGTATTAGTCTCTTTGATTTACTCAGGATAGTTATTCTTCAGAGTGGTTAATGACATGGTTTTGATATTTTACACGATTTTGAATTCACTTATTTATAAAATTTTGAAATAGAGTGTTATTGTAATAAAGTATTGTAGGCAAAAAGCTGTGTCGCTTCTGCGGTATAAAAATCTATATGGATAACCTGTCATTACAGTATGTTGAACGAAACGCGTAAGTGTCACGAAATTCATGGCGCTTAAGACGTTTTTGTCGCGAAAAAATATACTCTAGAAGCCATCTAAGCGCTGTATGTTTTAATAGTTTTATTAGACGACATAATGGCAATAAAGCGCTACAGCGAACTTTTGTTTTATGTTTTCAGTATTTTGACAAATAGTTTCCATGAACGTGCTTGTCTATCTTTAGAATATAAGTCGATGAATAATTCACATTTAGAAAAGTTGAGTTCTAGTCCTATAGAAAAGAGTTGTTTTTTTTTTTTAATTCTTTAAAGGGTGTCTACATCACCTCCTAGGGTTCCATCATTGAGGTACAACACGTTAAATTTGGAATTTAGTTTTCGATTGATTGGGTGTATATCTATAAATAAAAAGGTATTTTTGGTACTTTGTGCAGCACATAACAATTTTTCATTGTTTTTAAAGAAGTGTATGACTCCAAGCATTCTAACTCTAAGTTTACATAGATCAGAAGTTAATTTTTAATCAATTTCAATGAAGCCCTGTTCCTTTCTTCCCGCCTCTTCACATTCATGAAAATAGTTGAAATTTTTGGTTTCGATAATAGGTATGCATCATATAT
This sequence comes from Mythimna pallens, assembly GCA_961205895.1. Taxonomy (NCBI): domain Eukaryota; kingdom Metazoa; phylum Arthropoda; class Insecta; order Lepidoptera; family Noctuidae; genus Mythimna; species Mythimna pallens. The sequence continues at coordinate 26,860,394 of OY540824.1, forward strand.
AGAGTTATCTGAGTTCCTATGGCCACTGGCCACCTTCCGGTTCCATCATCAGATCAGCACTATGTTATAATAATTTTGCATTGTCATCTGATTTACACATGCATGTAAAATTTCATCTCAATCGGTAACCGGGAAGTGGATCAAATTTAATTTGCAAGATTTGTTTACAGACATACAAACACTGAGACAGGTGAAACTAAATAAAAGCTTGTAAAATAAAAGATGCAGCGAATTTGGACATGCAATAGTTATCATTTGTTTTTTACGCTCATTCCCCTCTCCTGTGGTTACTGGTTTGTTTGCACTTGCACAAGGGATGGACACAGATCTGTTGTGATTTTAAATGCTCTCGTTTAACTGGCCTTTATACGTTAACGAGTTTAATCGCTCACTAACGAGCTCCACGATCTCGTGCCCGCGCTGGGATTAACCTGTTTCGTACAAGGAAATCACTCGCGGATTTAATTAGATAACAAACAAAATAACCGAACTGATGTCATCAGTCTTTATTGTGATGTTTTTTATAAACGTAGGTATTTGTACTAACAGCCGTTGTTGTGAGTGTTCGGGGGACCCTACCATGACGTGCTAAAATGCCAGCCGTGCGAGCGAGAAAGTGGAATGGAGCTCTAAACCCTATACACGGTGTCCTATAACGATTTAAATTAAAAAACGTAAAGATTTTTTTTTTAATTAGGAAAAACCGACAAACAATTCTACGATTGGGGGGGCCAGAAATATGTACTGGATCCATGGTATTCGTTTGTGCGTCGATGTGAAAGACACCCTGTATACCTTCATCCTTTTAACAGTTCAGTTTAAGTCGTCTAATGGATCGCTATAAGAGCTCGTGGTAGGGCTTCTGCTTATTCAGTCCGTAGGTTCCATGTATTCCCCCAATACGCTTATTTGCATGCATAATCATAAAAACTTGCGTACCTGCTGTACGCAAGTGTATTAAAAATCCATATAAATATATAGGGTGACTGTTAATTAGTGACCGATACGTAAACACGTGATTGAACTCATGGTTACAAACAACTTTCCCAAAGAAACCTTTTTTAGATACTAATTAGTTTAATCACATTAACAAAACAAGCTGTTTGAAATTTTAAACTTCGCGCGGGGTGCCTTCACCCGATCAGATGTTAGCGGCGTGGCTTCCGCGCCCGCATTATCGATGACGTAAGCAATGTACACTTACATGTTTCCGTAAAATAATATCGTGTAGGTAAGTAGCGTGTGATACCTACCCTATGGTACGGTACGGGTAGGTAAATAGGTTTGGAAAATCATCTCATGACATCCCCCGCTCTTGGGCGGTGCGCGAGATAGTGTCAGACTTTTACTGACTAAAAATCCACTCCTGTTCCTTCTTTGCCATTTTTTCCAGGGCCCCGGCGATCTCTTTCGCATCACCCATGGCCCCAGTAGGCTTCGACCCTGTTGGGCTCCTACGGTTGCTGACATCTCCTTGAGGCGCGCGTGGAACACTACGCGCCGTCGACGACTTGGGCTCGGTTCGGTCGGTTACCGGACGATCGGACATATTGTATTGTTTGCTGACGATACGTCGTTAATTTTTAAAATCAATAGACGTTCCACAAATCTTGATGACGTAAACAATGCTTTACAGCAAGTCCAAAACTGGTTTACTGTTAATAATTTAGTATTAAATGGAAAAAAAAACTAAGTGCATAAGATTTGCGTTACCGAATGTTAAAAGTAATTACTCCGACATAGTATTGAACAAGGAGAAACTCGAATTCGTCGAGAATACGGTTTTCCTAGGGATCACGCTTGACTCGAGGCTACAATGGGATCCTCATTTAACATCTCTGGCAGGTCGGCTTAGTTCAGCAGCATATGCTGTCAGAAAAATCCGTCAATTTACTGATGTGGATACTGCGCGACTAGTTTTTTTAGTTACTTTCATAGTATCATGTCTTACGGTATTTTGCTATGGGGACGGGCTGCAGATATAGAGTCTATTTTTATTCTGCAGAAAAGAGCTATCAGAGCCATATATAATCTTCGCAGACGCGATTCTCTTAGGGAACTATTTAAGGAAATAAACATCCTGACGGTCCCTTGTCAATACATTTATGAAAACATTATGTATGTTCGGAAAAATATTCATCTTTTTACTAAGATAAGTGACAGGCACAATTTTAATACTAGGAACAAGAATAAATTAGATCAACCTCGGTTCAGATTGGCTAAAGTACATAGTTCTTTCATGGGGTACTATGTAAAATTTTATAATAAAATACCAGTTGAGATTCTACAACTGAATGAGTCCAAATTTAAAGCATGCATTAAACGCACACTATGTAGACAAGCGTATTATAAACTGGAAGATTATATCCTTGATAAAAACGCTTGGCTAAATGCCGGTCCTGCTCCGCAGCCACAGCCACTTTTACCTTCAAATTAGTTTTTTTTTAAAATATATTACATATATATAAATATTGGAAGAGATACTATTCCCCTTTTTGTATTGTTGTTTTCGAAATATTTTTTATTTTATGTTATTTGTTTGTTTCAATAGAGCTTATGATAATTTATTACCTTTTGTATTTGGAAACAATAGCATTGTATAATGTAGAAGCACTTTGTTTTTCAATTTTCGTGATTGTGAAGTACCATGGAGCATTTTTATTAGGTTACAACTTGTTTGACATTACGAGCTTGGCAGTTGAGAGTTTGTCATGCTCACTCAAATGTCTCGCTGATGGTGGCACGTGTTATTGCACGCGTCATGCTCGTGAACGGGTGCCGTCAGTTGAGACTGGTCATCTCTTTGCTGCCAGTGACTTAATTTCAATTTCTATATTTTAAAATTAGTTTTTATTTTATTTTTTATTTTAATTATTATTACTTGTATACATTGTGCTCACATATTAGAAGCGACAAGAAATATGTAACCAAGATTTATGTAACTCATAATATGATTTAAAAGAGTGTCCATGGAGTTTCTTGCACGTTCTTCTCCATAGAGATCTACGCTTTGGAACGTGCAATTTAGCTTCACTTGTATTTTTTTTTGACTGACCGACATTCTGACAATTCAAAAGTGCCTGTAATTGGTCTATTTGAAATAAACTATTCTGATTCTGGACGGCGAGCCACCCATTGCTCGCCGTCCGCAAGCCCGCGCCTACGGTGGCCGGAAATCGGGATCGGAATCCCGGCGGCGGTTGGGACGTGAGGACCGTTGCCGTTGCCTCACGCGATCGGCCGCCTTCTTTGCTAGCATTACTGCTTCGCAGAAGGAGGCGACCGCCTGCCACTCCTCTTCGCTCCGGACCATGGCCTGTACCAAGGCCTGGCGCGATAGATCGCAGCCGCCGATCGCCCCCACGAGGACACGGCGGTGCTCTGCCCAAGCGGGGCACACCTCTACCGTGTGCTCCACCGTGTCCTCCGGGCGGTCCACACAATGGTGGCACCCGGGCGTCTCTTCTGCACGAATCCGGTGCAGGAACCTCCCGAACTTACCACATCCGGTGAGGACCTGCGTCATGCGGTAGGCAAGGACGCCGTGAGGTCTTTCCAGCCACTCCTCAAAGAGGGGACTTATCGCCATAATTATGGAGTGCCCAGCACTGGGTTGCGACAGTCGCTGTCGCCATTCCACCATGAGATCCCGAAGGCATTCCGCCATGCCGCGACTTGGCGTGGCAGCGGAGTTTCGCCCCGGCGTTGCATCTCCATGTGCAGATCGTGCATGCGCGCAAGGTCTTTTGCCTCCAAATCCCACGGTGGCTGGCTAGCAAGGAGGTTCACTGCTTCGCGGGAAATCGTGCGGTATCCCCGCACCATCCGGATGGCAATGACCCTCTGGCTTGCGTTCAGCTTGGCTGCCGAAGAGTCGTCTCTTCGCTTTCGAAGAGACGGCGCCCATATCGGCGCCCTGTAAAGGGCCATGGACCGAACGATTCCTGCATAGAGCCTCCGGCAGGAGGCGTCTGGACCTCCTAGGTTAGGCGGGAGCCGCTTGAGGGCAGCCCCTGTACGATCCAGTTTGGGAGTCAGACGTCGGAAATGCTCCTCAAAATTACACCGGCTGTCGAGGACAAGTCCAACGTACTTCATCGTCGACTCGACGCCGATGTGAACTTCTCCTACCGTTAGTTGGGAACCCGATGGTGGCGCGTTCCGAGGGCCGTGGAAGCACATGGCCTCGGACTTGTACAATGCCACCTCAAGTCCCAACTCTTGGATCCTCTCCACGACTGTCGCAACCCCGCGTGTCACTAGTTCGACCGCCGCCTGGTGTGACTCTCCCCGCGCCAGGACCAGCGTATCATCTGCGTAGCAGACCACGCTGACCCCGTCAGGGAGATCGCCGTGCAGCACGTAGTCGTACCCGATGTTCCACAAAGGTGGTCCTAGTACCGATCCCTGCGGAACACCGCACGACATCTCTCGCCGGTTCCACTCTCCCAGGTGACCAGGGTAGATAATGTACCTGTCCGACAGGTAGGCCACGACAACATGACAGAGGTAGTCAGGCACCCGGTGATACCGGAGTGCCCTCCTAATGCTACTCCAGGGCAGGGAATTGAAAGCGTTGGCGATGTCCAAAGACACCACCAAGACACACCTGCCCTGGACACCGCATCCCCCGTCGTGAGGTCTCGCACGCGCATGATGGCGTCCACCGTAGAGCGCGCCCTGCGAAAGCCAAATTGGCCGTCAGAAAGATCCGGCCTCAACGGGTAGGTAACTAGGTAGGGTAGAGTAGCGTAGAGTAGGGTAGAGTATTGTGGAGTAGGGTAGAGTAGAATAGAGTAGGTAGAATAGAATAGTGTAGTCAGTTGACGGGAGCGAAGCCGCGGCAAAAGCTAGTAAATATATATATCTTTTAGAATTCCGTACCCGAAGAGTAACCAATGGAACACTGTTTCTAAACTTTCACTGTCCGTCTGTAGGTCTGTCAGCCGGCTTTATCTCACAAAACGTAATACGTAGTATTTTCCCTGCGCGTGTGTTACGATTACTGATGATTTTTTCGCAACATAGTACGGAATTCTTTACGTGCTAAGCCTGATTCGCACTTTGCCGGTTTTTATTTTATGAAGTCGAAATAAACTATAGCAAATCTCTTTATTATGGACATTCTGGAACATTGCGCGCCTGCTTACCATGGCGCATTCATGAGACATTCCTGAATGAATAGTTTAGTAGGTGTTATCGTGACCGATAGCTTGTGACGCGCACACGGCTCCATTCCGCTCCACGCAGTTGGTGGCATTTTATCGTTTCGATTCAAGACCTCTTATGCTGTAAATTTACTTTCATGAGAAAACCAAGAAACTAAAAAATTATAAAACCAACTACAATAAATAATACAGGTGTACCTGTTTTTAGCTTTCCTAATGTTAGTTAAAACAAAAAGTTGTGACATAAATACATTTTTAGAAATATTTTAAGTAAGTACTTGTCAATATTTGAGCCGCAAGCATATTCTAGGTCTTATCGATCGGTGTAAGTGATTTTGGCAGACGTGCAAATAGGTCATAAAGTCAAAACGACTGTTTTTTGACGAACACACTAAGAAGAACGCTTGTAAGTGTATTCATTGTAATATTACATTAATTAGACTGATCTTGTTTATACTTCAGGTCCGACAAGCGTAACAATAAAGACGCTAATGCTAGGCTTATTGGTAGTTTAGTGGAATACGAGATAAAAAAGAAGCTTTAAATATACTCGCAAGCCTGCTTTGACATAACTTAAAATTTTAATTCTTTTCGACAAAAAGGTTTTAATAAATTTAACAATATTGAACATAAAATGAAACAGAAAGCAAAGGTAGCTGAAGAGACGAATGTTTTTACCCAAGTGTAATTGTTGTAATTCTAAACGTAGATTATATTATTAAAATTATATCTACAACAAGTAATTATTTCTGTCACTCACTATTTATAGTCGTAATTTTTGGGCTTATCTAACCAATATTGTGTCTGTGTATATGTTCATAAATTAATTGTAAAAAAACTAGTTTGGATAACCTCGCGACAAGCTTTTATTTTTTGTAAATTGTACAGATAATTTTATAAATTGATGATTTTAGTTTTATTGAAAAGTTGAAAGGGAACCGTTTGTCTTGGTATGGTCATGTGAAGAGGAGGGATGAAACGCATGTTACTAAAAGAGTTACGAGTTTACATGTGGATGGATGGAGAGGGAGTGGGAGGCCAAAGAAAAGATGGATGGATTGTGTGAGAAGTGATATGAAAAAAAAAGGGTGAGTGATTGCGTGACGAGTGACAGGACAGAATGGAAGAAAAAAGCGTGTTGCGCCGACCCCAAATACAACACAGTTTAGTTTTAATAAAATTTTATTATCTTCTTTTTAGAACAATTTAATGAAATCTTGTTTTTTTTAAATGTTTTATTATTTTTAATCTAAATTGATAAAATCATCTAAATGCATAAAAAAAAGTAAAAATAAATATTAAAGCCAAATTAGCTTTTTAAGGACGTTACTTAGCTACGAGTAATTATGCATTATCATCCAAACTGCATGTTTGTAAAATTTTAATTGAATCGGTTATCCTGTTTCAAAATTAATTTGCAAGATCTGCCCTAAACAAACTTCTCTTGATCTGAAAATCTTTTCTTGATGTTTTGTAAAAGTTGATGACACGCGAAGGGTCGCACATGTGGGCAGAAACTCTAGGAACTGTTTGTTTGACAACATGACTACTGTCTACTGGACTGAAAAATGTTCACAAGTCTGAATGTATAACATAAACAAAAAAAATACTAGAAAGAGACTGCAGTAGGACAAGTTGCAACCGAACTGATGTAATACCACAATTAAATGACTAGGTAGGTAAAGACTGGAGCCGTTCAGTACAATATCCGGACCACGCGAATTAGACGGAGATTTTACCCTACATAAACTTTGAAAGCCGGCCGCTTTTATTTTTATTCCTTTTCTTAAAAAATGAGTTTTTAGTATTTTCTGGTTGTGTGACGTGTGCCCATTGCTTCTGGGCAAGGCACCAGGCCAGGGCACCAGGTTCGCCAGTACTGAGCAGCGGTCTGTTGCAGGTGACGGCAGCGCCGGCAGCGGGTGCGGCGCGAGCTCATGACGCGCTACCGACACATCAGGTACTACCAGCGCTCAGCCTCGTCCTTCCTCTAACGCTGCGTCACAGACTAATGCTTAGAGTATCGATGACCTGTTACTGAATGTTTTTGTGCGCGTTTTCCATAATACAGACACCTTTCCTAGTTCTATCAATTAATCGTAAAGAACGTTTTTTTGTTGGTGGATTAAGAAGTAAAAACTAAACGCTTAAAATAAATGTAAATCCTAGACTCATAGTAGCTTAAAAACCGGATTTAAAATCGGTCTTCTGTTATTTACATTAATCAATTTTAGGCAAATTAGTCGTGGGCACGCCACAATTATGGCGGTAAGTCCCCTCTTTGAGGAGTGGCTGGAGCGGCAACACGGCGTCCTCACCTTCCGCATGACGCAGCTCCTCACCGGACATGGCAAGTTCGGGAGGTTCCTGCATCGGATTCAGGCGGAAGCAACGCCCGGGTGCCATCATTGTGCGGACCACCCAGAGGACACGGTGGAGCATACGGTGGAGGTGTGCCCCGCTTGGCGGAGCACCGCCGTGTCCTCGTGGAGGCAATTGGCGGCAGCGACCTTTCGCGTCGGGCCCTGGTTCAGGCTATGGTCCGGAGCGAGGAGGAATGGCAGGTGGTCCCCTCCTTCTGCGAAGCAGTAATGCTAGCGAAGGAGGAGGCTGCACGCGTGAGGGAACGAAGGTCCTCAGCCCTAGCCGCCGTAATTCCGACCCCGACTACCAGCCACGGGCTTGCGGACGTCGAGCACTGGGTAGCTTGCCGTCTGGCTGTTCGGTAATTAACCGGACCGAGCCCAGTCGTCAATAGTGCGTTGAGATCCTCGCGCTCCTCAAAGAGATGTCAGCAAACCGTAGGGGCCCAGCAGGGCCGATGCCCGCTAGCTAGGACCGCGGAGAATTTCTGAAAGGGAAACCCGTAGTCTTAGGACGCAAAGGGTAATTGAAGGATACAGGTGTGGTTTTAGTCAGTAAAAGTCTGACACGCCCTCGCGCTCCACCCAGAGCGCGAGAAGTCATTTGTATGATTTCCCACCTTAAAAAAAAGGTAAATTAGTCACAACACATTAACATTATACGTACGCACATAGCATGCACACATAGAATCCATTGTTAGCTCAATTTTATACTTTTCGGTAATTTTTTGTCTTCTTCATCAGTTCCACTTCATCACATGATACTTTTTGACTGTAGAGTGTAAATGCTTGACTTCTTGATGAAAATACCAAAATCGCTATATGGTTGCCCAAAATTATACACAAAATGTTTGTTATTCATCCAAATTTATTTTATCACCTTCAAAGTATGCTCCTTCAGAAACGATACACTTACGCCAACGAATAATCCAATCATCAAAACATTTTTTAAATGCTGTTTCCGGAATTGAGTTCAGTTACAGTTCTTGCCGCGAATTTTCCTTTATGTCTTCTTCCGGATTAAAACGGGTGCCTCGAAGTGGTAATTTGAGTTTAGGAAAAAGAAAGAAGTTGGCTGGAGCCATATCGGGTGAATATGGTGGTTGTTCGATGGTATTTGTTGAGTGTTTTGTCAAAAATGTGAATGAAATGAAAAATGATAGCCTTGTGCGAAGGCGCATGATCTTGGTGCAAAATCCAAGAATTTTCGTTCCACAAATCTGGCTGGTTTTTTGTCGAACTTGCTCTCTTAAATGCCGCATAACGCTCAAATAATATTCTTTATTTACCGTTTGACCTTCCGGCAAGAATTCGGAGTGCACAATATCGCGATAATCACAGAAAACAGTCAACATGACTTTGACTTTTGATCGACTTTGGCGTGTTTTTTTCGGTTTCGGTTCAGTTGGCCACTCCGAAGCTTGTTGACTAGTTTGCATGTCAAACTCGTAAACCCACGTCTCGTCACCAGAAACAATGCGTTTCATGAATGTTGTGTCAAAATTGACTCGTTTTAGCATGTCCTCAGCGACTCTCATGCGATTGAGTTTTTGGAGAAAATCCAGGTCTTTTGGGACTAGTCGAGCGGTAACATGTTTCATACCCAAATGATTAGTTAAAATGGTACAGATCGACTCGTGAGATACAGAAAGTTCGGCTATCACTTTCAAAGTTGAATGAGGATTTTCAGTCACTATTTCCTTCACTTTTGCAATGTTAACTTCAATTGAAGACGTTGATGGCCTACCAGAGCGAGGCAAATCTTCCATCACATCTCGACCGCTTTTGAATGCTTTGTACCACTCATAAGCACGTGTTTTTGATAAAATCGATTCACCGTAAGCCTTCTGTAACATTTTCAGTGACTGAATTTAAGACAAACTCTTTGTTCGATGTTTTTGTCCATTATGAAATTCGCAATACACACTAGATATGATTTAACTAAAAACAGTACTGTATTTAATATAAATAACAGATGCAACTCAAACTCCGCGCCAAAATGTAAAACAGTTGTGCCAATCTACCATCAACAAAAAAAAAAAAAAATTGAATTTGGAACAATAAACAAATCATCCTTTGCCGATACTTTTCTGACTGAATGTATGACGGAATTCTGAGGGATCAAACATAAAAAAACAACCGAATTGAGAACCTCCTCCTTTTTTGAAGTCGGTTGAAAAAAAATTACATCCACTATCTTTAATAAAAGGATGACATTTTCTTAGCCACAACCCCCAAAAATGACTATCATATCAAATTACTGAATTAAAGTTGTTAAAAATATTATTTTTAGTTTCATTCTGTATCAGTAAATCAATATCCATCCAATTCTTAAAATAAGTATGGTACTCGTACCTACTTAGTTTTATTGCAAAAATTATCAATATTTGCAGTCGCAGTATACAAATCAACACAGGTCGCGACGTATTTATTTTTTTCATGAAAGCGATACAGCCGTCCTTTCACTAGCGCGTCCGAGCGCGATATGACGCTGGAAGTCGTGCGTTCAATGAAATATGTATGAAGATTTTTTTACAGTGGTTTTATTTTGGTCATAAATCATAAAGTTATTTATGTAGGTTCGAAATAATTAGCTATATGTATAGAAGACTATATAAGCTGTATTGTTTTATGATTTTAAAAAACGTGCACTGGATTTAGCTACGCGAACCTATTCAGGCCCCTTCTTTTGTATTTTTCTTCGATTAGTGCGTTGCTAAAATCGTATTTATATGAAAATTTTATATGAGACCATAATATTTTATTTATGCCATCCAGGAGATGAATATATTGTCTTTTATTTGATACCATGACATCTTCATAGTTATGATTCCTAGTGCATCATAATGGTACCCGAAAAACCGAGATATTTGTCAAAAAATGTAAAAACGACTTTAAGAGTGTTCACTCCAAATTACGCGCTAAAAATACAAATCAGTAAATAGAATCCTTAACAAGATAGTTATAGAAAAATTTTCATTGAATTAGTTTACTAATTAAGAAAATTAAAATAAAAAGATTGTCAAATTATTAAGAAATTATAGGTAAATAAAATGATTATTTGACTGATAAAATTAAGTCAAATACTTAATTTTATCATTATAATAATAGCTTATTCTAATAGAAGAACTTGTGTTTCAAAACTTACTATATAAAATGTGAATAAATAGCTTTGTCAATTTTTAATAAATATCACAAATCTCAGCGCGCGAGCGTGATTATGAATATTGTTTTGGGGGACTGAATTTGTGGCCCTTGTGCGCCGATTTTTTATGGCCCTGTTTAAATATTTGTTAAAATTGATAAAGCTATTTTAATATTATTTTTTTTAATCTGATTTAGTGCTTGACTGCGATCCCACCTTATGGTAAGCAGTGATGCAATTATTGATGGTAAGGCGCACTAAATTGAATATTTTGAAAAAAAAACTTTCTATTAGATTATGCTTGTGATTATGATTGTGATAATTTTAATGATAAAATTAAGTTAAATCTGTGCTAATGATCATTTTATTTACCCAAAATTTCTTAATAATAAAAAAAAAACATTAAAATTTAAAATTAAACATTGTTATCATTTTCATTTTCCTAATTAGTAAACTAAATCAATGATTTTTTTTTCTATAACTATTTTGTAGAGGATTTTAGCTACTGGTTTGTAACCAGGCAGTAAACCGTAGGGGCCCAGCAGGGTCGAAGCCTACTGGGGCCATGGGTAGTGTGAAAACGAAACCCGGGGTCCTGGGACGAAGGCAACGAAGGAACAGGAGTGGGTTTTTAGTCAGTAAAAGTCTGACATTATCTCCCGCCCCGCCCAAGGGCGGGGGATGTCATAAGATGATTTTCCAACCGAAAAAAAAAGCTACTGATTTGTATTTTTTGTTTATTAATTCTATTAGAACTGTAGAAATTGTCAAGCTACGAAATTGACTCTGAAAGTAAAATTAAAAAAACCATTTACTTAAGTGAATATAGTTCACAAGCGTGCTATTAACTTAAAATTTTGCTTAACTATTTAGACAAAAATATTTCCTAATGTTATTGGTAAGTCACATGATTGTACAATAAATCATTAATGGATATAAACGGGTTTGAGAATCATGGTTTTTGGGCCAATTAGCGCGTAATTTGTAGTGAACGCTCTTAAGCCTGCAATTATTTTAATGGCGAAGGTCACGCGGGAGGTTCTCTCATTTACATACTCGCTACTGCCTAAATAGTGTCGACTAATACATAAAACTTCAAAGTATCTTAATTGATAGACGTCAATATACGTACTCCATAGAGTGCTTGAATTCTTGGTCTCGGATAATTCAATAAAATATGCCAGCAAAACGTTTTCTGAGAAAGTTTTGGCTCCTTTAGCTCGTCGCCACGTGTTAAACATATCGTAGTGTTTCAAATACTTCTCACGTGATTGTTGAGTTGAGGGAGAAAGTTCATTTGCGCATTATTAACAGTTTCAGTCAATTCTGTTGGCGTCAAATAAACTTTTTCGTCGCTAGAGTCACTCATTTTAGGTTTTTCACTTGTTTTCAAGTTTCTTGTTTTCAACCTAGGGTTTTAACAATATGACGTGAAAATAAAATAGCGCACACAAAAGGAATTAAAAAATAGTATACCAAGGAGGCTCCGAGTCTGAGTTTTTGACATATTAAATAAAGTTGTATGATAAATTTGGCACCATGGAGCTAGAAGTAAATAGGTTTAATAATGTTTTGAATTCACAAACTTAGTGCACACATTGTTCTAAATTCAATCTACTTTATCCCCCCTAGCGGATAAAAACGGCTTTTGCACTCAGATATCGAAGAGCAAAAATACCCTTTCCGAGAAAAAACCTTTCATCCCCCCATCTCGGAAAGAGTTTCCGAGATGGGGGGATGAAAAGTTTTTTTGGTGATGTGTGAAGAACAAATGATAATACTCATCACCCAAACATTTGTCCTGGGTGAGAATCGAGCCCACGACCTCCGACTTAGCAATCAGGGTCACTAACCACTATGCCAAGAGGCCAGTCAATAACTTTCTTTGTTATATTAAAACACTGGGCGGTAAATTGAGCCTTTTTATTAGGAAGTTGCGATATGCTCTGCGTTTTGAGAGAACGACGGGAGACAAGAGCGCACCCGCAGCATTCTGTCACTCGCAGCGCACACCCGCCCCGCGTGCGCGCTGCGAGTGACAGAATGATAATAATATGTGCAATCTGTAGGAAGTGCGTACGCAGTACGCTACTAGTATCTACTGCCACCTACCACGAGTCTAACCTTCATGAAATCAGACTTAAACTAGATTCAACTTTAAATGCTTGATGTGTGCAAGTGTTTTTAAAAACCTATTTGCAAAATAAATATCATTTATTATAATGGTTGCTTTTTCAGACCTTCAGTTGTAGAACCCATTCAGTGCGATATTTTTCTGTATAAAGTCGTAAATCAATATCTCACTGTAAAACCCCACGTAGTGTATAAATACTGGGCGTGCTGACGACGAGCAATGGATAGCTCGCTGTCCGGTGACCGTCCAAACAGAGCCCGAGTCGTCGATGGCGCGTATTGTTCAACGCGCGCCTCAAGGAGATGTCAGCAAAACCGTAGGGGCCCAGCAGGGTCGAAGCCTACTGGTGCCATGGGTTGTGCGAAAGAGAACCCCGGAGCCCTGGAACAAAAGCTAAGAAGGAACCCTCCGGCTCCTTCCAAGAGCGGAAGAACACATAGAATGATATCCCCACACACATCCAGTCTGTTCCAGTTATTTTTGTAAGGATTTTTCCTCGCAAAAATAACTGGAACAGACTTTGGAGAATACTTCTAATCTTGACTAAAACTTAGTTAAATATGTTGCAATTAAACAAAAAACTATATATGTGGGATAATGATTTTGTATCAAGTTCAAGTATGAATGCAGTAGAATATTGTCAAAACGGAACGCAGCGGATGAAAGAGAGAGAAGTATGTGTGTGAGCGTAATAGCGAGATGACACGGAGTCTTATGACAGACGTACGGTGCAACGGCGATCTTTTTTTAGTGTGTCTGAAACAAAAGTTTTTAAAAGTATTTCTCGTTTATTTTGCCATATAATCCCACATATAGATGTTTTTTCGTTTATTAAACAATAAATTAATACATTCATGCTAACATATTTACATACCAGCACAAACCATCGTGGGTTTAACAGCGGTTTGTCAGAAGCGACAAACTCGCCAACATACTTTAGGCTAACAGTATATATGGACTATATATGTATACCACATATATAGTCCTCATTAAAAAGATACTTTTTAGATCGCATTATAATCTAGAAAGTATCTCTTCAACACTCTTGAGCAGTTTTATGGCTTTAACTAAATAGAACCTTGGCTAAAAAGATTTGTTCCCTTCAGTTTCTAAGTCCCTATTTGATGCAAGTAGGCAAAATAGCTCACAATATAAAAACTTCGTCAGCTATTTGGTTTTAAATCACAATAGAGGCATACTTAAAGGCTACACGGCATTTGAAAATAGAGAGAAGTTCTTACCTTAGCTGCGTGGTATTCGAAATTAAATCGCTGTTATGTTGAATTTATTTGAAAATCTGATGGTAGGAATTTAGGAAGCTATATCGACATCGATGGCCTTAGCTGCGTGCCCGTCCTGACAGGGCAGCGGGGGGTAGTGTCACTCGCAGACGCAACAGGTATTTTGTTTTCGTTGGCGTGCCAGCGGGACTTCACAATCTGTGGCTCTATACTTACTTATTGGAGCGTGATCCATGCTTATTTGTACTTCCAAATTGCTATGACACTGATTGTGAAACCCTATAATTATGCTAAGTTTGTTGCTTAAATGCTCTATTTTTATCAAAACATAAGGAAAGTTATTACTATCCGCCTGACTGGCCTTTTACCGGTTTATAGTAGATTTTGATTGAATATATTGTAGTGAAAATTATTGATATGATATGTTTGCAGTGGGTCGGCCGTCGGGTGTAGCTATTAGCTGACTTGCTCAAACACGACTAAATACTCCGGATGTTGAACTAGGCCCGCACTGCGGTTTCAACTGTAACTAGTATTATTAGGCTGGGTGTATGTAAACATCGAACACTCCGGCCGAGGACAACAAACCATTCGATCATTGTGTTTGTAGTTACGTAATTCTAATTATAACCCCCCCCCCCCTTAGTACTATTCTTCTTAAATAAATAAATAAATAAACCTTTGATTTTTATCCACTTAATTAAATGTAACATTAAGAAGAAGCTGTGTTTTTCGTAACATTACAGAGCGAGTTTCATAAATAAGGTTTTATCCGATGTAATTTGCTACATGGGATAGATTCATACAAAAAACAATATAAAAAACTATCCAAATAAATAAATTATTTGAAGTATGTCCACTGTAGGCGTAGATAAGTACGTAGCAGCTGCGTAGGCTAACGTCGGCTTCGTAGCAACCACTAAGACTACGCAGCGGCGTAGAGCCCTCGTAGCACCGAAGAGGCCCCGTAGGAGCGACGCACGACCTTTACTACATCTGCCTCAAACGCTACAGTTTCGACTCGATAATTAACAACATGTACATATTACGTCTTTCCACTAAATTTTGTAATGTGTAGATATTAAATTACAAACAGGTTACCAAAAATGATTACTACTCAGAGTGCTGAGTACATACATTCACGTGTAAATGTTTTCTAATACATATTTGGCACACACATACATACATACATATTACATTCTAAAAAAAATATTTGTATGGGCCAATTGGCTTAATTTACATAAAAATTAAAAACTGCTTTATCAATGTCGATTGCGCATCTTATTTGTTAGTACTCGTACAAAATAATTACATATTGTGATGAATAAGACTAAAACAACAATACCTAATCATGCGCACAGCGACACAACATATTCATTTAAAAAACAAATTGTGTGTCGGATCCTCGCAGCAGGGTAATGTTAAAAGAGGACATCTGGCGATGAAAGTTAATTTCGAATAAAATAATAGAATAGTGTCGGCCTCAGGCAAGCAGAGGTCCGGGATACGGGGTCGAGTGTCAGTGTCGAGTGTTGGCCAAGATTGCGGTGCTCTCGGACACTCGCATCCTCGGCGACGGATGATTAGTAGTATCCAGTGACATTGGCCGATAATGTGATATTTTGTATTTTCGTGTTGTGAACCGTTTCATCTTTTGCTTACTGCTTCTATTAAAATAACAATTTCGCACAAATGTAGCTCCATTTACACTGTACTAAAAAGTTGTTACTTAGGAAAATGAAGCGTCGTATGCATAATAGCACGTGCGTAGCGGTGACGAGCGCGCACAGACGCACATGCTGCCGCTCGTGAGCCGCCACATTGTCATACTCTAGAATATTTCATCATAATATCACTATTTCAAGTATCGACTTTAATATTGCTAGTGCTTGCTTACAAATCAACAACACTACGTCACCAGTAGGAAAGTTGTATCAGCAGCCTATCCTGTAACTACGGCTCAGAAGATTTGCAAACGAGGTCAAGGATGGATAGGTGCTGACACCTTACGTTTTGTGATTGTGTAACTAGTCAAAAAAGTGAATTTTTTCGTCGATCTACCAGCCCAGCTTATTATAATCCCCGTAATTGGTTTACTGAGGCTTTGAGTTCTCAGCTAATTATTCTGAAGCGTCTCGCTCGACTGAAAGCCGACTGTATGTGTTTGAGAAGGGGCTAGAACGATGTTGCGTACTTATGAATCAATTTGGAGGACGATGACTTACCTACATTTAGCGTATAAGGGTTCTGTGGATTTACATACGACTTTACATATTGGGTATTTCACCGTTGTTTTTAATAAACAAGGATTTTAAACACACAATACCGCTTCTCTGTTCTCAGAGGCAGATAAATATCGCGGAGATGTGGGATAGAAGGACACAAGAGCTTGCACATCATTAAGCTATAAATAGTAAACTAGAATATATTATTACGTGGACGACGCTGTCTGGATGACTGGAGGATTGTTCCACTCGAGACGTTACGTGCGTCCCAGCGCAGACCGCGGTCAAAAATATATGCTATTTGATGCATATTACGGATTGATACGTTACGTAATGTATTCAGCTTAGTGGTTTAAATGAGACGGAAGCCATGTTATTCATGCAGTGGTCAGGACATTATCAGCTGGCGACTTCGCCACGTGGGCATGGAAACGTGACTGACAGACAGTCACGGGATCTCGAATAAAAATATTTCTTAGACATGAAACAATTTAATAAAAAATAAAATACACATGTTATTAGGATGTGCTGTTATTTGCTTGTGGTGTCCAATTGCAATCAACTAAACTGACAAACAGCCAACAAACGACGCCTTCAGTCATAAGAAACTTTTGAATGTTTTCTTCTTCTGATTATAGACCATAATTACAACAATAAAAGCCACTACCTGCCACAGCAGTGTATGATATGGAGAATCATGATTAATTCGAATTTGTACAACGGATTCGATTTATGATCAACTATAGATAATAAAGAAAATTAATAGCGGACCATCACCTTGCGATAACATTTCGAGGGTTGTGCACTACATGCGTCAGGTAAATATTATCTTGTGGCTTAGTATCACTTCCACCTTTGATTGGAATTGATTAATTACCACTTATGTGTACTGATAAAGAACGTGTTATTACCTACTGAGTTAGTAATCAGGCGCATACTGCATGCATGCGGAAACTGCACAAGTGTGGGTGAACGATGCCGGTGCGGCGCTGCCACTCTTTTACCGACGATCATCATCATCATTTCAGATGAAAGACGTCCACTGTTGAACATAGACCTCCCTCAAGTGTGGCATAACGACCGGTCTTGTGCGTCTCACATACTTCGGATTCCCGCGACCCTCACCAGGTTATAGGTCCAACTTGTGGGAGGCCTTCCAACGCTGCGTCTTCCGATAAGTGGTCGCTCCACTCAAGAAACTTATCAACGATATCTGAATTATATTACGATATTCTGGTTGAAATTGCAAAAGTATAATTTATTACGATATTTTTGAGTTGTTTTCCGCGGTACCTCACGCCTGCGGCCTGGCTAACTGCCGATAATTAACAACGAACACACACGTTGTAGAGCGAAGGGTGGAACTCTGGAGTATTACGAAGGGAAGCCGCTGCGAATTGCAAAATATCGAAATAATAAACTTTAACAATGGATGTGCCCAAAGAGAGGAAAGCCGACTATTTACCTCTTTTAACGAATTTAGATTATCCTTTACGGAAAAAAAACAATAATGCTTATTTCGTCCTTTTTCATAATTTGATAATAATAATAAACTTTATTTTTAGACTAGAGATATTATGAGTCAAATAAGGTAAATTAGTACGTACTAACTAAAACAAAAAGATTATTATTATTATTTGCATATCATCGTTAGCCTGTCCAACGCTGGTTAAGTTTTATTTCCAAATATGAGGCATTTACACTTAAACAAAATTATTTTACGGGTGGTCTCTAAAATATACCTTAAATATAACCTGACTTCAGTTATTGTAGGTAGGTCAATAAGTATCTACCTAATTCATCAGTTATTTGGGAACCTATTTTATGCAAATTCAAGTTACCTAAAGATGTCTGAATGTTTACACATCTATAAATATGAATAAAATTAAGGCGTCTGTTTTGTAATATCAAAATTTTTTTTTAATAATTGCCTATGAAAGATAATATTTGATACCTACCTTTATCAAACATACATTTTTTTAAATTGTCTGTTTGTTTGTTCCGGTTAATTTCCGAAACGGCTGGACCGATTTTGACGGGCTACTTTTATTTTAGGAGAAACGTTCTTGAAATTGTGCTGTTTTACGAGTCTGACGCGGACGAATTAGCGGGTCAGCTAGTAGTAAATACATAAAATAGCTTGTTCAGCACAAAGTACAACCAATATTCAAAAAGATCTTGGGTTGCCACAAATATAAAATAATTTTAATGTCAAAATGAGTGTGGCAACCCACAAATAAATAATTGAAATAGACGATTATTATAAATGCTAACACATGCATGAATTAACGTATGGTGAGCCGGACACGACTACACATCGCAGCGAGCTGGCACCTATAGCTACTCGTTAGTGAAATTAGTTTTGCTTGCGTATCATTCATAACTACGGTTATGCGATGCTGGTAAGCGTCGATTCCGTTGAAAACTGTGATGAAGTTATCCTCTTGATTTGTTGAGCCTACCTTAGATATTTTTTTATTGCATTTTGAGTTTGTTGTTTTTTAGCAGGTGTGTAGTGGACAGACACCTTTTCAAAATATTTATTATATTATACTAGCTTCTATTAGCGCCTTCGCATGTGTGAAAATAGCTTCCTCTCAGTGCCGGATTAAGCCGGCGCAGGGCCTGTAGCAAATTCGACCAAGGGGTCCCTACTACTAATTAATTTATTAGTAGGATACTAATTAATTTAGTACTTTTGGAAAAACCTAGATGATAATCATTTTTTGCATACCTTCGGGGTATGCAAAAAACGATCATCATCTAGGTTTTTCGATTAGAGATTTAAAGGCGAAATTCTAAAAAACCGAAGTAATCTCGAAAATTATGCTTAGGACATTTTAAGTTTTCTTCTGATAAATGATACAGAAATAGGGAGTCTTTTCGATGATGATGGCGAAGTCTGTGAATTTATACAGAAAAGCTAAACAGTTATGATTTACTAGGAATAGGATGCAAAATTTCTTTTTCTTTGGAGAGATTGGTCTTATCAACATGCCAACATCGATCGTCATCATCATTTCAGCTGAAAGGCGTCCACTGCTAGACAAAGGTTTCTCCCAAGTGTCGCCACAACGGCCGGTCCTGTTTATCACACCTCCATTGGATTCTCGTAAACCTTACCAGGTTCTCAGTACGTGTGCGTATTCCCAGCGGAAAAGTGTAGATTTTTTTAATTTCAGTTTAGCATATATTTAGTGTATGATATCCTGTAAATGTGTATGGTAAGTTCAGATTTCTACATCCAGCCATTCGGCAGATATTCAACAAAAACTGTTACCGCCAGGACTACGTATTCCCAGCGGAACATTGTTTTTCTATGGACTTACAAGAAAAAAAATACATACAATAATTTTTATGTGTAACAAGAGTTTTTGTTGAATATCTGCCGAATGGCTGGATGCACAAATCTGAATTTACCATACACATTTACAGGACGTCATACACTAAATATCTGCTAATCTGAAATTAAAAAATTCGCCACTTTTCCGCTGGGAATACGCACACTATCGGTACCCATGTTACGAGGCCTTTCACCGCTGCGTCTTCAGGTATCCTATCGCCACTCCAGAACCTTTCGACTCCATCGACTATCTGTTCTGCGATTAATGTACCCAGCTCACTGCCATTTAAGCTTATCTTCACTCCTGATTCGATCATGCAAGGAAACTCTGAGCATAGCCGTCTCCATTGTTCTTTGGGTGACTTTAAACCATCTGATGAAGCGCATTGTGAATGACCACGTTTCAGAGCTATATGCCACTACGCACGGGCAATGTAATATTCACATAGATACACAAAATATCTAGTTCCCTAAAAACCTTGTTTAAGCTTATTCTTAGTAGGGTTATTAAGAATAAGCTTAGCCGAGGCTACACATATTAAAATTAAGTAGCTTTAGCCAGCGGCTTCGTGCGCGGGAAGCCGCTAAAACTAGCCTTCTAAGAATTAGCTTGAACAAAGCTTTTAGACACCAATAACCTCGTGGATTTTAAGATTAGTTGTGTCAAAAGTACTATGATGGGGCAATTCTAAGAGATCTTCTATTCTGTAATTTACTTGGAGGAAAGTCTGAAGTAAAGTGACTATTAATTACATCACATCCAAAGAAATCAACTGTATTTAGATTTCACGCACTATAAAATTTTGACTAGTATTTTTTCCGTTCAAGTGCGGGATCCCTGAACGCGCGGGGTCCCCATATTCGCGGGGCTCGTAGCATTTGCTACTCTTGCTATATGGTTAATCCGCCACTGGTTCCTCTTTACAAACTTAAGATCCCCGTTTTATCCTTAGGGGGCGAATTTCGGAAAACCCTCTCTTAGTGCTCGCTTTCGTCATGAAAGGAAAGTCAATCAGTTTCTCCTTTTATATATACAGTGAAACTCGGTTAAGTGGGACCTGGATAAGTGAGAAGCCTCAATAGCTGAAACTCATGCTGAGGTCCCGACAGTTATTGTTGGGCTGGCACTTCGACCCTTCTGGATCTTTTGTGCTAGGTCCCGACACTTAAGCACTGAATTACCTCTTTTAGTCCTGGAAGCCCAATTCTATTTTACTGGCTATAAAGCCCAATCATAGGTGAAATTGACCTACATGAATACTACCTATGATTTGATTTATTCTGTTATATCTTTTATTTTTTTTAACATTATATATTTATTAGATAACTATCAGAAAAAATAAATTAAAGGAGAATTGTTTTAATATTTATTTATTTGAATTGTAAATAAAACTATAGCATACTTACAAAAAATTGTTATAAAATGAGATTTTGGGATCATATCTATCAACATCAATAAAAGAAAAACAAGCTAATACAATTTGCTTTTTTGCGTAAAATATCAGTTCTATGACATTATTCTCACTTTATATATACTTTTGGTACACATCAATATTGTGTTCCGTGTGGTAGTGGGTATATCTCTATTTTTCAATTTATTTAACGAGCTAGGGCTTTGAAGAGTATATTTTAGCTAGCTGGCTCGTTTGCAAATTTAACATCGGTTATCTCGTCTTCCACATCATCCATAACTTCGTCTTGAGCCACACACTCTTTTTCTTCCGAGTCTGTATCACACGGGCCGAAGTCGTCAATAATTCCTAAAAGATATGATATATAGCTACCACAATCAGTTATTGAAAGGATTTCATCGTGTATTATGAATTAAAAATAATGTTAATCGTTAGATATTAACGAAAATAAAATGTTCAATCTCATAAAATAGCAATTCGTAAAACGACGAAAACAGGTGCAAACGTTACATAAAGCCCAATAATATAATAATAAGTAAAATTGACCTTTGACATTACGATAACTCGGAAATGGAGGAGGTACCTACTTACCAAAGCGATGCGGCCTTCTTTTGTTAGGTCTCGGTGGTTACTAAGTTGGTTTGATCAATCACAGCGATCAAAGAAAGTATGTGAAAGAGATCGCAAATATACGAATGCGTATAGGTAAAATTGGCCTAGATTGGGCTACTAGGGTTAATGATACAAAGCAAACTTCTATATCTGGGATTCGTTCTTTCGATTTTATCGTCATAGTTACTTCTATAGATAATTGAGACAGCGAGCGTGTTTTGCCTCTTTTGCTGAGATTTAATTTTAAAGAGAACATTTTAATTTTTTTTATTTTATTTGAATTTTATAGGCATTGACCTCTGTAACTGAGATAACATCAATTTTTCATCTCCCTAACTCGTGCTATATGTTTACAACTCATGTACAACGTTTATATAAATACGTTATTTTATTTAATAATCGCACCTCTATAACGGAAATAACCTCTATTCTCAACTCTATTAATGGAACCCTCTGTAAATAAGACAGATATTTATTAAATATCGGCTGAGACACTGGGTAAGTGGAATACCTCTTTAAGTGAGACTGCAGGTCTTATTTAAAGTCCCAGTTATCCAGGTTTCGCTGTATAATACTATCTAGTTTTTCTGCGATTTGACGTTTACTGTACTCCATCCATCTGCGTTTTATCCCTCCTCTTAACATGACCATACCAAGACAAACGACATTGCCTTTCAACTTTTGGAACAAAGTTCCGTATCGCGCGTTGTGAAAGGGGGCTAGACGGAAAAAATTCTTACGAAAAGTTGTCACGACACTTTCTTACGAAAAGTTGTCACGACACTTTCTTACGAAAAGTTGTCACGATACTTTTTGCTATAGTAAGCTGTGCGGCGTCGCATGTTTCTCTGTCTGTCTCTCTCTCTCTCTTATCCTCTGGGCTGTGGCCGCCATTTTTTTCGAGTTGAAGTTTTCGAGGGTGCTTAAACCGACAGTGAGGTCAAAATGTAAATCCAAGATGGCGGCTATGAAAGTTATTAAATTTTTTGACATGGGTGTCGTTTTCGTGGTTTTCGAGGGTGTTAAAGCCGATAATGAGATCAAAATGTAAATCCAAGATGGCGGCTATGATGAACGTTTTAAATTTTTTGACATGGGTGTCGTATTCATGGTTTTCAAGGGTGCTGAAACCGATAGTGAGGTCAAAATGTAAATCCAAGATGGCGGCTATGAAAGTTTTTAAATTTTTTTGACATGGGTGTCGTTTTCGTGGTTTTCGAGGGTGTTAAAGCCGATAATGAGATCAAAATGTAAATCCAAGATTGCGGCTATGATGAACGTTTTAAAATTTTTGACATGGGTGTCGTTTTCATGGTTTTTGAGGGTGTTAAAGCCGATAGTGAGATCAAAATGTAAATCCAAGATGGCGGCTATGAAAGTTTTTAAATTTTTTGACATGGGTGTCGTTTTCGTGGTTTTCGAGGGTGTTAAAGCCGATAATGAGATCAAAATGTAAATCCAAGATGGCGGCTATGATGAACGTTTTAAATTTTTTTGACATGGGTGTCGTATTCATGGTTATCGAGGGTGCTAAAGCCGATAATGAGATCAAAATGTAAATCCAAGATGGCGGCTATGAAAGTTTTTAAATTTTTTGACATGGGTGTCGTTTTCGTGGTTTTCGAGGGTGTTAAAGCCGATAATGAGATCAAAATGTAAATCCAAGATGGCAGCTATAAATGTTTTCAAATTTTTTGACATGGATGCGTTTTCATGGTAGTCGAGGGGGCACAAGTCGAAAAGGTCGGGGGATAGCAGTCCCCCGATAGCACAGATTTTTGTAGGTGCTTGCGTACTATGTACATTTAATCGTTAACAAGTCAATCTACTTAATAAAAATAATAATAGTTTCTTTAATACTTATGTCCAATGAAATAAAATTTTATTACAATTCCTTCACTAATCAATCGAAAAGAACTTCGTTCCATCCGGGTGT
The DNA here is from genome assembly GCA_961205895.1 of Mythimna pallens. Lineage (NCBI taxonomy): Eukaryota > Metazoa > Arthropoda > Insecta > Lepidoptera > Noctuidae > Mythimna > Mythimna pallens. Next base: position 26,883,973 of record OY540824.1, read on the forward strand.
CCCTTGACACCTCTCAAGTTTTTTTAGTCTAACTTCCTCTAATATACTCATTTCTAACTTTAGCCGTTCTCCGCTAAGTGCATGCAATCTTTTTTTATCAGTCTTTTTCACAGCCCAACATTCTGTTTCATACAGTATGATAGGTCTTATCACGGACTTGTAAATATTACCCTTCACCTTGAGGGGCATCCGTGGGTCACGAGTAGTTTCCGTAATTTATCGCCATTTCATCCATCCAGCGTTAGTCCGATGTGTTACATCTTGATCTACTTTGCCATTCCCTTGGACGAGGTACCGAAAGTCAGAGCAGGTCGGTATGGGCGTTCCGGCGAGAGTTAAAGGCACTGGATTGGAGAGACCGCAGAAATCGCAGAATATCTACTCCGTTTTGGTTCTACTCAATTACAGGCAAACACTCTCCAGTCGGTGCCACCACACCTCCAATCTGTTCTGAACCTCTAGGCCACTTTTGGCAACCAGCACAATGTCATCGGCAATCAGCATACACCAGGGAGCCCCTTCCTGAATGTCCGATTAGTATATAAGCCGACAGTCACATTGAAGCTACCAGTGGTGCCCACAGTAGGCCGGACTTGGGTATTGCATCGACTGTACATCGCTCGGATCAACTGCACATACTTCCCTGGAACAACTTTCTCCTTAAGGGCCCACCGCAGAACCTCACGAAGTACCCGGTCGTATACCTTTTTCAGGTCAATGAATACCATGTGCAAGTTTTTATGCGCATCTCTGTATTTCTCGCACAGATGGCGTATAGGGAAAATGGCATTCGTTGTACCGCGACCAGGCATAAAACCGACGTCTTTCATTCCACTTTCTGCTGTTCTGACTTCATCTTTACTGACCATTCTCACTAACGCTACATTCACCGGTTAACTCTCTAGAATCCCACTCCAATTATTTTCCCCATTCATCAGTCTTTCAAAATGATCCTTCCACCTCTCTTTGATTTCTTCATCACCCGATAGGACCATTCCAGCTTTATTCCTTACACATCTTACCTGGCAAACATCCCTCGCCTTTTTCTCTCTTGTTCTAGCGAGCCGGTACAGCTATTTTTGGCCTGCAGGATTGTCCAGTGTGCCACGGCTTTCTTAGCTTTTTTCTTCAAAACATTATATTCTTTTTTTTTCAGCTTTCAAACTACCGTTTTCCGCTTCTACACGCTGACATTCCTTGAATTTTCTTTTCTTTTCTTTCAACACATTCTGAATTTCTGCCGACCACCACCATGTATCCCTATCTATTGCGTTTTTTCCTCTCGTCTCTCCCAAAATATCTTTAACTACATGCTTAATACACTCCGCCATCTCATTCTAGCTTTCATTTATGCTTCGATTATTCATGTTTCCCATCTCTATAATTTGTCCACTACTCGCTCTCTAAACTTCTTCACACAATCATTTTTCTCTAACATATGCCATTTTATTTTGGGGGGAGGACGCTCTTTGCTTTTGTTACATTTTATTTTGACTACTGATTCCATAAGCAGAAGTCGGTGCTGTGAGACAAGACCTTCTCCTGGCAGCAATTTGACTATAAAACAGTTGCCAAATCCTCTAGCAACATGTTTGGTACTAAAAGGATGAGCAAAACAAGATTTTTTTAAATAACAATTAGGTATTTACGAATTGTCGACGAAAAATTTTTAATCAGAATCTCTTCTACACGGCTCATCTCGGCATCACTATCGGTGTAGTTATCGTCGTCGTCGTCTTTATAATTGTCATCGCTGCTGCTTTCCCCTATAAAATAAAACATGGATTAATATAGGTTTTTAATATGCCGATACGAGAAGTATGCATTAACGTAAGGGACATTTTTAAGTTTTGCTTAAAACTACCCTTACATCAATCATCGTAACACTTTTACATTTGAGGTAAATGCCCCTTACGTTATTTCATATTTCCAGTATCGATGTATTTATTTCACAATTCTTATTGACCCAACTAGGATTTGGTTAATCAAAAAACCTGGCAAGTGCGAGTCAGACTCGCGCACTGAGGGTTCCGTACAAACTTACCTATGAAAACAGTTCAATTCCCGAATTGAGTTACGAAGATTTTTCCGAATTGCAAAAAAAAAAATTTTTTTGTGACGTAACAAAAAATTTACAGTTTTCAGATTTTTACCTATACTTGTGCTATGAGATTTTGCTTCATGCCAAATTTCAGGATTCAAGGTCAACGGGAAGTACCCTATGAATTTTGATTCCCTTGAGAGTGTCGACCCTATGAATTTTGATTCCCTTGAGAGTGTCGAAATACACGTTTTTTGCAACATAAACGGCCGTATCTTGTTTTTCGTTAATTTAGAAGTTTGGATTTTTTACAGCCTCAAGGGACCGCAGACCTGAATATATGGTTTTAATTTGAACTCGATCACTCCACGCCTTCCCGAAATAAAGGGTCTTGCTTAACAGACAGACGGACAACAAAGTGATCCTATAAGGTTTCCGTTTTTTCCTTTTGAGGTATGGGACCCTAAAATAAGAAAACGTTATTGATAGGTAAATAAGTTTTCGTTGCAAATCGTACTTTTCAATCACCATTTGATAGATAGAAGTCATTGACGTTCATATTCTAATTTGAAAGACTTTCGGAATTTGAAACACACAACGAAGATAATAATTATATTTTATGTGCTTGTAACATTTATAGTGAGCGAACGGATTATCGTTATCTTTAATATAGTTAAATATATATTATCTTTAATATAGTTCAATACTATATTTTATTTTAATAGGAAATAATATAGCATCTTCACCGTGTATGAGACTACCAATTCTAATAAACTGTTAATGGAGTAAATACGCATTACAATAGCCAGCACGATCGACTCTGTATAACGCCGCTAACAATGTCATCACGCGATTTGAGCGATTATTCCGCACCTACGGACATACAAGACTCGGTGCATTTTGTTCAGTTGCATAATATTACGTTATGTTTACTAGCTGCAGGCGACACGTGTAAGCGAACTGTTGACGTCTTGAGACAGCCACATCTCTAAACCACCTATCCATTACTGGTTCGATCTTAGAATACGGTGACGGCTTAGTTTTGGGCGAGCGCTGGATTAGCCGCAGTCGCAATGAGACGGGCACAGCGGGCATCGAAGCGGCCGTGGTGGAGGGCAGGTTCAGGGGCAAACTGCGTCATCGCGGTGCACTTTTAGCCGCCGTGATTGCGCTTGAGTGCAGCATATTATGCTAGCCAGTTTATAGGAAGTGAAATCGCGCGCGCCTCTCGTTCTAACGACGGCGACGAGGCAATTTAATATCATTATGAGAAACAATTAAACTGATCGTTGTGTTTTGTACGCGGAGTTTGTGCCAGAGGATATACTCGTAGTATTTGCGTTTGCCAAATTTTCGCCTATAATGCTAGAGCATAGTTTATGCATCATAATGCATAAACGTTTTACTTAGATACGCTTAACTTAGGAGCAATAAATACAAGTCAGTTGATTTTAGTTTTTGACAATGTCACGAACTAAGTAAATAGTGAAAATAAATGATACATGTGTGCTATAGAAAGTGGATGATTTACGTAGTTCCGCGGCCGTGAAGGAAGCGGCTAGACTGCTGTAATCCGATCAGCGCGAGCCTGCGGCTAAAGGCGGCGCGGCCCGCAACACTGCCTCACTCCACAATTCTCAGTACAGCGCCCGCGTACTTCACAGTAGACCGAGTCCTGGCTGACTACTTATTGTGTCCCCTCGCCTACTCCGGGAGAGACGCGACTCGCTCGCTCCCTCCGGTCACTTGCGGAGGTCACACTACCGATTGAGCGAGCGGTCAAAACCCAACATCAATTTGTTACTTGACATAGTGTGAAGAGGTGGTTGGCAAATCTGTCGACACTTAGCGATTATTAAGTTTGATTTTTATTAATTGTGTCTTTTTTAAACGATACATTTGGTAATTTTAGGGTGGGGAGGGGCGTACCGCGGTGCTAAGAATGGGGCGGTGCTAATTTACTCTTATAAAGTTTTTGTAAAAGTAATACATCGTTTCTAGTACGGTTTTTATCTGTGCTGTGTAAAAATTTATCGGCGGGTTATATTCTCAATTAAATCTGTGCCTGGTCGATTTTATTTAGTTATTAAGTGGGTGTGGCCTGTGATGTGTAGGCTAAGAATTGTGGGCACCGCACAGCGCTCGCCGTTACACAGCCTCTGACTCGTACTCTCGAGATGTTGATGAATGCGTGCGAACCTGCGGCGCGCGTGTAGTGCGGTGCTAGTGTCGCTGTGGGAGAGACGTGGCGGCGGTCGGTCGCGGCGCGGCATGGCGCGCGAGTCGGCGCGTGTGCAGGAGTTCTATATGCCGCTGCACGAACTGCAGCCGCCGGTGCACCACTACCACCACTATGAGTTGCACCAGTGAGTACTCGCCCAAACGCACTTCTACGTCTTACTCGAAAAAATCTCTACTGGCAACTGGAATATAGTGATAAATTTTCATTGTGTAGTGTTCCAAGTATCTAGAGATTATATAGTTTTGTTGCGGATATGGTAAGCTATATAATATGCTACTAAATAAAATTAAGCGATTGCTCTACGAAGAATCCCAAGTAGCCCAGACAGTTTTCAAACTTTAATTGAACGTTATTATTAATAAAAATAAGTTACAATTTCGCTTGTTTTGGAGCAGACGTTCTAAGAAAACATAATAAAACCTGCGTTAATACGTAGGTAATATCTTAATTGATGTTACATCACAGCAGGTAATTACTGGTACGAACATTAACAACAGTGGTGCTAGGTATATGAGTGCACCTGATACGGCAGCAGTGCACGGTCAGCCCTTAGGTACTTTACATAGGAGCCCATCTTTTAATGGAATTCGAATTTATTAATTGAACCCTTTTATGATTACCAAGTCTATTAATTGAATGTCGTAATTAATATTTAATGACTTTCTAATATCAAGAATTTTCTTTCAATTTGATTTAAAAGTGTGTCGTGGTAATATTTAAATAGGTATGTCTATGGGTATGAATTGATTACAGTATTACAGGACAGTATTTAATAATTAGGTAATAATTTACCAATACCAAATATTAAAATTTGAACTTTTATGTGAGTACTAGACACACATAAAAGTTCATTAAGAGATTTGAGAGAGATTGAGATTCAAACTGAATTAATGTTTTATGGGGTGCACGGGTGCTTGATTCTGAAATAATAAGTTAAACATTGAACAAACCGGTCAACTGCGAGTCAAACTTGCGCACTGAGGGTTCCGTACAAACTTGCCTATGAAAACATTTCAATTCCCGAAACGGATTACGAACTTTTTTCCGAATCGCAAAAAAAAAAATTTTGTGATGTAACTATAAATTTACAGTTTTCAGATTTTTTCCTATACTTGTGCTATGAGACCTTACTTCATGCCACAGGACATTGTAAAAAATGGCCTATGAACCAACACGCATGAAATATTTACTATAATTACTAGTTCTTTTAATAATATACATTAGGTACTTATATTTTAATAGAACGGACACTTTTTAATTTCGAAAACATTTTAAAAAGAATTCACTTTCGTCCTTAGCTTCCGTCATAATCCACGGTGATAGTTCTATTATTGTTTGGTTCAATTTGAGGTTTTTAATAGGCAAAGGTATTATAGCTCATACAGCCAAGTCTTTGTAACAGCACTCTTAATAAGAGTTTGACACAGACAAGCGTCAGTATTCTCAACCATTGATCTACGATAATGATTTTTAGTTACAAACAGCTATGATGTCGCGGAACCATAATAAAGCCTTATCAAAAAACTCGATTGAAAGCGCTGTTTGAAACGAGCAATAATATCGACACTGACAGTTGACGAATTGACAGATGACAACATTTGACATTTGGTAATAATGTCATTCAGTAATAAATGCTAAGTTATTGCTACGTAACGAATGTTTTTATTGACGTAACTAGCTTTTGCCCGCGGCTTCGCTCCCGTCAACTGACTACTCTACCCTACTCTACCTTACTCTACCCTACTCTACCCTACTCTACCCTATTCTACCCTACTCTACCCTACTCTACCCTACTCTACTCTACCCTACCCTACTCTACCCTACCCTACTCTACCCTACTCTATTCGATTTTTTCTCGCCGTAAAAACCATTCTTGAACTTCAACTTATTTAAAAAAAGAATTGGTCAAATTGGTCCAGGCGTTGTTGAGTTATGCGCTTACCAACACATTTTGCGATTCATTTTTATATTATAGATTATAATCTCAAAATCCGAAAGTGTTTTGATTTTTTCAGAATTCTCAAAAGTGTCCGTTGTTTTAATTTAGGTTTAATCGAATATATACATTATCTAAAACCCAAAGAGTAAATACACCTCCCAGTTGGAAATTAGGCGAGCTATGTATGGACGACGAGCAATGTCCTTTCAGGATTCTAGGTTAATGGGAAGTACCCTATAAATTTTGATTTCTTTGAGAGTGTCGAAATACACGTTTTTTGCGACATAAACGACCGTATTTGTATTTTTTTTCTCATTAGCTTTAATGTCACAGCTTCTTCAAGATAAAGGGTCTTGATAGACAGACGGACAACGAAGCAGTCCTATAAGGGTTCCATTATTTCCTTTTGAGATACGGAACCCTAAAAATATACAAAAAGGCGAAACAGTCGGCTTTAAGTGATATAAATATCGTAAGACTATCTTATAAATAGACGAAAAAATATCGAGTAATCGAGTATCGAATAATCAACTCGAATGTTATTTAACTTATAAATAAACATCAAAATGCCAATATTACATACATCAACTAGTTTTCAAGTCGATAGAAGCTCTTTCATTCGACTTATCTATATATATAAAAGGAGAAACAGACTGACTGACATATCAACGCACAGCCGAAACTGCTAGGACTAGGAGCGTGAAATTTTGCACAAGGCTTTCTTTTATGACGTAGGCGAGCACTAAGAGAGAATTTCCCAAAATTCACCCCCTAAGGGGATGAAACGGAGGTCCAAATTTTGTATAGAGAAACCTGCTTTGACGCGGGCGAAGCCGCTGGCAGAAGCTAGTTTATTATAATATAGCAGTGCGGTCGCAAAAGGTTGTGTTGTGTGGATAGAAATGAAAACAAATGTAATATTTTCCCAAGATGGCATACAATTTTACAGTCACAATGACAATACAATTTGTGATCTGTTAAAGTTGGCTCATATGTCTTACTTTCACATGAGGAATTAAATTTTTCGTCTATGTTCCTTACAATTTATTTAATATTTTCTTGGGCCGCAGGATTTCTCAGTAAATAATGATTTATAAATAATATTAATTTAATAGTTATTACTCGTTCGCCATTAATAGCGACTCAGTGACCATTACAGAGCATTTATTCAGCTTTTGACTGAGAAATAGCAATGAGGTTTCATTGTTACGATTTCTAGAACCGCCATTGTAATTAGTTCTTTAGGGCAAAATGCTAAACCGCAATAATTCCTAAACATTTTTGCATTAGTTTTGTTTTCCATTAATCCAGAGCCAACAGTAAATTATATTATTAGATGTATTCGTTTTCAAAGTAGTACGAGGGTCTTTTACATGTCTTTTAGCAGTAAATTAGGAATTCTTAAAAGTTGTTGTCAATTTTCTTATGGTAGGTATGGTACAATCATAAGAAAAGTTGAATTGGAGTGCTTACAATTAGTTAGTATTTAAAATTAGAACGAAAGTCTGTCCGTTTGTTTATTTGTACGTGCTAACCTCTAGAACTATGTATTACTAGTTTAGTACTGGTGCTACTCGTTCCAATTGAAAAAATATTATTGCTGGATAGCCCATGACGAGAAAACCTATCGGCTATATAAATAACCTCATGCTACAATCCATAGGAGCGAAGCAATAACCAAAGAGGCGAGTGAACACCTAGTCATTTAAATTTTCATTGTCTTCGGACTTTGTACTATATTGTAATTATCACGACTATCAGAATCAAAGTTTTGTTTATGATATTATTTTCAGAACGGAAACTCACTCCACAAGTTGACGGTTTACAAATTCCACAACCAGCAGCAGTGTGAATATTTCCTACAGAACCCGCACTTATACTTTGTGATCTATCTGCATCTGTGGTTGCTGTAACACAATAGTGCTTATAGTGCTGTAAAAGATAGCTTTCAAATAATGTTTAGAGCAACTTTGGGGCTAAAATAACTAAATTTTAAAGCGCTTTCTCAACTTTCATCAAGTCTTGCAGAAAGCTATCATATGACATTAAGTGCCAGTGTCACTGGGATGCTATTTTGTCGAATAAACGGCGTTTACTCTACAATAATGATGTAAGAATTAAATGTCGAAAGATAGTGCTATAAAAGCTAGATTTAAGCTAGTGAAAAAACAAGCCATTTAATCACAAAATACATTCTTATTGCTTTATACGTAAAATACAAGTATTTGAATAACTTTGAACGGACTCTGATTTGGAACTTTGTGTAATAGTAACTATTATTCAGCTCAAAATTAACTATCCAACGATATAACATACATACCTATTGGAAAGGGGGGCCCAGATTTCATAGAACCCGGGAATAATTCTTTGATGATTTATACCTCAAAGACAAAGAGGCTGATGCTTCTTTTAACGAACGATATTAAAACATAGTTAAAGTTTCATCGTGACAATTAAACATATTTATTGGTTTTATAAATATCAGCTTACTCGTATTATTTCTGATAATCCGTTCCTCACTTCCGTTACACACATTTATGGACATACTTCCGAAAATATATTTCCGTACCCAAATGGTAAAAACGGGACCTTGTTGCTAAGACTCCACTGTCCGTCTGTCTGTCACCAGGTATCTCATGAACTGTGATAAATAGATGGTTGAAATTTCATAGATGAGGTATTTCTGTTGTCGCTATAACAACAGATACTAAAAACATAGTAAAATAAATATTCAAGTGTCGGCCCCCATACAACAATCGTGATTTTACGCCGTTTTTTTTGCTACGGACGGTACGGAACCCGGCCACAGCGTGCGCGAGTCTGACTCGCACTTAACAGGTTTTTCTTTAATACTTTAGCGAGACTGCTTGCCAATAAACTAAAGTTTTACGGTTTGAAATAATATTATGGGAGGATTTATTTAACTCTTGCTATGCTGCTATGATGTAAGGGTACCTACTCTTATCCCAGAATAAGTTTCTGTGGGAGAACGAATCCGCGGTAGTAAGCAGTCATTATTGAGTTACTCGTATTTATATTTTGTGTCGTTAACAACCATACACATTATTTACCATTAGATAAGGTACTTGCGGTAAAAAAAATATTATGCAGTATAAATTTTCATTATAAATTACCTAAGATTTTTTTTAAATATATGATATATAAATAATAATAATTCTTTATTTTCAAGCAACTAAGACCCAATAGACAAAATACATAGAATAATCTTAAAACTAATAAACGAATACATTTTAAGAACATACAAAAAATTATCTATTTATTTTTACTAAAATTATTTATTTATTTTTATTAAAAATACCGCTTGTTTTAAAAGAGAAACGGTCATTAATAGCCAGTCTTCTTGCTAGAGTTCTAGGGTCTGTCTGTCAAGGCCCTTTATCTTGGGAACGCGTGGAGGTATCGAGTTAAAATCAAAACCATATAGTCTAGACTGCGGCCCCTTTATGCTGTAAAAAAATCAAACTTAAAAGTTACCGAAAAAAAAAGATACAATCGTTTATGTCACAATAAACGTATATTTCGACACTCACAAGGAAATCAAAATTCAAAGGGTAGTTACCGTTGACCCAGAATCCTGAAATTTGGCATAAAGCAAGGTCTTCCTTTTTTATTAATCTTTATTTAAAGAGTTTTTTCGCTAGTGCGAATATGTCACTCTATCGGTATACAAATATAACAGTAAAAGAAAACAGGTTTTGGGTCGGTTTTTTAGAGCGAAAGGTCTTGTAGTAAAGATATAAGAATAAATCTAAAAACAGTAAATTTGCTCTTACGTCACAAAAAAAAATTGCAATTCGGAAATATCTTCGAAACTCCATTCAGTAAATAGCTCTGATGGCTCTTTTCTGTAGAATAAAAATTGAGTCGATGTCTGCAGCCCGTCTCTATAGTAAGATACCGTCTGACATGATACTATGAAAAAAAATAGACTAGTCTAGTGGTATCAACATTCGTAAATTGGTGGATTTTTCTAACTGCATATGCAGGTGAGCCAAGCCGTTCTGCAAGATATGTTAAATGAGGACCCTATTGTAGCCTTGAGTCAAGCGTAATCCCTAGGAAAACCGTTTTATTGACAAATTCTAGTTTCTCATTGATCAATACTATGTCACAATCACCACTTTTGACATTCGATAAGGAAAATCTTAGGCATTTAGTTTTTTTCCCATTTAGAACTAAATTACTAGCCACCAACTAAATTAAACTAAATTACTACCAGTTTTGAACCTGCTGGAGAGCGTTATTTTCGTCGTCAAGATTATTAGTCCTTCTATTTATCGTAAAAATCAAAGAAGTGTCGTCGGCAAACAACACGATATTAAGTTGGTTTTGCAACAAATAGGGTAAATCATTATAATAAACTAAAAATAAGAAAGGACCTAATATTGAACCTTGGGGTACCCCCATTTTCACATTTAATCCGACGAATTGACACCGCATAAAAACCATCCTTCTATCAAAAGATACGTACACGAAGTTTATGCTCTGTCTTCTATGGCGCGACTGGATTCGACTACGCAGAGCCACGGATTGATAACATCGATGTTAAATTTTTCCTAAATCAAAATATCAAATCTATCTTCCCTGTACAATACAATAGAGTGTGAATCATCACCCTTCACGTGTTCACTATAATGACTCTTGGCCTGACTTATTTGGTAGATACTTCCCTAGAGATATTATTAAGTCGTTTATGTCGAGTGTGGGAAAGTGGTCTAGGCCGGGAACATTCGCAATCATTGACACGTAATCCGCTCTGATTTGATTAAGGTTCAGAATATCAGACACGGAGTATTTTTATTTAAGAAAAACTAATGCCTGATAAAAAAAAGCAATAGCAATCTACTAAATAGTCTCTAACTTGGTTTAGTTACGGTTGTTGACATAGTTGTTTTTGCTATTGATTTCTTATACATTTCTTTAAGATATGGCTCAGGTTTCACTTTTGGCGAGTAGTCTTTAAAATGAGGATTCTAGTGTTTTGCGACACTAGGCACCAATACTTTAACCACACCCGGTGAAATAATCGGAAGCGGAGGACGCGAAACAACTCATTAAGAGTTCCTACGTAGTGAAGTGGGTATTACGGTAGTAAGAGATTCAAATGGGAAACTTAAAACATCAAATATGAAGTATTTTTATTTAAAAATAACGCCAGATAAAAAACCTTAACAATCTTCAATCCTCAGATAGTAAAATATAATTAGTAGTATAATTTAGTTCGGTTACGGTTGGTAAACATAATTATGTAATTCATTTTGCTATTGATTTCTCATACAGTCCTTTTAGATATGGCGTAGGTTTCACTATTTACGAAAAGACAAAAAAATATATGTCAGCTATGTATAGAAAAAGATTAGTTCTCCTTCGGGAAAAGGGAAAGGGGAATTAAACTTTTGCCATACAAAAAAGGCACGTCTCTCGACCCCCCTGCCCCCCATGTATTCCTTGTTAAACTCTCAGATTAGTGTTACACAAAATTTAATGAAAAATCTACTAAGTTCTTTAATTTAGTAGATTAAAAATTATTTTTATCTTACCTTGATTTGTCCATCACAATGTGTATGTGGAAAAGAGCTTGTAAACTAATAAGAGTATTCGGAGTTTACATGTTGCATGTTAAATACATTAATTCTTCCGAATCATTCTACTAAAGAGTGTACTTAACAAATAAATAATAAATGTCAGCACAGGTAAGGTTGCTCGTTCGCATACAATTAAGCCGAAGATTGGTCCTTAGATGTGCTCGTGAATAGAATCTAAATAAATGTGTTTTTGTAGCAGTGGACATCGACTTTACCGTGACTAATTAATAATATTTTATTCATTCTCATATATTGATAGTCATTCTTAGAATAGAATTGTGTTAGTTGCATCTCAATTTATATACCTACGTACGTTGAGTTTTCACACCTACGATGTTGAAACCTCTACGATTCGAACTAAACGTTACATTGGAACGTCATCGTTACGATACATCGAAATGTAAACGGTACAAACGACGAGTCCTTCGGGACTGGAACAATTTGCCTGCTGCGGTCTTCCCGTCCGATTATAATTTAGATGTCTTCAAGGCTAGAGCGAATAGGCTCTTAATGACACGCCTCACTATCATTGATTGCATCACTACTGACTATCTGGTGGGATTGCTGTTAGGCACTAGTTTATATTAAAAAAAAAAAACTATTTTCAAGTTTCTTGTAACTTATATGATGAATTGCGATTTGGAATCGTTTTTTTACTGGCGATCACTCTCCTGTCGTGTGTGATTGTGAGAGCTTGTAAAATAGAGGAGGTTTCTAGTTTGTTTACTCATACTTTGGAACTGAAGATCTAATAGACTGCTTTATATTTAGACCAGAGATATTATGGAGGTCAGAGTATACTTAACCGAGTTTTTAATAAGTTATAGTAGTGTTGCAATTGATCCCACTGGCTCCGCCTTTGATTCCGATTCCGACAAAACTAATTTAAAAACTCTGCTTCCGATAAAATGACTTCCATTACATCACGTTTTTTTTTTTTTTTTTTGTTATGTGCCCTGTTGTGCAAATAAACTCTTTTTCTTTCTTTCTTTCCCTAATTTGAACATCGTTATGTACAAACAATTGTTATGAGAGCTAAGGTAGGCGCCAGATTAATTTACAATAGCGGTCATTGGATTAAGAATGTCAATTAATGTAAGAACATTTAATGATATTCTTAATTTCAGAAACGGTAATTATGACAAACTGTCTTGAATCGACATCTGTCGCGATTCTTTATAATATCTAGTATTAAAAAACTGTGCATTGTTTGTTTTTCGTGTATGTATGCCGAGATACTAGGAAATGGGCAATGTATTGCAAATTGATCTAGCGCTTACCATAGCAGTTACGCTTAAACCCTACCCTGTTAGAAAAGTTTACCGCCACTCATGTAAGTAATAAAAACTTCTAGTAATATTACGAATCGCCCAAGTGAGAATGCGCTGTCACGTGCGGAATCCCCGGTATGACGCATCACCACGCATCGTTGTCAACCAGTGTTGCCAACAATTTTTTTACCAAATTAAACTTTCAGAACCACCAGCAAACCACTGACAATAAAAGAAATAAAAGACGCCACTCTTATAATTATCAGTAAATTTTCCTCTAAACAAATGTTTTATTTTGATTCTTTTTTTCTTTTTTAACAATGATTTATAAAAAAAAATTACCTTTGATAATGTAATTCTGCTAATATTATAATATTACAAGCTACTACTAAATATTTTATCATGTCTCCATAAATTAAAAAAGTCCATTTAAAAATACAGTTTAAATATTATTAACATATAATTATAATCGGTAAACCGGTATCGGTATATAAAAATTAATTCTTCGAACTACTAAAAAAATCTTCAGCCACTAAAAATTTTATTTCTTTATCATAATATGGCAGGGTCTAAACCACCAGTTTTAGTGGAAAAGCCACTGAGTTGACAACTCTGGTGTCAACACTTGAGGTGGTAGATGTAGACACCTCAAGTGACGACGAATCTCTTTACGTACGTAAGTTATCGGAACTAAATAATGCACCGTGAGAATAGATAAATGGCAATTATTATTTTTTATTGTTGATAGGCTTGCGTTTGACCACTATCTCATCTGATGGTAAGCGATGTGGCCCACGATAGAGCACGCTTGCCTAAAAGTAACTAGTTGCCTAGGAATCACTTTTACTTAAAGACCCCTAGGTTGTAGGTACTACTTACGCGACCGGCACATTCATTATGTGAGTCGAGATGGCAGCGTTCATCGGAGGGAGATAACGAGGGGGGGTCGGTTCTAGGCCCTCTCTTGTGGAATCTTGCATACGACATTGTCCTGGGCGTCGACCTCCCCATAGGTGTAAATATCATCTGTCATGCTGACGAAACCCTGGTATTGGCCGGTGGGAACATCTACGACGAGACCATCCAGCTTTCTGAGCTTGGTGTGTCAAGAGTCGTGGGTTCGATCCGCAAGCTGGGTTTGGAGATAGCGCCTCATAAAACTGAGGCGCTCTGGTTTCACAAACTGCCGAGGACCAAAGAGCTACCCAGCTCATCAGTGACAGTTGGGGATACGCAAGTTCAGGTGGGTCGATACATAAAATATCTTGGTCTGACTCTGGACGGTCGGTGGGGCTTCGAAGAGCACTTCGAGCGCCTGGTCCCCCGCGTTGGGAAAGCAGTGGGTGCTTTGCACAGACTACTGCCCAACCTCGGGAGTCGTCGGAAAGAAGTTCGCCGCCGCTATGCGGGTGTTGTGCGATCGATGGTCCTTTATGGGGCACCTGTGTGGTCAAATAGACTCTCAGGTGTCCGTCGCGTTTTTTTTCCATTAGACGGTCTTATCCGACGTGGCAGGAAATTCTGTTTATTCAGCCATTTTTGCAGAATTTGTATTTAAATCGACAACCTTAAAGCAATTTTGACAGTTTTTTTTAATAGTCCACTAAATATTTAATCACCTGTATACGAGTAATAAAACTTGCCTAAAATATTATAGAAATAGAAAAAAATGCCTAATGAAATAAATGTTTAATAAACTGATGGTCTTTGTCGACTTGACCTCACTCTATATAGCTCCATCCCTTTAACAGTTCAGTTTAGATTGTCAAATGGATCGCTTTAAGAGCGTTCACTCGAAATTACGCGCAATTTTGCCAAAAACCATGATTTTCAAACCCGTTTATATCCATTAATGATTTATTGTACAAGCATGTGATTAACCAATAACATTAGGAAATATTCTTGTCTAGATAGTTAAGTAGGATTATATTTAAATTAATAGCACGCTTGTGAACTATATTCACTTGTGTAAATAGAGTTTTTGAAATTTTACTTTCAGAGTCAATTTCGAAGCTTGATAATTTCTACAGTTCTAATAGAATTAATAAACAAAAAATACAGAACAGTAACTAGAATCTTTAACAAAATAGTTATAGAAAAAGATTGATTGATTTAGTTTACTTATTAAGAAAATTAAAATAAAAACATTGTCAAATTATTAAGAAATTATGGGTAAATAAAATGATCATTTGCACAGATTTAACTTACTTTTATTATTATAATAATAGCTTATTCTAATAGAAGAACATGTGTTTCAAAACTTACTATATAAAATTTGAATTAAAATAGCTTTGTCAATTTTTTATAAATATCACAAATCTCGGCGCGCGAGCGTGATGATGAATATTGTTGGGCGACTGAATTTGCGACGCTCGTGTGCCGATATTTATGGTCCTTTTTAAATATTTGTTAAAAATTTATAAAGCTATTTTAATTCAAATTTTAAATTGTATGTTTTGAAAAAAAATTTCTTATATTAGATTATGCTGTTACTTTAATGATAAAAGGAAGTTAAACCAGTGCTAATGATCATTTTATTTACTCATAATTTCTTAATAATTTGACATTGTTTTTATTTTAATTTTCTTAATAAGTAAACTAAATCAATAAATCTTTTTCTATAACTATTTTGTTAAGGATTCTAGTTACTGTTTTGTATTTTTTGTTTATTAATTCTATTAGAACTGTAGAAGTTGTCAAGCTTCGAAATTGACTCTGAAAGTAAAATTTCAAAAACTCTATTCACATAGTTGAATATAGTTCACAAGCGTGCCATTAATTTAAATATAATCCCACTTATTTATTTAGACAAGAATATTTCCTAATGTAATTGGTAAATCACATGTTTGTACAATCAATCATTAATGGATATAAACTGGTTTGAAAATCATAGATTTTGGCCAAATAGCGCGTAATTTCGAGTGAACGCTCTTAAGAGTTCGTCGTAGGACCTCATATCTATGAAACTTGTATAGTTCCCCTATGATAAAGCCTAAGAATGTTGAAGGTTTATTATCATATAATTGAATATATGCGGAGCCGTGATTAGCTGAATGAGTTTTCATGATGGCTTTTTGTATTTAGTACTAGTCTAATCTTTTAAATTCTCGGCAATCCTCTTCTATAATATGCATGTATCACATATCTTTAATCATAGTTTCCTCATTAATCACTCGGTCTATTGGTGAAAACCGCTTAAAAATCAGTTCTGTGGTATTTGAGTTTATCGCGAACAGACAGACAAACGTGTTGAGGGAGTTTATTGTATAATTATGTAGAAATAAGTTATCTCTTAGATGTCGTAAAGTCTTTATACGAAGCTGAAGTGCTTTTAAGGTAGGTAAGGCTGAGGAAACACATTAGGTTCCAGTTTGGTAATAAGTACTCTGTATTTTTTTTCATAAAAGAGCGGGAGATGTCATCGGATAATTTATCCGATGACATCTCCCGCTTTTGGGCGGATCGTGATGGTGTGTCAGACTTTTACTGACTAAAAACCCACTCCTGTTAGTTCTTTTCTTTCGTTCTAAGTCACCGGGTTTCACTTTCATACTAACCGTGGAGATACTCTGTATTTACTTTGAGAACAAGACGAATGAAAAGTTTGCGAAAGCTTTAGAAAGTACGCACCTGTCAAATAGAATAAAACACCGCGCAGTGTTTTTCATAGAAAGTGCGAGCGGGAGAGCCAGGCGTGGGGTGTTCAACCCCAGCGTCAGCTCACCCTTTCTTTTTCTAATCGCAAATTAATTCGAGGACCAATACGTCCAATACAGGGAACTGAACAAATAAAGAATCCACCGAAATCTTGCAAACAGTTAATCAAGAAAGATTTCAAACTTTTAATTGGCCTTTTTAATTATATTAATTATTTTTAGTTACAATTGTTTTTTTTTTTCGGTTCGTTAATTCGGAAAAAACGTTTTTTTCGTTTTGTATGTTATTTTCGTTTAGGTCTGCCTTAGGGACAACGCTGCGTTTTAACGCTTAAAAGCGGCCGTTTGCGCGGGTACCCGTCGAGTGACTGCGCGTGTATCGTGTGCGGCCAGATTATTACCTGCACAGTGTCGTTAGTTCAACTTTAACGGTGTGCATGTAGTCGTGTCGATGGAGAACTTTAATGTATTATTACCTAGTAAAACAGGCGTGGGGCGCGGCTGCCCGCAACGGAGCACTTTTGTATAGGTCCGCGCGGGCGCCCGCTTAACGCAGCGTCGACACGATTGGCGCAGTGTTTGAGCGATTGGCTGTTGCGCTGCGTATCACGCGTTCAATATCCGCACGGAATAAATATTTCTCTGGCCTACAGATAGTTGTTCCGGCTCTGGGTGTCTTGTGTATTTATTTTTGTGTTTTTATTTACTCCTGTTCACTCCTAGTTTGGGGCAGTGTTTTAATAAAAAGAAATAGACGTTTGTATAAACAGTGGTCGCAGTTGGTGCTTCACATTAGGTGTATATGTCTGGTGTTTTGTGAAAGCTACGCATTCATCCGATGTATCCTGGGCACTCGGCCGCGGCAATCTTAATATTTTAATGCTGCTTGAATTTATATTATTTTCTTTATTATTTGAAACATGACGCCACATCGGAACCACACTGAACAAGAATTACGCAGAGTTGACGTACTGTGTGACGTACACACACATGTCGCAAGTTAGCTCTGAATGAATATGGTAGAGCCAGCAAATATGACGCACTTTAGAAACTTTTATTTTTAGAATTATCAACTATGACATTATTTACATAAAACTTATTTTGATTTAAACATTGGTCACTTAGGAACATTTAAAAAAATCTAGATAATAAACAACAACTACAGAAAAAAAATCACAACATGTCTTGTGCTCACTCTTAGGGTATTGTGTAACAAAGAGTACGCGGTGAGAACCTGCCATACAAGCTAAGAGTGCGCGTGCGTGACAAAAGAATTTTATTTAAAAAAAAACCGGGCAAGTGCGAGTCGGACTCGCGTACTGAGGGTTTTGTACAAACTTACCTATGAAAACAGTTCAATTCTCGAATTGAGTTACGAAGATTTTTATAATATTTCACAACTATCACACAACGTCGTCTAGTTTTAAGTAAGTAAGTAAGTCAAAGTATGAGCAAAACTAGCGACAGAGGTAGTATTTATTTTAATTGAAATCATTATTAAATCTAGTACTTTTAATTATTTTATTTTCCAAGTAATATGTGTTCTCGCTGCTGAAGTGAAAAATTATGCGTGTAACACGAGAGCAAAACTTTTTGCATCTCGTGCCTTTGAATCCCTCCCCTCGCTCAGGATTCTACTCAAAATTAGCACTCGCAACAAAAAACAAATTTGCTCTCTTGTTGCACAAATAACTATTTCCGAATAGCAAGTTTTTTTTTTGGTGACTGGCCTACTAATTTACAGATTTGAGATTTTTCTTATACCTGTGTTGTGACACCTTGCTTTATGCCAAATTTCAGGATTCTAGGTCAACGGGAAGTACCCTATAAATTTTGATTTCCTTGAGTTTTTTCATATTCTTTTATTTCCTAATCTATCTAATATTGAAGGATTTTAAATACTGCTAAAAATACAAATTATTGGAAGGAATTTGAATAGTAATTTGTACCTGGATACATGTTTGGGCCGAAAAAAAACACCTCCTTTCAGTCATATGAACGAAAACGAGTGATGGAGCTATACACTCTATATAGCTCCTTCCTTTTAAAAGTTTGGTTAAGGTCGTAAAATAGATCACGTTAAGAGTTCGTGGTAGAGCCTCAGAATGAGCCTAGGGAGGGTTATTTTTTTTCAGCAATAGATGGCGTTATCACAAAATCAGCAAATGCTCTAGAAGAATTTATGAAAATGATTGAATTCTAATTAATTACTGCATAAATACCTAGGATACTTACGAAAATAAGCCGAAGTTAGGTCCAGTCATTTTACCATAACAAGATTTGCAATTGCGTTATGTGCAACTCGCCATATTTTCTCAAAAAATAATTTTCTTTTAGTGCAAGCGGGTACAAACACGACTTGACGTGTAGGGGTATCATACTAGACTGAGCGACTTATGATCACTAGGTAATAAGTATTGGATTACGATTTGGTTCGCTTTGTCCTGTCTATTGGTAGTAGGTATATATTTAATGTCTTTGCCTATTAATTATCAAAGTGAGAATACGAGGAAGCGACTTAGACTTTGTACTGTCAGTCCCCTCGATTCTCATTGTATAAATAATAATAATATATTTATTTGTTTCTCTCATAAAGGTACTAAGGTTGATAATAACTAATCATTATTTTGTAACAGTCAGTCCTTTGTGAGAGCTGGAGTCTATACTGGGTACAGGACCTGTGTGACAGAACTCCAGGCTCACACTTTCAAAATTACATTTCTAATTGCACTTACGCACTACTGACATTAATGGAGTTTATGTGTTGAGGGGACAAAACGACGTCCCACACATCGCTCTGGGTTTATCCAGTCCTCCTTCTTTGTCCTGGCGATCTCCCTTTGGAATGCGCTCCCTCTGAACATCAGGATGGCTTCCAGTCGATTCACTTTTAAGGTGAAGGCACGTGAATACATTCGCAAGAAGTTGGTGTAATCATCACAGCGTTGATTTGTTGGATTCGATTTTCATAATGACATTGTTAATTTGTATGTATGTATCTAAGTATATATTTATCTTTTTTATTTCTAATCTAGTGTATCATTTTGTTGCACTTACCATGTTATATTTCTGCACCACCCTAAGGTATGCCAGAGGGTCATGGCCATACGGATGGTGCGAGGATACCAGACGATTTCCCGCGAAGCGGCGAGCCTCCTTGCCTGCCAGCCACCATGGGATCTGGAAGCAACAGGCCTTGCTCTCATGCACGATCTCCGCATGGAGATGCAACGCCGGGGCTAAACTCCGCTGCCGCTACAAGTCGCAGCATGGCGGACGGAGTTCCGGCGGGTTCTCATGGAAAAATGGCGACAGCGACTGTCGCGACCCAGCGCTGGGCACGCCACAATTATGGCGATAAGTCCCCTCTTTGAGGCGTGGTTGGAAAGACCTCACGGCGTCCTCACCTTCCGCATGACGCAGGTTCTCACCGAACACGGGAAGTTCGGGAAGTTCCTGCACCGAATTCGTGCGGAAGCGACGCCCGGTTGTCGCCACTGTGTGGACCGCCCGGAGGACACGGTGGAGCACACGGTGGTGTGTCCCGCTTGGGAAGAGCAACGCCGTGTCCTCGTGGGGGCGATCGGCGGCGGCGATCTCTCGCGCCGGGCCTTGGTACAGGCCATGGTGCGGAGCGAGGAGGAGTGACAGGCGGTCGCCTCCTTCTGCGAAGCAGTAATGCTAGCAAAGCAGGCGGCCGATCGCGTGAGGCAACGGCAACGGTCCTCACGCCCCAACCGCCGCCGGGATTCCGATCCCGATTTCCGGCCACCGTAGGCGCAGGCTTGCGGACGGCGAGCAATGGGTGGCTCGGCGTCCGACCGTCCGGTAACTGTCCGGACCGAGCCCAAGTCGTCGACGGCGCGTATTGTTCCACGCGCGCCTCAGGGTGATGTCAGCAATCGTAGGGGCCCAGCAGGGTCGAAGCCTACTGTGGCCATGGGTAGTGTGAAAACGAAACCCGGGGCCCTGGGACGATGTCAATGAAGGAACAGGAGTAGGTTTTTAGTCAGTAAAAGTCTGACACTATCTCCCGCTCCGCCCAAGAGCGAGATTTGTCATTAGATGACTTTCACACCTTAAAAAAAAAAAAAACACCCTAAGGTCGACTTGTAGAAAATCCTAAGGCCTTCTATTGCTTAAGTCCGCCTTTGTACAGTGTTTCTTACTAGTGTACAAATTTTTAATAAATAAATAAATAAAACATGAATATTTCAAAAACAAAATCAAAAATAGGGGGCGTTGTGTCCTTGAGTGCAATATAAGTACTCACGCTCCAACGTCCGAAAAGGGACAAGGGCTAAGCATTTACTTATTCGAGAGTGTATGCGTGTATGTGTATGTGTGTGTGTGTGTGTGTGTGTGTATGTCTGTGTGTGTGTAAGGTAAAGAGAGGCGCTGTCTATCGGTAAATGAGAAATATTTCACTAATTAATTGGAATTAGTATTATTTTTTACCGTTACAACATAATCTAACTGAAAGAGTCAGTTCGTAATTGCTTTTTTACAGTTTGATTTGCGCATATGATAAATATTCAATATTTTGTTGACTTGGTTATAGACCTGACTGTCAAGGAATAGAGTATATAGTGCTCACTATGTTATTGACACGATGCCGCCTGATGTTTCCGCGTGCGTCATAAGCTATTCGTTTATTTACCATATAAGTCAGTGTATTATGTAACTGGCTCTAGTCGAAGTATAGTAAAGTGGATATGATATGTTAGACACAACACCTACGTACCTAAACAAAATTTTCCATGCCTTCAACTGTTAGGCACGAAAGCGTAACAGACCCACATAACAAAACACCCAAAATAAAACCCGAAATTTTATCGACCAAATCCACAAATGAAAAAATATGAGTTACTTACGATTCGGGCACAGTGTCCGAATCGACACATTTTATTTGTGGCTATTCGGACACTGTGCCCGAATCGTCGACACTACCAAATTTATTGATGCTATTTAGTACAGTCAGATTAAAAAATTCTTAAAATATAATATAAACAAAATTGCCCGAAGTTGCCGCCTTTAATCCAGCCTAAAATAGTTTTGGTAACGCTTTTTTCCCCCATATATTATACAACCCTAATTTTGTAATAGTACAAACAATGTTGCTCCATCCGCACCCGTTACTGATTATGTTTGGGTAATCATAAGAAATCTCAAAGTTGTCCACGAAATAACGATGATCAAAACGTCCCAGGGTACTCTCACTCGACCAAAAGATTTGAAATGTATCTCAATCGAAAGACCTTTGTAAGGTGAGGTTTTTTATTATGGCGACATCTCTCAAAAGTGCGGGGTTTCCACCAAAATATTTGAAACAGATGTCATTTTTGGGGACAGTTTTACGCAATGCCCTTTGTCTAATATTTTTGAAGAATCTTATAGGGCTCGCCGAGCTGCATTATATGTTTTGAGGATATTTAAGGTCTAAAATACTTGGGTTAGGTTAGGTTAAATTAAAATATTTTTTAAAACCTAAACCCCATACTTTTAAGGTATGTCGCCATAATAAAAAAACTCTAATGAAATAGATGCTTCGAATGACACCGATTTCAAATCTGTTGGTACCTACATATTATATGAAATTATTTTGGTCTAGATTATTTTAATGGGTCCCGACTATTGCAGTCAATATGTTCCGTATTAGGATTTATTATTTGTTTTATTTTATATGTTTAAATTAATGCAATTAAATTGGTTAACATTCATTGAGCGTACAGTTAAGGAGTGGAATTCCTTGCCGGAATCTGTGTTTCCTGATGGCTACAACCGGGAATCTTTAAGTCAAGTGTGAATAGGTTATTTCTAGGTAAGCGCGCTTCATCGTCGACCGCATCGTCGCTTTCCATCGGGTGAGATAGCGGTCAAGGGCGAACCTATCAAGAAAAAAAAAACATAAATTGAGTGATATTTTGGGATATAAACAAACTAGCTAATAACTTTGCTGTTCATGAATATTATTTATTGAGACTTTAATTAAATAATAACCAGACCTTTTCAAATATGCTCCTTTAAGTATTTGTACTAATTAAAAGTTAGTGGTGTATTTTAATTTAAAACATTTTATCTGACTGTACTAAACAGTGTGTCCGAATCGTCAGTGAAAAAATATTGAAATAAAATGTGTCAATTTGGACACTGTGTCGGAATATACTGCGTCCGAATTGTCAGCATGTCAAAAATATAATGATGTACAGTTTGATACTTTTATTGTATCTTTTACGATTTATTTGTGATTACAATACATATTCTTATAATAATTGATGGGCAGAAGTATCCCTAAGTAAATAAAGCGCGTTAGTACAATATCTGCCAACTAAGCACTTCCTAGTTCCTCGTTCAGGATCAATTTGCATTTTTTTTGTGTTTAGCATTTAGAGGTAAACAGGATGTTTTAGGTATTATTGGCTCGTAGGTTCGCACGTTGTACTGCGGAAGTAAAAGCTACGTTGTTTAGGGCCTTCTGCCAATCGTTTTACACGTGCAGCTTATGGGTCAAGCATACGAATCGTATGACACCCTGCGTATCATCTATAATAATGCCTTCAGTGCGCTGATGAAGCTGCCTCGCTTCTGTAGTGCGTCGGGTATGTTTGCGGACGCAACGGTTTTTGCAGCGATAATTCGCAAAAGAGTTGTATCTCTAATGCGCCGCATACGAGGCAGTTCCAACAGCTACCTTCAGTTGTTCGCCTGGAGGATGGATTTGGATCTGGATTGTCCGATAATGCGGTACTGGACCAGGCTGCACGTTGAGCACTCCGGAGCCAAACCCAAATTTAGGCTAAGATAAAACATGTGTGCATATTTTATTTTATTATTGTGTGTATTTATTTATTTAATTTCATTCTGACTGACTAATTGTAATTTATTGTTTTATTAATGACATGACATATTATGTTTTTGTAATGCGTATAATTTTTAATTATTTTTTTAATTTTTATTAATTTTTGAATTCAATATTTTAATTTCAAATGTAATCAATATGGACTGGTTTCCGAAATAAATGAATTATAATATATTATTGTAGGGGTGGTTGTATCGGGCATTTGCCCTATCCACAATACCCACCCGATGGTTGACTTCGAACTGTTGTATATTACCTATGTTCTAATCGCACGAAGAACTCTAATACCACACCACGATGTAAGATTTTGAATTTTAGTTTCTACTAGCTGAACCAGCGAACTTTGTACCTCCTAACAGTCAAAGAATGTAGTATATCTTTCACAAACAAACCCGAAGTAATATATCAAGTTACACACAATTTTAATGTATAAAAGTTATCTGGCGATTTCGTATATTTTGTGTAATGCACAACTTAAAACTTCTTTAGATTTATTATAGCTATGTATAGATGTGGCCTCATAGGGGTTGCTACAGGGATATGATATTTCTTTTCCCGTTCTGGGTGGAGGGAGAGGCAGTGTCACACTTTTACTGAATAAAAGTCAACTGTGTTCCTACAGTTACCCTTTGCGTTTTAGGGCCGCGGTGACTCTTTTGTAAATCTACTCGTACTTGCACCTTGTTTATATCTATAATATAAAAATAAATCGCAAAATGTGTTGGTAAGCGCATAACTCAACAACGCCTGGACCAATTTGGCCAATTCTTTTTTTTAAATGTTCGTTAAAAACCATCCTTGAACTTCTCAAGGATGGTTTTTACGGCGAGAAAAATTAGAATAGAGTAGGGTAGAGTAGGATAGAGTAGTTGACGGTAGCGAAGCCGCGGGCAAAAGCTAGTACTTTCATAAAACAGATATTTGTATTAACACGATGAGTTCATTAGACTCAAATATTAATTTAACGCCTAACTAAAGCAGTAGTGGAAATCCCTTTGCCGTCTAGATAAAAAAAAAAGATACCTAAAATGCTACGAAAATTTATGTTTTTTTTTTTAATTTTCCTTGTATTCGTAATGAAAAGCACAGTGTTTACCTCAGGTTAAAGACTTATTTAAGGCAATGTTCAACCTATGTTTCGTAACCGGCCTTGAGTATTTAAACAATGGTTAAACAAGAAGCGGTTTTTTCCTGTTCACCATCACCTTTCGGTGTTCGGTTACCTAACCGTGACATAACTGAGCTTTTTTGAATGAATGAGTGAGCAAATGCAATACTACCGAATAAAATGTGAGGGTTCTAAGTATATACATAATATTTTATTTATTTATTATTTGATAAAAACACTTAACTAATTAAAACTATATATACACTAAAGACAAAAACTACTAGCTAAAATATGGCGTCATAAAATTCCTCCGCATCGCTGTCGACTGGAAGTGTGCCCAAAAGGCTGGCGGCATTGCCACGTTGTATGGCAATGCTTAATCTCTGACCGAGGTAAAAGCCAGCCCTTGGGTCACGCGAAGTGTCAACTAAGCGTCTGGATAGTTCTTTGAAAAGCTTATGAGCACTCGGACCCCACGACCCAAGAGTTTCAACCCCAAACGGCTCAAAAATATAACTTCCGACGAGGTTGTTATATTTCCGCCGCTTGAGGTTCTCCGCAGCCGCAGCGGCAGCACCAGCACAGCACGAAGAGCTAGCAAGATGGGATGGCGCAAGAGTGTCGACACAGGTAGCGTCCCACACTAAAGGCCTACCCATCTTCCACGGAAATAAAGACATACCGTCCGGTCTCTTACCATCGTCGCGTGCCAGGCCATGAGGTTCCAAAACAGCCAGAACGCCGACGGTGACAAGGGCTCGTCGGATGATGTCGTTAATATTCGCGTGCCGTGCTATCCGTCCCGCCCGCGCTTCGACTGCATGACAGGCCGTGGTGGCCAAGGCTGTTGACAACTTCGCCACAGTGGCAGCGATGAGGAGAACAGCAAGGAGCGCCTAGGCGTAGGGCAACAGCTAGGCGGAAAGAAGTATCGTCGAATAAGGTGCCAATATTCGACGACGGCAGTGCGTGAAGCCAAAGACCTGACTCCCAATTTCCCACAGCTAGGAGGCGCGCACGCTCCGCAGTAGTAGCAGATGTTAGGATTAGGTTTTTCTGGACTACTTTGCAGAGCGGTTCATCCCACCGTCTCTGGGAGGTAAGGTTGTCAGGCGGATTTGTATTCGGGCAAGCCACTCTCCAGGCATCCATAGCCT
Organism: Mythimna pallens; assembly: GCA_961205895.1. NCBI lineage: Eukaryota > Metazoa > Arthropoda > Insecta > Lepidoptera > Noctuidae > Mythimna > Mythimna pallens. Next base: position 26,909,852 of record OY540824.1, read on the forward strand.
CGGTGAAGCACGGCACTTCAAAAGGAATCAGTGTGGAAGTTAGAATGTTCCTGATTAATTTATCAGTGCTGTGAACCGAAGATATGAATGCCGGTAAACTAATACTGGTAATTTTGCGGACGCCAAGGCCTCCCATACGGATGGGAAGAGTAACTTGATCCCAAGCTCGATCGTCCAAGGTCATATTTAAAATTAAAGTAAGTGTATGTCGGATAATTTGGTCCATTTTTTCCAAAAGGTGAAGGTGCTTCCATAAGTGGGAAGCACGAAGGAAATATATTAATTTAGGACCGAAACAACAATAACGAATTAGGGTAATGGCCGAATGCATGTTAATTTGGAGTAGTCTTTCCGAAACGTCATTGAAATTTTGTATTTTTTCCTCCACAAAACTGGGAAAGGAACCTCAAAGATTGGGGACCCAAGGAGACGAAGAGAACTTTTATCGATAATTTTGATTGCAGGGGCTATTGTATTGAATTTTGGAAGAGTCAGATGTCTGTCAGTACTGTCAGAGAGGAATAATTCACATTTAGAGAAGTTGAGATCTAGTCCTATAGAAAAGAGTTGGTTTTTTAAAAATTGTAAATCATTTAAAACGGTGTCTACATCGCCTCCCAAGGTTCCATCATCGAGGTACCACACGTTGAATTTGGAATTTAGTTTTCGAATGATTGGGTGTATAGCTAAGCTAAAGATCACTGGCCCGAGTGGGTCACCTTGTTGACAGCCAACAGCGGATTCTAAAAGGTTGTCCCGAAAGAGTAATTTAGATGGTTGTCTATAACATTGCCAAAGAAAACTATAGATTTGAGGTATTTCTTTTTTAGTTTCTGCCAGCAAGGTGTCCCTATTAACCGAATTAAATGCATTTTTTATGTCAACCTTAAGGATAGCCTCTCCTTTGCCAGAATTTAGATAGGTCGACAACGCGTGTACGGCAGCCTCACAGCCCCCTTTGGAGCCGTAACCAAGCTGAAGGGGCTGAAATTTTTCCGAAACGACCTCACCATAAAATTTGCAACAAATCTTGGCTGCCATACGACGGTAGGTAGTTCCCACGGCAATGGGACGAATACCGCCATCCCTCTTGCGCAAGGCACATAAATTAGCCCCGTACAAGACGTCGATGATGGTTTCGTTCACCTTGCCAGAGAGCATTAGGTTAATCAGAGCCGTGAGCTCCTTCAAGAGCAACTCACCAGCTTCCCCGGCGCCTGAACAGGTAAGGTCCTTTAGGTGCTGAGGACTGAGGCCATCGAGGCCACCAGCAGAACCGCTCCGGAAAGAGCAAATGGCTGTGATCACTTCTCGACCTGTAATGGTGAGGGTGTGAATTGCCGGATCAGGGGGGTCGGGAAAAGAAAGGCCATACGCTGGGGCAGGGTGTTTTCTCTCCAGATCTGCGAGAGTATCTGGAGAACACGGAGCCACCACATCACTACTAAAAAGAATCCTGGCTGCTCCGCTGATGTCACCTTCCCCCAACTTTGTTTCTACCAGATGGGATATACCTTTTGAAGGGATAAACCTCTGTAACGGTGATTTTGAAACTAAATGACAGGCCGAAACATTACAGTTATCTTTAATTTGTGCAATTAAAATCTTTTTTGTTGCCAAATTTTTTTGGACGTGTAAAATTCTGTAGGGGAAGGTGAGCAGGTGTTCCCAAGCACTTTGCGAGTTCTCCCGTACTGCAAGGCGAATGCATCCTGCTAGGTTTTGCGCCACAAGAGGTCTAGCTCCGCGGGGAACTCGCTTTAAAACTGGGCAAGAGTTTTTGAATTTTGAAAGAATTTTCCAAAACGGATCTAAAGATGATGTAGTAGGTGTTGGAAATGGTGTACTTACAGGGTCCGAAGTGGGTGCATTTTGGGATTTATGTACCTTCCCAATATGCACACTCAGACCCCGCTTACCTTTGAAAAATCGTGCCTGGGTGCACAGAGGGCACCTCTCCAGGATGTTTAAAGGTTGACTGGCACTGTTTTCAACCACTTCACTGTTGTCGCTAAGCATATATAATTAACACTTATGCACTAACTTATTTACAATAAATATAGCTAAATAAAAGGAAAATCACTAAAAAATAAACACTGACAAAAAAAATCGTTCGAGTGTCACAGAGAAAATGACAACACGTGTCAACTGAAGCAGCGCAGTCGCGTAGGCGGCCTGGGGCGCCGCAATACCGATGATGGCATTTCGGTGGCGGCGCCCTAACAACCGTTGCCGGGTGATGATACGCGTCGGCGTCACCTTCAGGCGGCACGTCAGCGACGTTTATTGTGCACACAGAGCACTTTATAACTTGAATGAAAATTGTGCCGTACAGGCCGGGTGCCTGTCAAAGCTTTCTTGGCCTTATAATCTTCCTTTTTTCGATGTTAAATTGGTATAGTTTTATACCTCAAATGTCAACGTAACTAGACAATAAGTGGAATCATTGAAATAGGTGCGATCTCGGTAAAATGAAGCTGATTTTCTTCAAACTATACTTGGATTTCCGCAGTAAAACCAGTTGAAAAAGCAATAAAATAATTAATTAAACAACAGGAGCAAATTTTCATTAACAGCACAATCAGTGTTGCCAATTCATACATAATATAGATAAATTACACCCAGACACAGAACAAATGACCGTGCTCATCACACAAACATTTGTCCTGGGTGGAACCCACGACCTCCGGCTTAGCAGTCCAGGGGTGAGGGTCCATCTTAAAATCTCGTTAAAGCTTACAACTTTTTAATCGTCAACTTCCTGCCCTTGTCCCGTTTTCTTTGGGGTCGGCACAACATGTTTTTTTCTTCCATTTTGTCCTGTCACCCGTCAAAACTTTCACTAACTCCCTTTTCTTTCATATCACTCCTCACATAATCCATCCATCTTTTGTTTGGCCTCCCCCTCCTTCTCTATCCATCTACATATATATTCAGAACTTTTCTAATAGTATGCGCTTCGTCCCTCCTCTTCACATGACCATACCAAGACAACCGATATCCTTTCAACTCTTCAGTCACTGGCGCCTCTTTCAAACTTCCTCTGATACATTCATTTCTCATCATCATCATCATCATCTTCCTGCCCTTGTCCCGTGTTATTTGGGGTCGGCGCAACATGTTTTCTTCTTCCATTCTGCCCTGGATACATTCATTTCTCACTTTATCCATTTTCATCACACCACACATCCATCTCAACATTCTCATCTCCGCTACATGCAATCTTTTTTCATCCATCTTTTTCGTAGCCCAACATTCTGATCCTTACAGTATGACAGGTCTTATCACAGACTTGGAAATTCTACTCTTCAACTTGAGGGGCATCCGTGGGTCGGAGTCGGGAATTGGTCTCGTGACCTGTCGCCATTTCATCTATCCTGCGTTGATCCCATGTGTTACGTCTCGGTCTACCTCATTATCCCCTTGGACGAGCGACCCGTGGTACCGAAAGTCGGAGCAGATCGGGATGGGCGTTCCGGCGAGAGCTAAAGGCAACACATTTTGCAGCGAATATGATGCAATTTAAATGGGATACAGTTACCTACGCTTATCGTTTCTACTAAGAGGTAATTTAATCGAAAACCTAAAAATTTCACTGCCGAGCGATGATGCGCTTTCATTTAGTTATTAATTTGCACATTAATGTTCGCAATGTATTTTTATCAAGCCAGCACTGGCCGTAGCGCTAAAGGTTGTCTAGGCAACGCAAAATGAACGCGGGGCTGACGGCCGCGCTTCCTGCGACTTGCAGCGAGCCAGGCGAATCACTTCGCGACAACTGCACTATAATGGGCGCCCATTCCATTCTCATTTGCAAATAGGTCGACGACACTCGCCAATTGCATCGTAGATAAATTGGGCCGACGACCGCATCTTGTAGGCCCATGTGTGTGTGTGTAACTATCCAGATACGAGTATCGGACTGAATAACCAATTGATTATCAAAGTTGTGGCACGGTGTCTGTTTATATTTAGTTACGTTGAACATTGTTTATTTATTTAAAACAGAATGCAGAAAGGTACAATGATGATATTTACATATCTTGCCTAGACTATCCCACTTTCTGATCATCAGATTCGTGACCCCGTCTTGTGACTTTGGGTCACAAATTTTGTTTTTTGCCGACCGGTCATTTAGCATGCGGCAGACTTTGAGTCAAAAATAAGTTTCATACTTTAATTACTACTCGTAAGTGGACCAGTGTTCAATGCGTGAAGCCTGACAAATTGCTGTAATCTTAGCATGGGTTAACATGAGGTACGAGTTCGGGTGCGGGAAACTACGATTGTACGAAAATAACCACTAATGGGTTTGTTTGGAACTTGACTCTCCGAGGCTTGTTAAGTTACTGCGGCGTGTATTCTAACCTATCTTCTAGATTAGGTTTACCGTTGACTATTTCTTTACTTTCGAGTCCTCAACATAAATGTCTACGGATGTTATACTTCATCTCCACATTTCTGTTCGCCTTGCAAGTTGCGGGTCTTCATTGTAAATCCCATTTGTTGAGATTATAATTAATCATAGATGGAATATGATTTGGCTTTATGATCCTGCTATTGTCCTCAACTTGATAGAAGGAAAGCGAAGTCTAACTTGACGTCCTAGTTAATTCAAATAACTATATGGCTTGAGGCCCATAGTCAGTTTTCCCTGACAAGAAAATTGAAGCAGAACTTTATTACCTACACAATTCGCAAAAGACTTGTACTGTTACATATTCTGTGGCAATTAGTAGAGCATCTTAACTTTCATCAGGCAATCTGTCGTGTTGTTTGCCTGATTGACTTAAGTTCATATATAAAGCAACTGTAAAGTGAAGATCAAAAGTATGTAATTTAAATCGGTGCACACACAGCTCGCCGACCGACGGGTGCAACTCATACCGCGCATCGCTCTCTGCTGACGCAAATGCACGTTCTAACACATGTAGCAATAACCTATGGGTACAGGGTATAGTATACTAGACATTTACATAATGCCTTTGCGATGGAAGGAGTAGTCTCAAATTCTATACAAAAATTCACCTCTTGGGTGGAGTGAATGGGCATGTCAGACTTTTTTTGTCTAAAATCCGGACACAGTTTTTTTTTTCGGTGGGAAAATCATCTTATGACATCCCCCGCTCTGTGCGGAGCGGGAGATAGTGTCAGACTTTTACTGACTAAAAACCCCACACACAGTTGGATTTCAGTTGCCCTTTGCGTTCTACGGTCACAGTCACTCTTTCAAACAGCTCTAGCAAGCATCAGTCCTACTGAGACCGTTCAGTTTTGCTGATATCTCTATAAGGCGCTCGTAGAACACTACGCGCCGTCGCGTCGGGCTTGGTCCTTACCTGATGGCCCGACGGCGATCTACCCGTTGCTCGTCATCCGCAAGCCCGAGCGCGCATTCATAGTATAACTAGTAGTGATTTTTTTAAATAAGTGGACCACCATAAATAATAGGATCACCACCTTATTTTGCTCGGCTTCCGACTGCTGTTACCGTAAAGCTCAAGCCAAAAACAGATTTCTCTCTAAAATAGACTAAAGTGATTGAAGAAGTACGCCAGCTCGACTGCCATGATGTCACATGAAATATTGACGACGCAGTTCACCTGTTTAACAGGGCCCTGTCTGACGTCATAACTAAACATACGTCAAAAATTAAAATGGGGCGCACGGAATTCAATCTAAAACCTTGGGTTAGGCCTGGCTGCAGCAAAAGGGGCAGGACACCATACGATAGAATCCGCCTTCCAAAACTAAAGACCTTGTCTGCAGCCAGGTTTTCGACATATCTGCCCATACGTATTTTCAACGCCGTGAGTAGAATTTTCGCAGTACCGAATGAGTTCTTTGAAGCTAAAGTTAAACTAAAAAAAATGGTTGTTGGACCGAACTTACGAGGAAACAGAAACCTTACTTTGTTGTACGTACAAATTAATAGGTACTGACAGACAAACACCACACACCGTCACTCACACTTTACATTTACACACTTAACTGTTCCTTTGCACTATCGTTACTAACAGGTAGTTTAGTTAGTTCTTTGTTTCGTTTTTTTTTTACCCCTTTTATGTACCTACTTCTTTCGTCTTGTATTTTTTACTATTAAAAATATATAATTAAAATGTATACGTAGCGCTAGCAGGCCAGATCATATTGATAACTCTTTATAATTATTGGGTCACCAAGATACAGGTTTTGCCTACTTTGGGACCCATTGCACGTCATTCATAGTCTATTTTCTTTCTATTCTTATGTAATTATATAAAACTGTGTATGTTTCAATGAATAAACGAAATGAAATGAAATACTGATAAGCAGCTTGCAATCTGTCGGTATGTCAACACGCCCAGGTGAGGCAATGTTATGTGTTTTTCGCTCTCTAACAATACTCTGGTACTTGCTAATGGGCCCTCATTACTTATTACACGGTGTTATGTTATTTTACACGCATACTTACACAAATGCCTGTTGCTTATCTACTGGGAATTACCGATAAAAATGGCGTTGCCGTTTTATTACAATCCAGCGCGCGGCTGCGGCAGCCGTGCTCCATTTGAGACGACTTGTTGCATAGCGGTGAGCACGAACGTAGCTGCAAGTGTCCTAAATATCTATGTTTTCGATTATGATCTATCGATTACAGTTGGTATATGTACTTATGTTATTGATTACTGCAAACGTTATGCATTTGGACGAGAGGTTCCTGCACCGGATTTGTGCGGAAGAAACGCCCGTTTTTTTTTTTTTTCGGTGGGATTGGTAAATCCATAGACGCCCAAGCTGCCTCACAGACGAGCCAGTCTGGGCAGTGTCAGACTCCTACTGACTAAAACCGCACTCCTACCTTACATTTAATCCACGGACGTGACGTCCGTGCCCTTGTTTGGTAATTATACATTGTTTGCTTCTGGGCAACTCCACGTGCAAGTGGCGTCACTCCAGAGTACCTTTCAGCGATCATCACAATAAATCCCGTTAGAATTTCAGGGTTTAGAGGCCACCAGCCCGAAGCGATACCCAAGCGACAACGACCCACATACGCATCAAAAATCAGGAATCTCCCAACCTTCAACACACATACAACTCATCGCCGCCCATAATGCCGCACCAAACAAATGGCCCCTCAACTCAACCCCAATAACTATACACAATACTAATACTTAATAGGTACTATAAATAATATATAATTATATACATATAACAATAAATACCATCTAGTTTATAATACATATTATAGAAACGCCCGGTTGTCACCATTGTGTTGACCGTCCGGAGGACACGGTGGAGCACCTGCTTGAGCAGAGCACCGCCGTGTCGGGCGATCGGCGTTAACGACCTCTCACGCCGAGCCCAGATACAGGCCATGGTCCGGAGCCAGGAGGACTGGCAGGCGGTCGCCTCCTTCTGCGAAGCAGTAATGCCAGCGAAAGAGACGGCCGCACACGCGTATGATCGGTCCTCACGCCCCAGCCGCTGGGATTCCGATCCCGAATTCCAGCCACCGTAGGCGTAGTCTTGCGAATGGCAAGCAATGGGTAGAACGCTGTTCGGTCGTCCGGTAACCGTCCGGACCGAGCCCAAGTTGTCAACGGCGTGTAGTGTTCCACGCGCGCCTTAGGGTGATGTCAGTAAATCGTAGGGGCCCAGCAGGGTCGTAGCCTACTGTGGCCATGGGTCGAGTGAAAGTGAACTCCGGGGCCCTGGAACAAAGCCAAAGAAAGAACAGGAGTGGGTTATAGTCAGTAAAAGTCTGACATGCCCTCTTGCACCGCCCAAGAGCGAGAGAAGTTATTAGATGATTTCCCACCATAGTGGTTACTTATGAGGATCGAATTGAATCACTTCATGCGATCCCGTGACATTCAATCAACAACTGGGCTACCTAACTGCTGTAGTTGGCAACATATTATTACAATAACATGTTTATGAGAACGTCGTCTCATTTGTTAGTCAGTTCCACTTAATTTCTGCGGGTTGTTATAGAGCTTCGCAAAAGGCGTGATGTTGTGAGTCGGGGGTAATAGCGTCGGCTAATTGTTGTTTGTTAAATTAATTAGTGTTATTGTGTTAATTAATAAGCATCCGTCATCGATCGTCACCGAAGCCCCATCGGTGCGCGCCTTTAATACTACGTACTAGTACGTTTCTGCTATTTTTCGTGAATACCTCTGGAAGGCACTCAGATTGCAGATTATGGGATAAATGTTACAGTTAAAACGTCATTCGTTTTTCGTTAGAACTCATTTTACCTAGTTAAAACTAGTTTTTACTTAATGCCTTTGTTAAAACTAGAATTTACCATTGATATATAATTTGATTCTCAGATAAAACTAGTTATCACATCGAACTTTAATTAAAACTAGCACTAGACAAACTAAATTGGGATTGAAAACAAGATATTATGTGGTTTTAAAAATATTTATTAAAAAACTAACTAAACGCGACCAATAAGAATAAGGTTTTTTTAAAGTGGTAAATCATCTAATGACTTCTCGCGCTTTATGGCGGGGCGAGAGGGCGTGGCAGACTTTTACTGACTAAAACCCACTCCTATGTTACTTCGTTGCTTTGCATTCCAGGGCCCCGGGTTTTCCTTTCAGAAGCAAACCCATGGCCCCAGAGGCTTCGACCCTGCTGGATCCTTACTGTTTTGCTGAATCTTCTTGAGGCGCGTGGAAACACTACGCGCCGTCAACGACTTGGGCTTGGTCCGAACGGTTACCGGTCGTTTACCGGTCGGCCGGACGGCGAGCTACCTATTGCTCGCCATCCACAGGTCCGCACCTACGGTGGCTGGAAATCGGGATCGGAATCCCGGCGGCGTGAGGGCCGTTCCTTCGCGCGTGCGGCCGCCTCCTTCGCTAGCATTGCTGCTTCGCAGAAGGAGGCCACCGCCTGCCATTCCTACTCGCTCCGGACCATGGCCTATAACAGGGCCCGGCGCGAGTGTTCGTTGCCTCCGATCGCCCCCACGAGAACGCGGCGGTGCTCTGCCCAAGCGGGGTACACGTCTACCGTATGCTCCACCGTGTGCTCCGGGCGGTCCACGCAATGGTGATAACCGGGCGTTTCTTTCGCACGAATCCGGTGCAGGAAACTCACGGACTTACCATGTCCGGTGAGAACCTGCGTCATGCGGAATGTGAGGACGCCGTGTTGCCTTTCCAGCCACTCCTCAAACAGGGGACATTCAGTATAGGGTATGATGAACTTTAACCTTAAATTTTGAACATTAGCTAATCCTAGTATTAACGAAGGCATATAGTAATAAAAAACTTTTTACAAAAAAAAAGCAACCGACTTCATGGTAAAAATAACACTGAAAAGTGCAAAATTGCTTTAATTTCGGAACTCGGTGTTTCTATAATAGTTTTGTCTCTTCGTTATTGAACACCGACTTCCGAAATTAGTTATTTTTGGTAGTATATATTTAATGTCTTTGGTTATTTTGCACTTTTCAGTGTTTTTTTTTTTTACTTTGAAGTTGGTTACAAATTTTTTTTTGTAAAATGTTTTTATTTTCACTTTTTAGTTTTGGTACCACCACGAAAAACTACCCCTCAGCCATTCTTAAATACCTTATAGCCACAGTGCATCTCATGACAATTCTAATCAGCTTTTTTTTCTCCATAGGAAACGACCAATTTGGTACCACGCACTAGCTTCTGTGTTTTATAAATGCCCATGTAGGGCTATGTGAAATAAGAACAATTTCAATTATTGAATTTTGAATTGTGTGTTCGTTGTGGCTTTCGTCTTTATTCAGACTTCAGACTGCCTGTGGACTTAGAACTAATAGATGACGCTCTCTAAATCATCAAGAACATGAACAAAACAACATAATTACGGTTTCTTCTAACAACTTCATACAATTGGTATGTTGTTCTATCATCATTTATGTACCTAATACTACGCCATCTCACGATGAGCGCCCTACCTGTTTATTACACTATTGTAGCTAGCACTTATCTCACAGATAATAGACGTGACGCGAAAACAGCCAAATCATATATATTTTAGGTCTTATAAATTACCTTATCTTAACAGTCGACGGACTCTACGAAGAAGACACGTGTGACACGTTTTTATATGTAAAATCTCGTCAGTGCAATGATTTTATGTTATTTCGGTAACAGTATTATCACTCTGTTTTTAGTTGTACACTAGAATATAAGTCAATGGTTGTTCAGGTGAGAAATAACACGAACAAATATTACTCTCCAATTTTAGTCGCTTCGCATAAAAATATTGTTTGTTACGATATGGCTAAATAATAACGGAACAAAAGAAGAACTCTTTTTTATTATTGAGCTTAAATTTTGAAGAACAAAAAAATAGAAATTTTGTTCGAATACGAAGTACACAGTATTGTGGCTCGTAGCTTTGTTTTTGTTGGGCACGCGCGTAGCAACGTCGGCGCCGCGTAGAGCGGGGCAGACGGCAGGGCAACGAGTGCCCGGAAAAGGGAGATGTTCGTAGCGGTCACACAATGAGCGAATATTTTCAAAGTTATTTATACATATAAGGCCCTTAATCCCATTTAGTGCCACGAAACAGTGACTTTCTGAAGCCTACTCTTTGGTAACAGGGTTAACAGATTTGATAAAAATATATTTTTATTTATTATAGATTCATATATAACATTATTAACATATGATTTTTTCGTATGACTAATACTTTTGCCAAAGAAAACTTTTTTAACTAGATGAAATGTTTCGCTTGTTTTCCTTACTTTTTCAAACGGTTTTGACCTTCAAAATGTACATAGCATAATGTAAATCAATCATTATTTTGCAAAGAAAATGGTTTAAAAAGGATAACTCTATGCGGGCGCAGGCAGCATCGGCAGTACGAATATGTGTGCATTTAACTTCGCCCAAATGTTCAAGGGACTATACTCCTTAAGAGGGCCGTTCCCCACTCGCCTATCGTCAACTTCGAGCAGGGTTTAAGGCGAGGTTTCACTAATTTTGAAAGTTTTTTGAACCTCTGGAAATCCTCAGATATAAAAGAAAACGCTATGAATAAATATTTTATTAAAATTGAACATATGACCAACCGCTGCGCAAAAACCAAAACGTGGTATCAATAATTTGGCTCGATAAAAAAAAATCAAACCTGACTCGTAACTTATGATTTCAAACGTGTATTTCTCTGAGATTATGTCTAGGGCATGCAATTCCGGAATTCTGAACTCCTAGCGAGCCCATCGACCCCTCTATAACTGCTCAGCCCTGCGCACTAGATTCTTCTGATAGTGATACAAATAATCAAAAACTCTACAAGAGCAGCTTGATAAGGAAATAGATAAATTTAATAAAACCTGTAAGAATATGTCAACTAATTTCGACCTTGCAGGCTTTGTCAAATCAGAAAAAGCTGTGTAAGATAACAGAGGAGACCAAGGTCTGTACACGTATATTTTATCCGTCCTACCCACGAGTGTGGAGAGTGAGAAAAAGCATTTTCGTGTGCTGATTAGTTACTTTTGTAACCAAATAAGAATTTCACTATCTGATTAGATGTTAGACACTTTAATGTTCTTGAGAACACACTATCAAGAACGACGGTTCCTATAAAAAATATGCATGTAATCAATAAATAAAGTAATTTAATTGATATCGAATAATCTCAATCAATAAGTCTGTTAACTCCTTCCAGTCTTTTCATTATGATGTCCTATCGTAATAATAATTTTAGACAGGAAGGAGACTATTTATAGTATAATTTTTTAATGTTTAATAATTCTATTTATTTTATATCCTTTTAATTCTATTTAATTCTTCAATTTTAGGTCCTTTTTTATTTTTAGTTTACATTAATGATTTACCCTATTTGTTGCAAAACAAACTTAATATGGTGTTGTTTGCCGACGATACTTCCTTGATTTTCAAGATAAATAGAAAGACTAATAATCTTGACGACAAAAATAACGCCCTACTGCAGGTCCAAAAGTGGTTCACTGCTAATAATCTAGTTTTAAATGGAAAAAAACGAAATGCATAAGATTTTCCTTACCGAATGTTAAGAGTAGTAATTGTGACATAATATTGAACAATGAGAAACTAGAATTTGTCGATAAAACGGTTTTCTTAGGGTTCATTAGTCAAGCGTAATGCTTGACTCAAGGCTACAATGGGGTCCTCATTTAACATCTCTTGCGGGACGGCTTAGCTCAGCTGCATATGCTGTTAGAAAAATCCGCCAATTTACGGATGTTGATACCGCTAGACTAGTATATTTCAATTATTTTCATAGTAGCATGTCATACGGTATCCTACTATGGGGACGGGCTGCAGACATCGACTCAATTTTTATTCTACAGAAAAGAGCTATCAGAGCTATTTACAATCTCCGCCGGTGCGATTCTCTAAGGGAACTGTTTAAGGATATTAACATATTGACGGTGCCTTGTCAATATATCTATGAAAACATCATGTACGTTAGAAAAAATCTTCATCTTTTTAGCAAAAGAGGCGATAGACATAATTATCTTACAAGAAATAGGGACCAATTAGTTCAACCAGGTTTTAGACTGGCTAAAGTGGCCTCTTCTTTCATGGGGTACTGTTTGAAAAGTTATAACAAAATACCTCCACAAATATTAGAACTCAATGAAACGAAATTTAAATCTTGTATTAAACGCACACTATGCAGGCAAGCATATTATAAGTTGGAGGATTATATTCAAGATAAAAATGCTTGGCTCAATGCTGGTCCAGCTCCACTACCACCGGGGTGTACAAATTGATTAGTTTTGAAACTATTATTATTATTATTCTTTAATGTTTTTTTTTTTAATCTGTAAAATATTATTGTTGTTAATTATTATTGTATTTAGTATTGTATAATGTAGAAGAATTTTTTTTTTTTCAAATTTTGTAAATGTGAGTACCATGGAGCTATTTTATGGTTTTTAGGTTATTATTGGTCCTGTTTGACATAAATGAGCATGGCAGTTGAGAGTTTGTCATGCTCACTCAAATGTCTCACTGATGGTGGCGCGTGTGTTGGATCATTCGGTTCCCTTTAAAATGGTTGAGCTGAGTGGTGCTAATATTCGCGTCAGGTCCGTGAACGGGCGCTGTCAGTTGAGACTGGTCATCTCTTAGCTGCCAGTTGCTATTTTAATATCTATATTTAGTTTTTATTTTTACTTTATTGACATTGTTCTCACATGGTAGCGACAAGAAACATGTAACAGAGATATTTGTAATTGCAAAACACGATTGAAAAGAGTGTCCATGGAGTTTCTTGCACATTCTTCTCCATAGAGATCTACGCTTTGGAATGTGCAATTAGCATCATTTTTTCTGACTGACTGACTTCTTGACATTTCAAAAGTGCCTGTAAATGGTTTATTTGAAATAAATGCTTTGAATTCGAATTTATATAAACCTTGTTGATTTTACTATTGTGAGAATGTCTAATTAGAGTAATAAGGGAAAATGATTACCATTTGTAACTCAAAATGATGAAAATATTGATTTATTATAAATTTTGTTTGATTTGAAACATTTTTTTTTATTTTCCTTATTAGAGAAGGGACATTGAAACAATTAGAAAGAAATAATTTAAAAAAAGAAAAAGGTATCAATTCCGGACCCAGTCCCGGAATTCCGAAATTAGTACTCTAGTATAGGATCTCAGTTCCGGAATTGAGTACCTTCAGATATTGCACGCTCTAATTATGTCACCGAAGTATTTGAAAATGACATAAAAAAATCAAGCTTGGTTTTTAGAAGGGTCTTGCAAAAAAAAATTGGAATAAGTACGATTTTTTTAAATAAAAATAAAATTATTTTACGGGGCCGCGACGTCGACATACACACCCACATTTATGTCAAACACTAGATATATTGTGAGGGGGCGTGGTTCTTGCAAATGCATAAAGCCGAATATGTGCAGCTATGTGCTTGATGTCATTTTCGGCCATTAGTCAAATGTCAACTAGCGACATCCTCTTTGCTTGTGATTTTTTTTTTACATAATGCCGTGTTGTTCAGTGTTTGTTTGCAAAATAAAACAGCTGTATTGTAAATTACACGAAATTACTTCTTGATACCAAAAATCGCAATAATGGTATTTTACCATTATTGCAATTCAATTATTTGAATTGAGAACAAATATCATTGCTTACTTAGTACAGATCGTGCAGTTAATCAGCTGAACTATGTGCGCAATGGATGAGTATTTAATAGATACTCTCACTCATACGATAGTTACGTGGTACGGGTGCTGCCGGCTTTTGTTTGTTAGAGATGTAAAATGCTGTTTGTGGTTATCGATATTTTGCACGATCGTACCTAGTACGATATAAAAATAATGTTAATGATTAATTCTTACAGATATATTGTCATATAATAGTTCCCCCTCGCGCCTGTATTTCTGTCTATTCGCGATAAACTCAAAAACTATTGAACGGATTTTCATGTGGTTGGGATTGATTTTCATGAGATTTTTTTTAATAAAAATCAGCTAAAAGTATTCTTTTTGTTTGTTTGTTCTTCCTCTACATTATTTATTGTAAGTATTTAATCTCAGTAAATATTCCAAATATTCGGCGTTCTGGGCTTTTTATAATATTTTTCCCAAGGTCAGTAGGAGTAAAATAACACACTCACAAAAATCTTGTAAACTAATATTATAGCACAAACTCTGTTTAGTTTGGGACTAGATGGCGTTATGTTAAAGTTGTGGAATATTATTATTATGTCATTTATTTTCTATTTATACATATTATGAACATTTATAAATATTAAAAAAAAACATTTAAAAAAAGTTAATATTATTATTTTTCTTGCGTTCGAACAAAGCGCCACAGTGTAGTATGATACAGTATGTATAGATAATTGTTTTACTATCGTAGGTAGATACTGAATAAATATATTATTGCCTTTGTGTTTAGTATGTATGTGCATGCAATGTTTGTATGTATGTTTGTCTAGGGCAAATTTTTACAGTTTTATTATAATATTATAATCGGTAAAATATTTAAACACAATACCAAAACAAATAAATTATAATGATATGTCAACTCGGGCTTACTAAAAACCCTCATTTCGAAACAAAGGTTATTATTACACTATCATAAATTAGACAAATTAAATTATTTTCTCAATGATTAACGAGGTTACGATGTTTTTTTATCCTAATAAGTTTTTATTAATTTTAGAGAGTATATTTTACAACATCAACATGACAGATCATCTTTGCTTTATATTATAATATCATTTCAATTTAGTAACTAAACTTGAAATTCAAATTACACACTTTGAGGTCAGAGTATATGTTAAAGCTAGAACTACATTCGACCGACGCACACGTGTAACACGCCTGATAGTCTTACTTTATCGAAATGTTTGCATTCTTTAATTTTGAATTTAACGAATGGTTTTTCCTTATTTTAAGCTTAATACAAATTATACCCCACCAGTGTAGGAATAAATAAATAAACTAATTTTCACCCGTATACTCAATAAGGTTCAATTGAAAACCAGTGTTAGGTTAAAAAACTACAAAAACTATGTTTATAATTTATCATTTGAAAATATTGTGGGTGTGTGTAAAATACCCACAATATTTTTGAAAGACCTATCTAACGACATCCCAAACTATGGAATAGTCTAGAGAAAAAAAAAACACTGTAAGTGTGAACACCGGAAATGGTCGTACACAGTGGCTCATTTCCCACAGTAAAAACCTGAACAGGTATACATTACAGTTAAATGCACTGTATGTTTTAAAATAAAACAAACTGTATTACTTACTTTTAAATTTTAATAAAACAAATAGTGTGTTTGTGTCGAAATTTTTTTATTCGTTTGAAAGACCTTTCGATGGCATATAGAAAATAGTGTTGCATTAAAACTCAACAGTACGGAAATTCAACAAATTGTAACCCTCAAATTAATAGTGAACACTTGTTAAATAAAATTCATACAGTGTATTAATATATTTGGAAAAGATATTTTATGCAAATTGCGAAACAGTTATAAAATTTAGTGATAAAAGATAACTGTCATAATTATTTACCTAAAATACTACAAAAAAATTAAAGACACCGAGGAGGCTTCTTTTCAAGATGATTGATTAGTTTGAAATTTGAAAGGCTTAAGCAATCGACTCTGGTCCATAAATCAGGCTGATTGGTGATTCAGGTCTAAAGTTAGTAATCATCGACATAGAGCGCCCGTTTACGGTCATGACGCATATATCAGCACCAGTTAACTACATTTTGAAGGGAACCGAATGATCCAACACACGCGCAACAACCAGTGATTTCAAATTTAAAACTAATCAATTTGTGCGCCCTAGTGGTAGTGGAGCTAGACCAGCATTGCGTCAAGCATTTTTATCTTCAATATAATCCCCCAACTTATAATATGCTTGCCTGCATAGTGTGCGTTTAACACAAGATTTAAATTTCGTTTATATAATTTATTTATTATAACATTTCAAACAGAACATCAAAATTATTCAAAATGGAAACTGTTGCACAATGAAGGCGCCTTTTTCAAGGAGTGTTCCACTTTCCTTGATTGATAGACCCTTTTTTTATTCTTTTCGGAGTCATCACACTTACGTCTGAAAACAAAAATCATAATTATTTCGAAACAGTTTAATATCATCATCATCTTCCTGCCCTTGTCCCGTGTTGTTTGGGGTCGGCGCAACACGTTTTCTTCTTCCATTCTGCCCTGTCACTCGTCATACTATCACTAACTTCCTTTTCTTTCATATCACTCTTCACACAATCCATCCATCTTTTCTTTGGTCTCCCTTTCCCTCTCCATCCATCCACATGTAAACTCATAACTCTTTTAGTAACATGCGTTTCATCCCTCCTCATCACATGACCATACCAAGACAAACGATTCCCTTTCAACTTTTCAGTCACTGGCGCCACTTACTTCCCCCTAATATACTCATCGAAACAGTTTAATAATAACACTAAAAAACAAACAATTAAAACAATCAAATGCCATTATATAATACAACAATATGATATATTATAAGGTATATTATTTAATTTAGCCGTCCTTACACGTCTCCTATAAGCAATGGTAAATGACAGTTAAATCGAAAATGTCTGAATGGAGAAAAATACTTGTAATTGAAGATATTTTTTCTATGTTCATGTTTCAGAAGTTGATATTTCAATTTCTTCAAGAGTTTTCTATTGGCTTTACCGTTCTCTTATATATCTTCTAAAAGTATAATACACAGTTAATATTGCAGTTTGTTATAATCAAAAAGTATCAAGCTGTTTTACTAGATAACAATCTACAATTTTACTAAATCCCGACCACTGTGCGAGGGATTCGTTTACTCGCAGGCACACGAAGAGCGACGTGCTCTTTCCTTGAAGACTTGCCGTCGACTGAGCCTCATGAGCCTGGATTAAAGCGCTTACTAAACTACGCGTTATTCAGCACTCATAAGCGCAATTACACCAGTCGATATTCAGACAGGCTTAGTCTGTGTAGCGTAGTATAATAAGGTTCAGACTGTTTTACTCTGAATTCCGACAGCAAGATCGGGCTTAAGGGACTATTACACTACGCGATATTCAGCACACGATATTCAGACTCTTATTTTTTGTTCCGAGTAAGACCGGTCTAACTCTTATTACACTACACGACATCGACTAAGACTGTCTGAATATCTTGGGTTACAGCCAGTTGCATTTGGTAGCAATAGGGATGACGCACTATTACAAAGGTAGGTCGTATGTCAGTCTTCATTGTGTGCGCGTGCGTGACTCGACTCATTAGCTTTATTTCTCTATGTAGACGGTTACACCATGTCAATAATACCTACAATAGCTTTGTTTTTTTTGTTGTTATCTAAGTACTAAAACAATACAACAACAGGTCGAGTTGTGAGCATCTCCACAAAATAGATAGGGGCATCTCTACCTATACTTGTGTGTACTATGTTTGATTCCAATGTTGACATTGAAATCAGAAACGTTTATTGATGATTTAACGATCTTACATGAAGTGAAGTTCAATCCCAATCACACGAAGGCTCTGTCCGAAGAGATCAAGAGAACTATGTAGTACCACTTTAAGTTTTTCCAATACAGCATATAATCATATAAATAAATAGTTGATAAATAGCCTAAACTTCTTAGTAATATCTTTACAGGTTTTAGAAGCTTAGTAAAAACATAAAGAGCTGTGTACAAGCCAAACGGAAGTACATTGAATACATAGTATAGGGATTAAAGAATCATGTTTTGCGAACATGTCTTTTTGACATCCTTAGAAAGGCCTGTTGTTGCTGTATGCTCCTTATATGTCCAATACAGGACAGCTATACTTGAATTCTGGGCTGGGCCGAATCTTTTATCTCTTAAAGGAGCTTCTCCTAATATTTCCAAAGTATCATCTGGAAGAATTTCCTCAGCTCCAAATTTTTTTTTTTTTTTTTTTTCCGTTGGGAAAATCATCTCATGACATCCCCCGCTCTTGGGCGGGGCGGGAGATAGTGTCAGACTTTTACTGACTAAAAACCCACTCCTGTTCCTTCGTTGCCTTTCGTACCAGGGCCGAGTCTTCCTTTCAGAATCAGACCCTTGGCCCCAGTAGGCTTCGACCCTGCTGGGCCCCTACAGTTGCTGACATCTCCTTGAGGCGCGCGTGGAACAGCACGCGCCGTTGACAACTTGGGCTTGGTCCGGACGGTTACCGGACGGTCGGACGGCAAGCCACCCATTGCTCGCCGCAAGCCCGCGCCTACGGTGGCCGGAAATCGGGATCGGAATCCCGGCGGCGGTTGGGGCGTGAGGACCGCTGCCTCACGCGATCGGCCGCCTCCTTTGCAAGCATCAGCTCCAGCTTGGGCATCCGCAGTGGCAGTATCAGCAGCAATAGGTTAAGACGAGACATATACAGAGGGTGCTACATCTGTAGACTCCAACAATGTGTTCACCATGACTTTGAGCGGGTGCACTTTAACAATATGAAGGTCAGTATGCTGTGTGTTCTCAAGGGACTGTAAGGGTAGCTCGGAGGACGATAATTATGATTCGTAATCATTGTTTCTAAGTGGTTCTTCTGAAATAGACGTAACCGTATAGGTATTGGTTACTAAATCATACGGGTTTTTATATAGATTACCAAATTCTATTAAAAAAGTAGTTTAAAAAAAATATATATATAATTGAGGCATTTCAATACAATGCTCACGAATTTCATAATAATGTCCTGGTACTAGTCCCTATAAACTATACACAGCCTTGTGTTATTAATTGGTGGATACATTGCCTCAAAATGTTCACGACCAACAGTAAATGGTCTGTTTGACAAATAATTATGGCGGGAAAAAAACATGACGGAGGCATTCCAATGCATTGCTCACAATTATTTTGTTATATCTCTGGTAATAATATGGCCTGGTAGTGGTACTAGTCCCTACAAACTGTACCTACACAGCTTTGTGTTATAAATTGGCGGAAACATTTCATCAAAATGTTCACGACCAACAGTACATTGTCTGTTTGACAAATAATTATGGCGGGGAAAACAAAATCATGACGGAGGCATTCCAACGCAATGCTCACAGTACAAGTACTTTCTGAAGTGCTAGAAAGCCAAAATTTGGTATGTAAACAAAGTTCAGTATACAAAAAAACACTACCGTGCCCCCCCGGGGCCCTGGGACGTAGGCAATCCGGGGCTCTAGGACGAAGGCAACGAAGGAACAGGAGTGGGTTTTTAGTCAGTAAAAGTCTGACACTATCTCCCGCTCCGCCCAAAAGCGAGATTTGTCATGAGATGATTTTCCTACCTTAAAAAAGAAAAACCGTGCCCCCAGATAAAGTTATAACTTTCGCCCCCATCCCCTAAAATGGGGGGGGGGAAGGGTTGGAAGTTTGAATGAGACTTTCACCAATTTTATGAATGAATTAGGACATGAAAGTTTACACGGGACTGATATGTAGAATTTTTGAAGTTAGGGTCGGTAGAGTTAGGCCGTGTAGATTCAGAAGCTTGGCTCTACATGAGATCTGAATTTTTTTTCTCAGGGCAAACCTTATGTGGTCGTCTTGGCAACATTTTACATGAAATGTTTTTGGTGGGATTTCATTTTACGATTTATCTAGGCCTCAATATCTTTTTCAATGAACCGTCTTTTAAACATGATGGTATTATACAAAATACGCTATTTGATGTCTACACACCGTATAAAACACATGAATTATACTTAATTTATTTAATCTTCGAGAGGAACAAAAGTACGTGGCGAATAGCGAACGCACTAAAACGCGAATGAGTTAGGTTAGGTTAGAGAGATACTTTTTTTTTCAAATTTAGTGGATTGGATAGCAGCACCTAGTGCGGTACTACATAGTTCTCTTGATCTCGAGGACAGAGCAGAGTGTAATTTCAAATGGACCATTTACAGGTACTTGAATTGGCAAAATGTCGGTCAGTCAAAAAAAGAGTGAAGCTAAATTGCACGTTCCGGCGTGTAAATCTCCATGGAGAAGAACGTTACAAGAAACTCCATGGATACTATTTTAAATCATATTATGAGTTACATAAGTCTTGGTAACGTATTTCTTGTCGTTTCTATTATATGAGCACAATGTAGACATTGGCATTGGCAGCTAAGTGGTGATTTTGAGCTTTTTATAAGAATAGCGTTTTATATTTTGTACACACAACAATAATAACCAATGTATAAAATACAACGAACAATATTCGTGAACAATTAAAATGTGTGATTTAATAACGTCAAAAATAAAGAGATTTGTCACTAGGTAGGTATAACACGTGCTCAGGTCAAACATTTTGAAGGAAACTGAATGATGCACCACTATCAGCGAGACATTTTGAGTGAGCATAAACTCTCAACTGCCATGCTCGTTTATGTCAGACATACACAAATCTAATCACGTTACACACTTTCGATCCTAATCCAACTCCTGAAACTACTACTCGATTACCTACTTCGTAACTTTGAAGAATTCATGACGATGACGTAATATGTTGTGTGAGTGTATTACGAGATTACTCTCTGGATCTCTTCTGACGATGCATCTTATCTACAGAAATGAAAAAAAAAATGTAGTCGCTTTTGCAATTCACATGTTATAATATGAGTAACCACTAGTAAATAAAAAAAAAACGATAATTTGGTTTACCATATGTTCAAATTATTAGTAAGAAGTAAGAGGTATGTGTGGGCGTGCCAGGACGCCGCCCACCGCGCCCCGCCCCGCCCCGCCGGCGCCTCGGACAAAGAAACCGAACAAGTCCTCAAGTTAGCGTCCCCGACCTTTCACTTTGTGTTCAATACCGTTTATTTTTGTATGAATAGAGTTAAAGTGCGAGGTCGGTCGAGGACGCGTTTGCTCATGAACGCGAGTTCTGCACCACAATATTTTTTGTTACGTAAAGCATTTTACAACTTAATACAAATATAATTACTAGTATGGAATCCAATCCCGCAGGCCTGCGAGAAGCTTGAAGTCAGCGATCCCGCGGGTTTGGGATTTTTTAATATTTTATTTTGTATTAAGTAGTACCTAATATACAAAAAAAAAGTAACTTGCGCACCGAGGGTTTCGTATAAACTCACTCATGTAAATATTTCTATTTCCGAATCAAGTCAGATTGACCACAAAGTTAACCGAATATGAGTTCCGTTTTAGGTACTGATTGAGACATGAAACCCTAAAAAAACTTTGTCCAAAAAAAAGTAACTGGTATCGGTGTTTCTTGGTATTGTTTGTTTCTTATTTAACACCGACTTCCGAAATTAAAGTTATTTTGATCTTTTTAGTGTTTTTTTAGTGAATTCGGTTATTTTTTTGTCAGTTTCAGTTGCGATACACTTATAACCACAGTGCCCATTTCCCATGACAATTCGAATTAACCCAAACACTGCTAGGTTACATTGTTTTATTATGAAGTTCCTGTATCTAAGGTTTTAAAGAACGATAAAAAAAATTAACTATTCATCTTTTAGAAAGTTTCAAGTGCTGTGGAAGTCCAAAGTCCACAGCACTTGAATTTCCCAAATCATAGAGTACCTAAACGGACATTACGTTCTGTTCTTCATGCGATACAGGACTCGCACAATACATAATAGAAATTCGATTAGCTGTAATGTAAAAATAGACAGCAAAATTATTTTGCATACAAATTCTATGGACAAGTCTCGAGTTCCATTTAAAGTTTGATACATTACTTATTAATGAGGCTTTGCTGGGTCTAATAAATAATCAGAACGGCGGGCGCGTCGGGTCGTCTAAATCCAATTTTCTTATAAAATTTCAATCCTACAGAATGATGTGCTCCCGCATGAGTAGTCCCGCATAAAAGTGCAGGATCCCGTATTTGCGGGATCTCGCGTTTGCGGTGTTGGATTCCCTAATAACCAATATTTAAACATCACACATATCAAAACCAATCTACATTGCGTTTCAAATAAGAATAGGATCGATTGCCAGGTAGTGACGTCACGTCATACTGTAAAATGAAAGAATTATTATGGTAAACAAAACAAGAAATTTTTAAAATTTAATTTATTTATGAACTGTGAACGAAAATACGAGTAGTTTAATTAGAAACCAGTTCTCCAATTTTGCCCAATATCTTGCGATTTGACAGTATGACGTGACGTCACAACATGACAATCGATCCTATTCTTATTTGGAACGCATTGTAAATTATTAGTATTAATACCCACAAAAAAAAAACACGAGAAAAATGGACATGATATTTAAGGCGTACATGCGCTCACTACGATCATATTGTTGCCCTAAAATACTTACTCTAACATTCGACCTCCATATTTTTTTTGTCCCTAGCCATTACTGTCACACTGCTGGGCAAAGGTCTCCAACAAGTCCTTCCAGACAACCTTCTCCAGTACCATCTCAAAACCAGTACTTGTGATACGCGTCTAGATTATCTCGCCACCTATTTTTAGGCCGGACTTAAAGGCGCTTTCCCTCTGCGGAAACCCACTGCGTAGCGCTTATTCAGCGATGTGCGATGCGCACGCGGCTGACGGTTTTGTTACCTTCAGCCTTTTTGCCCACATCTAATATGCCCGTTTTCAAGCGCAGCGTGTGTTATTCTGTATTCGGTATAGAAACTTACTAATTAATAACTATACAATCAAATTAACAAGAATAAGTTTGGCACACGAGTAGACTATGTGCTTTAATATGACATAGAATAGAATAGAAAAAAACTTTATTGTACACCAAAATAGTAAAAAAATTACAGAAACTTAAGTTTATGGGTACAATGGCGGTCTTATTGCTGACAGCTATATCTATTAGGCAACCTTAGGATACTTTTTCTAGGAGTGTGTTCTCTTGAGATTCATTTTTCTACTTTCACGCGAGCGAAGCCTAAGTACCAGCTGATGTACAATACAATTAGAATAGAAATATTTTCTTTAAAAATGTTATTCAGCGTGAAAACTTGTTGGCGTTACTATACGATTATTCATTATTATATTTGATATAGGATGATGATGTGGAGGTATCTCTAGTCGTAGAGTACGCACTTACCTATAGATACATAGAAAAGTCACGAGTTCTGTAAAAAGTTGTTAATAAATCATTTATTAAATTGTAGTGTGAGGTTTATCTAATAAATCTAATCAAAATGGCGCGCCGTCTGAACCAAATTTTTATGAAAAAAAAAATTATCTCACCAAAGTTCAGAAGTCGGCGTGAGTACCTAGTCCCACATTTCTGATCCCGTTAAAAAGGTGCGCGATTAGATTACCTAATACATTACATCCAACCAAAACAAATACGAACTCGTAAATGAAAAAAAAAATATTTTTTTGCACATAGTCAAAAAGAAACATTGTAATAACAATTGTTACGCAATTTTCCACGTTCCGCGCGGCTCTAGTGCCGTACTAGTACTTTTTTATTCGATTCGAATACTCGGAATTCGATTACGGAACTTACATTTAATCGATTGTATAGTATGGATTCCATTTTTATGTTTTCCTGTGAGATCTATGCACTGCAAAAAATTAGGCATGCTAACTGCTAAATAAAAGTGAATGAATGTCTTTTTCATGAAATAAGAGTAGTAGTAAGACGAACTGAGAGTCTTGTATTGATAATTTGAATGGTTGTAATTCCGTAAATAAATACGTATTACGTAGTAATAAAATAAAATAAAATTACGGCCGCTAATCCTACTAAAGGCAAAAAAAAAAAACGTTATAATATTCGAATATCACGGGCTACCTTTGAGCATCTTCCTTAACCCGTAACTAGGTGCTATGCTTCTGCGACCTCAATCGGGTAGATCTTATAATCGCAGCGCTCGAAGCGCTACGTGTGCTGCGAGCCTAGGCAAGATTGAACTCTAAAGGTAGAACTAGACTAGAAGGTAAATCCAAAAACTCCTTTGTATTCTCCTATCTTATAAAAGTCCTGTGCAAAATGTTATATTCCTAATTCCTGTACTTTTGACTCCTTATGAATACCCTTATCTACTTAGTCTCCTCTAAAAGAGGCGCGGGTCGCACGCTTGCGTGTCTAATATTTTGAAAAATTGAACGAGCTGCGCGCTAACAAACACATCTCTACACGGCTGGCGGGTTTTCCTTCACAGATCTCCGGCGCCAGGCGCCACGTACTCGCTGTAGTTCATAATCTTAGTTTTTTGTAGGAAAAATTTATTTCTTCTCAAAACTATTTTCCTTTAAAAAAAATTGTTAAGAAAAATAAACATCCGGAACCCTTTATCCACTGTTTGAAGGAATACCAGGAGTAAGAGGTTTGTTTTTATTCATGAACAGTTCACTGACACCGATCAGCTGACTTTTTGCTAGTGATGTATTGATTTCAGTTTGAAATGTTCGGTTTCTGGTATCATGTGTATTGAAATAATTCATAATTTCCTACCATGTAAACATAATGTTAGAAAACCCTTCCCGTATCGTTTGTTATCTTATCAAGAAGCCGTGCACTTGGTATGTATATACCCTTTTTGTTACACGTTGTATATTTCATCAATAGCTCGGTCATTCAGAAATTCATTAATTGTAAACTAATGAATAGTAAACTTTACCTAAAAGAAACTCCTTAAGACTCGACTTGAAAGTATTTAAGGACGAGATATTTTTAATACAATTTGGGAGTTTGTTATAAATTTTTATTCCCATTCCAAATACACTTGATTTGTACTTCACAGTTCTGCATATAAAGCCTCTTAGTTTAGTTTTGTGTCTCGCACTTCTCAATGTTTCATAACTACCTATATCGCGTTTTACCATCATTGCTGCTTCGAATATATATAATGAAGGTAAAGTCAGGATTTTCAATCTTTTAAAAACTGGTCTACACGAATCAGTCTTTTTTAGGCCGCATATACTTCTGAGACATTTTTTTTGGGCTTTAAGAGCATACTCCCTGTTTGTTGAATTACCCCAGAAGAGGATGCCATATCTTAGTGTGGAGCCCACATACGCATGATAGACACTCAGCAAAGTACTCTCACTTGTAACTTTTCTCAACATATAGAGAGCGTATGAAAACTGATTTAACTTTTTGCAAACATGATCAATTTGGGTTTTCCAATTTAGTCCAGAGTCAATTTGAAAGCCAAGAAATTTTAAGGTCTTGACTTCCTTCACCGTTTCACCTTTGTACTGTATTTGAAGACTTTTAATTTTTTTATTCTTATTTACAAAGGACATGTAACATGTTTTGTCAATATTAACTTTTAGGTTATTTGCTTGTAACCAATTTATTATATTTTCGAGGGAGTTATTTATATCCATTTCGTAATTTTCTTGAATTTCGTCAGTGAAAATAGCAGTACTATCGTCTGCAAATAGTATCATTTCATTGTTTATGGCTTTCGGAAGGTCATTAATATATATTATGAACAATAGCGGGCCAAGAATACTTCCTTGGGGCACTCCGTAATTAACAATTTTAGGCTCTGACTTAAATGTTTGTTCGAATTTTGTATCATTAGCTATTCTTGATATTTGAGTTATTTAATACCTGTTTTTTAGGTATGATCTTATAAGATTTAATGCATTTCCTCTCACTCCGTACTTTTCCAATTTATTTATGAGGATATTGTGATCTACGTGATCAAAGGCTTTCGACATATCCATAAATATTGCAGTTACTTGTTTTTTGTTATCAAGTCCTGTCATAACAGTCTTTAAAAAATTTAAAAATGCGTCGCTAGTCGATTTGCCTTTACGAAATCCAAATTGCTGTTTTGTGAATATGTTATTGACTTCAAAATAATTATATATATTGTTATAAATAACTTTTTCAAAAACTTTTGCAATAACAGGTATTAAGGCTATGGGTCTATAAAATTTCATCTGTTCCCTATCCTCCTTTTTAAATAATGGATTAATCACAGTTATTTTTAGTTTTGAGGGAAATATTCCCTGTTCCAGACATAGATTTATAATGGTGCTAAGTATTGGAGCTATGAGATGAGATACACGTTTAATAATTTTAGTATTTATATTGTCATAACCTGTACTATTAGTATTTTTAAGTCCTTTTATTATCTGGTCAACTTCATACGGATTTGTTGGCTTCATAAACATTGAATTGCAACTATTATATGTCATTGTTTTTAGATAAGTATTATTTTCCTTAGGCGTAGGTTTAATATCCTCGATAAAATAAGTATTGAATGATTCAGCTATTTCTTGCGGTAATGTTACTACTTTGTCATTTACTTTGATTTTCTTAATGTCTTCCTTAGGCGTCACAGTTTTATAATTATTTACAATTTGCCAAGTTGCTTTTGCTTTGTTGGTAGCTGCATTTATAAAGTAGTTATTTTGTGATTTTTGTGTTTTTTTAATTATAGTTCTTAGTCTTTTTGTATAGTCTTTAAAATATTTTTTGTCCTGCGGATTTTTCGTTAACCTGTATTTCCAGAGTAGTTGGCGTTTTCGTTTTGAACAAACTCTAATACCTCTACTTAACCATTTCGGCTTCCTGGAAATAGGTATTTTAACTTTTATGATGGGGAAACACAGATCGTAGAACAGTTTAAATAGGTCGAAGAAAGTATCATAAGCCTTTTCGGGATCTTTATTTGTGTAGCATTCTGTAAAACTAAGACTTCCAATGCAGTTTATAAACTTACTTATGTTATCCTCACAATAATCTCGTTTAGATTTGTACCAGTGTGTAATATGGTAACTTTTCTTCACAGGGCATGTCATTAATTGTGCAGTATGATCAGACAGTGAAAGTTCTAGAACTTTTGACTTTGACCCTTTGATATTATGGGCTATATTGTCAATGCAAGTCATGCTACTCAATCTAGTCGGTTCATTAATAGTCAATTGTAAATTGTAACTTGCTAGTATTTGCTCAAACTGTCGGGATACATTACTATTGTCTAACCTGTTAATATTAAAATCTCCGCAAATTATAACTTTTTTAGATGTATAACTTATTCTATCTAAAAGCTCCGTTAGTCTAGTGAAAAATAAGTCAAAGTAGTCCTTACCACTTTTAGGTGGCCGATATATACATAATATTATAATTCTGTGTTCTATTAGTTCAATACCACTACATTCAAATATATTGCTAATACTCAGACCCTTCGCATACCTACTTAAAATATGATATAATCCAATGTGCCCACTTAAACCACTTTTAAGTTACACATTTGTCAAATAGGTTGTAATTTGTGCAACGCATTAATGCCTCGTTGCATAGTGAACCCTAAATCTGTGTAAATTCTGTATGTTGTATAAAAACTGAAATCCATGGTTTAAAACCCGTTTTGAAATTGTTTCTCACGTGGGCTTGTAAATTGATTACAGATTTGATTATTATCAGCCTTTTTAACTAACACACTTTAAAAATTAGGTTAAAATAAAAAAACTGATTGAAATAATTCTTTCGTATGAAGTCATTTATCATAAGTATACGATTTTTTTAGGTTTAGACAGACTGCAATTGATCTTAAAATATTTTAAAATTATGTTGTGTAGTATCAATAAAAAATTATTCTGAGTAGCCACTTTTTTATGCCACTACATAAGTTTAAAAAAATATTTATTGCATATATACCTGTAGACAAATCAAGGCTATTATGCTATGCTATATAAACAAATCTAGACTTTCTATTTCTGTGATTTAATAACAATCATTTTAAATCTATATTAAATCGCAATATTTAAACGTGGTTTAGATCGTTTAAAACAAAAATGACAGTTGCAAACCATACGTTTAAAATCCGTTTTGCATCTACATATCCACGTTCCACTTCGAGGCGGTTTATCCAGGATCATACGCAATACTGACACGCTGACAAGATAAAGGGTCGTTGGTTGTGTACGTGATTTTTGGCAACGACAACACAGCAAACAATAAAATAATGATACGATGTGGTCGAAATGGGTGTCTGTCTTTAGGGTGTCCATACCATACATTCATTAGGATAAGAATACTCGTTACAATAAGATTTTTAACTACAAGTGCGGGCCACACTTTAAGTGGTCAATTCTATACCTACATTTTGGAATATCGACCATCACTGTTGCTGATAAAATGCCATTATATCTTTAAATCTCGTTTTAGACTTCGGAGTAATTAAAGTGTCAAACCGTAGGTATCTACTCTAACGCTAAAGTTTGACAGACTTTGAGGTAATAATTTGACAAAATCTCAATTTAAATTTCGTGATACATTAATCGGCCCTATAATTCACTAGTGTACGTCACAAGTGGAACACAATCGTATGGGTACTTCACACAGCATATAGCTACATACCTACATGCCATGCTGTGTGATTAGTACCTACCGAGTACTTAAATGATTGTATGATGAGCGGCAAATCTGCGAAAACGAACAAAAAAGAGCGTTACTACATCTGTTTCCGTTCAGTGAGACGAACTCACGAACGGCACAAACAAAACGTTTATAATATGTGGCTAGTTATTTGTGGTCGTGTTGACTTCAGAGTGACAAGCCACGTTTGGAGTCACCGTACAAAGTGCATGACGTACATAGTTGTCAACTTCAAATTAAATCCTAAATGTACGTATACCCTATAACTACACTGCCTGCGGTTACAGAATCAAAACTATCGGAAATCCGCAAGCCCACGCCTACGATGGCTAGAAATCGGCGTCAAGATCCCGGCGGCTGGGGCTTGAGGAAGTCCGTTCCCTCACACGTGCCACCGCCTCCTTCGCTAGCATTACTGCTTCGCAGAAGGAGGCGACCGCTTGCCATTCTTCCTCGCTTGGTAACATGGACACTGACCACGTAACGCAGTCTACTATGTTGCGTTGCGGGGGCAATAACGCGCGCTCCGTGAGAAAGTCGCGCCTATTCTGCGTGGCACGCTCGCCACTGCAGTTAGTCGTAGACGTAGAGTTGCCGGGCATGCCCATCAACAACAGCTCGTAACTGTTGTCACTTTACAATACCTTCTTCTTAAGCTTTAGATTGTACACAACCCGCAGATAATCGCTCCTGCACCATACAGGCGATACCGGTAAGAAATAAGATGCCTTTGTCACACGATACACTCGTATTAAGCTTGTTTTCTTCACAAGATTATTATGTGACTCTGTAGTGTGTTAATATACGGATAACGTAGCTCTGGGTGTTGTCTACAATTTTACTAAAAGCGAGCCCATACATTGCTTATGCTCAGAACAAGTGACGCGCGTAGTTAAATCGAGAGTTGCACATTCAAACCTCAGCTGTTTTTAAACATAATGTAGATTGTTTGACTTTAATTTTGTATATTAATATTAGATCCAAACGTAACAGGATATTTAAGTTTTTATTAGAGATGGGAAATGGCTCACAAAGTTCCTCGCGTAGAACACTGAATAAACCGGGGGCTAGGTCAACAGTGAACCATTCTATTTATTTTACAGTAAATTATGACTATTTATGGTAAAGCAAGAAAAAATCTTGTACTATGTACTTAGTTTAAAATTGATTGCTCGGTAAAATCAATAAATTTTAAACTAAGTACTAACCAGTCTTAATAATTAAGTACAAATATTCTTCTTACAAAAGAAAAACTGATATAAAAATACTAAAGATAAAAGTTATAATAAAGAAGCATCTAAAATCTAAAAGGGAAGTTCAGAAGAGATACGTTAACTGAAAATTTGAACGTTCCTGTTTGGAGACTGCTGCCGTTTCTCTTTTTAACCGACTTAAAAAAGGAGGTGGTTCTATGTTCGGTTGAATGTATTTTTTTTTTATGTATGTTCAACGATTTCTCGGTCAGTAGAGGACCCATTTTGAAAAAAAAATAATTGATTGAAAGGTTATGCTTCCAAGTTCGTCCCATAGAAATAGATATTGTTATGATCTGATCATGAACTTCGAATATATGGAACAGAACTCCTCATAGGATCACAGCAGAACCGTACGTAAAAAGTAAAATTGCTATGTTTGTACGTGTAGTCAATGACTGACTGAAAGAAGAGGAGGAATATATCGAACTGATCTGATGATGAAGCCTGAAGTCAGGCACCGGAACTCTGTAATAAATTAATGTAATCTAACCGTGTTTGGGATTATTAGAATTGTCATGAAATGCACTCTGGCTATAAGGTATTTAAGTTTGGCTAAGAGGTACTTTTTATTGGTGGTGCCATAACTAAAAAGTGTAATATAAAAAACTTTTTACAAATAAAATGTATTTTTTAATAATTCTTTTTCTTGGTTTGATGTAAATAAAAATTCTACACTTATCTCCTTACGTTAGGTAGGGTGATCCGCTTTTTTTTGCTTTACAAATATGATAGCCTGCAACATTTCTTTTTTTTATGACCTCAAATTTTCTTAGTGCTGTTTTAATGTGCCTCATGCGCAACATTGTAATATAATGTTATTGTTTGAATAAGGTAGGGTAAGGTAAGGTAGGTAGGTAAGGTAGGTAAGGTAAGGAGTCATTTGGAACACATTGCGGTGATTTGGGCTCCTCATGAATTGAAATACAGTGTCATGCTGGAGCGAGTACAAAATAAATTCACAAGACACTTGTATTTCAAACTGTATGGGGTTTACCCGTTTTACCCACTGATGTATCCTACACTGTTCGTACTGGGTATGGTGGGGTACAACGAACTTAGAGTGCGCCGGGAATTTACACTCGCGGCGTATGCTATAAAGCTCTTGCGTGGAGTAGCGCACAATCCGGGTGTGCTGCTGCACCTGAAGCTGTGCGTGCCAGACCGGTACGTGTGGAGGCGGCGGCGGCCGCCATTACTGGCCGTACTTGCTGCCAGAACCAACCTACTGTCAAAAGCACCCCTCACCCGCACAATATGTGTACTTAATGAAGTGCATGAGAGGATCGACCTATTTTCGAGCCATGAGAGTGAAATCGCAAGAGTTTTATTAAATTTTGTTAGTTTTATTTAAATATTAGTTACTGTTCTAAGTCTGATTTTATATTGTATTTACATATAGGTTACGTTAAGTTTATTTTTTGTACTTCTTTTATTTTTATAGTTAGTAGTCTAAATTGTAATAGAAGTTGGTAGTGCTTTAGATTTTTAAGAGTTAGTGTAAGAGTAACACTTTTTCAATAATTATATATATATATTTTTTGTTAACCATTATTGTATTAGGTTCAGCCTGTAAAGATAGTGTGTTTATTTAAATAAATAAATAAATAAAATAACTCAATATGCATTCTGAACAAGGAGAGCAAAAGTTGTCCTTACCTCAATATTCTACTAAATAAAAAATACCGAAATAAATATAGAATAATACAATCTGCTAAAACAATCAAGCATTGCGAGCCCTAAACTGGTTACTGCGCTCAAAGTTTTGGATCCATAAAAAGCTTATTATTCATTTATCGATGACTCAAAAAGTAGATAATGATAGCGACAACACAGCTGCACTGAACATAGGTAATGTTTTGGATTACAGAGCGCCCTGTGTGTATAGAATGCCACGTACCTACATGACTGTTATGCAACATTGCAGCAGTCGTATCTATGTCGCAGTTCGCTGCCCTCCGCTTAATTATAGAAACGACCACACAAAGGTGTCTCGTTTGTGATGTCGAATCAAATTTTTTGTGTATATTTGTTAGGTCTGAAAATACATCATAAGCTATTTTTTACACTCTTGCCCCCCACCCCCCACTTTGCTCTATGGTAAATGTGTGATGTGACGAAAATGAATATGTAAAGTGAAAAAGAGTAAACTAAAAGAAGTTTGAAAGTGGCCAGTGAAAGTTGAAGATGAATCGTTTATCTTGGTAGTCATTTGAAGAGGAAGGATGAAACGTATGTTTCTAAAAGAGTTATGAATATACATGTGGATCATAGATGTAAGAAAGGTTATGTTATGTAGTAAAAAATGTACCCGAACACGATGTCTTCAGTTTGGCACTACCACCACCGTCACTACTACACAAGCAGCAAAGCAATAGTTACGCAGTCGCGCACACATACGCAATTCATAGATATCAGACCATACGACACAGTCAATTATAAACCATACAGCCCTAAACACAGCGTGTATTTTCCATGCACCGTACAACTTACGCATGTACTGTGCAAAAGCAATTTATTTTACATTTACGCTAATGATTGACTAAATAGAAAAAGTATCGATTTTTCCATTTTTTGTTGTTCTATTTCTTTTAGGTCCCATAAACAAATTAAATAAAATCAATATGTCCTGAAAATAATATCATATATTAATATTATATAACATATAACAAAATATATATAATAATAAAAATTATTTTCATAAAATTCAAAAACTCTAATATTTACCCACATTAGGCCATTATACGGCCGATATAGAACGTTAATATAAAAATACTAAAAATCAACATCAAAAAGCCTGCGTTTGTTTTTTAGAGGCTGAAACTTCTGGTTGAAAGTGAATTGAGCATACGGTACTATATTTTTGTAGGGAACCAATTAGGTGGCCTTCCAATGGCATCAATCCATTGCTTTTTTTTAATTGGAATAAAATTTTAAATAATAAAGTATTTTATTAAAAAAGTTCGTGGCACCTTTTTCTTTTTTTTTTAGGTGGGAAAATCATCTAATGACAAATCCTGCTCTTGAGTGGACCGGGAGATAGTGACAGACTTTTACTGACTAAAAAACCACTCCTGTTCCTTCGTTGCCTTTCGTACCAGGATATATCTTCCTTTTAGAATCAGACCCTTGGCCCAGTAGGCTTCGACCCTGCTGGGCCCGTACGGTTTGCGGACATCTTGAGGCGCGCGTGGAACAGTACGCGCCGTCGAGGACTTGGGCACGGTCCGGACTAGGGAATGCAAACCGGTTAACCCAAAAACCGAAAAACCGGTTTTTCAGCATTTTTTTAATGATTTAAAAACCCGGGTTTTATATTCAAGTATCCGGTTTTTTCCAGCTTTTTTTATTATTTTCAAATGACACCATTCTTTAGCAAACATTGTTTTAAAACGCTGCTGAGGCTTGATGTCAGTCGTAGGTTTGTTTATCATACCATAGATAACTACACCAATTGTACACTTCTTCTGTTCACGATCATAAAAGATCCAGGTCGGCCGTGTGTTGTGAGAACTCAACAGACACTGAATGCTGTCAGGGTCAGAATTAAAATCCCTTAAGGACACAAAAAATCTTTTTATTCGTAGATGAAATACCCACCCGTTAGAACGCTATCGCGTACCATGAGGTTCTTACTCATCATAACAACATCACCTTAAACGCGTCGCTTATAAAGAAAAGAGTGAAAAGATCAAAATACTTGCTTGTTCGTTACACTGATGGAAAACTCAGAGATATTCTTGCTACCGATGAGAAAATTTTCACAATCAAGGAATATTACAACAAGCAAAATGATGGGTGTATCCAAATAACACTCTCAGCTGGTTAGCAGACTCCTGGATGGTCATAATGCGGCATCAGTAATGGTTTGGTAAGGGTATCCTATCACGGAGTGACCAAGGTTTCGTGAAAATGGTGAAAACTTCAGCTAAAGTGTATCAAGATACTATCCTAGATGGCATAGCAAAACGTCTTATATCCTTTCTCTATTGGATAACATACTAGGGTCTTTTCAACAAGACTCAGCACCCGGTCACAAGGCACGCACTACCCAGGCTTGCCTTGAAGCGAATGTTTTGGATTTTATTAAGGCTCTAAGGCATTAAGATTAACCTTCGGTTCACTCAGACCTCAACCCCTGGACTACAAATTGTGGTCTGTATTAGAGAACATGGGTTGCTCCAAACGTCACAATAATTAAGAAACCTTAAAAAAATCTTTACAATCAGCGGTGGGCAACTTTCCTATGGTCACAGTGCGTAAACCGATAGACGCGTGGCCTGAACATATTAGATACACAATTACTTTTGAATAGATAAGTTTCTAAATAATTATTAAAAATAAGCAAATTGTAGGCGGCCTGAATTTCACAAGCAACTTAAAAAATAAATAAAAAAAAATAATTTTAAAAAACTGGTAAAAAATCGGTTTTTGGCTGGTTTTGCATTCCCTAGTTAGAGTTTAGAATGAAAGAGTTTAAATATATTTTATAGTAATTTATATATTAATGCGTAATATTTATAATGACTAAATTACGCTTACGAATATAAATCAACATGATCAACAAGATCAACTCGTTGATCATGTTGATTTATATTGTACCTACTGAGTTTAAACACAAAACGCAAATATACCTTTTACCTAAATATTTATTTGCATTTTGATTTAAAATTTGAATAAAAATCAAAAAACTTATTTTAAACCGGTTACCCGGGTATCTTATCTTATCTTGTGTGGGGCTGGCCTTAAAACCAGAGCACTTCGACCCTTCTGGATCTTTTGTGTTAGTCCCCCTTCCTTCTACTCAAACCCCAGCCTTCCGTGCACCTTCGTCATGAGTCCCAGTATGGCCTTGATGGGGCTGAGCCTATAGTCCTCTGGCCTAGGAAATGGTTGGCCCAGATACTCTAGTCTTTTGGAGCCTAGTGCTGCACAGTCGCACAGTAAGTGTAGCATATTCTCCTCTGCCTCTCCACAGATCCTGCAAGTCGGGTCGCTTGCTAGTCCCATGTTGTAGAGCTGTTTGTTGGTGGCATAATGCCCCGTGAAGGCTCCTGTGATTATTCGGAGCTGTGTTCTGCTGTACCTCCATAATTTTTGGGTCCAGGCCTTATCTATGTCATTAAGAAATAGCTTTGCATGCTTTTGGCCTGTTGTGTTGCGCCAGTGTGTGCTGTGTATTTCTAACGCAGCCCTTTTCAATGCTTGGTTGATGACCCTTGGTGAGAGTCCTATGAAAGGTTCCGGTCCTTGTAGGGGTGTCTCGGATCCTTTTCTCGCTAGAGTGTCGGCTCTTTCATTGCCTTCTACTCCTGTGTGACCTGGCACCCAGATCAATCTGACCTTGTTGCGCCTTCCTAGCCGATTAAGTATTTTAATACAGTTTAGTACGAGCCCAGAGTCCACTCTATTGCACGTGAGTGCCTTAAGTGTTGCTTGGCTGTCGCTTAAAATGTAGACAGTGTCCCCTTCGGTGCCTCTGTCTAGTATTTCCTGCGCACATGCGATTATAGCATAGGTTTCTGCTTGGAATACCGTCGCTAGTTTGCCCAAACTTAGGCTGAGATTGCAGTTGTCACTATGTACCCCCGCTCCTGTACCGGTGTTCATTTTAGAACCATCCGTGTACCATACCTGGTTCTTCCCTTTGTGGGGTTTCATCCCACCTTTCCATTCCTCCCTACTCGGAATGTATATCTTAAACTCCTTTTTGAGATTTTGAATGGTATGTATTTTGTCACATCCCATGTCCATCATCCAGTCAAGTTCCCTGTTTGGTCTTGTGTTTGTATGGTTGGTTTTGCATCCGGAGTTCGTCCAATGCCCCATACTTTTAAGCCTATGAATGGCCCTCCTCGCCTCTAGTTCCACTTCAATGTGTAAAGGGGTGAGATTGAGCATCGTTTCCATCGCCGCAGTTGGCGTGGTTCTAAATGCTCCTGTAATGGCCATGCAGGCAGTCCGCTGTACTTTGCTTAGGGCCTGTCTGCAAGTTGCCAGCTTGGTTCTGGTCCATCATACGATGCTCCCGTATGTGATCAGCGGTTTCACCATCATGGTGTATATCCATTTGATAACCTGGGGTCTAAGGCCCCATGTCTTCCCATAAGCAGAGCGACACATACCAAATACTCTTAGAGCCTTGTTTGCTGTCGCTTCGGCATGGCTTTTCCACGTGAGTTTGCTGTCTAGAATTACTCCTAGATATTTTACTTCTGTGGACAACTCTAGTACGGTGTCGTAGAGCTTTATGGCACCCATTGTTGTTAGGTCCCTCCTTCTGGTAAACGGGATGATCACCGTTTTGCTTGGGTTGATGGATAGGTGGTTGAGTTTACACCACCTTTCAACCATGTTTAATCTCTCCTGTATGATCCCCGACACAGTGTTGGGAAATTTTCCATTTACAAGTATCACGAGATCATCTGCATATCCAACCGTGTACGTTGGTCCTTTGTTCAATTCTATTAGCAGCTCGTCTATCACCAAACACCAGAGCGTTGGCGAGAGTACGCCTCCTTGCGGGCATCCTCTTGTGACATGCGCCCTTTTGGTCTCACCTAGCAGTGTTGATTCTATAACTCTGCCCTTCAGCATATTGTCCATCCAGTCACAAATGGTAGGGTCTATGCCATGTTTCTCTGCAGCTGTTCGTATCGTTCTAAAAGTAGTGCGATCGAACGCGCCTTCTACGTCGAGAAAGGCTGCTAGGCATATCTCTTTGCATTCTAGCGCCTTTTCGGCACGGCTTACGACCTGGTGTAGCGCAGTTTCTGTCGACTTACCAGGCTGATATGCG
Organism: Mythimna pallens; assembly: GCA_961205895.1. Classification (NCBI taxonomy): domain Eukaryota; kingdom Metazoa; phylum Arthropoda; class Insecta; order Lepidoptera; family Noctuidae; genus Mythimna; species Mythimna pallens. Next base: position 26,946,690 of record OY540824.1, read on the forward strand.
TTTTGCATCCTGTGAAGCGGTTGTTTTTTCAGCGCCCTGACATGCTTATCTACAAGCTTTTCCAGAGTTTTTAGGAAGAATGATTTGATAGAAGATGAATTTCCTAAAAACCCGGGTATTGTTACCCGGGTAACCGGGTAACAATACCCGGGTTTTTAGGAAACCCGAAAAAAAAACGGTTTTCAATTTTGGCGGGTTTTGCATTTCCTAGTCCTGACGGTTACCAGACGGTCAGACAGCGAGCTACCCATTGTTCGACGTCGGCAAGCCCGCGCCTACGGTGGCCGGAAATCGGGATCGGAATCCTGGCGGCGGTTGGGGCGTGAGGACCGTTGCCTTACACGGTCAGTCGCCTCCTTTGCTAGCATTACTACTTCGCAGAAGGAGGCGACCACCTGCCACTCCTCGCTGCGGACCATGGCCTGTACCAAGGCCCGGAGGAGAGATCGCCGCCGTCGATCGCCCCAACGAGGACACGGCGTTGCTCTGCCAAAGCGGGGCACACCTCCACTGTGTGCTCCACCGTGTCCTCCTGGTGGTCCACACAGTGACGACACCCGGGCGTTTCTTCCGCACGAATCCGGTGCAGGAACCTCCCAAACTTACCATGTCCATGTCATGAAGGTGAGGACGCCGTAAGGTCTTTCCAGCCACGCCTCAAAGAGGGGACTTACCGCCATAATTGTGGCGTGCCCAGCACTGGGTCGCGACAGTCGCTGTCTTCACTTTCATCATGAGATCCCGCCGGAGCTCTATCCGCCATGCCGTAACTTATCGCGGCAGCGGAAAACTCCGTTGCCGCGATAAGTTGCGGCGATGTCCAAAGACACCGCCAAGACACACCTGCCTTGGGACATCGCATCCCCCGTCGTGAGAGCCTGCACGTGCATGATGGCGTCCACCGTGGAGCTCCTGCGAAAGCTGAACTGTCCGTCCGCCAGATCCGGCCCCACCCGTGCTAGGTCCACAACGAGGCGGTCTGCAATTACTCTTTCAAAGAGCTTGCCGACCTCATCGAGCAGGACTATGGGCCGATACGTGGACGGAGAGTCCGCAGGGCGCCCCGGCTTTGCGTTGAGGACCAGTTTCCCCGTCTTCCAGCGAAGTGAGAACTGGCCCCTCTCCATGCATGCGCTGAAGAGCCTTCTTAGTCGAGGCCCGAGAGCCTCCATGGCCAGAACCCAGGCTTTCCCAGGCAAGCCGTCGGGTCCTGGGGCGGTATTTTTGGAACTCGGCCTTCGTACCGCCACTCTCATCTCTACCTAGGTCACCTTTGGAGCATTGTCGTCGTCACCGCCATCATGGTCCGCGTCGGACACCGCTGGTGGTGGAGGCATGAGCGGGTGAGAGTATTCCCATCGCACAGGGAACAGAGTGCTCACCACACCCTCCTCAAGCTGGGGCCGGAGAATCAGCGTCAACGGGGAAACCCAGGGTCGTCGCATTGCCGCGTCGCAAATTTGCGATATGGGCTCCCGGAACCACTCTGCCTCGACGTCTATGTTGACAGACCTGTTCGGTGCTTGCACCTACCGTCGCGGCTTCCAGGAGGAGCTCCCGGTCCATCTGCCTCAGTGCCTAACGCGGACCACAACGGTTCTGTCTGACCGGCATGGTCGAGGTTTGGGCGGAGACGTCAAATCGGATGTACCGGTGGTTTGAGTACGTCTCCACCCCCTCCATGAAGCTACAGTCGACACGCGGCGACAGAGCGGGGCTGGCGAACGAGATGTCTACCACTGAGTCACCCCGCATCCGCACACACTTGGGAACAGAACCCCGCTTTAGGACGACCAGACCTATCTCCAGAGCTCAGTCCTTCACCATCCGACCCCGCTGGTTCGTGAACCGCGAACCCCAAGCCAAGTTTTTGGCATTGAAGTCCCCGCAAACCAGCACGGGGAGGCACTTATGCCACCTGCGAAAAATATCAATAGGTGCCCAAAGTGGAATACCTCAGGTGCCATTTGCTCCCAAAGCACAGAATAAGTAATAGTGGAATACCTCATTTATAGTGCGTAACAACGTTTACAGAGTAAGCTAAAGTTGTTAGTACCTACCTAGGTACTTTCATAAGCGTTTAGATTTTTTTTTTAAATTGATGTTATATAGGTACATTATGTACTTATCTAGATAATATTTGTATAAGTAGATATTTGTTTCCTAATAATACTAATTTATTTTTTTTATTTTTTTATGCCTCAGGCATTAAGTCCGCCTTTGTAATTTATGTTGCATGAAGACTAAATAAATAAATAAATAAATAAAAAAATAATAAATAATTTAACTATATACTTACAAATGCTATTATAATTTACAAATAACAACAACAAGAGTCGAATACCAATATATAAATATGAAAAAATATAAACTTAATTATATTACTTCTATTCTTCTCGCTAGACGGCTCCCGCCGCGGAAACCGGATTATTACCTACGCTAACGTAGCAAATAGGGCGCGGGGCCCGGCTCCTTGCGACGGATTTCGGATGCCCACGCAGGTTCCCGCTACGGAGCACTTTTGTATGGGACCGCGTGGGCGTCCGCTTTCAGTAATTTACAGTTGTGGCTCTCTCTTATTTCATCTGCTAGTTTACTTAGAGAACCGCCGCATATCGCGGTAATCGTAACGTTTACCCATTTATTTATTGGCCGCGCAGCACACATGCGTTGCTTATTATTTTATCATCTATGATGACGTGTGTATATGCGCTGAGCTCGCCAATGTCAAGGTCGCGCAGTATCGCAGCGCGCGCGCTCCGCTGCGGCAGTAAGCGCATGTCGTTTCCAATCCAGCGCAAGCTGCATCTTCTGCAATTACATATGCGGAACCCGCTGTCGGCTCTACTCCAGTTCTGCAAACATCTGCGCTCTTTAGATGAGGTTAATCGTACATTTTCTATGCTTCTCTGTCTCATTCGATTTTTACACAATTTTTGCGCATTACCTACATATAATTAGGTATATCCGTTATTGCGCTGTAGTGATTGTTCCGTTATTGTGTTTAATTATGGATCTATTGTGGTATGAAATTATCTTGTTTTTTTATAGGTTGGAATAAAAATCATATGATAAAATATTCGCATTCCTCAGATCTTGATTAATCTTAACGATATGACAGAAGTACACAGACATGGAGTTTTATTGACGTTCGTTCATTGTAATTAACTTTTAAAGACACATTAATTTAACCCATAGATGTATCTATTTATTAATGAATAACAAGATGACATCACTCAGTATCGAGTATCGACGTATGTAGAGGCGCCGACATTTAGAACCATGGAATGTTACCAGCTTATTGCTATTAAATGACTCGTGAAATAAAAGGCAAAATGTAAGAAAAAAAATGCTCACCCACCGACAAATAAATATTGAATTGAAATATGATTAAAAAAAAATGAAGTGTACTAGTGTTAAAACAATCGGGATTTTGGTTCTATTCTATTCGAGACAGCTGCTATAATAACCACAAAAAAAAAAACATTAAATTGGACTAAGCCTGTCGGCGAGTGGGTCAGTATAACTAAAAGAGGCCGCTTCATCAAAATATAACAAAAAACGGCGTAGCAAAAAACGGCAAAAGTTCATGATATACGGAGAGCGGAGTCTTAGTAATAGGGTTCCGTTTTAACCTTTGGATTCGGAAACCCAAAAACGGGACCTTTGGCGTTCCGATCAAGGGTTAATAGGAACATGTCACTAAACCCCTGAAAATTGGGACTTCCAGCGCAAATCGGGACACTTGGCAACACAAACTATATAAAATAAGTGATATTGTGCAAGTACGTAACGCTCGAGCGCATTCATTCTTTACGTTCCCAGCTTTGTTTCACTCGGTCTTATTTACTGACTTATCGGGTATAACCCAGCTTTATATATTTTTAGTTATATTTCTTTTAACACCTTAATTATTAAGTTTATTATAAAGTTCCTGTGTCTACCTTCCACCTTCCGGCTCCATCATCAAATAAGTCCGATAGTACCTTATAGCCAAACTTCGTCTCATGACAATTCTAATAAGCCCAAACACGGCTAGGATACATTGATTAATTACGGAGTTCCTGTGCCTACCTTCCGGTTTCATCATTAGATCAGTTTCATAGTACTTTATAGCCATAGTGCATCTCATGACAAAGTAACAATTTAGTAGCGCTTTTGTGTAGCTCGTGAGTGCTTAAAACCCCGAGCAGACACCCTGTGTGCCCCAGACTCACTGGTTGCGCACATAAAAGAAACATGAGCTTATTTTGTATGAGCGCAAAGCGATTACCGCAGACGACGCAACGTTATCGGATTCACCGGCCGGTGACTCAATAGACTACTCGTACGTACCATAAAGACGGTGTGATCGTTGGGTCATTCATTAACTTTTTATTGAATTGTTGGCGCAGTTTCGTCGGACTTGTTCTTCCAGTGATTCCGGCCAAGTCATGATTGCCGTTGGTAGCCCTGTTCCCACGCTAGATATAGAAAGAAGTTCACAGCTGGGCATAGGCTCTTCAAAACATCGCCATAGCCACCCTCTTGAACATCGTGCAACGTGCATGATACCTTGCGATAATTTCCATCAGTCACGCGGGTAAAGTCGCTGGCAGAAGCTAGTCGTCTATTACTAAACCTTCAACGGAGCAATTTTTTAATCCGGTGGAGCCTGAATGGGAAAAATACTAATAATATTTTATTACATCAGAAAAATATATGTCACAATTCGTCTATTATAAACAATTTAAATTTACACGAGACAGTCACAATTGTGCTTAATTTTGCATCTACTGCTGAACAAGGCTAGGTGCCTGTATTTCGGCACCCAGTGCCTCAAATATAAATAGGATAGGTTTTATCTCGCCACAGATCTGGTCGATCTTGAACCCATTTGCTAGTGACTGGTTCATCCAGTCACTAGCACACCTTAACTAAGTCTGCCTTAGTGGCTTTTATCCTGAGCGGCAAAGGGATTTAGTGTTACAGAAAGTGTCGAGTTAAAGTCCGAGATGGGCTACAGACCGGAAATTGCAAGCGACATCACTAGTTTTATTGAATGTCTTGAAATTGATTCCGAACGCGGCAACAATGCGGCATGCACCCGGGTCGCGCAGCTTGCGGCCGCGGAACGAAGCGACCGCAGAAGAAGTATCGTTAGCGTTTTTCGCAATTCTGTCTCGCAAGAAGATACTGGATTGAGTGAAGCATGGTTCTATGCATTGTGCAGCTGCGACATGCTGCCGCGCTTGAAATAGAAGCAACTACGACCGCAGGCAGCACTGCGGTCAACCGCAGTCGCTAGCTGCAGTGTCACCCGCGGTTGCAGTCTGCAGCCCATCTCGGACTCCTGACCTAACTACAGCTCTACGAACTTTACGTTTTCATCGGCAAATTAATAAATTCTGTAAGATCAATGTACAAACTCTGGAGTACAGGCGTAGGGTAGCCATCCTTTCGGTATTCTATAGAATGTATTTTGGAGAGTGTGCGAGGGAATTACATGACTTGATTCCACCATCACTATTCTACCATCTGACAACCAACGTACGGCATAACTTTAATTTCGGAAGTCGGTGTTTTCTATAGTAGTTTTGTCTCTTCGTTATTTAACACCGATTTCCGAAATTATAGTTATTTTGCACTTTTCAGTGTTTTTTTTACATTGAAGTAGGTTGTGTTTTTTATTTTTGTAAAAAATGTTTATTTTACACTTTTAAGTTATGGTACCACCACTAAAAAGTTCCCTTCAGCCAAACAAATACCTTATACATAGCTAGAATGCATCTCATGACAATTCTAATAATCCCAAACACGGTTAGATTACATTAATTTATTATAGAGTTCCGGTGCCTAATTTCAGGCTTCATCATCAGATCAGTTCGATATATTCCCCCTCTTCTTTCAGTCAGTCATCGATTACATGTATAAACAAAGCAATTTTACTTGTTACGACAGTTCTGCTGTGATCCTATGAGGAGTTCTGTTCTATAACTTCGAAAAAAAAAAAAATAACAAAAAACAATCGGCCCACAATTGACCAAGAAATCGATGAACATACATAAAAAAAAAAAACACATTCAGTCGGACATAGAACCTTCTCCTTTTTGAAGTCGGTTAAAAAAGACCGCAACTTCGTCATTCGCAAGGAATACGTAACAATTGTTGAGAAATACCAAGCCTTAAGCCCGCCTAACACTCCAATCAATCGATTTTTTCTACAAATTCCCAACGATAAGGGTGTCAAACAGCCTATGGATGCTTATAAAATTGGCAGTATCCCACGAGAAATAGCAACTTTTCTTGAACTTCCAGAACCCCCGTTTTACACGGGTCATTGTTTCCGACAACTTTAGCCACACTTTTTGCCGATTCAAGAGCTGATCTCCTGTCCCACAAGCGCCATGGAGGCTGGAAGTCCAATGCGGTTGTAGAGGGATACGTAAAGGATTTGAATCAAAATTTGGCTAGAATATGTAAAGGCATCGTAAGAGCCATTACACTGAAAGAGCCTCAGTCAGATCCTTGGACTGGCCCTTTTACATAAAAAATGAGCCGTTACGAAACACCTAACCATCGCCCACTCTCGCCAACATTTACGCCAAGGGAATTAACTGAATCGGTACAACTATTTAAGTGTGACAGATAGTTTATCAAAAAACAGTACACAAATCACTAACACCAACATTACACGGGTGGAATACAATGTTGCGATGGAGTACATATACCAACATTACAATACCTAATAAAAATAATACACTCAACTTAAGTAACTGTAGGAACGTTACTTTAATTTTTTTTTAATTGCACCTAAGTATTATTTGTTATAATTATTCTGTAATACTTACATATCATAATGAAGTAGTTAACACTTGCTACTTTACTATAACCTAAACTGAAATAAAAGTATCTTGTGTATGTTTTTTTTTTTGCATTTAGTCATTTCCTCGCTGTGGTGGGATGAAAAGTTACGTTTTACGTTTGCACTAGAGTGCAAAGATTTTTCACCTCGTGCTCTTTTGATTCACTTGCTGCGCAAAAAGCAACTTTGCTTTCTTGTATAACAAATTGTAATTATTATTGATATGTTTTGATTCGCAGGGCGAGCGCGGGCGCGGCGTCGTCGTACGAGCTGACGGCGGGCGGCGGCGGCAGCGCGTGCGCCGAGTCGGCCGTCGCACACGCGCACGCGCCGCACCCGCCCCCTATGCAGCCAGCTTCTAACCAGCACCACCATGACCCGCGCAAAAGGAAGACCTCACACTAGTAAGTACTTAAGCTAAGTAGCTTAATAACAAAGTTCTTATTGTTTACTATGTCACGACAGACATCGGGCATCGTTCTGTCACAAACTTTATACAGGCTGTTTGGTGCATCGTGGGCCAAATTGAAATAGTGATCATCTGCTATCCTTTCAGACCCCTAAACACTTCTTATGCCGGGTAGATTTTTTTTTCATCGACTTTTTATTGCTTTATAAGACCCAAATTTTTCATTCAAATACAATTTAAAAAAAATATATAAGGCGTAGACTATGAATTTTAATTTTATTTAGATGTTTGTATTAGAGTACTTTTAAATTTAAAGTTAGTGACATCAGCTATTTAGTTTTTTTTTTTATTTATACTCGACTGGAGGGGTCATCTGCTATCTTTTCAGACCCTTAAAAACACTTCTCAGTTATACAGTTCTCAGTTATAGTTCTTCAGTTATGTAACACGTCTATCACTAAACCCGCTGCAAATCTAGCAAATGACTCAAGAGCTAGATTGACTCGACACTATACTGAAGATATCCCGGACGTCAGCCTGTACGAGATTAGGATAGCTCTGAAGCAGCTGAAAAACAACAAGGCGTCCGGTGAGGACGTAATTACGGCAGAACTCCTGATGGCGGTTGGAAAACCGGTCCTTAAGGCCCTTCAGAAGCTATTTGATTCCGTCATACTCGAGGGAAAACGCCACAGGCGTGGAGCAGAGGCGTGGTGGTAATCTTCTTTAAGAAGGGCGATAATGCCCTGCTTAAGAATTACAGGCCCATCTCGCTTCTGAGCCATGTCTACATACTGTTTTCCAGAGTCATCACGAATCGTCTCGCGCGCAGGTTCGACGACTTCCAGCCTCCCGAACAAGCTGGATTTCGAAAAGGCTTCAGCACCATGGACCACATACATACGCTGCGGCAGGTTATACAGAAGACTGAGGAGTATAATCAGCTTCTCTGCTTGGCGTTTGTGGACTACGAGAAAGCCTTTGATTCGATCGAGACTTGGGCTGTACTGCAGTCTCTCCAGCGGTGCCAAATTGCCTATCGGTACATCGAAGTGCTGAAGTGTTTATACAAAAATGCCACCATGTCAGTCCGACTACAAGACCAGACCTCGAAACCTATCCTCTTGCAGCGGGGCGTGAGGCAGGGAGACGTTATTTCTCCAAAACTGTTCACGGCAGCAATGGAGGATGTCTTCAAGGTTCTGGAATGGAGAGGGCTAGGCATAAATGTCAATGGCGAGTACATCACTCACCTTTGGTTTGCCGATGACATAGTAGTCATGGCTGAGACTACGGAGGAGCTCAGTACAATGCTTGGTGACCTCAGTAGAGCTTCCGAAAGAGTGGGACTTAAAATGAACATGGACAAAACCAAAGTCATGGTAAACAGCCGTGTAGCACCCACTCCTATCAAGATCGGGAATTATACACTCGAACTTGTAGACGACTATGTTTACCTGGGACAGACGGTCCAGGTGGAGAGGTCTAACTTCGAGAAAGAGATCAATCGTCGAATCCGACTCGGCTGGGCAGCGTTCGGGAAGCTGCACGGTATCTTCTCGTCCAATATACCACAGTGTTTCAAGACAAAGTCTATGACCAGTGCGTGTTGCCAGTGATGACATATGGTTCCGAAACGTGGTCGCTTACAATGGGGCTCATCAGAAAACTTAAAGTCACCCAAAGGGCAATGGAAAGGGCTATGCTCGGAGTTTCCTTTGCTTGATCGAATGAGGATATCCGCGGGAGAACCAAGGTTACCGACATAGCACGAAGAATCGCCAAACTTAAGTGGCAATGGGCAGGGCACATTGCTCGCAGAACGGATGGCCGTTGGGGCCGAAAGGTTCTGGAATGGCGACTACGTACCGGAAGATATAGCGTTGGAAGGCCTCCTACAAGGTGGACCAATGACTTGGTAACGGTTGCGGGAGTCCGATGGATGCGAGACGCACAGGACCGTTCATTGTGGCGACACTTGAGGGAGGCCTATGTCCAGCAGTGGACTCCTTTCGGCTGAAATGATGAAACACTGCTCATGCCCTGTGGATTTTTACAAAACGTGCATACAACGCCTTCAAAGTTCAGTATAACAATTCCTTCAGAACATTGTTAAGACTCCCACGTTACTGCAGTTACGGCTTTAAAACCGTCATGATTAGCGAGTAGCATCCATGCTGCGAAGAGTGCCCACGCAATATGAGGAGCGTAGCCTCATCAACATTCTGAGGTTCATCAGTGATAAACCATGTTGCCACTTTGGCATGCTGGGCGCAAACTAAGAATTCTTACGCAACGTCCCACGTGAGCGATTCAACGCGAATGCGATTGTGTAAGTTAAAGTCTGACCCGCTGCACCCAGAGCGAGAGAAGTAGTTAGATGATTTCCCTCGTAAAAGCACTGAGGGTTCCGTACAAACTTACCCATGAAAACAGTTCAGTTTCCGAATTGAGTTACGAAGATTTTTCCAACTTGGAAATTGTGCGAGAATAAAGGGAGACTCCGGAAGAAATTAAACTCTGGATGCTCAATGCAAGTTACATGAAATTTAATTAGGTGTGAACAGTAAGAGGATTTTTGGACAAGTGAAATGTCATTGAGGCCGGACACATTACAAACTAATTGAAGCTAATTAGACGCCTTGCTGCTATGTGATCTTCATCAGGCGTTCCAAAGTGTGGAAGTGCTTGTCCAGCATTGGATTGACGCAGGCTGATGGTGATGATGATGACGACGCTCCAACATTTCCCCGGGCGTTGAAACCAGCGGTTTCAACCAGATTCTGAAGACACAGGCAATGGGCAGATTCGGTTGAATGCCCGCCGAACTACTCCAGCGGACGTCCGAATGTCAGCTACACGGGCGATACCATCCGTTCCTGGGTGAACAGCCACAATCCGTCCAAGTCTCCACTTCAAAGGAGGAAGATTGTCCTCTTTGATCACGACCAAGGAGTTTAGCTTCAAGCCATCCTTGCAGGAACGCCATTTGGTCCGTTGTTGTAGTTCCGCAACATACTCCTTGCTCCATCTGCTCCAGAAATGCTGGCGGAGCTGCTCGATCCTTTGGTAACGAGACAGATGATTGACAGAGCTATCCTGGTAATCGGGTTGCGGCAAGGATGTAAGTGGCCGTCCCACAAGAAAATGTCCCGGCGTGAGCGGCGTATAATCTGCAGGATCTGAAGACAACGGCGTCAGTGGACGAGAGTTCAGAATGGCTTCAATCTTGGTTAGTGTGGTGTACAGTTCCTCGAAAGTCAAATTACAATTTCCCAACACTCTTTGAAGGTGGTACTTTGCTGACTTGACACCCGCCTCCCAGAGTCCACCGAAATGTGGGGTGTAGGCGGGAATAAAATGGAACCTTATTCCGTCGTTCGCTGCACTTTCACCCAAGGACGAACTATTTAATTTTAAAAATTTGGAAAGGTCGTTGTATGCACCGACAAATGAAGTACCGTTGTCGGAAAAAATATCAACAGGCTTACCTCTCCGAGAAATAAAACGATACAAAGCCAGTAAGTAACTATTGCTAGTTAAATCACCAACGAGCTCCAAATGAATAGCCCTAGTGGTGAAACAAACAAAAATAGCGACATACACCTTTACTAACCTACATCCACGGCCTTGACGGCTAGCACACATCATAGGGCCCGCATAATCAACGCCTGTGCTTTCAAAGGGATAACCTGGACGAAGACGTTCTCGTGGTAAGTTACCCATTAAGGGAGCTACAACCTTCAAAGTCAAAAGTCAAAGTCAAAGTCAAAAATTTTTATTTCACATAGGCCTACATGGGCACTTATAAAACGTCAGAAGCTAGTGCACGGTTCCAAATTGGTCGTTTCCTATGGAGAAGAACCGGCAAGAAACTCCATGGTTACTCTTTTAAAAAAAAATGATTGTTTACAATATTTTCATATTACAGTATTAATAGACATTATGTAAGAACAGTGTAGACCAGTCGATATTGTACCCAAAAGCACAATAAAAATAATAATATTTAAAAAAAAAAAAAAAAAGTGAGTCGTAATAGGAAGTAACCTAAGAATTCGCGAAGTCCACGGTGTTCTCACATTCACATTTAAAAAAAAAGAAGCTATATAAAAAAGAAGCTATATAAAAAAACCTTACCCTTAAACCTTACCCTTCATACGGTGACACAAAACACACTTACGATAACAAGCCTTCGCCAAGTTGCGACCTCCTATTGGCCAATAAGTTTCCCTAATGGAAGCTAATAATAATTGTGGGCCAGCATGCATTAGCCTTTTATGCTCAAAATTAAATAATAATTTAGTAAATTCGTGAGTGGACTGTAATAAAATTGGGTGCTTCTTACTATAAGCAAAACTAGAATTATCGAGACGTCCTCCTACTCGCATTACCTTATTGTCGTCCAAATAAACATTGAACTTTAGAAGGGCGCTCTTTTTAGGTAAACTCTTTTTATTTTCCAATAATTGATATTCAGGAAATGACTGATTCTGACTCTTAATAATGATGAGAGATAGTGCATCTTGTACCTCATCATGTGACAAGTAATTGGTTTTAGGGTAATGCTTTCTACATGACTTAATGAATCGCAATACGTAGGCAACAGATCGTACAAGCCGTGAGTAATTAGAAAAACGACTGAAATCAATTAAAACTTCAGGTTTCGAATCGTTAACAGCATGTAATACGATATTAGGTCGAGTCTCCGGTAACGACTGTAGTCCTGGGCTCGTAACTTGAGAAGGCCATTCAGACGGGTCTAGTTTTAAAAAATCTGGCCCATTCCACCACAGATCTGATTCCTGCAGAACACCAATATCCATGCCACGAGATATTAGGTCTGCTGGATTTTGATCTGTTGGGACATGCCTCCAAGTACAGTTACCCGCCTTATCCAAAACTTCAGCAACGCGGTTGCGTACAAACGGCTGAAGTTTGGTAGGCATCATCTGTAACCATCCCAACACGATGGTTGAGTCAGTCCAACAATAGACCCGACTGATCTTCACTCGAAGTGAGCTCATCACCTTCTCATAAAGACGAGAACCGACTACCGCACCACATAACTCCAGTCGCGGGATTGTTGTAGGCTTGATGGGAGCAACTCGACTCTTGGCCATTAACAAGCGAGCCATATACTCACCCTTCCCATTAACACTGCGAATGTAGACGCAAGCGCCATATGCGGACTCAGACGCATCTGTGAAAATGTGGAGTTCTAACTCCATAAATGAATTGCAGACTACAATTCGCGGAATGCGAATATGATTTAAAAGAGGTAAAGATTTAATAATAACCCCCCATTGTTTACAAATTTCTTTAGGTAATGACTGATCCCATGATAACTTATCTAACCACATTTTCTGAAGTAAAACCTTCATGGTGATAACAATAGGACCTAACAGACCTAAGGGATCAAAAATTCGCGCAATAACGGATAACAAGTCACGCTTCGTGTACCCAGTCGAAGATTTAGTCAGACCTATAGAGAACCCTAACTCATCAGTGCTGATATGCCAACCGAGGCCAAGCAACTTCTCTGGCTCATTTTGCCCAATGTTCAAATCAAATGACGCAGGGACAGCATCCGACACTAATTGAGGCTCATTTGACTTCCACTTTCTCAATGGCATACATGCCGACGCAAGCGCCTTGGTGACTTCAGCACGAATGAACTTTACTTCATCTAAGTCATCCCCCCCGGTCAGCAAGTCGTCGACGTAGAAGTCATGTTGAATAATTTCAGATATTTTAGGGTTCCTACACTCGAGTCCTACTTGTTTAAGGCATCGTGTCGCAAGGAATGGCGCACTAGCCGTACCATACGTAACGGTGTTTAATTGATAAACATTAATAGGATCACTAATAGTATCACACCAAACAATCTGTTGCAAATACCTGTCTGACGGGTGGACGACTATTTGTCTATACATCTTCTCCACATCCGCAGATAAAACATACTTGTGGACTCTAAAACGAAGAAGTATAGACAATAGATCGTCCTGTACAGTTGGCCCGACCATCTGTAGGTCATTAGAGGACACTCCCGTCGAAGTAGGAGAACTTGCGTTGAAAACAACACGAAGTTTGGTCGTGGTACTCGGCTCGCGTAAAATTCCCATATGTGGAATAAAATAACCAAAACATAAATTAGGTTTATTAATTTTTGTCATATGACCAATTGACTCGTATTCTGATAAAAAGTCATGATACATTTTACTAAAGTTTGTCCTAACCTTTAATTTACGCTCCAAAGAATGTAAACAATGTGTAGCTTTATTAAAAGAATTTCCTAGAATTGAAGGATCTTTCTTAAGGGGAATGCGAACACAAAAACGACCATCAGATAGTCGTGTCGTGTTTTTAACAAAATTGTCCTCACACAATTTCTCTTCAGGCATGTAAGAATTGGGAGACTTCGCATTCACCTCTTCTAATTGCCAAAACTTTGTCAATTCTGACTTAAGTTTTTCCCAGTCACTATCGCTGTCGGAAACCATTTTAGAGACATTGCATTTTACGTCATTCGACAGCAGTGAGATATCTTTCTGTGTAATCGGACCGGAAACTATCCATCCTAAACGAGTTTCACATAATATGGGTTTTCCAGTACCTAACTTTAGTCTTTGAGATCCTAACAAATCCCAGAACAGATCAGCGCCGATTAAAATATCAACATCGGCAGGGTTATAAAAAGTAGGATCAGCTAAAGCAATATTCGAGGGTAAGTCGAAATCAGAAATATTTATCTCACGGCACGGTACGCTACTCGTAATGTACGGAAGAACAAAACAATTTAGTTCAAATACAAAACTATCATCTAATGGCGTAACCTTAACCCGACATATTTTACTTACGTGCGAAGTGGCATTATTGATTCCAAGTATTGATCTATCTACTTGGCTAGTTATTAAGTTAAGTTTGTTGCACAACCTGTCTGTTATGAATGAAGACGTGCTACCGCTATCAAGCACCGCGCGAGCGAGATGCACACACCCATTGTGGTCTCGCAGTTTGACCAAAGCGGTCGATAACAACACGTCTCGTTGCGTATGACCACGCGGAGATGCAATGTTTGCAGATAAAGCTACGTTATTCGTATCAGTGGTAGCAGACAAGTTGTTCATCGAATTACTACTAGGTGTATTCGAAATAGTGCCCTTAGAATCTACGTGAACTAGTATGTTATGCCTACGTTTGCATAGTTTACAACCTGGTTTTTTACATTTGTTAGCATAGTGCCCCGAACGAAAACAGTTGAAACATATCTTATAACTAGGTAGTGCTTTGAGACGCTCGACGTTACTTAATGCGAGAAACTGTGGACAGTTATTTAAAGTGTGATCGTTGGTACTACATTTAGGACATGGTTTAGAAGCTGTGTCAGTACCAGAATTGACAGAAGATTGTGCTACCATTGACTTGATCTTAAGGCCTGATTTACCTGGTGATTGGGAATAATTATTGCGGACGAGTTCCAAGGTCTCGATGAGGTCGGCTCGATTACGTAAGAACTGCATAAATGCGTGAAACGTAATTAAGTCATCCTTGTCTATCCTACCTTTGCACTCCTCCCACTCACGATAAGTTTTTTGATCAAGTTTTCGAGTAACCATGTAGATTAAAAGTGTATCCCAGTGTTTCACAGGCTCCCCTAACGACTCTAAAGCTCGTAAATTTTTGTTTAACTGATCGATCAAATTCTTTATGCCAACAGAAGATTCTTTTGAGATTGACTCAATATTAAATAATGAACATATATGATTCTGGACTAGTAATCTTTTGTTGTCAAACCGATCGCATAACAACGACCATGCCACAGAGTAATTACTTGAAGAGAACTCAATGGATTTGATCACGATAGCAGCTGGTCCCTCAAGTGATGCTCGCAAGTAGTGGAACTTATTGATTGCGTCTATGTCATCATTACAATGAATTAGGCTAGTAAAGGTGTCACGGAATTCAAGCCAGTTACAATATAATCCGCTAAACTTTGGTAACTGTATCGTTGGTAATTTAACCGGCTTGTTTATGCTAACACGAGTACTTTTACAACTTTCCATCGATTTATTATCTTTATCGTAGTCAGTCAGAATATTCTGGGCTCTGGATAAGGACTTATAATAAATAGACTCAAATTCGGAACGCTCAGAATATTGTAATTTGAGATCGTCAACAATGCATTCCAGGCGTAACTGTACCTCATCATACTGCTCATACAACGACTCAATCTTGCCCATGCGCAACTGCAACTCAGACACATCACAGCTAGATAGCTCCTTGTCCTTGAGTGAGTCCAGGAAATTGAGGAATCCAGTCAAGCGACCCTTGAAACTGCCTCGCTTCTTAATTAAATCCCTTTCCTCAGACATACTGGAAGACGAGTGTTGTCAACCTGGAATTGATACAGGAATACAATAAATAAAACGAACAATATAGTTTAAATAGGTATACGCCTAACTGTATTGTGTACACTATACAAATGCAAACTAGTAAACGACACAAGTTACCTACCTACAGTAAAAGTGTAAAATCTAAACCTTGCTAACAATATTTTATTTGTAAAATTTTAACATTAATAAATAGGCATAACCAACACTAATTTATGTTGACTACATAAATGATCCTAAAAGCTTACTATACATATAATTTATAACAATGACTTGTACCTACTAATATCTAACACTCTCAAATTATTTTTATTATGTTAAGATACTTGCTAACTATTAATACCGCTGTTAAGCAGATACGTAATTAGTTACAGCTTTATATAATGTAAGTTTAAATAATGTAGCAAATAAGCTAACTATACCATTTTAAGTATGATTTTAAACTTAACGTTACTGTTGAATAAAATACTAATCACAATGCAACAAGTACCTAATGATTTTAATCTAACACAATATAATTGGTAATACAATAAAATAGTACTGACCTTAATATGACTATTTATATACTACCTGAGTGTTGGGTGACGATATTAGTGTTAATTGTGACTGTACACCACTGACTAACTTTGCTTGAAATCAATCCAATTCACCGGCAATTAACCTCCACTGCACGTGGATGTTAGTTTTTATCCTTTTTCTTGCTTAAAACCGCTGATCTTCTTTAGATTATGTTTTATCGGGCTCGATGGACCATGTGCGAGAATAAAGGGAGACTCCGGAAGAAATTAAACTCTGGATGCTCAATGCAAGTTACATGAAATTTAATTAGGTGTGAACAGTAAGAGGATTTTTGGACAAGTGAAATGTCATTGAGGCCGGACACATTACAAACTAATTGAAGCTAATTAGACGCCTTGCTGCTATGTGATCTTCATCAGGCGTTCCAAAGTGTGGAAGTGCTTGTCCAGCATTGGATTGACGCAGGCTGATGGTGATGATGATGACGACGCTCCAACAGAAATTATTATTTTTTTGTTACGTAATTTTCAGATTTTTTCCTATACTTGTGCTATGAGACCTCGCTTCATGCCAAATTTTAGGATTTTAGGTCATCGGGAAGTACCCTATGAATTTGATTTACTTGGGAGTGTCGAAATACATGTTTTTTTTTGCGACATAAACGGCCGTATCTTTTTTTTTTCATTAACTTAGAAGTTTGATTTTTTTATAGCGTCAAGGTACCAGAGACCTGAGTATATGGTTTTAATTTCAACTCGATACCTCCACGTGTTCCCGAGATAAAGAGTCTTGACAGACTGACAGACAGGCGGACGGACAAGAAAGTGATACTATAAGGGGTCCGTTTTTTCCTTTTGAGGTACGGAACCCTAAAATGATCATTGCACTGAGTAACTTGCAGTTGTAGTTACTCATCATATCGACGAAGTATAAAAAACGAACAAAAAGGTCGTTTTGTCGTCCAACAGCGACTCTTCCTAAGGTAAAGTACGTGTAATTTTAACATCCAATCTCCTTGACTCATTTATGTGGCCAGCAGCGTAGACTCGCGGCTCAAACTTATATTATTTGTGCGGCTTCTATGAGGAAAACATCCGCTTGTTAATGACTCTGTTTGGGACGTCACAATAGCCCTCCTCAAGGGATACACAACTCGCGAATGTTGTAATGTCTCCACGTTTTACTCACGTTGCTGAGGGAAGTTTCAAAGCATTTTATTTCAAATAAACCATTTACAGGCACTTTTGAAATGTCAAAAAGTCAGTCAGTCAGAATAATGATGGTAATAGCACATTCCAAAGCGTAGATATCTATGGAGAAGAATGTGCAAGAAATTCCATGAAATCCACAATCCAACTCCACTCCACACACTCTTTTCAATCATGTTATGTATTACAAATACCTCTGTTACATGTTTCTTGTCGCTACTATTATGTGAGAACAATGTTAATAAAGTAAAAATAAAAACAAAATATAGTTATTAAAGAAGCCACTGGCAGCTACGAGATGACCAGTCTCAACTGACAGCATCCGTTCACGGATATGACGCGAATACGAGGCATGCCTTTTAAGTTTTGTCGTTTGAAGAAAAAAACAACTAAAACCTACTTTTTATTGTTTTTCTAAGTATTCACCACGTAGCTTAATACACTTTTCCATTCGTTCAAACCAGTTATTATAACATTTATTTCTAAAGTGGGGGTGTTCAAAATGGCTGACTTGAAAGCGTCGACTGCTTCTTCACCGGACTGGAACCTTTGACCACAAAGACTTTTCTTAATTTTAGGATATGTAAAGAAATCGTTAGGGCTTAGGTCAAGACTGTATGGAGGATGGTCAAGAATTTGTACTTTTTCCTGCTTCAAATACTTAATCGTATGACGAGCGCTGTGTGAGCTTGCGTTGTCGTGGTGCAGGATGATGCGTCGCTTTGAGTTAGAGTTTCGAAGTTCGGCGATGACTTGTGGTAAACAAACTGTGGTATACCCCTCTGCATTAACCGTTCTACGATCTTCAAGTGCAATAGTCACAATATGGCCGGTTTTTCCAACGAACGTGGCCACCATCTTCTTTGAAATGCTTCGAGAACGAACAACTTTAGTCGGCTTTGGATCGTCTTGAAAGACCCAGATTGTAGATTGTTGTTTGGAAGCAAGATCGTAGGCATAGATCCAAGATTCGTCACCACTGATGATGTCGTAGACGTGATTGGACTCTCCTCGGTTAAATCTTTGCAGAGTTTTCTTACACCATCTGACGCGGGCCGCCTTATGATCGTCGGAAAGCAGATGCGGTATCCAACGGCAAACTAGCTTTCTCACACCAAGCGCTTCATGCAAGGTCTTCTGAATATTTGTCCCTGAGATGCCTAATAGAGCCTCTATCTCTTGATACGTCACATGACGATCTTCGAGAATTAGTTGTCTCACAGCAATGATGTTATCTTCAGTGATGGCGGATTTTGGCCGTCCTTCGCGAGATTTGCCACTAACACTAGTATGTCCACGCTGGAAATCTAAATACCAGCGTTCGACAGTCCGCAGACATGGAGCTTCATCACTGAACACAGATGTTAGCTCTTCATAACACTAAAGTTGTGTCAGGCCTCTTCTAAAGTTGTAGAAAATTATTGCACGAACATTGTCCTTTGAAAGATTCATTTTCGTACGTAACCTGACAGATTCCAATCGACGCTGTGACTAAACAATAGCATTAATCCTAATACTTTCAACTGTTTTGAGATTCAAAATTTAAACACATTCGAATATAGAACAGTTCCAAATTCAAAATTGCCGAGAAATATGGAAACGACAGAACTTAAAAGCCATGCCTAGTATTAGCACCACTCAGCTCAACCATTTTGAAGGGAACCGAATGATCCAACACACGCGCCACCATCAGTGAGACATTTGAGTGAGCATGAGAAACTCTCAACTGCCTTGCTCATTTATGTCAAACAAGTCCAATAGTAACCTAAAAACCATAAATAGCTCCATGGTACTCACAGTTACAAACTTTGAAAACAATGCATCTACATTATGCAATACTATAATGTTTTCAAATTAATCAATTTGTATCATTTGTTTTTTAATCTAGTGGTAGTGGAGTTGGACCAGCATTAAGCCAAGCATTTTTATCTTGAATATAATCCTCCAATTTATAATATGCTTGCCTGCATAGTGTGCGTTTAATACAAGATTTAAATTTCGTTTCGTTGAATTCTAATAATAGGTTTAAAACGATTTTAAAACCATTGAACCAATAATGGACTGTGTTTATGCAAGCAGTGTTATGCCCGTACACGTCGTTAATGTTTCGTGTTGTTTGCGCAGCGGTATTTCCACGTAGGAACTCATATTCGAAAATTGTACGAATTTTCAGTTTATCCATAGCGCCAAAAACTACCACAATGTCACAAAAACAAAAAACTATCTAAAAACAAATGACTGAAATTAAAATTAAATTAACACGTCTTTCGAATAAAATTTATTTGAATTTCGAATTGCGCGCCAATCCACAGATAATTAATTCTGAAAATGCTGGTTATAGAATCTCCAATTACATAGGTAAAGACCTAATATTTGGGGAGGTATTTTATTATAACATTTCAAACAGTACCCTATGAAAGAAGAGGTCTCTTTAGCCAGTCTGAAACCTGGTTGAACTAATTGGTCGTTAGTTCGTGTTACATAATTATATCTATTGCCTCTTTTGCTAAAAAGATGAAGGTTTTTCAAACGCACATGATTTTTTCATAGATATATTGGCAAGGCACCGTCATGATGTTAATATCCTTAAACAGTTCCCTTAGAGAATCGCACCGGCGGAGATTTTAAATAGCTCTGATGGCTCTTTTCTGCAGTATAAAAATTGAGTCAATGTCTGCAACCCATCCCCATAGTAAGATACCGTATGAACTGATACTATGAAAATAACTAAAATAAACTAGTCTAACGGTATCAATATCCGTAAATTGTCGGATTTTTTTACCAGCTTATGCAGTTGAGCTAAGCCGTCCTGCACGAGATGTTAAATGAGAACCCCATTGTAGCCTTGAGTCAAGCGTGATCCCCAGGAAAACCGTTTTATCGACAAATTATAGTTTCTCATTGTTCAATACTATGTCACAATGACTATTTACGACATTCATTTAGAACTAGATTATTAGCAGTGAACCAGTTTTGGACCTGCAGTAGAGCGTTATTTTCGTCGTCAAGATTGTTAGTTCTTCTCTTCATCTTAAAAATCAAAGAAATGTCGTTGGCAAACAACACCATATTAAGTAAGTTTGTTTTGCAAATGGGGTAAATCATTAATATAAACTAAAAATAAAAAGGACCTAAACTTGATTCTTGGGGTACTCCCATTTTCACATTTAATCCTGACACCGTAAAACATGATTTTAACATAAATACACTTAAAAAGGTAACATTGCAAGTTCAATGTTCCTACAGTGGTGGTCATATAATTAAGAATGACTATTTAAAAACAAGCTTTTTTTAATATTTACTAGAATTATACTTTTTGCATGTCTTTTCGTATCTCTCTCGGTATTGCAAAATTGCGTAATGTGCAATGGTAAAATATGTGTAAAATGTGCGTAGCACACAGTTATAACATGATAAATTCAATAATATATAGATAAACGTTTTACATTAAAACTTAACATATTATTGCAAACTTACTGGCTGGCCACATAATTGAGAACGTTGGATAGATTTTTATTCATATAAAATTATGCTGGAATTATAAAGGACGGGTAAAAAATGCGAAACACATCACCACAAATGTCATCCAAGCTTTATAATAGGTCTTTACCTATGAAATTGCCGTTTTTTAAAACGGGTTGCGTTTTATATCCTTGGATTGACTTGGAATTATTATTTCAAATAAACTATATATTAAAATTACGTTATTCCTTTTTCGAAATTAGGTATTTATTAGTTGCTTTGTGTTTTGTATTTTCTGTAATATCGCAGTACTTAGAACCATTTTTGTATGGAATCTAAGAAAACTCGCATTATTTTGTAATATGAGTTCTACCGTGAAAACAATGTGTCTCAAGCGGTATGCAATATTGATGATGTATACGGACTTAAAACTGCTAATGAATGGGATGTCTATTTTTGTTTCAATCACTTTCACGTGGGAAATTTTATCTCACGAATAACTTTTCTCCTCAGGGCGGCTACAAGACAAAATTTCCAAAACGAAAGCTATTAAACCAAGACCACAGAGTTTTTTTATTAGAAAGACGTCGTAGGTATACGTCATTGATATTGCCTGCCCTTTGAAATGCATAGTTTCTACGTTGGAAATCTTAATATGAAAAAACGTTTTTTTTTTATTAATTTTCTTCACGGATATCTTTGGCTTTCATGGTTATAAGTATTGCTATATTACAGAAAATACAAAACACAAAGAAACTAATAAATACCTAATTTTGAAACAAGAATAACGTACCTTTAATATAAAGTTTATTTGAAGTTATAATTTTTTTTATTCTTGATAGGTTCGCGCTTGACCGCTAACTCACCTGATGGAAAACGATGATGCGGTCGACGAGTGTCGCAACTTCGGAAGTCGGACTAGACAGAGGCGGTTTTAAGCAGACCGGGGGGGGGGCTGACATTCCAACGGATCGTGTGTTCCTTACGAGAAATATATCAAGTTATTTTGCAGCGTAGACTTGAGTTCGTGTAGGATAGTGAAAGCTTTTTCGCGTTAGTTGATTGCTTCGAAAAATCAATAAAACGAGTAATAATAATTATTATTTAAAGGTGTATGTTGTTTTACATACTTTTAAGTGGAATTCCGTGGCTTCTGAGACAGTTGTAAACTATATAACAGGAATCAGTAAATTCCCTGATGGGAATTAATCATAGGTTTAAATCAACAACACATCCATTTATTAAAATAATAAAAAAGATACTTATCTAAATTATACTTACAATCAAAACTAAAATTAAAATCGAAAATTAATCTCAAAATTAAAACAAAACTGGTGTTTAACCCATTAAGATTTAAATCAATATTAATAATCTATAACCAAAAATAATATAAAACAAAATTAGAATGCAAGTTAGTGTTATATATATTTGTTTAAGGAATCGACTTACTTGACAATCTTAGGGTGGCTTTATACTCTAGTTTTTTTAGGCACAAAAAAGGATATTCTCCTATTTCAGTTGGTAGTGGTTTAACTTCCTAGTTTATTCTTATTAAATGTGGTTAAGTTAAGGCAATTCAATTAGTTCTACTTACTTGGATGACATTTGTGGTGATGTATTTCGCATTTTTTACCCGTCCTTTATAATTCCGGCACAGTTTTATAGCGCATACAGTCATTTTATTAAAAATAATATTTTGTGTCGAGCTTTCTGTAGAATAAGAGTTTCTTATGCAAGGATGGGAATATGAGCCGTTTATTTTCTTTGTCAATAGTGACAATAAGGTAGATCCCTTCTATAAATTATGTATCTCTGGAAGAAGCCCTAAGGTCATTTTGGATGTACACCACTACCTCGTCATTTTGATAAAGAGTGTTATGTGTCCAGTACACGTTATAGTTGTAGATGTTTGCAGGAGGATTGTTGGTCTAGCTTTCAGTTACGACAGATGAAAATACCACAAAATAGGTTTAGGTTTTTTTTTTTTTTAGCTGGGAAATCATCTAATGACTTCTCTCGCACTTGGGCGTAGCGGGTCATTAGTCAGCAAAAGTCTAACACGCCCTGTGTTAGACTTTTGCTGACTAAAACCCATCTCCTTCTTTACCTTTGGTCCAGGGCCCCGAGGTACACTTTCGCACAACCTATGGCCCCAATAGGCCCCTACGGTTTGCTGACATCACTTTGAGGCGCGCGTGAAACACTACTCGCCGTCGACGACTCGAGCTCGGTCCGGACGGTTACTGGACAGCGGGTAGCGAGCTACCCATTGCTCGCCGTCTGTAAGCCTACGTCTACGCTGGCTGACAATCGGGATCGGGTTGTTCCCTCACGCGTGCGGCCGCCTCCTTCGC
Organism: Mythimna pallens; assembly: GCA_961205895.1. Classification (NCBI taxonomy): domain Eukaryota; kingdom Metazoa; phylum Arthropoda; class Insecta; order Lepidoptera; family Noctuidae; genus Mythimna; species Mythimna pallens. The sequence goes on from OY540824.1 coordinate 26,969,876, forward strand.
TAGCATTACTGCTTCACAGAAGGAGGCGACCGCCTGCCATTCCTTCTCGTTCCGGACCATGGCCTGTACCAGGGCCCGGCACGAGAGGTCGTTGCCGCCGATCGCCCCCACGAGGACACGGCGTTGCCCTGCCCTAGCGTGGCACACCTCTACCGTATGCATCACTGTGTCCTCCGGGCGGTCCACACAATGGTAACACCCAGGCGTTTCTTCCGCACGAATCCGGTGCAGGAATCCCCCGAACTATATCCGGTGAGGACCTGCGTCATGTGGAAGGTGAGGACGCCGTGACGTCTTTCCGACCACTCTGCAAAGAGGGGACTTACCGCCATAATTATGGCGTGCCCAAATTGTAGGTTTAGGTTAATACTTTAAATCTTTATTGTTATGTTAGAAAACCAGGGAATCCTGATTGCTGTAGTCCCTCGTCTCTATCAGTTTTGTGTCACTCAGTAAGCTCTGAGTTCTCTATTCCTAACTTTGTTTTTACTATAAAAATTAAAAGTTGTTGTCTATTACTTTAGTTTTTATCTTTGCAAAAGGTCTCTCATGTATAAGGTTTACTGAAAGAAAACACAGTTAAGCACAATTAAACACAGTTAAGCTCGCCTGTGTATATCAGTTGGCCTATTTTTTTGTTTTATAAAAGTGGTATGTACAATAAAAAATATGAATAAAAGTTACCCGCACAATTCATTAGCCATTTGAAGACTATTTTCGTGAGTATTGAACAGGATAAGATTTCCACAACGATATACAATTAAATTATTTTAACTTGATTAGGAACAATTTGGACTTAAAGAATAGCTTTATTGAATTACTAGGTAGGTACAACAAGGCACTTTGGGAATAACAGACTAGCAAAAATGAACTTTACTATGTTTGATTTAACTCTTTTTGATAATGTGGATCTAACAGGATCAGAATTAAAAACCAAGCAAGACTCTGATCTGCCTTTGGAATATCCTTTCACTGTCCTTGAAAGATTTTTCGGGTTCGGATCCAAGACGCCTCACGGTCAGCCTTGGCCTCCGATGTCCAGCAGGTGAGTGTCCGGCGGTGGTGCTATGCTCTGCACGCGACTACACAAGTGCCCATATTCCTGTTGACCTTCTAATCTGCGTTTCTGCTTTGCAACAGCTCGGAGAGCTACGAGCTTTCGGGCTGCGAGGCCCAGCTGGGCGCGCCACAGCTTCAGCTGCACGCGCCTGCCAGCGCCACCCGCAAGAGGAAAACATCTTCTTAGTAAGTACTTTTTGTATATCTTTTGCAGGTCACTCTTCGGAGTGTTGAAGAGTATTGTCAAGACTGTTTTGGTGTGTCATAATATGGTGCCAGTCTACATTTAGGAATTGGCACTCTCATGTTTGTTTGTAAACAAAATAACATGAGATTGAAAGTTTCTACTTTACTTCAACTTAGTTACTTATTAACCGACTTTTTTTATTATTATTATTGACAGGCTCGCGTTTGACCACTATCTCACCTGATGGTAAGCGATGATGTGGCCGACGATCCATCGTCGGCCACATCATCGCTTTTTTTAACGACCTGGTTTTAAAAAAAAAAAAAAAAATACAATATTAGTTTTAGTAGGTATATGCGAAACCCGAAACACGTGTCTAGTATTTTTATGTAAAGAATCTGTGTACAAAATTTCATATCTGTACGATGAAAAATCACGAAGTTATAAGCTTGTTGTGTTATCTGGTTGGCCGCACAAATACACGATCACCGGGCCACCCAGGCGACTGAGGGTTTGTTTTACTCCCGTATCCAGCTGTGCGCTAGTGTCTGATGTCCGCTATAACCTGCCGTGACCTGTGTTGTACTTAGTGTCGGTGGTATCGAACTTGTGACCTTTTTTAAATATTTTTGGAAAAAAATATAACATGGTGTAAAAATTATGGAATCGATTCAGTTACTGATTCCGAACAAACTTTATTCAGGTTTCGCTACTAAAAATAATGTTGTGTAGTTCCAGATTAGTCCCATTTTTATTAAAATCCAATTCTGATGATGCGATTCGTGTAGAATTATGGGAAATATTAAAGGTATTTTCATCAAGAAGTTGAGTTCTTGCTTGATCAGAGAGTACCACTTAACCTTTCGTATGCCATAATTAGAGACACAATTAAAAACCGATTGTGTCTCGCGTGGATCCGCGTCTAAAACACACGAAAGGTTAATGTGGAACTGATGAAGAAGGCCACAGGTGGTCAACGAAATTTCTAAAACTACTGTTGTCTCAATTAAGATAGAACTAATAAAATGATGTTTTAACGAACTGATTTGGTGATAAAGTCAGAAAGTAGGCACGAGAACTCCGTAATAAAACATGTGTCCTAGCCATGTTTCGGCTTACAAGAATTGTTATGAAATGCTTACTGTGCCCGCGTCACTAGTTGTGCCCGCGACTATGATCACATGGTTGTCGAAAACAAAATGCGTAGCTTAGATAAGAGTTCAGCAGTCAATAGCTAATGTTACCTGCGTTATGTTGTTATATCTGAATATGGTTTCCGCACTTAGTCCTATGCGGACCATTGTACGTGGGCCACGGCGGCCATAACCTTTGGTGGGCTTATTCCAACCAGCCCACCTCTCTCCAAAAACAGATTAAGACTCTCAGGTTTTTCAGGGCGTCAATGAAGGAGTGCGGGGATCCTAAGGTTCGTGTGCGTGTTTCAATGACACCTATGCGGTCTAGGAGCACATGAGCAATTGTCTCCTCCCCCTACAAGCATGCTCTGCACATGGGACTCTCTGTGATGCCTATTGTGTGGAGGTGCTTCTTCAGTGTGCAGTGTCCGGTGATGGTTCTCGCCACCAGGTGTAGGCTGCCTCTATCCAGTCGCATGAGTGTTTTTGGCGAGGGCTTTGTTGAGGTGCGGCATGGCCTCCTTGGCCTGCCTGCATCCTGGTGTCGAGGATCACCAGCGCTCTGCTTATATATGTGTGTGTTCACGTAGTCAACTACGCAGCTGACCAAAAGGGACTGGTACAATGGGTTTGGGCCCGACCACCACCGCCTTAGATCCTCTTCTGGCCAGTTCGTTCGCCTCGTCGTTGCCCAGTGAGCCGCTATGACCTTTAATCCATTGTAGAATCACAATGTTCGTTGCGTTTCGGCACTGTGACTTTTCCAGTGCAGAATGGCATTCTTGTATAATTCTCGAGGTGGTAGAGTTTTTGCCAAGGATTGTAGGACTACACACACACACACACATACATACATTCCTAAATTCTATGGCGTGGGCCGCTAGGTGGCCTAATCCTCATTCCGCCTGATAGATGGTGTTGAAATTTCCTATCGGTCTGGATATTCTGATATTGAGGTCATTGGAGAAGACTCCGACTCCCGTGCCTGTATCTGTTTTTGATCCATCCGTGTAGACCCTCAGTTCAGCTGGGTCTTAGTAGTCGTGCAGAGGTAGTGCCTCTGTTAATTGAATGTTGAAGTGCTTATGGAAAAGATAGGCCTTTGGAGCTTTGTCGCTAGGTGAAGTCATCATGGGGTGTCTTTTAATAGCATCTTCCATTATGCGTGTGTGTTTGATTCTGGAATCTTTACTCAGGGTGCCCGATACTCTAAGCCTGAAAGCTGCTGAGGCCGCTGGTTCTCATGCTGCTAGTGATCGCTAAACAGGCGAGTCGTTCAGTTTTTCAATTTTCGTTTGTTAGTTTTAACTGAGAAGATAACTGAGAAGAAAAAATCAGCTTTGGTGGGGTTCACAGTTAGTGTTCCTTGCGCCAGTCCTCTACTATTTTCAAGGCCTGCCGCATATGGTTGCATAGTGTATTTTCGTGGGTGTCATTTATTATAATGGATATATCGTTGGCATATCCTAAGGCGAAGTAACCTTTAATGTTAAGTCTTTTAACGAGATCGTCTGCACCAAAGTTCCATAGTAAAGACGGGAGGACACCTTGAGGGCAACCCTTCGTCACTATGGCCCTTGTGGTGTTGTTTATGTTTACTTGTACTGCTCTTAATCTAAGCATATTTGTGATCCAGCTACTCAGGGTCGGGTCAACACCGTGACTTTCGAGTGCTGTGTTGATGCTTCGGAACATAGTCTTAGAAGACTGTTAACGAGGAGTTTTTGTGATTTATTGCGCATTCGATCTATGAGATCACGCTATGCAGTGCAGATTCTGTTAATTTGCGAGTTTGGGAAGTTAGGTTTTTTGAAAATGATGCATCTATCCCACTGCAACATCTATTCCGGTTTTACTCTACATTAAAGTTCTTTATTGACACGTCTACATGCACACAGTTAAAGTTGAAGTAGCGACACTGCGCAGGTAATAATCCGGTTGCCGCTACGGAGTCGACGTTACGTGTGACCGCGCGGGTTCCGCTTAACGCAGCATTGGCCCTTATGAAGCTGAGTGTTGCAGTGACAAATCTCCACGTGTATCAAACGACGTTTTTCAATACAGTTACAAAGAAATACTTTCTCTGAAAATTACGACGAATCTTTGTTCATTTTTAACCGACTTCAAAAAAAGGAGGAGGTTATCAATTCGGTTGTACTTGTTTTTAAGTGTGTTACCTCAGAACTCCGTTGTTTATGGACCGATTTGCATTTTTTTTTCCTCTTAGAGGATATGCTTTCCCATTAGTCCCATTTTTTTCAGAATCCAGTTCTGATGATGGGATCCATGAGGAATCGAGAGAACTCCTCAAATATTATAGGCATATAGTGATTTTGGTATTTTCATCGAGAACTTAAGCATTTACAGTCAAAAAGTAACATTTGATGAAGTGAAACTGATGAAGAAGACCAGAAATTGCCAACGGAACTTCACACTCCCATAGATGTCATGATATATAATGTTGTAATAGTTGAACAACTATGGCAAAACAAATAAATAAATGGTTCTGAATAGTTATGTTGAGAATCGTATCATAAAACTGATCTGATGATGATGAAGCCGGCAAATAGGCACTGGAACTCCATAATATTAATCAATGTACTCTAGTCGTGTTTGGGCTTATTAGGGTTGTCATGAAATGCACTGTGGTGCATTTGGAAGGTGAAAGGTACGCACGGGAACTTCATAATAAAAATGTATCTTAAGAGTGTTAGAGCTAATTGGAATTGTTATGAGATGTAGATAATCTGGCTATAAGTGTATCACAACTAAAAAAAGTGAAATATATACCATACCATATATATGTCATGATATACCATTTTGGATTCTTGAATTTGATACCCATATTGAAATACCCAGAAAAAAAAAAATACTCTAATGTATAGCGTCCCACAGTCGTTATGCTTTTTTTTTTCAACGTCACCTATCTAAGAACACTTGGTTTAACAAGACGAATCTAACGATATGCTAATTATGTAAATCCGTTCAGCGGCTTTGAAGGTATGAGGTAATAAAGAATATTACATATAGACATACATTTAAGATACGCGCGAAAAACATAACCCTTCTTGCAGTCGGGTAAAAAATCACAGTTTCGGAATAATCACAGTACACCATCACATACAATAAAATAGACTAAAGCATTATAGATCACAGTAAATCAAAATAATCGTAGTTAATAACTATTTCTTTATCCCAAAGCTTACAAACTGATTAAGACAGACAAGGAAATGGTTTTTACTGACTGTACATTGGACAAATCTCGTGGACCCGTTAGGAATTTGAAACAAGTTTTTTTTTTCATGGACTCGGTGGGAAATGAAGATCAATAGAATCATGGACCTCTAGGGACAACCCGGTATAAGTACGTACTCGTACCTAATACTCGTATTAAAACGTGCTTGTGAAATAATTATGTGCCTACTTCTACTTCCTCGTCCTCTCCGTCTTGCTCTTAACTTATCCTCGTCTGCTCTGGGTTGGCGCAACACGTATTACTCTACCATGCTATGCACGCAGTGTACCGCGACCGTCACACAATTCCTTTTAGAAACTCTGTGACTTCTCCGTACTTTATTACTCGTAAAGAAGTGTGTTAACTTATAGTGACCAACAACATTGAATCTTAAGTGTAGTATTTGTTGTGAAATTAATTTCACTACTTTTCGTAATGGTAGGTTATACTAAATCTCCGCATAAAATCCGACCAAATGAATGTCCGGTGATAGTCATGGAGATTTTGTGTTAGGCCATATCGACGAGTTTCGAAATGCTGCAGTAGGCACTAAATTAAAGTAGGAAAAAAGCCGTTAGATAGGTAAGTTGACTGGAGGCCCGACGAACGCCACAAAAATTTGTAAACGTTACATTTTAACGACCCATAAAATATTTGGGGTGACCTAGTAACTTCATAGTCACCTCAGCAATTGGCGCTCAGGAGGCCATACAAACTTGCCGAATTTATCCTTTAGGCCGGCTACAATACGGCCAATTATGTGCGAGCGCGGGGTTGCCTAGCAACAGCTTTACCCGAAAGAACCACCTGTGACTCTGAGTTAAATCAAAGTTTACTGAGATAAGGCTTCTCGTTCCTCTGGGAGGTTTCTAATTTCGCGGTTATATTTTGCTGTCTGGTTAACTAAGTCGAGAAAAATAATTATCAAATCGAACCTCGCGTCACGTCGCATCACGTCAAAATCACAGTGAGAATCCTCCATCTATATCTATACTAATATTATAAGGGGAAAGATTTGTATTTTTGTTTGTCTACACTAATATTTATTATAAAGAGCTAAAGTTTGGTTTTTTGTTTGTAGGAGGTAATCTCTGAAAGTACCTACTGGTCCGATTGCAAATTTTCTTCACCAATAAAAATCCGGTTTTTGTTCCTGAGTGACATAGGCTATATTTTATGTACGCGGGTGAAGCCGCGGGAGAAGCTAGTAATGAATATACTAAAAAACTGCCAAACTAATTTTAAAATTCTTTCACCACTAGTAAGCTAGGCACTTTTTCGTTCGTTATTTTACAGTGTAAGTATACTCTACTATTTATTTTTCAAGATAAATTCAAACAATTTTAATAAATAATGGATTCAATATAAAATTTTAACATTACCTACTTAGATAAATTTTACTATTGTAAGGTATTAAAAACTTTTTTTTTAAATTAACAACTTTATTTCAAACAATTTTACAAATTAATTATAATGGCATATCAAAAAGTTTCATCCTTACAAAATTAATGAATTGTACACAATACAAGGCAACAGATAATTATTTAAAATTCATAGAAATAGAAATAACTAATATTAATCCTGCATGTGCGATGAAATGCGCACGACGATGTTAAAAACACCCTTAATACTGTCTTATTTCATTAAAGTTTTTAATAGTCAATCTGAATTAATTTTCCTAAAGCACCGATCCCTTAAACGGTTTAAACTTTGGTAGTCCATGAAATTCGTGTTCACTATGTCATGTTTCCAAAGTGTGATCAACACGTGGAAGTTCGAGGTTGGCGTGAAAACAGTTTCGCAAGTAAATTTCGCTGCCGCTATTGGTAGTGATAACCGAAGTATATGAGCGTATGATACTTATCCATATAAATAAAAATTAATAGCTGAATGTACTTCTGTTGCGTTCGTAATTGTCAGGACAATTTGTTGAAAAGAAAGCTGCAAGACCTGGAAAAATTAAAGCACCTGGGCGAATCCGGGGCGGGCAGTTAGTTCTTCATAATCTTCAGCGTAACTATAGGGTAGCATTCCAATTAAAATATAATCAAAGTTGTCGCCCCGAGAGTCGGCACACAAGTCAGTCAAGTGCGAAAGATTTCGGTCAAGTGGCAAATCACTACTGGTCATCGGCTCATTAATGATCACGCAATTTAAACTCCTAAATCTACAATATTGTTATACACAGTAGTTTTTCATCTCGAATCTGGTTTAAGCTTATTTAGGATTGTTTTGACTTGCACTCGAGTAATGCGATGTTCTTTTCTCTCGGTTCTCCCACTGCCGTGTCTGTATATTTTTGAGGTTTGTTTATTTGTAATTGAATGAACAAGTCTCAGAAAGATTAAATAAATCAAAAATGCTGGGAAACTGTTAGTACCTCCTCAGATATTGCATCAGCATATAGTAGAAATGCCAGTTTATGACAATTAAAATTTATAATAAATTACCACCTGAATTCAGAATGCTACCAATTGATAAATTTAAACGTAAAATGTTTGCTTGGCTTTTGGACATGTGCTTTTATTTGGTTAGCGAATTCTTAAATCATAGTTTTTGACATTAATAAAAATAATAAATATTCGAAGTAATGACAGTAATTGATAATCTGGGTTATTAGTATTTTGGTATTATTATTATTTTGACATTCTTCTTAATAATTTTTGACATTATTTAAACTGTCATTTTTTTTTTAATGATAATTTTACCTACTGACTTTATTTTTTTTTGTTTGTTTTTAAGTACTTGACATTAGTGATAAGTATAATTGTGTGATCATTTTGACATTTCATTCCATTATAATAATATAATTTAACAAAGTTGTACTGATCTTGATATTGTATAAAAAATATCTTTAATATAATTTTTAAAATTTCTTCCCCGGTAGATAGTAGTGTACGTGACACATTTTAATATTTAGATCTTGTATATACCGTATGCTCAGAAATAAATGAATCATTATTATTTCGTTATGATTTATTATATATCAGAACCCTGGGGTCCTGGACCTTTGGAAGGCGTACGAGGAGTCGAAACCAACTCGTAGAGGCCCCTTATACGCTTTTAATGGAACGTGGTACCAACCGGCGATTATCCCTCTATGCTATGCTAGTGCATCCAAGGACAACCCCCGGTTAATGACAAACTATTGCGACATATAGAAAACTAAGATATAGGGCTATGGTTTTTGTAGTCTTAAGTGGACTGGTTACCAGGAACTATGTTAAGTTTATGGCCCCTGCCTGAACAATGTTATTAATTTCCATCGATAAAAAGACAGGGGATGACTTGCACACTCAATAAATGGGCCCCAGAAAACGATCGCTAGCACGAAGTGACGTAACAACAAGAAGGCAACATATCCTGAGGAGCGGAGAGGTATACCACGACTATCAGGACAATCCCGGAAGTACGGTCAAGATCCCTGCCAGCATCTTACTGGATTACACATCCTTCTCCTGAGTACATTTGCTCTTGCGAATCTCCACTCAAGCCAGCCAATAAAGGCAAGAGAGAGGTAGGAGCTCCGTTCCTCGTCAGTGTTCACTACGGCCGGCCAACAAAGGCAAGCCGGAGATGAGTAACAAGATTTCTCCCGGGAGATCGGGTCTTTGGGGTCTCTAATGCCCATCAGTTCGCCACAAAACTGCCCTGCGGATTCATTATTATTATTATTATAACCCTCCGTTCCTAAGCTTATTCATCAGATAGTTATCTACCATATCAACTGGTAGCGGGAAGAGATACTGCTAAATGCGTGCCCCTACAGTCATGAGATCGATTCATAACGTTTTATTAAAATTCTCACCGGTTGAGGACAGTATATTGTATTGTTGGAAATTGAAATGTAAACCACTAATTAACCGAGTATTAGATCTCCTAAAAATAGGTGGCTTTTCATTGCACACAGTTACACAGCGGGCGTTATGCAGCGCACTACTCGTGCAGTACAACAATGCTTTCAGGGTACTGTTAGGGATTCCACGGTTTTGTAGTGATTCGACTATCGGACCGTTGATTTTTTCAAAAACCAAAAGGGAACGGGCGCTACACTATTAAATCGCCTTCAAAGCAGTGCGAAAAGCTTCCTGAGGGTATTCCGAATGGTGGGACCTACCTGCTCTTGTACCATGACGTTCAAAGTAAGATTGTTTCATTCTTATTTCTGTGTGGGTAAGAGACAGAGCTATACAGGTTGTCTAGCGCCATCTCTTACCCACAGTGAAATAGGAATAAAACAATCTTACTTTAAACGTCATGGTAACCCCCCTGTTCCTGATACAGAGATGGATGCAGCTTCATTTTAACAGCAATCAGAAACGTTTATTTCAAATAGACCAATTACAGGCACTTTTGAATTGTCAAAATGTCGGTCAGTCAAAAAAAAAAATACAAGTGAAGCTAAATTGCACGTTCCAAAGCGTAGATCTCTATGGAGAAAAACGTGCAAGAAACTCCATGGACACTTTTTTAAATCATATAATGAGTTACATAAATCTTGGTTACATATTTCTTGTCGCTTCTAATATGTGAGCACAATGTAGATAAGTAGGTAACACTTCTCTTCGTATTTTTTGACATTTCGTGTATGATTATTGTGTACTTAGCTATTGGTTCGCGTTGAGGTTAAGAACATTACTCTCCTTTTTAGGGTTCCGTACCTCAAGCAGAAAAAACGGAACCCTTATAGGATCACTTTGTTGTTGTCTGTATGTCTGTCTGTCAAGACCCTTTATCTTGGGAACGCGTGCAGTATCGAGTTGAAATTAAAACCATATCTAATAACCTACTCAGGTCTGCAGTCCCTTGAAGCTGTGAAAAAAATCAAACTTTTAAGTTAACAAACGAAAAAGATACGTTCATTTATATCGCGAAAAACGTATATTTCAACACTCTCAAGGGAATCAAAATTTTTAGGGATCCCGTAGATCCCGTTGTCCCAGAATTCTGAAATTTCGCATGAAGCAAGGTCTTTGATCACAGGTATAGGAATAAATCCGAAAACAAATTTGTTGTTACGTCACAACAAAAAAATTTTACGATTCGGAAAAAAGTTCGAGACCATTCAGGAATTGAACCATTTACAGTAACCCTCGGGGCGCCAGTCCGACTCGCAACTGCCCAGTTTTTTGGGGCAAATTATTACTAACTATTTATAACATATAACGCATCTAAGCTATCTGTTAGTGGAAGAGTCGTCAAAATTCATCCCTCCCGGGAATTAGATCTCTTTCCCGAAGGAAAATAAAAAGCAGCTTAAGTAACTTAGTATAACATTAGTTATATCCCATTAAAAGTCCCGTCAAATTTCCAGCCATTTCGAAGATTAGTTGGAACAAATTGACAGGCAGACGGACAGAAAGATGAAAATTAAAAACAAATGCATTTTTATTGTAGGTACCTACCAATTATTAGATATACCTAGATTAATATTCAGAATAAAGGACCTATTACACTACTCGATATTCAGATAGTCTTAGTCGATGTCGCGTAGTGTAATATGGGTTAGACCGGTCTTACTCGGAACAAAAAATAAGAGAGTGAATATCGTATGCTGAATATCGCGTAGTGTAATAGGCCCTTTAAGATAATTATTTGTTTTTGCAATTGATTGTGTTAATTTCTACCTATTATTTTTAATTATTGTGTTTAATATCCGTCACATTCAATTTTTTCTTGATAATTTTTATGTTTTATTTTATTTTAATTTTGTTTTTATGTATGCACTTGGACTGGTGTGTGGACGTGTGTGTGGACAAAATGATAGAGATGGGAGACATGAATGATCGCTAGTTACGTAGCACAGCTTCCAATCAGTTCCCATTAGTCTCGCACTAAATAGATATTCAGTGCGGGTTTGATGGACCATATAGTCCAGTTGGATTATATGGGCGGTTACTAGCTCTCCTCAGTGGTTTGTACCAATGTGTTGTGGTTGCAGCGGCACGAGCAGCGCGTACGACGACGACGGCGGCGAAGATGCGCGCTCCACGCGCACGTTGCCTGACAAGAAGTAAGTTGTAAGCATTGTCCACATCATCTTGTATCATCTTCGAACTAAAAATAAATTTAGAAAATAAACTCACAACTAAGCCTTGAAAGGTCTCTGTCTAGGTTGGTAATACTTGTTTTTTGTGACGGTCTGATTGCAGACAAAACCACAGCGAAATTGAGAAGCGTCGGCGTGACAAAATGAACACGTACATCTCGGAGCTGAGCGCCATGATCCCCATGTGCGGCGCCATGGCACGCAAGTTGGACAAGCTGACGGTGTTGCGCATGGCCGTGCAGCACCTGCGCTCGGTGCGCGGCGCGCTGTCGGCGTGCCCGCTGTCGGCACGACCGCGGCCCGCCTTCCTGTCGGAGCGCGAGCTCAACCAGCTCATTCTGCACGCGGCACACGATTGTTTCTTACTGGTGGTGGGCTGTGACCGCGGCCGCCTGCTATACGTGTCCGCCTCCGTGCGTCAGATGCTGCACTATGACCAGGTCGGTGGCTGCGCACTCTACTTCATCTATGTGGGCGGACTGTTGAATGCGGTGCGGCCCGCCTAAGGCGCGTTAGCTCATGCTCAGGTTTGCATCGCATTGCGCTGCGTCAGCTTCAAGCGAATCACTATGTCATTCAATTGCATTTCTTTCAATGTCGATATTAGGTATCTGTCCCATGTATGTATGTTTGTTCTTCATTAATGACTACTTGAATTTTTTGTTTCTTATTTGTGCTGTACAATGTTTACTTAAATATATTTTTTTGTTATAATGCTAAGCTGTATCTACATAAGTACCTACATTGTGATGCTACGTTGCCTCTTGCATGGATCACTAGTTGCTGAGCGTCCGGCGATCATCACACTGTACTTTTTTGCTAGCGCTCGGTCATCGTTTTCATAGTTATTAGGATCATCATTTTATTCTGAAGCGATTAAAAGTTATTATACAACGTAGTTCGTAGGTATAAGGCTGGGTATTGCTTAACATGAGCCTGATGTTATTCGTTTGGAATGAACCTCTCGTGTGGACAGAGCCCTGTCCTTGTGGCTTGTAATGCAACAGCACGTTGTTCACAGACGGAGCTGCTCGGGCAGAGTCTGTTCGACATCCTGCACCCCAAAGATGTGGCCAAGGTGAAGGAGCAGCTGTCCTCGTCCGACCTCAGCCCGCGCGAGCGACTCATCGATGCTAAGAGTAACTACTTATTCTTGTTCTTTATTGTACCGACACAGAAAAGTCCAAATACCATTTTACATTAGGACAGCTTATGTGTTGCAGGTGCATGCAGTGGTGTAGTTACTCTTTTAGATGGTAGTAATTCCTAGTCATTCGAAAGTCCAAGATAGTTCAATAATATATTTTAATTCACTTGACACTTTTTTTGTTTTATACACAACATGACAGTACAACATTACCATTTCTTCTTCTATCAATTGTCACACCAAAGAGTTTTACAATAATACTTTCCCTAATTGATTAGAAGTATTCTAGTTGCCTAATGCATCCCAATCATAAAGCGCATATCCGCAAGCCGAGGTCGCGGAACTGCCTTGGTTAGGATATCAGCCAGCTGATCGAATGAAGCTGTCTTCAGGACCATAAGGGCACCTTCATGCACCTTTTCTCTCACAAAGAAATGCCTGATTCTGATGTGCTTCGTTCTTTTATGGAATTCAGGGTTATGGGCTAATCTTATAGCAGCCTCATTATCCACTTTAAGAACGGGTACATCTTCTGGATTTGTCATCGCTTCAAAAATCCTCTGTAGCCATTCTAGCTCCTTTGCAGCTTCACTAGCAGCAACTATCTCCGCTTCGGTCGTAGATATAGCGACTGTAGCTTGCCGTTGACTCAGCCAAGACACAGCAGCACCAGCGTACATACACACTACGCCGGAAGTCGATCGTCCAGTGGTAGAGTCTCCTCCGTGATCAGCATCACTATAGCCTATTAACTGTTTAGGCCCATTGCTGTACGTAAGTCCAAGAGACATTGTACCTTTAAGGTACCGGAAAATTCTTTTTACCGCGCACCAATCTTCCGTTAAAGGATTCTCTAACTTACGTGAGACTACTCCAACCGCATATGCAATATCAGGACGACTGCCTACCATTAAATAAGCGAGTGCACCAACTGCCTCTCTATAGGGAAACTTCTTATCATGCTGAGATACGGCTTTCCCTACTTGAGTACCTTCTTTCTCTATTGGGGTAGAGACTGGATTGCAATCGGCCATTCCAAAACGCTCCAATATCTTTTTCACATAGGCTTCTTGATTAATGGTAATAGAACCATCACTTAGGGTTTTAATCTCAAGTCCTAAATAATAAGCAGCAGGTTTTACAGTGATCTTCAATTTACTTTTAAGATCTTCTAAGAATTCGTTAGTCAACTTAGCATCTGTACCAGCTACAAGACCGTCATCCACGTACAAAGTAATGAGGATCTTCTTTTGTCCAACCTTCTTAGTATACAGACAACAATCTGCATCACTTTGTTTGAAGCCCATATCTAGCAGTATACCTTCAAAACAGCTATTCCAGCACCTCGGAGCTTGTTTAAGGCCATACAAACTACGATTTAGGCGACATACTTTCGTAGAACCGTCTTCAAAGCCATCTGGTTGCTTCATAAAAATGTCTTCTGTTAACTTTCCATTCAGGAATGCAGTTGTAACATCAAATTGCACTAGATGTAGCCTTTCCTGAGCGCTAACACTTAAAAGTGCACGTATCGTAGCCAATCTTGCAACGGGGCTAAAGGTCTGGTCGTAATCAAGACCTTTCCTTTGTTTAAACCCTTTTACTACCAGCCGCGCCTTATACTTATCTATGGAACCATTTGGATTCCGTTTGATTGCAAATACCCATTTACACGGTAGTGCTTTTCTGTTAGGTGGTAGTTCACAAAGAGTCCATACTTCATTCTCCAATAATGAATCCATTTCAGTGTTTAACGCTTTTAACCACTCATCTCTATCCTCTCTCTCTAAAGCTTCTTTATGAGTCTTGGGAAAGTGGTCAGAGTCTATTAGGTACACGTAATCATTAAACCGCTGTGGAGGTCTAAGAGTTCCTCTATCTCTCAAATTATATGTATTACGTGCGGGTTCTGTGACATCTTGTAGAGCATCTGAGAACTCTTCAAAATCAGACGCATCTTGAACATGATCTGATTCATTGTCGGCTACAACTTCTCCCTCTAGAGCATGTTCATTATGCTCTTCACCTGGCTGTTCTATTGGAGAAGCTATATTTTGAGGAATATCACCCTCCGAAAAAATCGCTCCCTCTGTAACTTGCTCTATCAAATCAGAATCTCCCTCTGTCTTATCACTCAATGGTGTGTTAACTTCTTCTTGAGAACTGGGACTTGCCCTTGGGATTCTCAATTCAATACCTGGACAAAACGTGACATCTCTTGATCTCTCGGTCTGTTTGCCATTCCAGATCCGATATCCGTCGTCGCTGTCGTATCCGATAAGTCTTCCCTTGACAGCCTTCTTATTTAACTTCTTCCTCTTTTGTTTAGGAATGTGAAAGAAACATTCACTCCCTATCACACGCAAATGTGAGATCTTGGGCTTCTTCCTATACCAAAGCTCATATGGTACTTTCCCCTCTTCTCTTGTGGGTCCCGTGCGATTTAAGACGTAAGCAGCCGTATTTATAAGTTCTGCCCACAGGGCTTCCGGAAACTCCTCTCCGGCGTGCATATATGCTCGAGCGGTTTCTACGAGAGTCCTGTTTTCTCTTTCTGCGCATCCATTTTGCTCGGGGGTGTATGGCATCGTCAGACGCTGTATTATTCCCTGTCTTCTTAGTACTTCTTGAACGGCTCTATTATTAAACTCACCGCCATTATCGCTCAGTATCGTTTTAACCGTAAATCCAGCATTCTTGGCTTCTTTCAGAAATTGAACAAGCTTATCCTTTACATCACTTTTGTTTCTGATGAAGTAAACATGACGATACGCGGAAAAATCATCCTTAAAAAGGACAAAATAACGATATTTTGAGTAACTTTCAGGAAACGGTCCGCATACATCCGTATGTACCAGCTCTCCTGGCATAGTAGCTCTATCTCGTTTGCTAAATTTCAGTCTTTGTGCTTTTCCATAAATGCATCCTTCACACTGTATATCATCTTTTACATTCAGATTAATCCCCAGTTCCCTCTTAACAAGATCTTTAATATATCTCTTGTTCTGGTGACCAAACCTTTCATGGTATAACTGGAGTAAGCTTGATGGATCAACAGCATTAATTTCTACAGGTTGCCTAGGTAGAACTGTCTTCATGTTCAGCTTGTACAGTCCTCCATTCTGTTCCCTGTTTCCAACTGCTATAGCCTCACCATTAATTTCTAATCTACACTTTTTTGTCGTAGAAATAAATGTGCTGTTTTGCAGTTTGTCTTGTGCAGCTAACATGGAAAGCAGATTTTTTGTTATCTTTGGTACATACCAAACATCACTCAGAGTCACATTAAAAGTTTTGCCGTTAACTTCAGTTTGAACAACCACAGACCCTTTTCCTTTTGCAGGAACTACAGTTCCATCTGCCGTCGTTACGGTGTGGTTCGATCCAAAGTTCTCAAAATTTATAAATATGTCTCCCCTATTGGTGACGTGAGTGGTGGCACCGTTGTCCACATACCAATAATTTGCATCTCTTTCCTCTGAACAAGTGTAAATCATCAGCGTTATGTTTTGCACTTGCTGCTCTTTCGACGAAGACTGCACAGGTTTCTTTGGTCTGCCATCATTTATCCACTGTTTGCAATTCTTTATACGGTGGCCTATTTTTGTACAGTACCTGCATCTTATTTTCTCGTCTCGTTTAGTCTGCACCTTAGAGGTAGAGGTGAGCACTTCCTGAGTGTCTTCAGTATGACTACCTAGTGCTCTCTCATACGCACACAGTTGTGTTGTCAGTGACTCAATGGTCCTATCTTGTTTGTTGAGCAGCATCCAACTTGATTTAAAATTGAAAAATTTTTCATTGAGGGAATCTAAAATTTTACAAATCAAGAATAAATCTGGCAACTTCGTGTTAGGATCGGTCCTCAAAATTTCTGCATTCAAATTGTTCCAAATGTTTTTTAATTTTGACATTAAAGTTGAAACATCTTCATCAGAATTTCTTTTATAACTGAAAAATTGCATACATAGAGTGTATACTCTGTCTTCAGCCTGACCATCAAACAGACGATGAAGTTCTTGCCAGACTTCATGGGCTGACTCAAATCGCATGACTTTCGTGAGAGTCTCTTCTGTCATATTGCTCGTGATAATTAATAGGGCATTACTGTCTGCCTTCCTATACTTCAAAAATTCTGTATTATAGGCCATCAGCGCTCCATCACCTGTTCCCAGTATTGGTTTTTTCAGTTTCCCCTCTGCTGCCTCCATGCCCCCTTCTGTGCCTCGCAGCATTATGGAAATTTTGTATTTCCAGGTGGCCCAATTATCCGCACCTACAAGCTGACAAATCTGAACTCTTGTGGAAAAATTTTCCATCTTGACAGACAAAATTTTGTTTTTCTGTTTTTTGTTCGTAACTTAGTTTCCTGGGTCCGTAACCTGTTGCAGGTGCATGCAGTGGTGTAGTTACTCTTTTAGATGGTAGTAATTCCTAGTCATTCGAAAGTCCAAGATAGTTCAATAATATATTTTAATTCACTTGACACTTTTTTTGTTTTATACACAACATGACAGTACAACATTACCATTTCTTCTTCTATCAATTGTCACACCAAAGAGTTTTACAATAATATTATGTACCTACACCATCAAACTTATTACAAAATTACCTAGGTGCTTTAACAGTAAACCTCACTAACCACTATTTCTGGCCATCTTTATTTATTACGTAGTACCCGTAGTTGGACTTTAGACGTTTTGGCGCTGCCGCTACTTACACTGCGTTGTGTTGCAGCCATGCTGCCGGTGAAGGCGGACATGCAGGCGGGCGCGTCGCGCCTGTGCCCGGGCGCGCGCCGCTCCTTTTTTTGCCGCATCAAGTGCAAGGCGACACCCCAGGCGGTGCCCGAACCCGCGCCCGTAAAGGAGGACCCCGAGCCTAGTGCCAAGTTGCGCAAGAAATCCAACGAGAAGAAATACTGCGTCGTGCAGTGCACCGGTCAGTCTACAATTATGTCACACGAATCATGGTGTTTCAGTACATTAAAAAAAAAAACTAAATTACATAGATAACTATGTAATTTAGTTTTTTCGTAGTACCCTAAACGTTAGCGTTGCATTAGTGTTGTAGATGCAGTAAGTTCCCAATTAGGTATATTATGTAAATACTAGTGTTGTAACGAATATTCGCACATTTTTTGACATTCGCATTCGTATTCGCAAGAAACATGCGAATGTTTGGTGAATGTTTTTGACAAAAAGAAAGGAAATAATATAATTGATTAAATGTACGAGTACCTATATCGAATTACAATAGAACTGATATGTTTTTATAATTTTATATTTCCTTTTAATATTTTTCTAAAATGTCCAACCTGTATGACATTTTGCGCGTACTTTATTTGAAAGTCAACATCCGCATTCGCGAATATTTAATTTGAATATTCGTATTCGCGAATGTGAGAAATCTAACAGTCGTTACATCACTAGTAAATACATATTGCCCTGATAATTATAATATTAGGCCAATGACTCAGATATACCAAAAGTAGTAACCCTACTTCTCGATGATGTTAGTGGCCTAACATCTTTACTTCTTGATGATGTTAGTGGTCCATTATCCCTACTTCTTGATGATGTTAGTGGACTAACATCTCTACGTCTTGATGAAGTTAGTTGCCTAACATCCCTACTTCTTGATGATGTTAGTGGCTTAATATCTCTACTTCTTGATGATGTTAGTGGCCTAACATCCTTTCTTCTTGATGATGTTAGTGGTCTAACATCCCTACTTCTTAATGATGTTAGTGGTCTAACATCTCTACTTCTTAATGATGTTAATGGTCTAACATCTCTACTTCTTGATGATGTTAGTAGCCTAACATCTCTACTTCTTAATGATGTTAGTAGTCTAACAGCCCTACTTATTGATGCTGTTAGTGGACTATCATCTCTATTTCTTAACGATGTTAGTGGTCTAACATATCTACCTCTTGAGATGATATTAGTGGCCTAATATCCTTACTTCTTGATGATGTTAGTGGCCTAACACCCCTACTTCTTGATGATGTTAGTGGTCTAACATTCCTACTTCTTGATGATGTTAGTGGTCTAACATCCCTACTTCTTGATGATGCTAGTGGTCTATCATCCCTACTCCTTGATGATGTTTATGGGTTAACATCCCTACTTCTTCATCTTGGAAGTAAATTACACTTTGTGTTTTCGAGTAAGTTGCGACGTACGTTCACTTAAATTTTTAGTCCGTCTGTTTAGGCGCCCAGAAAATGCCAAGGTTGTCTGAAAGAAAAAGGTGATAGGATCACTCGTCTCTCTCGGTTTCTAAGTAAATAAATATATATCTCAGGATAAAAATATATGAAATGGTATAAAGCTTCAACCGTAGATCCCTAGTTATAGTGACAGAGTAACTAAAGTGTACATGAGTGCACATAACCGACATTCTGCCTATATATTCTAACAAAAGCTATTTGTGATACAATAAGTAAAACTCGTATAATATGTGTAATAAATGTCGTATATAAAATTTAGACATGAATATTGCAGGGTACCTGAAGTCTTGGGCACCCGCGGAGATGTCAGAGGCGGGCTCGTCTGAGGCGGCGGACGATGTGGACGCGGGCAGCCTGTCGTGCCTGGTGGCCGTGGGGCGCGCGCTGCCCGACCTGGTCCCCACAGCACCCGCGCCCGCACCCGAGATGCCACAGCGCCAGCTGCAGTACGTGTCGCGCCACGCACCCGATGGCAAATTCCTCTTCGTCGACCAAAGGTAACCAAGCTCTATGCACAATCCTCACCATCCTCATAGGGCCATAGCAGACTACTGCTCGATTTTATAATAATAATTACATTGCTCAAGCAGGGCCCTTAGTCTGTACATAGTTATTAGTAACTTGTCCACTTAAGCCTCCCAAAACCTATATCCTTGTTATCCATATGTAGCAATAGTTACGCTTCAACCGGGGGTTGACCTTAAGTGTACTAGCAAAGCGCGTACAGAGATAATCGTCGATTAATAGCACGTTTCATGGAAATGACACTTTAAGGGACCTCTATTAATTTGTTTCGACCCCTCGTACACCTTTCAAAGATCCAGGACTCCAAGACTTTTGAGATATACAAATAAATAAAATAATAATAAATAAATTTATTTCAGGCTTTGAAAGACCCATAGTAAAATAAGATTAAGCACATTTCATTTGAAATATAAAGAAAGTAACAGTTGATTCTGATTAAAAATATAAATATACGGACATTGTAATAATATATATGAAGACCGTCGATGGCTTCGTATTCGCCGAATAGGTGCTACTGGGAGAGATCGAGGGATTTTATAGACAGTTGTACAAGTCAATCTCCAAACCAGCTGCAAATCTAGCAAACGACTCGAGAGCTAGATTGACCCGATTCTGTACCGAAGATGTCCCGGACGTCAGCCTGAGGAGTTTAATCAGCCTTTCTGCTTAGCGTTTATAAACTTCGAAAAAGCCTTTGATTCGATAGAGACTTGAGTTGTACTGCAGTCTCTCCAACGACGGTGCCAGATTGACTATCGGTACATCGAAGTGCTGAAGTGTTTATACAAAAACGCCACCATGTCAGTCCGACTTCGGGACCAGTCCTCGAAACCTATCCTTTTGCAGCGGGGTGTGAGGCAGAGAGACTTAATTTCTCCGAAACAGTTCACGGGCGCAATGGAGGATATATTCAAGGTTCTGGCGAGTATATCACTCATCTTCGGTTTGCCAACGACAGACAGAAGACTTAAACTCACTCAAAGGCCAATGGAAAGGGCTATGCTCGGAGTTTCTTTGCGTGATCACGTCAAAAATGAAGATATCCACAGGAAAACTAAGGTTACCGACATAGCCCAAAGAATCGCCAAACTTAAGTGGCAGTCGGCAGGGCACAATGCTCGCAGAACAGATGGTCGATGGCTATGGAAGGTTCTGGAGTGGCGAACGCGTACCGGAAGACGCAGCGTTAGAAGGCTTCCCACAAAGTGGACCGATGACTTGGTGAGGGTCGCGGGAATCCGATGGATGCGAGACGCTCAGGACCGGTCATTATGGCGACACTTGGGGGGGCCCTATGTCCAGCAGTGGACGTCTTTTGGCTGAAATGATGATAAATATATTTAATATATTATAATCAACTGTAACTATTCAATTAAATTTAAAATACAATATAACTTTGAGGATGACCTCTCTCTATTTTATATTAATAAAGCGTTTGCAAAATCGCGGTCACAATGTTGTTTTTTCACTTCATCAGTCTTGCATGAAATGAAACTCCAGCAAAGCTTAAAAGTCGACAACCAGTTTTCGGTAAACATGTCAGCACGCTACACCGTCAAGGTAGATTTAGCATGGCCAACGTACTATTATTGTACAGTACACGAAGAGTATTTTCCGTGCACCTGTACCAGACGCCTGACAATATGCTTTAAACAGAGTGATTTGAGCCAGTCTTGAACAGTACGTAAAA
Source organism: Mythimna pallens (assembly GCA_961205895.1). NCBI lineage: Eukaryota > Metazoa > Arthropoda > Insecta > Lepidoptera > Noctuidae > Mythimna > Mythimna pallens. Next base: position 26,991,139 of record OY540824.1, read on the forward strand.
CGCCTTGCGAGAATGTTACGTGTACTTTACAAGAAATAACGAAGCATTTCTTTTAACATACTCCATTTCTCACAGGCCATCCTAGACCTAAAGAAAGAATCAATCTTTAGGAAGAACATCACCTACCACCATCAGACTTCTTGAAAACTGAGAAACATCTGCCACCTGGACGTGAATAGCTGGCCGCTGCAAACACAACTTGGTGAAATGGTTTTATAAAGCTGTCGAATACCCAATGTGTGTGCGGTGCTCCTGTTCAGAACATGAGCCACACGTTGGAGTACCCCAAGTGTCTGGACACCTGCACTTTGGAGAACTCAATGAGTGCCACCGATGCTGAAGTTAACGGAGTCATCTACTGATACAAAATAATTTAAGAAGTTTACAATCGATTCGAAAAGAAAAGCTTCGTCTTATGCCTCTCAAGGATTATTACTTACGTTATCGCAATATTCAGGGGTGACCCACACAAATTAATGGGTGGTAGTACGTGATCGGCCCTTTACACTAAAAACATAATTTCTGATTTTTTTACATCCTCACATATTGTAAAACAAAGTCCCCCATCCCGTCCGTCTGTCTGTATGAACGCGATAAAATCACAAATCACTGTACCAATTTTCATGAGGTTTTATTTAATAGACGGAGTAATTCGTGAGGAAAGTTTAAGTGTATATAATATGCATGTATATTATAAATATGAATAATATATATATATATGCATATTATAATAGAATACAGGCGAGAATTAAAAAAATCTAACACCCGTTTTTTTTTAAGTGGAAAATCATCGAGATGGCGTGTCAGACTTTTACTGACTAAAACTCACTCTTATGTTCCTTCGTTGCCTTGCATTCCAGGGCCCCGGGTTTTCCTTTCAGAAGCGAACCCATGGCCCCAGTAGGCTTCGACCCTGCTGGGCCCCTACGGTTTTGCTGACATCTTCATGAGGCGCGCGTGAGACACGGTCGCCAACTTGGGCTCGGTCCGGTTGGTCGGACAGTGAGCTACCCATTGCTCGCTGTCCGCAAGCCCGTGCATACGGTGGCTGGAAATCGGGATCGGGATCCTGGCGGCTGGGGCGTGAGGGCCGTTCCCTCGCGAGTATGGCCGCCTCCTTTGCTAGCATTACTGCTACGCAGAAGGAGGTGCCCGCCTGCCATTCCTCCTCATTCCGGACCATGGCCTGTACCAGGGCCTGGCGCGAGAGATCGTTGCCGCTGATCGCCCCCACGAGGACACGGCGGTGCTCTACCCAAGCGAGGCACACCTCTACCGTATACCCCACCGTGTCCTTCGGGTGGTCCACACAATGATGACACCCGGACCTTCTTCCACACGAATCCGGTGCAGAAACCTCCCGAACTTACAATTTCCGGTGAGAACCTGCATCATGCGGAAGGTGAGGATGCCGTGTTGTCTTTCCATTCACTCAACAAAGAGAGGACTTACCGCCATAATTATGGCGTGCTCAAACAGCCGTGTGAAGCTAGAGCGCGTTACTAGTTTTAAACAACATTAGTTTTAGTATATGCGAAACCCGAAACCCGTGTCGAGTATTTTTATGCGAAGAATCTATGTACAAAATTCAAAATTTCAAACTGTATCATGAAAAACGACAAAGTTATAAGTTTGTTTTGTTACATGGTTATCCTTTCAAAACCATGGTCAGCCCCGCGCTGTCTAGCTCTTATTGATAATAACTTTTCAGTTTGTATTGTAATGAACTGGTGATAACATTTGCCATCAAACTTGCAGGCATTGGGCTGTCGTAAGTTTACGTAGAAAAAAGGTAAATGCAGACGTAAGTGATAAAATGTTATAGTGATAGGTACAGCATTAACCAAAACAACTGTTAGGCCCATGGAGCTGCGTGCTCACGACCGCGTCATGCAACTGGAACGGGAGCGTGACACGTGCGCATGAACTTGTAGCATCTGGGTGACTGAGGGGTTGTTTCACCCCCGCCCCGCTGTGCGCTCGCACCTAATGCCCGCTATGAGTTGCCGCGACCTGTGTTGTGCGCGTATCATTGTGGATAGGTACTTAGTCTCGCTCGGTGTCCAACTTGTAACCTTTTTTAAATATGTTTGGAAAATATAACATGGTGTAAAAATAATTGGAATCATTTCAGTTAATAATTATTCTGACCAAACAAACTATATTCAAGTTTCGTATGTACTAAAAATAATGTATAAGTTAGACAGTGAGAGTGAGCGATATGCCGTCGAACTGCATATCGCTCGCTGCTCGCGATAAGCTTCCTCAGTCCACCAGCAGAGGGGCTGAGCAGCACCATGTCGTCACGTGACATTCACGTTCGCTTCCTACGTCGCATCCGACTCTGGTTCTATTCAGCCCCTCCAGTAGCTTGTTCACATATAATTTAAAAATGTGCCCACAAACACTGCACTCATCCAGCTGCTACTAATAACTGTCGCTTCACCTGATCGTATAATGCACGGTTTTTGATTTCAGTTTCCAATTACAGGAAAAAGCTAGGCAATTGATGATGATCACGAAAACCTCAAGATGTAATGAAATATGGAGAACAGCATTTTAAAGCGAGTCAATGTGGTTGTAGGGTGACGCTGGCGCTGGGCTTCCTGCCGCAGGAGCTACTGGGCACCAGCCTGTACGAGTACGTGGCGGGCCCCGAGCTGGGTGCCGTGGCGCGCGCGCACAAGGCCGCGTTGCTGAGCCGCGAGCCGCTACGCACACCGCCCTACACCTTCCGCCGCAAGGACGGCTCACTGGCGCGCCTACACACCCAATTCAAGCCCTTCAAGTTAGTACACTCCACTCTTATTACCGACACATTCGGTCACACTTACGTAAACTATTATAGTTACATAATATTTTTTATGTACATAATATAATGTTGTTACATACATTTCTGTAATGTATTAATTATATCTACCTATAATATCAATAAATCAATATTGGTTGATGTGACCGCCACGCCGAGTAGTCTGCGTGATCTGTGTAGTTAGCTAGATGTTATAGTTCAAGTGTACACCAAGGTATAAATTCAGATAGAAATCCTTCAACGTCAGCCATATTTTGTATAAGCTGTTGAATAGTGGTTGAAGTTTGTCTACTTGTCGGTACAAAATAGTAATGGAACAATGTGCAGGAACCCGTGGACGAAGGATGTGGAGTGCCTGGTAGCCAACAACACCATCGTGTCGGCGGCGCACGATTCTGTGCACGACGCCGGCCAGACCGCTTGCGACCTCTACAAGCAGAGTGAGTACTGCACCTGTATCTCGTACGTGTCACCAACAGATTAGCACCTCATACGCAAATTGGACCTGTTGTGATGAAAATATCAAAATTTTTAATGGCGTCCCAAGATGATTAGACCTCGCTTAGCTATATGTAATTCTTTATTGTATATTAAAACTTAACTTAGTACACAGTGATTAAACAATGAATGTAGGTACAAAGACGAGTTTAACTCAACACAGAGTTGGTTTCTCCCAGCAAATCTTTGAGAGATAGAGACTACATTCGAGGGTAGGATGCAGTGTACAATGTGAATTTATCGATATACATAAAAGGAGAAACTGACTGACACATCAACGCACAGCTGAAACTACTGGAACTAGAAGTGTGAAATTTTACACATGGTATCCTTTCATGTCGTAGGCGAGCCCTAAGAAAGGTTTTTTTTTTAAAATTCACCCCCTGAGGGGATGAAATGAGGGGCCAAAGTTTGTATGGAGAAACCTACTTTCATTTGGGCGAAACCGTCGGCTGTAGCTAGTATCTAATACATAGACATTTATTATACTAACTAATATAAAGATACTAATTTATTATAAAAAAACTAATATATCTATATATATAAAAGGAGAAAGTGACTGACTGACACATCAATGCATAGCCAAAACTACTGAGACTAGGAGTGTGAAATTTTCCACAAGGCTTCCTTTTGTGATGTAGGCGAACACTAAGAGAGGATTTTTCAAAATTCACCCACTAACGGTATGAAATGGGGGTCCAGAGTTTGTATGGAGAAACCTACTTCCACGCAAGCGACGCTGCGGGCAGACGCTAGTCACTAATATAACTAACATAAAAACTAATATATATTTTATATATATTATGAAAGGACAGACCTTGGACAGACAGTCCAGTTGGGTAGATCTAATTTCGAAAAAGAGGTCAACCGTCGAATCCGACTCGGCTGGGCAGCGTTCGGGAAGCTGTGCGGTATCTTCTCATCCAATATACCACAGTGTTTCAAGACGAAAGTCTTTGGACCAGTGCGTGTTGCCAGTAATGACATATGGTTCTGAAACGTGGTCGCTTACAATGGGCCTCATCAGAAGACTCGAAGTCACTCAAAGGGCAATGGATGGGGCTATGCTCGGAGTTTCCTTGCGTGATCGAATCAGAAATGAAGATATCCGCAGGAGAACCAAAGTTGCCGACAAAGCACGTAGAATCGCCAAACTTAAGTGCCAAAGGGCAGGGCACATTGCTCGTAGAACAGATGGCCGTTGGGGCCGAAGGGTTCTGGAGTGGCGACCGCATACCGGAAGACGCAGTGTTAGAAGGCCCCCCTACAAGGTGGAACGATGACCTGGTGAAGGTTGCGGGAATCCGATGGATGCGAGACGTACAGGACCGTTCGTTGTTGCGACATTTGGGGGAGGCCTATGTCCAGCAGAGGACGTCTATCGGCTGAAGTGATGATTATGAAAGGAAGTGCTCTTTGATGTTCCTTTATTTAATTATTTTTCACTAAGTGTTTGTGTAAAACTAAGGTGGCATTAAGACATAATATTATTTTAAGTCATGTAGCGTTTCTGCAACGTCGCTCATAATTATGATACGCGCCGAGTAGGTTCACAAGGTCGACGATCTGTTTCATTTTGATCCTGTGCATTTTAGAAGCCGACGTTGAAATGCAGCAGCTCATCGAGTCGCAGGTGGGGTCGCACAAGATCGGCAGCGCCATCGCCGAGGAGGCGCTGCGCCGCTCCTCCTCCGAGTTCTCGCCCGAGCTGCCCGCCGACCTGCTGCAGGACGTCGTCTTCAATCAGAACGTATGTCATCTACACATTGTTCACATAAAATCAATAATCTTTTACCCACGTATAAAAAAACTATTGTTTGTTTTTTTCGTATTAGAATGAGTTTAGCGAGTCAACTTCAATTCATTTTAAGGTTAGTTCGTTATTATATTATGGGTTAAAGTATGAATTTGTTATGATATGAAAACGCATTATTTTGTTATGAATTCTACCGTGGAAACAATGTGTCTCAAGCGGTATGCAATATTGATGATGTATATGGACTTAAAACTGGTAATGAATGGGATGGGATGTCTATTTAACCGACTTTAATAAAAGGAGGAGGTTATTTAATTCGGTTGTATTTTTTTTATCATTATTTTTTTATTTGTTGTGTTTGTTACCTCAAAACTCCGTCGTTTATGGACCGATTTGCAATTTTTTTTTCCTTTATAGGATATGCTTCCAGATCGGTCCATTTTTTTCAAAATCCAGTTCTGATGATGGGATCCATGAGGAATATAGTGATTTTGGTAATTTAATCGAGAACTTAAGAATTTACAGTCAAAAAGTAACATTTGATGAAGTGGAACTGATGAAGAAGACCAGAAATGGTCAACGGAACTTCATATTCACAATGAAGATAGTTAAGCGACTATGACAATACAAATAAATGAATGGTTCTAAATAGTTATGTTACGTTGAAAATGGTATCATCGAAGTGATCTGATGATGATGATGGAGCCGGAAGGTAGGTACTGGAACTCCGTAATTAATCAATGTAACCTAGCCGTGTTTGGATTTATTAGAATCGTCATGAGATGCACTTTGGCTATAATGTACTATCGAACTGATCTGATGATGAAGCCGGAAGGTAGGCATAGGAACTCCGTAATTAATCAATGTATCCAACCTTGTTTGGGCTTATTAGAATTCTTATAAGTACTCCGTAATTAACTGTTTGGGCTTATTAGAATTGTCATGAGATGTACTATAGCTATAAGGTACTATCGAACTGATCTGATGATGGAGCCGGATGGTAGGCATAGGAACTCCGTAATTAATCAATGTATCCTAGCCGTGTTTGGGCTTATTAGAATTGTCATGAGATGCACTTTGGCTATAAGGTACTATCGAATTGATCTGGTGATGGAGCCGGAAGGTGGAAGGTAGACACAGGAACTTTCTAATAAAACAATGTAACCTTGCAGTGTTTTGGGTCAATTGGAATCGTCATGAGAAATAGGCACTCTGTTTATAAGTAGTTCGCAACTAAAAAGTGTAAAATAAACACGTAAAAAAAAAAAAAAATAACCGACTTCACTAAAAAAAAACACTAAAAGGATCAAAATAACTTTAATTTCGGAAGTCGGTGTTAAATAAGAAACAAACAATACCGAGCAACACCTGTTTTTTTTTTTAGTGAAATCTGTTATTTTCTTTTGTAAAAAGTTTTTTTAAATAAACGAAGTAATAAAATCGGTTTTTTCTTTGGTAGGGCAATTTATATTATTTGTCAATATTTTAGATTTTTTATTCGCCGCGCTGTCTCGAGATGCCAAAACAGCTGTACGTGCTTCGTATAATAATCTGGTGTTGTTAAAGTGGTCTCGATAGTAAGATGGAGAGGTCAGTAGTTGGCGTCAGGCTGTCTGCGACCCCTAACATTCGACACCCATCTACATAAAACAACTTAGGTACGACATTCCGGAGTCAGTATTACACATTCACAGGACAGTGGCGTATTTACGTATTTAATACTAGATATACAAGCTGCTTCTTCGCGACTTTGTCCGTGTCAAATGCACAAATAACAATTTCATAGGTTAAATATTTTGCGCATAAACCATATAGACATTATTTTTCTAAAATAAAAGTAGTTACTCCTTATAAACGTAAGCTATCGGCCAATGAAAGTCCTGCCAAAATCGGTACAATAGAGATTTGCGGTAACAAATAGACGCATAAATTTTATTTATTTGTGTAGATTTAAAGCTATACTCCTAAATATGGTGTATTAGTTTTGCGCGGAAATAATTATATCGGAGTCTTCGCTGAAGATTAGACGTCACATTTGTATGAATCGAAATCGCTCAAATAAATGTTTTCTTTCTTTCTTTCTATGACATTACTCGGGCACTGAATAAGCACTCGGTTCCTTATTCTTAAGAAATAAATAACCGACTTCAAACAAAGGAGGAGGTTATTCAATTCGGTTGTATTTTTTTATGTTTGTTACCTCAGAACTCCGTCGTTTATGGACCGATTAGCAAATTTTTTTTTCCCCTTTATAGGATATGCTTCCAGATAGGTCCCATTTTTTTTCAAAATCCAGTTCTGATGATGGGATCTATGAGGAATCGAGGGAACTCCTCAAATATTATAGGCAACCATATAGTGATTTTGATATTTTTATTGAGAACTTAAGAGTTTACAGTCAAAAAGTAACATTTGATGAAGTGGAACTGATGAAGAAGACCAGAAATGGTCAACAGAACTTTATACTCACTTTGATATCACAATGAAGATAGTTAAGCGACTATGACAATACAAATAAATGAATGGTTCTGAATAATTACGTTACGTTGAAAATGGTATCATCAAAGTGATCTGATGATAATGGAGCCGGAAGGTAGGCACTGGAACTCCGTAATTAATTAATGTAACCTAGCCGTGTTTGGGCTTATTAGAATTTTCATGAGATGCACTTTGGCTATAAGGTACTATCGAATTGATCTGGCGATAGAGCCGGAAGGTGGAAGGTAGACTCAGGAACTATCTAATAAAACAATGTAACCTTGCAGTGTTTTGGGTTAATTGGAATCGACATGAGAAATAGGCACTCTGTTTATAAGTGGTTCGCAACTAAAAGGTGTAAAATAAAAACTTTTTACAAAAAAATAAAAGACTTCACTAAAAAAAAAAACACTAAAAGGATCAAAATAACTTTAATTTCGGAAGTCAGTGTTTCTCGTTATTGTTTGTTTCTTATTTAACACCGACTTCCGAAATTAAGTTATTTGGATCCTTTTAGTGTAGTTGGTTTTTTTTTTATGTAGTTTTTTTTTGTTTCAATCACTTTCATGTGGGTAATTTTATCTCACAAATAACTTTTCTCCTCAGTGCGGCAACAAGATAAAATTTCCAAAACGAAAGCTATTAAACTAAGAGCACAAAGTTCTTTTGTTAGAAGAAAGTCGTAGGTATACGTAATATATATTGCTTGCCCTTTGAAATGCAGTTTCCATGTTGGAACTCTTAATACGAAAAAAAAAGGTTTTATATATTCACTTTCATGGTAAGAACTGCGATATTACAGAAAATACAAAACACAAAAAATCCAATAAATACCTTATTTCGGAAAAATAATAACGTACCTTTAATATAAGGTTTATTTGAACTTATAATTCCAAGTCGATGCAAAGATATAACACTTCAAAGCAACCCGTTTAAAACAACGGCAATTTCATACTTTAACCCCTATTATTTCGTAAATAACGATATCCTTATAACAGTAAATACCTAGGTAATCTATAAGTTGACATTTTCTGCACAATAAATACTTGCTCAGCACTATCTATGTTCATATCGCTCCCCCTCGCACAGTGGCCACTAAAAGCAAACGTCCTGTACGAGCAGGCGTCGCTAGTGGACAACATCCTGGGCACGGAGCTGGCGGGCTACAGCCAGGTGCGCAACAACGTGCCCCTGTCGGCTGCCGCGTCCGGCTCGCCGCCGGCCCAGGCCGAGCTGGAGGGATCGCCGGATATCGCTTCGCCACCGCTGCCGCCGCTAGGACTCGACGGCAACGGAGAGGCCGCCATGGCCGTCATCATGAGCCTGCTGGAGGCCGACGCCGGGCTGGGCGGGCCCGTCAACTTCTCCGGCTTACCGTGGCCTCTCCCCTAATAAAGATCGTACTCAGCACCGCAGCGACATGATAGCTGCATGAATTTGTTTGAGGACCTCAAAACCTCTTAATCGCATCCTTGTGCTTACTAATCTTGAAAATTTCGACATTGTAATTATTTGTTGTTACCTATGTTGAACGATAAGTTAATACTTTTAATTAGATATATAGTAGAATTGGTTGCTAATGACCTCGGAGCGTGACACGCGACTGGACATCAGCGCAACTCAAGCAAGTACCCGTTCTTTATTTTTATTTTTTATTATTGAATTATTGACGTTCTGCTATTTAATTATTAAGCCGTGGACACACGTACGAACACGAACATAGCGAACACAAACACCAAACTTGAACATTTGGTTTGTTCGTATGGACGGCAGTTTCAATCACGAACGCGAACATAGTTCGAATCGAGTTCGCGCACAACAGTCGTAAACACTCCTACTAGCCATGGCGGCGTCGTTGGAAGAGGTCGATTGAACAAATTTGTTCGTACGTGCGTACACGTCTTTATAGAAAAAATAGGGGGTAGGAATGGAACAGTAAAAAATAGCCTACAACCTATTCTCATACCTACAAAATAAATATACACAAAAAATTTCATAATATCGGCCGTTTCGGGAGTTCGATAACAAACATTGACTCAAGATTTTTTATATATTAGATTATTACTATGAGTGCGGATTACTCGAGGAAAATACTTTTACTGGTTGGTGGGACCACCTGTCAACAACGAGTGGACGCCGAGCGATGAGGTGGTACTGGTCGGGTATAGGGTGGGTCTAATGAAATTCACATTTATAGTCGCAGTACCCGACCAATTGCCAGCTGATTATTATTTGCGTATCTGGTTTTTTAAATATTTTAGTTAAACACATTACTCCCCACAGTACCTAATTGCTTCAGTATCGTGATGCGTTCACAAACACGTAAATTTACATACCTACACAAGACACCCTAAGTGAAATAGAATTGAATGAGAATTGGTCCCAAGAGATTTTTGTTCCGTTTTTATAAGTAATTACGCTTCCAAAAATTTTTTTTTAAATTAATTTAAACTAGTGCTTGACTGCGATCCCATCTGATGGTAAGTAGTAATGCAATCGTTGATGCTGAGGCGCATTAATATATTAAGAGCCTATTCACTTTGGCCTTGAAGATACCTAAATTATAATCGGACGGGAAGACCGCAGCAGGCAAATTGTTTCTGTCCCTCAATGTATGCGGTATTAACGACGAGGCGAAACGCTTGGCCGGACCAAGTGTTTCGCCTCGTCGTTTAAACCGCGGTCTAAGATATGAGGAAATTTCAACTCCCAAGAGCTGAAGGCGGTCGGTGTACTCCAGTGATACATTCTGAAAAGCAGGAGCCAAGGTGAACGGGCTCTTTTTAGCGGTGAACAGACACGCGTGTGTTTTGGCGGCGTTGAATCCTACCAGATTGGCCTCACCCCACTTGGAGGCTGCCTGAAGTGAGACATTCGTACGCTCTACCATAGCCTCTATTACGGACCGGATTAGCTCCTTACTAGCCTAAGCACTTGGCAAATATCTCTACAACTGTGCTATCATCTGCATACCATAGATACCGGGCTTCAGCAGATCGCTAATATGCAGCAGAAAGAGTTGCAGAGAGAACATACTCCTGGGTAACTCCGGTATTAGTCGTCATGGGCTCTGATGGGCATCCATCGACAACAACTCGGAGAGACCGTTCACTCAGGAAGTCTTTTACAGACCAGAGGCAATGCCGTACGCTGGATGGTTACTTATGGTTAAAGACTAGCGTGCCATACCCTGTCGAAAGCCTACGAGACGTCTAAAGAAACGGCAATCACTTCTCCATTCCTCTCGAGGATCTCGCCCCACAAGTGGGTGGCATAAACTAGTAGATCCCCAGTTGACCGATTGCGGCGAAACCCGTACTGTCGGTCACTGAGGAGATCGTTACCTTCCAGGTATGCCACGAGGCGCGAGTTCAATACACGCACAATCCATAATCTTGCTTAGTATGGAGGTTATTGAAATCGGCCGATAGTTAGTAGCACGACTGCCCTTTGGGGGCACGGGTTGCACGTTGGCAAGCTTCCAGGACTTGGGCATATAGTGCCCAAGTCCTGGAAGTCCCAAATGAGAGGCGATACAAGCGCGTCAATATAGGAGACAACTCGAGCGCACAAGCCTTGAGAACAATCGCTGGTATACCATCTGGTCTACTAGCTTTATTCACGTCTAGAAGACACAGTGCTCTCAGAACTTCTTTGTTCCTTATGCGAGCCTCAGGCATCGAAGTGTCGCAGTGAGGCTGAGTCGGTGGAGTAATACTACCAGTGTCAAGACGAGAATTATGGGTGAAGAGAGCTGCAAAGAGACCTGCTTTCTCTCTCGCCGTATGAGCCAGCGTTCCATCAGGTTTAAGCAGCGGAGGCAATGAGTGCTGGCAGAAGTTCGCTTCGACCGACTTGGCAAGGGACAAGAATGCTCTGCTACCGGACGGCTACGCAGATAGCTTTGTGCCAATATGAGTAATGCGGTCGAAGTGAGCCTTCCTTAGTGCCTTTTTGTAGGACTTCGCAGCATGGTTGAAGGCTCTCTTCTTTGAGCTCAGATTTTTGTGGAGCTTTGTGGTCTCGAGCGTCAACCGAGGCGAGAAACACCGAATGCTTACGCAATTTGGAGGTATATTTTTATTGTTTTTTTATGAATTTTATTTTGTTACTTTAAATTTTAGCGACGTTTGGTCAGAGTATGATTCGATAGATCCATCCAATTTTAAATATTATGTTGGAATGTAGTGTCAAAGTTTACAGCTCCGGGGCTCCTAGCTCATCGTAGTCACCTACCAAATAAGCAAACCATCGTTATTTTTATCGCATTCGCAGCCACATGTTATGTTTAGTGGACAGCGCTAAGTCCACACTCTTTTTTCCTCTCTTGTCTTTTAGTGGCGAATAATGCTCACTGTCTGACAGTGGTTGTGGGGTGTGAGGTTGCCGTACATTGTCATTGCCTCACCAGGCAGAGAACGCCGACATGAGATGACACTCGGAGAACTAATATTATTATGTTTTTATTGACTGTTTTTCCAGGCCTAACAAGTTGTTCACCTCACATTTATTAATCGCCCTTAATCTACATAAATTATTTTAAGTATGTCTTAATTATATTAGTCATATTTTCGTCGTTATTACCATACTATAGATTTAAATAACGTTACATTTAATAAGTCATTTTACTCTTAGTTGTGCATTTTTCAAGTGATGGATCAAAAGATGGAATGTTGGCGTTTTTTTAGTACATATGTAATGGTGCGTCACGTCATTATGATTAAAGATATTGTCGATACTTATTAAGATTTATCTATCTCCCTTTTAACACAAAACAATGTGTATATTCTACACAAATGTAGGTAGGTACGTATTGTTCTGTTCATGTAAACACGCTGGAATTACATTGGGCCTATGTACTTTATTATTATCATTAAAAACCTAGAAATATGAAGTAGAATAAGTACAATATGTTGTATGTATTTAGTGAATGTGTAGGCTGATGTAATTTCATGTTGTAGTTAATTATAAGTGATACGGATAGTTAGTAAATGTTAGGAAACGCGCGGAAGACCCGCGCACGGGGCTCGCACTATTGTTCAACTATCTACAATACAAAGTTTCGTACAGTATATAATATAATAATATACAATATTCTACAACTATCACACTACGCCGTCTAGTCCCAAGCTAAGCAGAGCTTGTGTTATGGTACTAGACAACTGATAAACATACTTATATATTTATAAATACATACATTTAAAGATAAATTACACCCAGACACAGGACAAATGATCGTGCTCATCACACAAACATTTGTCCTCGGTGGGAATCGAACCCATGAACTCCGGCATCATAGCAGTCAGGGCCACTAACCACTAGACCAAGAGGCCAGTCCAAAGAAAAACGCGAGTTAAGATATAATCTTCGTATCCACTGTGGTATACACTCTATGAAACATAGTCGTTGTGTACTGTCACTGTCATAATGCAATTAACAATGGTGCGAAATAATGTTAGCCATGTTGTCGAGTTTATTGTTGTTTAGTTATGTTCAGTTTATTAAAATAAAGTTTTTGGATATCTTGTTTTCATTCATACAATGCTCTGCGTTTTATTTCCTTCCTACCCTTTGCCGCTGTAAACCGTTTTTGATCGCACCGCAAGCTGGAAGTGCGGCACCGGGCTCGTAGTTACCGCCTAGTGTTATCAGGTGTCCCGATTTGCGCCTGATCGGGACTTTAAATGGCAAGCGCAAGTCGGACTAGCGCCCTGAGGGTTCCTTACAAACTCACCTTATGTAAATAGTTCAATTCCCGAATGGAGTCTCAAAAATTTTCCGAATCGATTTTTTTCTTGTGACGTAACAACAAATTTGCTGTTTTCAGATTTATTCCGATACCTGTGCTAGACCTGGGTAATACCCTATGAATTTTGATTTCCTTAGATAGTGTCAGAATATATTTTTTTTGCGACATAAACGGCCGTATCTTTTTTTTTCGTTAACTTCGAAGTTTGATTTTTCCACAGCTTCAAGGGACCGCAGACCTAAGTATATAGTTTTAATTTCAACTCGATACCTCGGATGATTTCCCACTAAAAAAGAGTATTTTTATTTGTCTCGATCATAACAATATATCCCGATTTGTTAATCGACTTCAAAAAAAGAGGAGGTTATCAATTCGGTTGTATTCTTTTTAATTTATTTTTTATGTGTTAACCTCAGAACTGCGTCGTTTATGGACCGATTTGCAAAATTTATTTTAGGATATGCTTCCAGATTGGCCCCATTTTTTTTCAAAATCCAGTTCTGATGACGGAATAATGAGGAATCGAGGGTACTCCTCAAATATTAAGGGCAACCATACAGGGTGTAAAAAGACCGATCACATACCCGTTAACTACACATTCTGTACATATAACTAAGTCATTTTGAACAAAAAATATTGCTGGGAAACAAACTTTTTTTCCATCATTAAAAAAAATTATGCTTTTTATTGCGAGCAATGTAAAGCGCGCAACTGATTGTGCCGGTGTGTGTGTAATAGGTACCGTGTATACGATAGGCGAGGCGCGGCGCGGCGGCGCCTCGGCGTCGCGCGCGTTTTGCATGGTGTAGGTATTAAATAGGCTCTTGGTAATTAAAAAATTCGGTTATGTACAAATACTTAAGTACACGAAATGCGTACAGTTTTTAAATAGCCTGAGTACTTACCTACACTGTCCATCGCTTCAGCTTTCATCCCGCACAGGTGGCCTCTCAACACTGACGAGCTCCGGTTCAAACTGCCGACATTCCACGCGGAGACAGATGCGCGCCCTAGCCCGCGTGTTTTCATGAAGCCGGTCCAAGGACCAGGATCCCTTCTTGCGCTGACCGCTGCTTAAGTTCATCACATCAATAATTTTCTGTCGCATTGCCGCAGCGATCTCGCAGGGGCGGTAAAACACCCTATCTTTGACGTAAACCCACAAAAAGGCGAGCGTGCTGGCCATTCGTTAGGCCCAAACCGTCCGATCCAGTTGTTTCCGAAAAGCGTCGTCAGTTGCTCACGAACTGGTCTCACAACATGAAGCGGCGCACTGTCGTGCTGGTACCACAACCCAAGCCTCTGAACTAGTGGCATCTCTTCCAAAGTGTCGGTTAGGTAGCCAGTAACAAAATTGAGGTAGGCAGGCCCGTCCATTCTCGGTGGCAAGAAAACCGGGCCTAGTATCTGGTTTCCCACAATGCCAGCCGTGTCTGGAAGCCCTTTTCTTGGGTTTGATTTGGATTGACGGAACACCAATAATGGGTATTCGGCGGATCCACATTCCATTATTTGTGAAAGTGTTCTCGTCAGGGAAAATTATTTTTTGGATGAAGTTTCGGTCCTGGCTCAACAGCCGCCTGCAGTAATCCATGCGACGTATCGCGTCGCCTGGAACGAGCGCTCGAGCGCTAGCACACGATGGATTTTGTAATGCCGTTGCCTATCCCGCCTCAACACTTTGTGCACAGTAGAATGGGAAACCATGTGCCGAACGTGATGAACATACCGCCTTCGCAATATTTTGGCTGCTGTTCGTACGCCCAATCGTGTGTTTTCCTGCATCACAGCGAGAATGACCTCATCGACCGTTGGTCGTACTTGTCGGCCGCCTCCCAGAGAAATTGGTACTATCGGTTGGTTGTCCAGCAATCGATGAACAGCTCTGGTGAAATCACGTACTCGCGCACCGAATAAACATGAAACCAAAGGCATCTTAACTCGCGAAAGGTGCCTACAACTAAATGAATCCTAAAAAGAACAAACAACGCACTCACAATACACCTACACTAAGCATATCACTCCAACGCTTTCACTACTATCAGTCTACCACACAATACTACACAAACACAACTAATAACAGTAACTCGCAAAAAAAATATCCACAAGTGCATTCGATGACGTAAGAAACCGAACTAATAACAAACACGTAGGTAAGTAAATTCGCAGTAAATAAAATTCCTTTAAATTTATTTGCGGAGGGGGGTCGGACCGCTGGCGGCCTTTTTGATGCTTTGAGCACAGCCGCGCACCGCCGGTTGGCGGCTTTTCCCTTTCATAGAGCACGTGCCGCTCGCGTACTACTGGCTGCTGGCCCTAGCGCCAGCCTGGTGTAATAACAAAATGTGATCTCATAGATTTAGGTGTCGCTCTAGTTGTAAATAATTTCCTAAATTGAGTTTGAGTTCTAACGAGCATTTAGAGATAGGCTTCATCAGTTTACGTAAATTATTGCGTAGGTTGTCTCGTGATTACATTAAAAAAAATGTTATCAATGAACACAGATAAATGAAATTCTGACCGAATTCTGGTTAGTATTTGTGAAATAGCTAGTAAGTAGTTTTGAAGGCCGTAGTCGGTAGGTAGGTACATGAACACGCTCTAAACACTAAAGACAAATTGTATCTCAGTTCAGACTGCTGCACTTGTGTACGGAAGCGTTAGTAGCTTTGTTTGTTTTTTTAACGTTGTGAAATCATCAAAATCATCTCGCGCTCTAGTGGGAGAGGGAGTTTTGACTTTTACTGACTAAAACCCAATGTTGATCCTTCGGTTGCCTTTGCGTTTCAGGGTCGCGGTACCTAACTCTTTCGAACATTCCCGCGACCCTGCCAGGCATCGCTCCTATCAGGCCCAATCAGTTTAGCTGACAGCTTCTTAAGGCGCACGTGGAAAACAACGCGCTGTCCACCAGGGCTTGGTTGTTATCGGACGGAGAGCTACCCATTGCTCTCCGTCCGCAAGCCCGCGTCTACGGTGGCCGGGAATCGATCTGTGACTCCCGACAAACTAACAAACTCACGCAGGTAAAACGCGCCGCGTGCTCGTTCATGTTTTAAAATGTAATTTATTAGGTGGGTACCTACTAAACATTTTTATAAAATGAGGTACCTATCTACGACATTTATTTCCAATCATGCTTAACAGGATAGCTTTTAGTGCATAAGCCTTACAGCCTTATGCACTAGAAGCCATCCTCAAAAATGCCTACAATACTTACGGATTGTAGGCATTTTTGAGGGGCTTTATCGTTATCGTATTATCCTATAACTAGGTTGTGCAGGCCAGCAGGCCAAATAGGCAGTCCGGTTAGACTGAAAGGAGACCCTAATAGTTGGGAGAAACCTAAGCAGGTGATGATTAAGTGTATGGAACTTTGTGTGATTTTTCCGATAGCTTTAGATAGGTACCTACCTAATTCAAACATAATAAATGAAATTACGAAATTTACTTTTCCTTTATCATTGTGATCGTAAATGCAGCAATCACGTCGTTTTACCTGTTCGTATCACGTCTTATTTACCTACTTAGTGAGGTTTATGTTATGCTTATGAACCTAGTGAGGTTTATTAAGTTGTTATTTAAGAAGTTTAAATTGTAGGTAGGTACCTACCTAGAATTTAAGTTTAGTTTTTAGATAAGTAAAAAGTAACTTTTTTGCGATAGGATATCATCAAATGTCCCCTCGCGCTCTGGGTGAAGAGAAAGGAAGTGTCAGACTTTTACCGATTTTTAGTCAGTAAAAAGTTTGAAACTCCATCTCTCTCTCTCTCTCTTTGTTCCTTCAGTTGCCGTTTGTACTAGGTACCAGGGCCGCGTTACACCCGGGCGTTTCTTCCCGCTGAATCCGACACAGGAACCTTTTGAAACAATCGTGTCCGGCGAGGACCTTCGTCAGGCGGAAAGTGAGGACGCCGTGGTGCCTCATTAACTACTCCTCAGAGAGGGAACTTACTACTGCTATCATGGCACGCCCAGCGCAAGGTTGCGACAGTCGTTGTCTTCATACCATACCACCACAAGATCTCGCTGGAACTCTGTATGCCGCGCCGTGCCGTGATTGGACGCGGCAGCGGAGTTTCCCTTCGACGGCGTTGCATCATCACGTGCGAGGATTGTTGCCTGCAAAATCCCACGGTGGCAGGCCAGCATGCCGGCTCGCCTCGCAGGAGACCGTGTGGTATCCCTGTATCATTAGGATGGCCATGACCCTTTTACTCACCTTCAGTCCGAGTGACCGAGTCTAAACCGGGGCCCCATAAACGTCCATAGACTGCACAAACCGCGGGGTCTACGTGGGGCGTAGACCCTCTGGCAGGAGGCGTCAGGACCTGTCAGATTGGGGAAGTCCTGCGTCAGCGCAGCCGCGCTTAGTTAAGTAGGTACGGTAGGTAGGTACCTACTTAATTTCTACCTTTTAATACCTAATTTCAAAATTAAAACAATAAATAATTAATAATAAACGTTTTTATTGAAAACGTAAAATCGTAAACTGTGTTCAATTCATAAAATAAATAAATTGTCCATAATGTCATCAGCTGAGTGCGTTTCGCATTTGTTCGTTGAACTCGGAACCTCGCGCGCTAGTGTGCGTGCCACAGCCGTACAGCTGCGTCGAAGCGTGCGTAGTATTTTGTATTCATTGCATTTTTGTAACTTCAAATGCGTAATTTGTTATGAAAAAATAATAATTTTGATAATGTTTGTTCGGAAGAAAGTTTTCTAATGACACTTGGAATACGATTTTGAAAAAAAGTCAACTTTTTTTTTCTTACTTTGACCTTGAAAATCTCTGGAACCAGTGATTTCCCAGGTATGTTCTAGAAGAAAAAAACTATCCCAGTGATGGGTACAATACGTAGTTTTCGTTTACGTTAAGGGTCTTTTTACACCCGATATAATGATATTGGTATTTTCGTCGAGAACTTAAGCATTTACAGTCAAAAAGTTACATTTGATGAAGTGGAACTGATGAAGAAGACCAGAAATGGCCAACGGAACTTCATACAGGTACGATTTATTTACTAAATGTTTTTTATTAAATAAATCGTTTGTACAAGATAAATTTGTCCATTTTAACTTGTAAATTGGATGAAAGATTATAAGTTAGTAAGACACTAATTTATATAGGTACTATTGAACGAGAATTTAATTGGAATTCAAAATTTGTTTTACGAATAAAGAGGTTGAACAAAAAGGTTTTAACTACATTATAGCACTAGTGCGTAATGGTAATCAAAATTTCACAGGTTGGTAACGAGTGCCATTACATACCTAAGTGCAGTGCAATAAGAGTCACTTTCTGATCAAGTGTGTTGTAAAAAACATTTTACAAAAAAAACCGTATTCACTAAAAAAATCACTAATAACTTTAGCCTTTTCGCCGCCAGCGTACACAGAACGCGATGCCTCGCCTAGCGCCAATAAATTTATAACGAAATATATGTCATATCGATGAATGCGAATTATACAATTTTAGGGATATATATAAAAACTGATTAAATATTTCCATATTTGTTTTTATCCGTATTAAGAAAAAACAATATAAATTATAAGTATCAAAGAAACAAATACATTAACTCAATTAGAGCTATAAGAAATGAGCTACATCTCTAATTGTTTCATAACGTCATTCTTGGACTTCAAGTCCTTGGCGCTCAGAGCACGTCAAATTCAATTCTGATTAGGGATATGGTACGCGCTGGTAAAAGGACAGTTATTATATATTACGCTAGAGATATCGGACTCTGATCAAAGTTACACTAAACCATTCCGGTAGATGGCCTATTTTACAAGGAGTTTTAAGTCCTCAGCGGACGAGAAATATTAATTCTCCAAGCAACGCTTAGATACCATATAATTGCAATAAAAGCCTAGCCTGGCGCGATAAGGCATGTGAGAAAGCGAGCCGTGGGTCCACAGCATAATGTGTGTGTGTGTGTGTGTGTGTGTGTGTGTACAAGCACAAGATATCTGAGCCAATATTTTTTATTTTTCAATCAGAACTAATATCTCTTGTAGATAATCATTTGACTAAACGTTATTATTATCAAGTTGGACATACCTACCTCAGAATCATCGTCTTCTGGTCCAACATTCTCCACAAAATACTCAAGTCCGATTCCACACCTTGTAGAATGTTCAAAAGCTCATCGGTATCTAGTTCTTCGTTCATGTCAATAACTTATAAACGTCATAATGGCGGGACCAACTCTTGTATCCGAATGATTTTACCACTAAATATAGTACGTTTTAGTACTATTTTGTACCCTTCCTGAAATTTTTGTACCTCACACGGTGTAAAACGGAATTTCATGATATTGTTGGCCCCGCCATTATAACGCGTTATAATGGCGGGACCATGCTTGTACGCCAAAACCGTAACGAATTTCAGCGTTTTATATATTTCAGTTTTAAGTAAATTTTTTTTAAAAAAAGGTTACACATTAAAAAGTAGGATGTACAGATTATTTATAGATTACTATAAAAAATTTATAAAATATATTAAAACGTACAATAATAATTTTCCTGTGTGGCCCACTCAATACTTATTAATAACATAATGTTATGTAATAATATAAATAAAATACATAAATAATAATAAAGCGCCTGCACGAAATGTAACTGCAACTTTTTATCGGACGTATTTTTGGTCGTCAAATTATTCAGGCGTAGAAAATGTCAAAAATAAAAAAAATGGTTTTGTAAAGAAACTAATAATATCTTCGTCACTTATTGTTGATTTTCGGAGGTACTAAATCGCGTACTAAATACTAGTTTTATCAGAATGCTGAAATTCGTTACGGTTTTGGCGTACAAGCATGGTCCCGCCATTATAACGCGTTATAATGGCGGGGCCAACAATATCATGAAATTCCGTTTACACCGTGTGAGGTACAAAAATTTCAGGAAGGGTACAAAATAGTACTAAATATACGTGGTAGAATCATTCGGATACAAGAGTTGGTCCCGCCATTATGACGTTTATAATAACTTACTTAGGTATTTCTTTACTTATTAATAATGAATAGAGCAATAAAAAGTGCAACAAATAGTGCTACAGACTGCACTTTTCCAAAGTGACATTGACAGCCATGCGTTTATGATGTCACAGAACGTCTTCTATAATAGTTCGTGGCGCCCGGGGCACTGACAACCATAAACTTATAGCTGACAACCAAATGTTTTGTAGAGATGTGAATATAATTATCGATAAGGATTGCTAACTATTTAATTCCGGTTCGGCACCCATCCGACGGTCGAAATTCGTCTATTTTCCCTTTGTTATAACGTAGTTATCTAAGTTCATATTTTACTGACCTCAAATTGTTTTTGATAATAATATTTCTAAATATTTCAACGGGTGAAATCAAACAGTGATAACTTTCGCGTCACATCACTGGCCGACTAAAGTCCTTGGCGTTCTGGGGAGAATAAAAATGTTCGAAGTTTTTGTTTTTGCCAATTTTAAGACAAATAAGGTATAATATAATTCTTTAGTGAGGAAAAACTAAAAAACAAGGTATTAGACAGTGCTTTGAAATAATAAAATTAAAAACCTGTTAAATACAATAAATTTATTTTTATAACATAGTTAAAATGAAGAGCTTCTAATGAAGTCGTGGCGCTGGTGGCACGAAAATCTGGAACTTCTATTGATGTCCGTGGCGGTGAAAAGGTTAATTTCAAAAGTCAGTGTTAAATGAGAAACAAACAATACCGAGAAACACCGATTTTCGAAACTAAAGTTATTTTGATCCTTTTAGTGTTTTTTTTTTAGTGAAGTCGGTTATGTTTTTTTAAACATTTGCCCCTATTTTAAACCAATCAGACCTGGTAACACTACTACCGACGTACGATACGGAATGTTTTTTTTTTTTAATACAGGTTCCCTTTAGGTGCAAGGGCCGCACAGTGGCGTAGGGTGTTCACCTGCGCCACTGTGCGGCACTCACACCTGATGTTGCGTCTGACACTAGCTCATTAATAAAACGACCATTTTATAAAACTCAACTATTTCTTTTATTTTTGAATTTGTTCAAACGTATTGAAGCGATTCAACAATTGATTTAACATTTTATAACCGTTTCGCACATTGCTAAGAAGCGGCAAGTTTGTATAACAGACACAATATGTAGGTACTACTGGCTGATGCCTAAGGTTCAACTTGTAATGGTATTCAGGAACTTGGAAAGATCTAAGCAAAATAAAATTGCTAATCTACAACAGTATTGGCCTATCATGTCGGCAGCGTAGTGATCAAATTTGCGAAAAGAATGAAAGGTTTATTTTAATAAACAAATACATGATTGTGTTTTTAAGTTGTTAGTTATTAAATTCAATTAAAACTTATAAATTGTAAGGTTCATTTGATTTCGTTCATTCTTTTTTCATCTCACTATCTTTTTTGTTAAAACCTGGTATGGCCTCAACTGTCAACTGAATAAGATTAAAAGTTGAAGCTTGTCTACTAGAGCACCTTGCGGCGACTTCGTTAGTGAGTGCGCAATATCACGGTGTACTTATGAACGTATGACGTGTGGACTCTACGCGACGACGGGACGGTGACTACTCCATGGCATCACCGTACTTGTTGGTGGGCGCGGCGGGCGCCAGCGGCCGCATCCGCTGCACCGGCGGCGGTGGGCCCAGCTCCGTCCTGCAACAAGCACGCAAGTCATACGCGCACACAGTAATCACAACTAAGTGTAGTGCACGCGAAAATAAGCCGTAACGTTGGTGCGCCTATTGACTTTTACCCACTGAGTGCAACACAGATTATGCTGTGTCGTAACGCAATGGTACTTAGGGTTACTCTAGGGGTAGGGCAGACAAGACAGTGTAAAGTCGGTTTTGCGGCGATTCGATTCTGTCACTAAATTTTGTAGCACACCATATTGACTTTATGACACTATTATTTAACATTGAAAATGCTACCAAGTAACCGTCTATATATTTGTGATCAAAATTCCGTAAAAAATTGCTTCGGTGTGGTAAAAATATGGCAAATAAATAATTTGGCAAATGAAAAAAGATCGAGGGGCTTCGGCCAATAGCAAAAAGTTTTTTTGTAAATCGGCGAAATATAGTTCGGTAAAATAATACCTATGAAAAATAATACTTCGATAATCTAAAAATATGTCAAATAATGCATATATCAAAAAAGCAGTCGGTCAATAGTTTTCGGTAAAATGAATTTCGAAAAAAAAAATTTCCAGATGCACGCCAGGCAGACAAAAATTACGTCACAAATTTAACACGCGTAATTTTGACGGATATGTATGTCGCTGAAGATTAAAAATATATATATTAATGGAGCAAGCAAAACAATATGACAGTCCATACAGATTTGTACATATAGCAGAATAATAAGGTCTAAATGCATTTGCAGTGTGTCTCATTTTTAGAGGTTTCGCGTAATAGCTCGTCTTTGTTCACTATTTCATACCTACAATAATGAAGAAAAAAGAGTAGTAATCTTAAACAAATCTGTAAGCACGATGAAGCAAAAAGTGGCTACTTTACATTGTATTAGCGTAGCGCATGCCATTCTTTCAGTGTCCCTACTGCTTCGTGTTCCGACGCAAGCAAGTAGTAACTCCGGAAACATTTACCTGTATGCAGAATAACTGCTTAATTCAAACAATATGTATACAGTAAAAAAGCACATGATTCTATGTGTAACTGTTCAACTAATAACGGTAAATGGTGAGATCTATTAAATTTAAAACAAACAACTCCCGAGAGCAGAGAGGGCGTACTCTGAGTTGGCAGAAACGCAGTACACTACTGCAAAGACAAAAGTGAAAGTACTCTGCAGTGAACAAGTCAGGGTAATTTAATATTTCTGCACTTTAGAAAATAATTCCCAGTAAAAGAAACTTCGCTACCTGTCACAAGACCCTTGCGTTTTATGACTTGCGAATGATATTAAACCTTTAGGGCCTTTACCCGCAATGCTTGTTTACCTGTAGGGGTCCTGTTTGGAACCTTTGTGGTCGTCTCGGTTCTTACGGCGCAGGTCGTCGTACGACAGCTCTGGGCTCGCGCCTCTGTTTTGTGCGTCAGGCGATGACGGCTGAGCTGCGGGTAACAAGTGTATTGTAAGTAAATTATCAACGACAAGATACGTGACACTACCAGGTTTTTCCTAATATCATGTGAATAGGATTTAACATACAGCCCAGGCTCATAAGGCGAAAATAGGGGTCAACGTCGCTAGATTTGTACGTGGACCTTGTAAGACGTGTCACAAAAATCTAATATCCTATCGTGCCGGTGTTTTGAGATATTGGTATACGTCAAAGGTTATAAAAATCGGTATTTTTGCAAAAATCTCGTTTGGCTTTGCACTCTATGAAATTTTTAGTTACGAGTAGAGTTAAAAAGCATAAAATTCTTTACAAATTTTGTCTTGAGTTTTTTTCGATATTATGCGCCTTTCTTGAGATAGAACGTTGATGACAAAGATGATGAGAGAAGAAGAGGAAGATGAACCTTATTTTCCTGGGCTAACAATATTTCTACTATTTCATTCTTTCATAGTTAAATTGTAAAAGCACGTTAAACTGTTGGGTCTTGGCTGTCCTTTCTAGATCTTTGAAGGTCAATACGGGTAACACAAACCCTGGAAACCCGAGTCCATCTTGAGTATTATTTTACTCTGTTTCTGGGTTGTGGAGACAGGTCTGATAGACAGCCGGTCAAATTAAAATAAATACCGATATTCAGCTGCATCCAGTTAGACTGGAACCCGACCACAACATAACTAAGAAAAGATTAGACTGATCTATTTGCATCCATATGTGACGAGGGACGTACCTGGCGCGCTGGGCCGGTACGCGTCCTCGTTGAACAGCGGCCGGTCGGTGTCTAGATCCAGTGAGCTGCCGGGGCCCGCGTCCGAATAGATGTCGCCCGGGTTCGCGCCCAGCATGGTCGTGCCTGCCTTCGACATCGGATTGCGTCTGAAATATATTCGTATTCCTGAGTGCTTCGCACTTTTTTATCGTGGTACGCAGGAACCTTCAAACACATTTCATCGAAATCCGTTCACCTGTTGAGGCATGATAGGGCAATATAAAGCAAAGTAGCAGAGTTGCTTTTATAAAATTATATCATATATATATATATATATATATAAGGAGAAACTGACTGACATATTATATTAACGCACAACCGAAACTATTGTCGGAAATTCAACCTAAAAGGGGGTGAAAAGTTGGAATTTCGTTTTTATGCAAAATTTTATTTCATAGCATATTTGAAATTTAGCATGAATAGTAACCAAAATAAATAAAAATGTTTGTTATTAATTGTTTATCAAAACTCCCGCCATAAGACTTTTAGGGTGTGTAACAGATTGTATGGAGGATTCTTATTTCTGAGGTTTATAAACTTGAAACTTGGCACAAATTCTAACGTAAATGAATAATAAAGATCATCATTATTAGTATTTCAAAACTACCCTCAAAACACGGTTTAGGGGTCGTTAAAGCTTTTATGAAAACATTCTCACGAACAAAGTTGCGGGCAAAGTGCTAGTCTATACATATAATAAAATTGTAGAAAAGTGGTGTCTGTACAATGGAAATAGGTATATAAAAAAAAGTAGCAGGGGTTGTGATTATATCGATGCCGAACCCGAGATTGTAATTAATTTTTTTTTTAACTTTTTGTCTGTTTTCTGATTGTCTATATGTCTGTGTGTTTGTGCACGCTAATATCAGAAACGGCTTATTCGTTTTAGATGCGGTTTACACTAATATATTGTAGTAAAGTAACAGATACCCTCGGGCCCTTTCAGAACAAACGATATCAGGAGAAAATGGGTATCCATTATACCGTCGAAAGTCACCACAACAAGGTGGTTTCACAGCTAAAATAAGATTACATGACCAGGAAATAGATGTTGATAACAGATGGGTGATACTTTATTCACCGGTATTATCACGAACTTTTCAAACTCATATCAATGTCGAGGCATGTAACAGTGTTGAATCCTTCACACCCGTCATCCACCTTGACGTTCATCTTGAAGGTGGACAAAGAATATACTTCAACCCTGAAAATGTAACGGAGCGTTTGGACAACCCAAGACTAACCACTCTGCTCGCTTTCTTTAATCTTTGCGAAACAGACGCATTTGCTAAAACATTCTTATACAACTAAGTTCCATCGTATTATACCTATAATAAACAACAGGGTATTTTTAACCGCAGAAGACGTGGAACAGCTGTAGTAGGTGAACCAGGTATTTTTAAAGATCATGTCATTGGTAGGGTTTATACGCTTCATCTAAATAACTCAGAATGCTTTTACCTGCGTCTACAGCTGCACGTTGTCCGAGGGCCTACTATTCTTTTGCCGATCTTCGAAAGGTTGACAATATCGTACACTCTACATACCTGGTGGTGGTGCTGGTGGTGTGGTATAAGTATCAAAACAAATTGGCTGAGGATTTTTTTAGGCACGTACAACTTAATGATAAAAACCCAATTGAGGAGAGATTACGTGAAAGTCAATTGAATCGTTGTTTGTTGGCTATTCAAGATATAGTTACATCTATTGGGGGTAATCCTATTTCTCAACATGGCATGTTGGAGGCATCATTTGACGGTGAACGTATTAATAAAGATTACGCGATGGAAACCAACTATGATCCTATTGCCCTGGCCGAAATTTTACAAACTGATGTCTCGAGGCTAACTGATGAACAGCGTTTGATATTTGATCGGGTGTGCCGCAGCGTTGATAGTACTTTCGCGCTTGCTGTCGCTTCATCAGGCATAGCAGCCACATTGTTGCCAGGTGGGAAAACTGCTCATACAATGTTCAAAATTCCGATCGATTCAGACCGCAC
Organism: Mythimna pallens; assembly: GCA_961205895.1. NCBI lineage: Eukaryota > Metazoa > Arthropoda > Insecta > Lepidoptera > Noctuidae > Mythimna > Mythimna pallens. The sequence continues at coordinate 27,017,291 of OY540824.1, forward strand.
AGAAAGCCCTGTTTGTAATATTTCAAGAAACAGCGATAAACCTAAGGTTCGTGGTGATTGTAGCCTTATTATATGGGATGAGTCCACAATGGCCAATCGAAAACAGTAGAAGCAGTAGACAGAACGTTGCGTGATGTTAAGCAAAATGATCAACCCATGGCTTTTTTGTGGCGATTTTCGTAAGACTCTCCCTGTAATACCACGTGGAACAAGGGCTGATGAAGTAAGAGCCTGCCTAAAGAGTTCTCGACTGTGGCATTACATTATCCCTTTGCATTTGACATTAAATATGCGTGCGCAAATTGGAGGCAACGAAAATGCTCAAGAATTTTCAGATTTGCAGCATATGCTGAGTTAGGCGCCTTTTTGACCTTGCACAGATCAGACAATAATTTTTATTTTATATTTTTTTATTTTTTTATTTTACTGCCTATGTATTCTACTGTTTTTTAATTTTACCTACTGTATGTGTGAGGTACGAATAAACGTTTTTTCTTTCTTTCTTTCTATTTGCTACTTGAGATTGGTAACGGTGTGTATCCGAAGGAACAAGGAAAAGTTGTTCTTAATGAAAACCTATGCAACAAAGTTTCATCAATGCGAAACCTCATATCATCTGTGTATGGAAACGCAACGCAAATACCAACTTGCTAATATTCCTGGCTTTGCGAAAGAGCTATTTTGACGCCACGAAACGACCAAGCAGCAACAATAAACTCTGAAATTTTGAGCTATGTTCCGGGAGATTATGTTTGAGTATATCTCCATTAACAGAGTCATGGAAGAAGGAGAATCTACAATCTACCCAGTAGAATTTTTAGAATCCCTCAATTCTCCTGGACTACCCGCACATAAAATAAAATTAAAAGTAGGCGTACCCATAATGCTTCTTAGAAATTTAAGCCCCCCAAAACTTTGCAATGGCACCAGGTTAAATAAAGGTGACCAATTTACAACTAAATCTAATAGAAGCAGAGATTTTAACAGGGTGTGGAAAAGGTGAAAGTGTTTTCATTCCTCGGATTCCTCTCATTCCAAACAATTTTCCATTTAGTTTTAAACGAGTTCAGTTTCCAGTCAGCCTATGTTTTGCGATGACAATTAATAAAACCCAAGGTCAGACGCTGAAAGTTGTGGGTGTAGATCTAAGTATCAGCTGTTTCTCGCACGGTCAGTTGTAGGTGGCTCTGTCACGGGTTAGCAATCCTAGGAGCCTGTATGCTTTCATCCCCGATGCCCATACGTCTAATATCGTATATAGAGAAGCATTACTGTAAATTTTTAGCTACCCAGACGACGATATATGTAATTCAAAATATGCTGCCTGAAAAGTTACTATTCCACGCGAAGTCGCGGGCACAGCTAGTTAGAAATAAGTGAAGTAATCGGTGCCTACCCTCCCCCGACCTTCCCCTCCTTCCGCTCGCGCAGCAGCTGTCCAATGTAGCTGCCCGGCAGCGCCATCAGCTTCTCGGCGCATGCCTGTTGGTACGACAGCTTGCCGAGGAAGTAGCCCACCATTACCGCCAGCGTCACCTTGGGGAACGGCCCGAAGCGCGGGTTCGGCTTCAGGTTGCCTGTGGGACAGCGCTTCACTTCACCAATGTGCTAAAAACATGCTGAAGGATACATATATTATGGCGACAGGATTTGAAATAAACAATATGCAGGGCAATTAAAGTAAATCGTCGTAGCTCGATTATTCGCAGTTGGCGCTCATGTGTGCAAACTGTAACGCAACGGCTAAGAAGACAGTCATAGTAAACATACTCATAGCATAATCAGCCTTATAATGTTCTCACTGCTAGAACACGGGCCTCTTCTCTAGGAGGGATGTGGTCGCGTAATCTATTCCGCGGGTCCAGTGTGGATTGGTGGAAGTCACATGTCTTCGAAGTTTTTGGTTCTAGATAACTGTAGTTTATCAGTGAAGAGTTTTCTTTTCCGGACCATTTAAAAAAAAAAACAATTTTACTTTATTATGATATTATTGATTAAATGGCGAAGGTTGGTTGTCAGTTATTTTTCACTTCAGTATGTACTAAAATTCTTGACTAAAAAGCATGGACAAAAGCAACTGACCCTTTAGCAACAAAAATGTTTTCCTCATTTATATATTAGTAGGAATAAAATCAGCACCCAAGCTCCTATCTTGGGCCTGGGGCCTAAAAGATTAATATATATATATATAACATACTTTATTGTACACAACCCTTAAATAATAAGATGAATATCTTATTGTAGACCAAATCAAACTAAGAATAAATAATAAAAGATAGATATGGCAAATAAATTGCTGCACTGTTTACATTTACAATGCTTAAAAAAATATGACTGACTGATATCATCATCATCATTTCAGCCGAAAGACGTCCACTGCTGGCCTCCCACAGTGTCGCCACAATGAACGGTCCTGTGCGTCTGGCATCCATCGGACTCCCGCAATCAGTACCAAGTCATTGGTCCACCTTGTAGGAGGCCTACAAGCACTACGTCTTCCGGTATGTGGTCGCTATTCCAGATCCTTTCAGCCCCAACGGCTATCCGTTCTGCGAGCAATGTGCGTGATGTACTGACTGATATAGCAACACTCAATCGAAACTACTGGGTTTGGCAACGTCAAATTGTTCAAAAGGCTTCCTTTTAAGATGTAGGAGAGAACTTAAAAGGGATATTTTTAAATTCAACCTTTAAGAAAGTGCATAGGGGGAATTTCGTCTGTATACAAAACCTTAATCCATGTACCAAATCATATTTGAAACTTAGCATAAATAGTAACCAAGTAAATAATAAAGGTTGGCCGATAGAACACTTTAGGAGGTTTTAAAGATCTTATTTTGTGGGTAATAAACTTTAAACTTGGCACAAATCCTAATAAAAAAACTATTAGTTATTCAAAACTACCCCCAAAATATGATTTGAAGGGTGTTACATTTTTATAAAAACATTCTCGTGAATAAAGTTGTCATACATACATTTTCTTTCTTTTTCTATAATCTACACCTAATACTACGGGTGAGACTGACTGATATAAAGTAGTCATAAAAAAGCTTCAATTATAAAATAAAATCTCCAACACATAGCCTTACTAGTTGCGAAACTTGAAAGATCAAATAAAATAAACAGTCAGTAAAAATTTTAAGACCAACTATGGAGTAGTTGAGTTATTTATAATTTGCCATTGGTAACTCAGTATTGGGTTGTAAGATAAGAGCGACTTAAGGTGATAATGGGCGATAGTAATAAATGTGATTCTTATATACAGAATTAAATCATCAAATATAATCAATACAACTCTTGAAGCATAATTATTAAATATTTTATGAAATCACTGATTGTGTCTATCCAATTTTAACTCGAGAGGTTCAGTTCATTGAAATATGATTATAAAGGTAATTGGATTTGAACACTCGGAAAATCGCATAATCACTGCGCTATGGATTGGACTGCATGACATTTTGTATCAACTCTTTTTATGTGCTTATACAAGTAATTAACTGCACAATTCTAGGCCATAAAGGTATTTTAAAACCACAAACAAATTTACGGCAATTTCAGGAGTGTATTGAAATTTAAAAAATCACAATTCTGTGTCCCCCGTGAGCTCACCTTCACAATGTTATGTGCTTACATTTATCATATTGCACCTTGCTGCTGTGTGAAGAGAACAATAACAACCTGCCTTTACTGAGGAAATTATTGTTAATCATCCACAATTATTTTAATTGCTTATCTTAAACTTATAACAAGTTAATAAAATTTTGTTCTACACCTTATTGTTAGCAATTTGTATTTGAAAACAGTGAGTAACAAATATTTTATATTGTTGTATTGGAAATAAATTAATGTAAGTACCTACACAGTATGGTATTTTGTATACTGTTCACAACAAAGCACAAATTACACAAATAATAGGCAATGAAACCGAAATTTTCCTAGTTGCTAATATTTACTCAAAGAAGTACCTCTGTCAATAAGAGGCATAAGATTTATAGGTTATTTTAGCAGCAGCAATCGCTTGCAGGAAATATATAATATGAAATTTAGAAATAACGCATAAAACGAGCACAATGGACAACTTAGTAGACTGGTACTGACCCTTCTGAATAGCGAAGAACGTGCCGAGGCCGAAGGTGGTACCGAGCGGCAGCGAGCGCTGGAAGAAGCTCTCCCGGTTGCACTCGCCCAGCACGCGCAGTTCGTCCGGAGCGAATTTGTACTCTGACTGAACCAACAAGCCCACAGTTACGCACAGCTCCCTCCAAACACATTGTCACAAGCAAATAACCTTACCGGCAGTACCGGCGCCCGCTGGTCCGGCGCTGGAAGTTGAGTCGCGCTCTCCATGTACCCATATGAATTAGGGTCCGTCATACTTTCAGCATACAAATGACATTAGCCAAAAAATCAGATAAAAACCAATAAAAACAGGACTCGACGATCTAGACCATTACTTTATTGCTTTTCGGAAGCTTTTGGGTCGTGTGACATGACTTGCCGATTGACATCTATTTTTATCTTTGACTTTTAGTGACATTCGATAGATGATGTTGCCAATATAAAAAAGTGAAAAAAAAAAACAATTCAATATACACAGAAACTATCGCACCGAATACCTACCTATTATCACTTTGCAAGGTAAATAAGGATTGCTCAGAGTTATCGTGGCCTTGGCAAAGAGCTATTGAAGGAACACAGTTGGTGACTTTTGTCTCGTTCCTCCTAGAAAACAAGAAAATACAGAAAATTTTAAGAATTAAAAAATATTGTGACAAAATAATTAATTCAAAGTTCTTAAGAATAATATTGTTCTGGGAGTAGCAATAGACTCCAAGTCTAATTTATCTGGGGATTGTTCTAAAGAGTTACCGTGCCCTCGCAAAGGGCAACTAAAGGAACGCTGTGGGTTTTACTTAAAATCTAACTTGCTCTATCCAAGAGAAGGAGACCCAGAAATCATTCAGATATTTCTTAAGTAACCAAAAAAAATTGCTGTTTATTTTTTATTGATATAGTACGGTAGGGTAAAGAGTACTAAAAATACTTTTTAGCTCTAATAAAAAGTTAATTAAAAAATCTTCATCAACAACGAAGTTATACCTACATTTCAAAGGTACTACTGCTCCTGCTGATTTAGTCAATAAGTGAACCCTAAAGTCACTGAAGTATTTTGATGTATCGCACACCGGGTGCAATAACGTCATAAATGCTAAAATTGCTGAAATGAGTTGTTGATCACAAATGATGTGAACATGCGTCTACACCCGGCGCAGCAATATCATAAATGTAACTCTAAATAACTAACTTTTAATTTAGCTTTCTGCACAATAAAGAAATTGTGTGGCTGTATTTTTTACGAATGAAATGCTTTTTTGCTTGGCTGTAGTCAGTCATAATTTTTATGGTTGGCCTTTTGCAGCTAAACCTATGAGGTTGTCGTCTGCATAACCGGATTTGACAATATACGGAATTTTTAAAAGAGGATAGTAAGAAGTAGCAAGTAGGTAAGTACTTCATACCTTCATTAATTTGCCAAATCTCTGCGCTGCGCGCTGGCCTCTCATTCGGCTATATTGTTACTAATAACAGTGACATCTATGTTTGGACCCTTGAGTCCGAAACTACAAGCGGCTTCTTGGCGTTGATGTTCACAGTATAATGAAGATAATACTAGTAGTCCGGTCAATTTAGACATTCGAAGGTGGATAAAATCCCAACAAGCTGAAAATCAGTGAAATTGTTCAAAACAATTATAAATAATATTTAAAAGTTCCCCATCATTCCCGTGTATAAAAAAAAAATTCAAGGTCAAAGGTCAAAAAATATAGGTTTCGCGATTTTCAGCAAAACGTTAACCGGTACCTACCTACCGGTATTCAGGTAAACGGTACCTACCTTAGACAAAAATTGTAGATCATAAAATTACTCGTATTTATAAAAAATGTGTCAATAATTTTTTCTTACGAGCCATTTTTTGGTTTAGATTGACCGGACTGTAGAGAAGTCGCTGTCGGTCTTAAACTAACACCTAACTGGGAAAAAGAGCAAGAGTATTTCTGATAATATTCTCTAAAATATACATAAAAACCAACCATGAGAATTTAAGAAAAGTCTGTATTAGTTTCACGTACGAGTAGAGGTACCTACTCGTAGATTAAGGATGTAATGGAAGTGGTTATAACGGAACCGAATTCGGAACGTGGAGTTTTTAAATTTGGTTTTTAGTTGAAATCGAAAACTTAATTCGGAACCAAAGACAGAACTGGAATCGGAACCGAAATCGGAGGAGGAGGATGACATTTCATTGCATTGTCAGAATTTTACTGACTAAAACCCACCACTATTTTCTTTCGTTGCCTTGCATTCCAGGGCCGGGTTTTCCTTTCAATGGAGATTGAATTCGTAAAACTCCGGGCGGGTGGTTCCTGAAATGAGTATTTTGAGCTCAGTACGTCTCAATGCCAAATTTTGGCGGATTTTCCGGCTAAAGTGCGGGCAAGCTAAGTTGGCGCGTGGCCGAAATCAGAACTAATAGTGTGCCGCCATCTTGAAGTTTATGTCATGTATCAGGAGAATGTGTTGTATTCTGTGTTTTTAATAATATCCAAAGTAAATAATCGTCATCATTATACCGAAAGTGATTAAAAGTGCAGGCAGAGATATTATCTTCGAAATCAAACGTGCTTGTTAAGACGAATGAGAAAATATAGGGCTTACGGTACCATTTTTCAAAGTTAGACCCATTTGTCAAATAATTTTTCGGATGACCATAACTATAAAATTCCCCTGCATATTCGTACCCCCAGCGATGCCTGGAGGGAAACAGGATTTGTAAAAAATAGACTAAAATCTTAATCAAGTGATTATCATGATGATATGAATTCTGCAAACTTCATCCATGAAAGAAAAAGCAGTGATAAATCTTGAACCGTATTGTAGTAATGGATAATGCATCATACAACTGCACTTAAATAAACAACTACTGTAACGCCAGAAGAAAGACAAAATAGAAGACAAATAATTTGAATCGGATAGGTTTAATGGATCTCAAAATGGACAAATTAACAATGGAATCATCCGACTCTTCTTATAAATATTAGCATGGATTCTGATGCAATGAAAAGTGCTAAGTGCTAGATATTCAATAAAAGATTTACAAAGTTCTCATGTTTTTTTTTTTAATAACTAAGGTAGCTGAAAATAACCTATAATCCAATCCAGATACTTACCTAGGTCTCTAATTGTTTTTTTTTAATCTTTATAAAAATAACATACTTGAGAGTTAAATGACTAGGCACTTTCATAGCTAGACCTTTTTTTAAATGTGGTAAATCATCCAATGAATTGTTTACTTTCTTTTTAGTAGGTACTATAAATGCTATAGCTAATAAATACTTTAAAATACGCTATTATGAAAGAGCGTTTTTAATTAAATCAAGGAAAATAGATTTGTTAGACTAGCTCAAAGCACGCCCCCAGCGATGCGCCAAGTTAACACGCCCGCCTTCTAACCCCCGATTTCTGAATTAAGCATTTGAATTGAGTATTTCTCAAACTACTTTAGCCTGAAAACCTGTCAAAATTTGGCGTTAAAGTACGGTTTGAGACATACTTAACTCAAAATACTCAATTCAGAAATCCGCCGTAAAGTAGGTAGAGTTTGAGAAATACTCAACTATAAATACTTAAATCAGAAATCGGAGGTCCAACCAATACGAAACGAAACAAGTCTGTAATTGACAGGAGGCACGAGGGGAAGGAGGATCTCCGTACGAATGGTTTATATTTCTTTGTACCTTCGATATAAGTTCGGAATCGGAGGTCCAAAATAAATCGGAAGTTCCGAACTTTCGGAAACGAACCTCCATAACATCTCTACTGTAGATTGGCCACTAACCCAAGATATCAGGTAAGCTTCGTATGCCTTTACTCAAACGCACATATTAACAATACTTTATCCAGTATGTTTTACATAATTATGAGAAAACCAACCAACCAAAGGTTCAACCAGAGGTTTGAAGTAACCTCTGGAGCGGTCCTAGGATCTTGGAGAACAGGTAGGTATAATAATAATTATGCCATTTTTTTGGGAATTGGCTGGCGGTCGCTTCCTTCTGCAAAGCAGTAATATTAGCGAAGTAAATTTAATGATAATTGACATCCGCACGCTCCAGCCGCCGCGACCTCAACCCTGACTACCAGCCATGGTAAGTTTTGGCTTGTGGACACCAAGCAATGGGTAGCTCTCCGGCTCTCCAGTAGTCCGGACCAAGCCCAAGTCGTCGATAGTGCGTGATGCCCCACGCGCTCCTCAAAAAGATGTCAACAAAACCGTCGGGGCACAGCAGGGCCGATGCCCGCTGGTGCCGCAGGGATTTTCCTAAAAGGAAAACTATAATCCTAGAACGTAAAGAACAACTGAAGAACACTCGCACCACCCTAGAGCGCGACGAGAATTCATTGGATGTTTCGGCGACCTCCTTGACGGGGTCAGCGTTGTCGCTGACCCTTGACCCTGACCTGACGCAGACAAAACGCTGGTCCTTGCACAGGGAGTCGTATCAGGCGGCGGTCGAACTAGCTAATTAGGTCGTGGAGAGGATCCAGCAGTTGGGATTCGAGATGGCACTGCACAACTCCGAGGCCATGTGTTTTTATGGCCCTTGGAACGCGCCACCACCGGTTTTCCAAATAACGATAGGAGGAGTTCACATCGGCCTCGAGTCGACGATGAAGTACCTGGGACCCGTCCTCGAAGAGGAGCATTTCCGACGTTTGGAACAGGAGTGGGTTTTAGTCAGGAAAAGTCTGACACGCCCTCTTGCTCCAACCAAGGGTAGATTACATACGGACACCCCACCCCCTTTCTAGATGTTGCAGTTGATGAAGTTTTTATGTTCACTGGAGATGATAATAATAATAATATAATATAATAATAATAATAATATTCCACAACTGTCACACAACGCCGTCTAGTCCCAAGCTAAGCAGAGCTTGTGTTATGAGTACTAGACAACTGATAAACATACTTATATATTCTAAATACATACATATATAGATACATTACACCCAGACACAGAACAAATGATCGTGCTCATCACACAAAATTTGTCCTGGGTGGAAATCGAACCCACGACCTCCGGCGTAGCAGTCAGGGCCACTAACCACTAGACCAACAGGCTAGTCAAAAACAAAAAAGATAGCGCCTACCTCTAATACCTGCGGCCGCTAACACTTCTCTCTTGTTATCATATGTCAAATTATCGCCCTACCACATCATTCTGTAATGACGGCGAAATTTTCGTGGCGATTCTTTGAGTTACATTGACAAGCAAACTCCAAGACAACGTCGCGCGTCCGCCTTGAGGCACGATGCACTCACAGCGCTCTCGCCGTGAGACGCAACCTCTCAAAGCATCTCAATAATTTTTAAAACTAACAAATGTGCAAAGATTTCTCTTGAACATGTGAAAATCACCGCTACATGACCGCAAAGACGAGTCACGAATCGCGACGATTATTTGACGATAGCAGGGCTTACTATCAGCGATTCACTCACTCGTAGGTGGCCCGATATGAACCATCTCACTTTAAAAGTTCAAATAAAAAGCGGTGATGTTTGTTAATTGGTAGGTATTGGTAGACACATTGAATAATGAAAACGAGATTTCAGCATACAGGTAATGTTTATGCTGTGGTGGTAAAATCGGATGAAAAATTAAAACGCGTTAGTAGCGTTCCTTTTCTAACTTTACAAACTCCGGCGCAGTCCAAGCACGTCTGTGCCGAGCCGCACACGCCTTGCCTCTTGTATCACATTGCAATTCAACGTGGACGAAATGTTCATCATCGTATTTAAAAGAATTTTTTTATAAAACGACTTAGTAAAAAAAATTATATTTATATATTACCACAAAATTCCTTTTACAATGAATTACAAAGAACAATTTACCTACGTAGTAAAAACGAGGAAATTGTAAAAAAAATAAACACCCAACTTCATAAATGGTATAATACTTTGACACCGTAAATATTTTTTACACCTATTTCCATCAGGGCAATTTTGTTTTATTTCTGTCCTTTCGAAAAGTAAGACTTATCCGACCCGTACCGTTTGAAAAAATAAAAACTACGATGTCAAAGGGCCACAATGAAAGCTCTGGACTGGTGTTTATCATCTAGCGTTTCTCCTCGACAGCTGTTTTTTATGAAATAACTAACAAGACAATACGAGCTTCATATTACGCAAATTAAATCTGGCATTATACCTTCAACAAAAGCTTTAAAAAATTCAAAGTAAACACTGACTTATGCAAAGATTAATGCGGTTATAAATCATCAAGTGATATAATAAAAGCATTATCATTGATAAGCATACTTAGGTACTCGTATTTACCTACATTTCACATGCGCATAATTTCGATTATAGACTATATAATAGCTGCAGGTGCCAGGTTACTGGGTATTCATGGAGACATTTTATTTGCAAAATTCATTTAAATTTGTGACTATCACAGTTCTCAAACACAACTATTAAAAATAGGATAAAAGTTAAAAGTAAAATTGTGCAAGTTCTGGCAAAGAAAAGAAGCGCACCGAGTCGCGCCGACGTCGTGCACAGCTGTACTGTGACGGGAAAGTAAATATACTTTTTTGTCTGTTGGTTTAAAAGCCTTTCGACATGGGTAATTTGAAGATTTCACTTCTTCTCTGGCTTGGGAGGAGGGTAGTTTTCGGCGTGGTACTTCCGCAAGACGTTGCCGAGGTGGCTGTTAGGCGGCAGCTCCCGCAGGCGCTGGTCGTAGCGGCCCTGGAACGACAGGCGCCCGAGCACGTAGCCCACGAATGCAGCCGCCATCATCTTCGGCACTGGCCCGAAGTGCTGGTGCGATCGCAAGATGTCTGAAAACATTCATAGAAGTAAGAAGTCATGGGAAGGAACCACCACCAAAATTTTTTTACACAATTTTTTAAATAAGTTTCTCAATCGTTTTTTGGGTACTCTTACTTCTATGAAAATTTTCGTGGCGTCTCCTACTGACTCTGCAATCGGTCTTTCTTTTCTAAAATAAATAACTAACAAAGTATGTTACCGTTCTTTATGGCCGCATATGTCAGACTTGCCAGTATCGCGCTGAAGGGCAAGCAGCGACCATAAAAGCTCTCTCTGTCGCATTCTTCCAGCGCTTTCATCTCCTCCTGCGTGAACTCATAGTACCTCTGAAATATACGAGGCGATGTGTGTGAGTGCGGTCACTAGGGAGTGGGTGTGTGTGTATGCGTGGGTGTCAAGAACTGCGTACCAGCGGGTGCGTCACGTTATGCACAGGTCCGCAGGAGTCCTTGGTGCGCGACTCCGCGTAGCAGCCACAGGTTTCGTCCTTACTTTCATCTTTTTTGCTCCCACTCATAGTATCACTTTTTACTTCATCGTCGTTTTGGAAAAAATCGACTTACATTATTTTTTTTTATTTCTTTTTCTATATTTTTTTCATTTTTTTTTTGCAATTATTTTGATTTGTTACAATTTTGAAGGCATCAGTCAGATTGAATTGTTAACTGACAAGTGTGACAGTTATCCTCTACAAATAGTTCTGAGTGGCCTGTTCTGTTCAATAAACCTCTTAGTTAACTTAATTTTTAAATATTATTCCTAAACAGTTTAGCACTTTTCAAATATGCATTAAGTACAAATGGATTACCTACTATAGAATAGATTGTATTTTTTGTGAAATATTACAGGCTGGTAAAACTGTAGTAATTGTCAACAGAGACAAATATAATCAAACGTTAATCCTTCAGTGTCAAATTTATAGTTACATTTGCAAAAATATGCCGCAATTTAGGTGCGCGGAAGCGAGTCACAGTGCCGAGTCATCAATATAGTGGGTGTAGCGAGGTGTGGTCGCGTGCTGCGGGCGGGCGATGGCGCAGGCGCTGCTGCTGGCGCTGGCGTGCGCGGCGTGCGCGTCGGCAGCGCGCTATGTGGACTACGGCGGCGTGAAGATGCCGGCGTACGGCGCCGGCGACTACGAAGCGGCGCGCGAGCCCGGCGCCGCGCCATCGTACGACTACCGCGGCCACTCGCCAGACGCGCCCGCTTCGCCCGACTATAAATACGAGGAGGCGCCTCGCGGTCAGTCACGTCAGCTCACGTCATCGTCACCCTTACATTTACTACTCAGCTTCAAGCTTCCGGTTAAATTGAACGGCGAAGTGAAGTTTTTTTTTTATAATCAGATAGTACTGGAACTTACAACATATTAGCCATCTACACTCGTGAGCTATCAAATCACCTCAACCTACAAGTGCACTTTGCAGATGTTTTCTTCAAAGAATACTGAACTGTTTATAACTATTATATTTAATATAACTTTATACATTTACTGTCCGTATATATAATAGGCAGACAAGGCAGGCCAGTTGAAGTGTGGAAGTTGCTGCGAGTCGATGGATGGACGTGGTTAGCTTTGTTCTTCAATAAGTTGTTACGGGAAGAAGCCATAACTGATGATTGGTGCAACAGTTCCCTGGTGCCCATCTTTAAAAACAAGGGCGATGTGCTTGACTGAAAAAATTATAGAGGAATAAAGCTAATGTCACATACTATGAAAGCCTGGGAGAAAGTTATTGAAAGGAGTGATTCCGAGCGATGTACAGTCAACGCAGTACCCAAGTCCGTTCTACAGTGGGCAACACTGGCAGCTTCAATGTGACTGTCGGCTTACATTAAGGGCTTACACAACGGCTTACACAACCCATGACCCCAGTAGCCTTCGACCCTAATGGGCCCCTACGGTTTTTCTGATATCTCCTAGAGGTGCGCGTGCACTACGCGCCGTCAACGACCTGGGCTCGGTCCGAACGGTTACCAGACGGTCGGACGGCGAACTACCCATTGCTCGACGTCCAGAAGCCCGCGTCTACTGTGTCTGGTAGTTGAGGTCGGGGTTTCAGCGGCTGGGGCGTGAGGATGTGCCCTCACACGTGCAGCCTCCACCTTGGCTTGGATCCCTCCTCGCTCCGGACCAGGCCCTGGTTCAGGTGATAGCTCCGGACTAGGCCCGGCGCGAGAGGTCGCTGCCACCGATTGTCTCCACGAGGATATGGCGGTGTTCCGCCCAAGCGGGGCTCACCTCCACCGTACGCTCCACCATGTCCTCCGGGTGGTTCACAGAATGGTACACCAGGGCGTTTTTTCCGCCTGAATCCTATGCTGGAACCTCCCGAACTTATCATGTCCGGTGAGGACCTGCGTCATGCAGAAGGTAAAGACGCCGTGTCGCCTCTCCAACCACTCTTTGGACTTGCCGCCATGATTATAGCGTGCCCAATATTGACACGATAGGTAGTTAACCTCGAAATTATTTGATCTATTTTTGAGACAGTCTGCACAGTGGATGAAGCTCTTGATTCCTATTTCTATAAAAAATATTAGAGCAATTACATATGTATGGCATGCCAGTACATCATCAGTATGTGTAAGTATTATGGTGCCTATTCATCACACGGTTGTACATTTTTGTGTTAGGTATTTGTGTTTGCCCGCTTCATGAGCGAGTGCCATCAGAACAAATTCTTTCGCATCGGTTCGACGTTCTCTATACCATGGACACAGTATTAATTACAGTTTTATTGGGCAATTTTTGCATAAATACATGAATACAGAGGATGTCATAATAAGCGAAGCCAATTCGAAAATTCGTCTCGGCCTCTTGGGTAGGTTTATTTTACTTCTGATAAACAAGAAGTTATGGGGCTGGCGGCATGCTGGAAGTGCTATAGCAGCACTGGTCTCATTAAAAATACAGCCCTACGCAAACTACTAACCAACCTGAGCTAGATCTTATCCTTCATTCAAAATAAGAATAAGAACGTACTTTTTATTTGCAGTTAAAACTGAAAAACCTGCGAAGGATTCGGACGAAGCAGAAGTGTGGCGCAAACCGGGGAGAAAGCAAAGAGGGCTGTTGAGACCCCCCATAGACAACGCAGCAGATGCGCGCGCGCATCCACGCAGCGACGACGACGTGCCCGCGCCACGATCCACCCGCGATCGCCACCCCAAGCACCGCTCTCGGCTCAAGAGCGACGCAACCGACGAGCCCGCGCGGCGGCCCGCTAAATATAGTCGAGATAGGAAAGATGATGTTAGTGATATAGATAGCAAAGACTATTTTCCTGTAGATAAAGATGACTTTCCAGATGATAAGAGTAAAGAATTCGAAGAAGATGTTAAATTTGTAAACGAAGCGACCACCAGGCGCGGGCCCCGGAGGAAGCCTCGAGACAGGTTCATGAAAAGGAAGAGCAGTGACCTGGACATGGCGTACGACGATGAAGACGAGCTCGATCGGCGCGTGAAGGAAGGCGAGGCGGAAGTGGCGCGGCGCACGCGGCCACCCGAGCTCATGGCTGTGCCGCAAGCGGCGCGGGCGCGCGCTCGCGAGCGCTTCCTACCGCCTGATGACGAGGAGGACGAGCTGCAGCGCGTGCAGCCAATCGGCAAGCATAAGCCGAAGCCCTATGAGGACTACGATGACTACTACGACATGAAGCGCGTGCACAACATCAAGAACAAGCTGCCGTCGCTACTGCGCCGCACCACAGGTATGTACGCGCCTGCTTTTCAGTTTTTATATTAGGTACTAGTCGTTAGTAGGTTCGCTGTCGTTCATATGTCACGCGTCTGATGCGTAGATTTCCAATAGGTAATTTATTTTGAGAGTAAGACTTGTCCAAGGCGTCTCTTATAAACCATCATCTAAGAAACTGCCAATTACAAAAGTAATGTCGGGCTGCTGCTAAAAGGAAACTAAGGGAGAGTGATGGTTTATACAACTCTTAATACAGCGGGCGTCGATTGTCAAATCTGATAGTATGAGGAATAATCGATAAATATTCAATGAGTCTCACCAAAATCAGGCCCCGATTTTGGTGAAAACTAAAACTGCATCATCGAGTTTTTGAAAAATCAATATTCGTGTCGCTAATAGGAATCAAATTATGGGAAGTAATGAGATATGACGAAATAAGGAAACTGTTAAAGAATAAGATGAATCAAATTTCAAAGCGATTAAACTAAGTAACAATAGTTATTTGTTATACAAGAGTGCAAACTTGCTTTTTAACCGCGTGCTCAATTTTGATGACCGAGCAAGCGAAGGATTATAAAATTAGAATCCTGAGCGTTAGCGAGAAAATCAAAAGAGCACGAGGTGAAAAATCTTTGCACTCGAGTGCAACACGTAACTTTTCATCCCACCTCAGCGAGGAAATGACTAAATGCAAAAAAAAAAACCATTTACAATCACAAGATACTATTACCTACTACATTATGTGTAAGTATTACAGAATAATGTTTAAATTATAACAAATAATACTTAGTTACTAAACAATACAGTTACATAAGTTGAGTGTAATATTTTTGTTAGGTACTGTAATTTTGGTGTTAGTGACTTGTGTACTGTTTTTTGGTAAACTATCTGCCATACTTCATAGTTGTACCGATTCAGCGGATTCCCTTGGTATAAATGTTGGCGAGAGAGGGCGATGGTTAGATGTTTCGTAACGGCTCATTTGTGATGTAGAAGGGCCAGTCCATGAATCTGACTGAGGCTCTTCCAGTGCAATGGCTCCGACGATGCCTTTACATATTTTAGACTTATTTTGGATGGAATCCTCTATGTATCCCTCTACAACCGCATTGGACAGGAGATCAGCTCCTAAGTCGCACAAAAGTGTGGCTGAAGTTCGTCGAAAACAATGACCTGTGTAAAACGGGGGTTCTGGAAGTTCAAGAAAAGTTGCTATTTCTCGTGGGATACTGCCAATTTTATTAGCACCCATAGGCTGTTTGACACACTTTCCGTTGCGATATTGTAGAAAGAATCGATTGATTGAAGTGTTAGGCGGGCGTAAGGCTTGATATTTCTCAACAATTGTTACATGACATTCCTTGCGAATGACGATGTTGCAGTTTTTTTTTAACCGACTTAAAAAAAAAGGAGATGTTTGGCTGAATGTATTTTTTTTTAATGTATGTTCACCGATTTCTCGGTCAATTATAGACAGATTTTGAAAATAATCATTTGATTAATAGGTTATGCTTCCGAGTTGATCTCATAGAAATATTGTTATGATCTGATGATGAACTGCGAAGATATGGAACGGAACTCCAATTAGGATCATAGCAGAACTGTCTTAACAAGTAAAATGGGTTTGTTTATACGTATAGTTGATGACTGACTGAATTTTTTGTTTTCGGTGGGTAATCATCTATGACATCCCCCGCTCTTGGGCTGAACGGGAGATAGTGTCAGACTTTTACTGACTCAAAACCCACTCCTGTTCCTTCGTTGCCTTCGTCCCAGGGCCCCGGGTTTCGTTTTCACACTACCCGTGGCCCCAGTAGGCTTCGACCCTGCCCTCTACGATTTGCTGACATCTCTATGAGGCGCGCGTGGAAAAATACGTGCCGTCGACGACTTGGGCTCAGTCCGGACGGTTACCGGACGGTCGGACGGCGGGCTACCCATTGCTTGCCGTCCGCAAGCCCGCGCCTACGGTGGCCGGAAATCGGGATCGGATCCCGGCGGTGGTTGGGGCGTGAGTACCGTTGCCTCACTCGATCGGCCGCCTCCTTTGCTAGCAGTAATTGCTTCGCAGAAGGAAGCGACCGCTTACCACTCCTCGCTCCGGACCATGGCCTGTACCAAGGCCCAACGCGAGAGATCGCCGCCGCCGATCGCCCCCACGAGGACACGGTGTTGCTCTGCCCAAGCGGGGCACACCTCCACCGTATGCTCCACTGTGTCCTCCGGGCGGTCCACACAGTGGCGACACCCGGGCGTCGCTTCCGCACGAATCCGGTGCAGGAACTTCCCGAACTTACCGTGTTCGGTGAGAACCTGCGTCATGCGGAAGGTGAGGACGCCGTCTTTCCAACCACGCCTCAAAGAGGGGACTTACCGCCATAAAACCTAACTCTGTTTGGGATTATTACAATGCTCATGAGCTACATTCTGGCTATAAGGTACCAACGAGATAATCTGATGATGATTAGCTGAGGGGTACTTTTTAGTTGTGCTACACATTTTTTTTACAACTAAAAAGTGTTAATTTTTTTTTTTTAAGCTTTTTGTCTTTGTATTATGTACATTAATTAATAGTAAGTCATCGGAATGTTTCACAATGTTTTTAACATTAAGTTGTGTTAGTTCATTAGTTTTATATGCTCCAGTTATACCAATAATAAGAACACCCGGTAATGTAAAGAGTGGATAAATTAATAAAATTGATATGCATGCATAATAATTCCTATCAACATGTACTAAGTACGTATTAGATTATGTTAAGTAGTTGATTAATATACTTAAGTAGATACTGAATGTGCTTACTTTTGCCGCCAAATATACGGAATCAGGTGCTTCGTTAAGCAACTTTTCAATTTCAGATGCTGTGAAAACCTTCGATTTTTTTGGTTGGTGACCAGATGAGGCTCTTTTTAAAAAGGCCACTAATTTAGGATAGGTATCGATATGTATGTCTTTTTTCATCTTTATTGTTACTTTAAGCATCGAATACGTACTCCATAGAGTGCTTGATTTGCTGGTTTCGGATAATTTAATAAAATATGCCAGCAAAACGTTTTCTGAGAAAGTTTTGGCTCCTTTAGCTAGTCGCCACGTGTTAAACATATCGTACTGTTTCAAATACTTCTCGCGTGATTGTTAAGCGATAAAGCTCATTTGCGCATTATTAACAGTTTCAGTCAATTCTGTTGGCGTCAAATAAACTTCTTCGTCGCTAGAATCTCTCATTTTAGGTTTTTCACTTGTATTCAAGTTTCTAGTTTCAACATAAGGTTTTAACAATATGACGTGAAAAGAAAATGGCGCGTGCATAGGAAATTAAAAAAAGAAGTACACCAACGAGGTTCCGAGTCAGTATTTAAAAAAATAATAAGTTGTATGATAAATTGGTACCATGGAGGTAAAAGTAAATAGGTTTAATGATATTTTGAATTTACAACTTACTAGACACGATGTTCTAAATACAATTTACTTTATCCTTTAACGGATAAAAACGACTTTTGCACTGAGATATCAAAGAACAAAATTATTCTTTCCGAGATGGGGGGGATGAAAAAAAAGTATTGTTCTAAAAATTGTTCTTTTAGTTTGCCACATGTCATTACTTCCCAGAGCTTCATCCTAATTAGTGATCATTTCGAATGATGTAATAGTAGGTACAGTGTGTTCATTTTTTCCAAAACAATGAATTTAATTCTGAGCTAGGCTAGGCTAGAAACTTAACAAAAAATCCAATAATGCAGTTTTAGCTAGCGAAAATCGAGCCCGCCACTAAGTACTTTTGTTATTCCGCACATAGATTCGGACTAAGGAATTGACCATCCAGGCCCACTTGAAAAAAACATCGTGTATATTATCGACCGTAGGTTTCGAGGAAGAATTATTAGATAAATAGCAACATATAATATGTTACATATTAATACACACAGTGGCGGATTTACTAGTTAAATAGGCTTCAGTCTGGAGACATCAGCTTATTTGTTGGCTTTTTTCAATATCTGTCAAGCAATTTACTGATGTAGTGGTTTAATTATATATTTTTTTAATATATTAATTTATATTTTTGAGTAGTTGACTCAGGTAAACTAATGTCTCTCTTTGGTGGGGTGTATTGGTAACAGACTTAAAAATAACATTACATTTGTATTAAATACGATCGGGTGCGCTACTTTAGGCCTAAATTAAGATATGTTTGTTTGTACTACTTGAAACTATTTAACGTGCTTCAACATAATGAAGCATGATGATGAATTGATGATGCAGAAAGAAATCTACAAGACATATTTCCGGTAATGAAAAATTTTCACTAGTTTTGAATGTGAGCTTTCTGTATTCTCCGTTGATAGTAAAAAAAATACTCGTGAAAGTATTATTTCGATACGTTAATACTAGGTGCGAGAGAGGAGAGAAAGTAAGGGGTGGCCGGCACCTAAGCCGGCCACCCCTTACTTTCTCTTAATTCATATGCTTTTCAGCGAAATTTGCCACCGTAAACAGTAACTACCCGAAGTTCAAACATTTTTAGGCTCGCTTCGCACGGTCTCTTATTTATAAGAGAAAATATATTTCTAATTATACTTTTCTGACCATAGCAAAGAGTTTTAACTTTTTGTTTAACCTATACTTGGGGGCAAATCTTGGTTGGACGATAGGTTGGGGTTTGCGAACTGGTACCTGATAAGCATAATCAGCCTTCCAATTTTCCCATTGCTGGGACGCAAGCCTCCTCTCTATGAGAGGGAATGGGCCATAATCCACCACGGGGGCCCAGTGCGTGTTGGTAAATGTCATATACCCTCGAATTATTGGTTCTAGGACATGCCGGTTTCCTCACGATGTTTTTCTTCACCGTTTTGAGAGCAGTGGTTATGAAATAAATTACACAAAGTAATGCGCCATGCTGAATTTGAGCCCGTGACGTACAACTCGTAAGTCGGGCCGTTACCACTCGGCCACCACTGCTCTTGAAGAAGCCTTGCATGTGGTACCTAATAATGGTTATATATTCATTTATTTACCAGTATATAACTTGTTTCTGCCGGCATGAATTTAGGAAATTATCTAATGAGAAACTACTCTTCTTCTTTTTATATACATTTTATTCCTTCTACGGAATAAAATGTATCTTAAGTGCTATTCCAGCAAGTGTGCTAAATTACATTCACTTGTATTCAGTCGTTTGAGCGTGGAGGAGAAACAAACATACACACTCACACATACCTACTTACTTTCATCTTTATAATACTAATATTAGAGAAAACTAACAGTTGAAAAAACTAACAGTTGCAAAAACTAACAGTTGCAGAAAACCTTAAAATACAATAACTAGCTTCTGCCCGTGGCTTCGCCCGCGTGAAAGTAAGTTTCTCCATACAAACTGGAACCCCGCTTCATCCCTTTAGGGGCTGAATTTTGAAAATCCCTTCTTTGCGTTTTTGCCTACGTCATAAAATAAAACCTTGAGCAAACACGCTTCTGGTTCCAATAGTTTTGTCTGTGCATTGATATGTCAGTCAGTCAGTTTCTCCTTTTATATATATAGACTAGCTTTTGCCTGCGGCTTTGCTCCCGTCAACAACTACTCTATTCTACTCTACTCAACTTTACCCCACTCCAGACCACCCCACCCCACCCCACCCCACTCCACCCCCTCCACCCTACTCCACCCCACTCCACCCCACTCCACCCCACTCCTGAGTATTTCCATTGCACCAAACTTTTATGTGAGTTGAACCTTTTTTGAATAAAATCAGTTTGGAGTTTTCTAACATGTGTCAAACTATAATGTAATTTAAATCAAAGTTCTAAGGAGTATATAATATATCAACTTCAAAGCAAATCACACTCAAAATAACTTTCTACCCATTTTTAACCCTGTTAGGTTAAAGTAAAGAGGAGGTCAGGTTAGGACTCATGCCGTCATGAGTGGGGAAAATGTGACAGCTGGCGGCAAATGTGTAAATCCGCCACTGATTACACTAGTTAGCTTGTAACGCTTTATTAGGCTGCCTGTACATCAGCTGCATAGCGAGAGTTGGTTGCGTTACACCAAGAGGCTCATCTTGCTGGAGCTCAGCTCAGCTTCGGTGGAACAGGCTTCAGCGCAGAATTCATGCACTCATTGGTGGACTTTTACTTTTTAACTGCTTGCTGACTAAGCACATTTTGTCTTGCTTACGACCCATGCATCGTGCAAACATTCTTGACCTTAGATTAGTGTGCGTAAAGGCTGTTTCAAGTAAATATAAGGAAATTACGCTTTCGTTGTTTGTAAGTGATTCGAATCGGCTCGAAGAACGGAAAGCTAACGAAAGGCTCGTTGTGTGTGCTCAGAGAGGGTCTCCCCGCCGACCCCGACGAGCTACCTGGACATGCTGTGGACACACCGGCGCCTGCTGCCCAACGAGGACGCCGCGCCGCCCAGCACCGTCAGCACGGCGCGCGTGCCTAGTCCGCGCCCGCGTACTCCCACCACCACTACGACCAGTGCCACGCGCCGCACGCGCACTACCACCACGCCCACCACCACCACCACCGTCAGCACCACAACCGTCAACGCCACGGCACTGTCACTCGCAGAGAAGTCCAGACTGTCCATCTTGAAGAAAGACCAGCGGAAGAAGGGCCAACACATGGACGCGCCGACGCTGAAGCCACCGGTGCTGCTGCAGGTGACGCACGTGCTACCCACCGTCGTGATGGTAGAGCCGCCGTCCAGTGCGCACTCTTGGCTGCGCATGCGCGACCTATCCGAAGACTCACCCGAGCGCCTCGAAAAGGTGAAGAAGATGATGCGCCATAAGCTGGTGGCCGACGCCAAGAGCATCCATGACCTCACTAATAACTGGGACGACATGGTGTGCGACTACGTGGACGTGGCGCTGTTGGACGCGCAGGGGCGCTCGCGCGCCGCTCGCGCTCGCCCCCGCCGCGCTGCGCTCCTCCCGTGCCTCGTGCTACAAGTGTATCTATTTGTTTAATGTGAAGTCATTTGTTTTGTCCTGTACTTGTTGCGTAACTTGTTTTTGTTAATGTGGTAAAAAGATAAGCAATAAAAAATGAAATTCTTTTATTTTTTCTTTGTCTAACAAAGAACGTTATTCGGCTGACTGAAAAAAACTTTCTATTCAAACCTTCTCAAAATTAATTAATACATAGGTTTATTAGTACACCTTTATTATATTTTGTTGGTAGTATATGGCTTAGTTCACACAGCTATATTTTGTTGCTAGTTAGTAGATATTTAAAGGTGCAATGTTAGTATCACATAGCTCTTGATATGGTAAAAGTAAATCCCGTACAGAGGTTTTCGTATAGCCCTGTGATCTAACCATTTTACTGTAAAACATAAGAGTATAGTGTAGTGTAAGTGTAGCCTAATGGCTGGTACCCATAGTGCCACGAAATTCACTCACACACTTTTAGATCAGAGATCCCCAACTTCCGTTGATAAATACTGGATGTATAGTGTTGTGGGGCTAATCCTCCCAGTTGATGACTTAGCTTACATTGATAATAAGAGAATTAAAAGTAAAAATGTTATTTTAAATTTTCAACAAAAGTCACCCAATTCGATTACCGGTAAAAGTTTTTTTAGCCCAGGCAAATAAGGCGAAAATAAGGGTCTGAATTAGAGCAAATAAACAAAAATTTTTTGCATGGACTTTTGTTTTGATAAATTTCTTTTCAAACGTTTCTCATAAATCTATCTTCTATATAGTACATGTAAAATGCTTTGTCCTGAACGACTGACTGTAGGACCAACGCACAGCCTAAACCACTGATCGTAAAGACCTGAAACTTGGAGGAATTTAAATAACAACCCGCACTGAACCCGCGTGGTGGATTACGGCTCATTCAGATGGAATGGGCCGTAATCTAAAGCGTAGAGAGGAGGCTTGAGTCATAGCAGTGGGAACATTAAAAAGGCTGATTATCCTTATGCTTATGCTTATCATACAGTCCTAAAGGCGAAATAAAAAAAAATACAGCCAGCAATGTACGGGAAAAGTTTCATTTAATCAAGATTCTGAATGACGACAATTTTTTTCAAAAACTTAAGGGTTTAAAAAAAAACATTTCCTAGAACAAGTTTTGTAAAATATTCGAGTAAATAACAATTACCGAGTGCTAACAGAGTTTTCAGGCGTTATCTCTCTTTTTTCGCGTTGCCTTTTCGTCAAACATCCCATTGGATGAAGAAACAAGCTTTTAAACCATGCTCGATAGGAGGGTGAAAACGGACTATCTTAACTTTTCTAATAACTAAAAATGTCATAGAGTGTAAAGCAAACGAGATATTCGCAAAAAAACGATTTGTGCAGCGTACTTGTTGCTGGCGGAACGTTAAATGTTGTAGTTATTGTTGTACAGAGGGCGCGGCGAGGCCGCCTCTCGCTCCGGGCGCTCCGGCCACTAGCGTGGCAGAGCGCGAGCTGAAGGCGGCGTTGGGGGCGCTAGGCGCGCGTCGCAAGGAGGCCGCGCTGGAGCCCGCGTCGCTGCTGGCCGCGCCACTGCAGCCCGCTGCACCGTTGCGAGCCCCTGGGTCCTTGTCCCCCGCGCCTACCTTCGCCCCCGCCGTCGTCCCGCTCGACACCAACCAGCAGTGGAAGGACTTTATCACCGCCAACCGTTGCCCGCGGCTGCATCTTTCTATATATGTTACTTCTTTAGTTTTAATAAACTGTTTGCAAAGATACGAGTATAGAGATATTTCAGTGAGAACCACCTTACTTGCTCTCATTATGATGGCGTCATGTTCTGATGATGATGATGTGTGCTTGTTCCTTAAATACTTGTTTTTTTTCTTTAATTCTTTTTTGTACAACATGAAAAGATTATATGTATACCAGAGTTCATGTACAGTCAGGGGTCAAAAGTGCATTGCACTTCCATCAATGTTAAAGGGTCTAAAATGTCTTTGTAAAAGAGGGTCAATGGTTCATGCCTGAATTGCCCGATTTGATTTGTAGCATAGATTCTATAGTATTGATTAAACTAGTTGTGGACTATAAAGCTTCTACTACAAAGAAATTTTATACACTTGAGCATTGGTAGACTATAACCGCACTTTTGACCCCTGACTGTACATAGGCGAGTTTAACTCGAAGTAACTCAACTTTGAAACTCACCTATTCTTCCAGCAAACCATTGAGTTATATTTTATCGCATTTTCTTACATATATAGTAGTTTGCTAATAGTACGCTCTCGTGTATTTCGCTCATAATAGTACAAAACAAAACTTTATTACGATACAGTATTACGAATACTTATACTAATCAAACATTCGAAGCCAGGCATCCGCCAAACTCCACTTCACCCAAAAAACTCTTCAGAAAGCAGAGCCCATTGATTTTGTTGGAGGCGGCTGTAAGGCGCCTCATCCGCGAGCAAGTGAAATACTGCGAGTTGAGGTTATGCTGCCTGTCAAATCTAAGAAATATCATTTGACAGTTTGAAGGAAAGGGACGGGGTCAAAGAAATCGTGTGCGTGTGATATGAGTGTTCTTTTTTAAAAGTTCATTATAATTATACGAAACCAAGGAAGGATTTAGGAAACAATTGTGATAACATAATGATAAAGATTAAACAATTTTATTGTGAAATCGATGGGGTAAAAATTATTATTACAAAAAAAAATAACCGATTTCACAAAAAAAAAACTCTAAAAGGGTCAAAATAACTTTAATTTCGGAAGTCGGTGTTTCTTGGTATTATTTGTTTCATATTTAACAACAAAACTTAATGAAAACTATTCAAAAAAATTCAATAAATTTTAATGTTTAATTTGGCTTTTATGACGGTTTATCTAGAACACTCAATCCTCTTATGGTGCAGAACTAGTGTTCCCAAACTCTGCAACTTTGGTTTAATAAATTCTTAATATTCTTACTGTGTTTTACGTATGTAATACAGAGTCAATTGTGAAACCAAAACCTAGGCGTAAAACTTAATAGTTAAAGAGAAAATAGAAAAAATCCAATCTTTTCAACATCCCTTATGAGTGTTCCATATTAAAATAAACGCTAAAGCGTTTATTTACCTAATCATACAAACGAAGGAAAGGTACATCAAAAATTGAGAAAATGTTATCACTAAAGTTTAACACGTTTTATATTTTGGAGACTGTTTCATTTCAACAGTAATCGACATTATTATATTTCTAAGGGAGAAAATCGTGTAGGGTGACTATGCATACATGCATACGTGTAATTTGCTTTAATTTATACAAATCTACATCAAAGGAAAATATTTTATAACGGCCACCCTTCACCTTCACTTCATCAACAAAATAATGGAGTCGAGATATTTGTGCTTGGACTCGATACCAATGACGTATCTTCTGATGTTTCCTGTATCTCGTCAGCAAACGGAGAAGAGGTATTTGTGCTTCGATTGCTTATAAGGAACCTATTTTCTGATATACTTGGCTGTAAATCTAAAAACGTACTTTTGTTATAAATTCTCTTGAATGACATGGATAGAGCTTTTTGAGACATCTGTGCATCAATTTCTTCAGAAATGATTGAGAAAATGGGATCATTGTATTTTAGATTTGTTTTCTGCAACTGCACATGATATTTTTTGGACAAATCTATTTGCATGCAAATTGTAATTTGCGGTTTCCGTCCTCTCCTATTCATATTCTCGGTTTTTGGTTTATTTAAATTCTGCTCCATATTTGCAAGTCGCAAATTTAATGCATCACATTGAACAAAGTACGTAAATGACAGAAAAATGAAATGTAATGTCAAATTGTCAGTCAGGCAAAGGACATGTGAATCATAGAGCCTGCGATAAGTTTTTTGTTCTGAAAATAATTTATAAACATATATTATATTTAAGATATACATAAATCAACGACATCTGTGCACTGTTCTATTAAAAAGTCTGGTTTGTAAAAGGTTTATTTGATGACTAGCACTTTGCCAGTGACTTCGATTGCAAGAATGTTTTTAAACGACTTGAAAATGGAGGAGGTTCTATGTTCGGCTGAATGTATGTTTTTTTTTTTATGTATGTTCACCGATTTCTCGGTCAATTGTAGACCGATTTTGATTTTTTTTTGTTTGAAAAGTTATGCTTCCAAGTCGGTCCCATAGAAATATTGTTATGATCTGATCATGAACTTCGAAGATATTATGGAACAACACTCCTCATAGGATTACAGCAGAACTGTCGTAACAAGTAAAATTGCTTTATTTATACGTGTAGGATGACTGACTAAAAGAAGAGGGGGAATATATTTAACTGATCTGATGATGAAGCCTGAAGTTAGGCACCGGAACTCTGTAATAAATTAATGTAATCTATTCGTGTTTGGTATTACTATAGTTGTCATGAGATGCACTCTGGCTATAAGGTATTTAAGTATGGCTGAGGGGTAATTTTTAGTGGTGGTACTAGAACTAAAAGTGTAAAATAAAAAACTTATCACGTTGAAGTCGGTTGTATTTTTTTTTTAAAGTTTTTTATAAAATCTTTAACTCTCCTTAAACCGTACTTTGAGGCTAGTTTTGCCAAACTAATAATAACAGTATTATTATTCATTTTGATTAGAATTTGTGTCTGGTTTCAAGTTTATTAACCCAAAAAAATAATAATCCTGTAATCTTTAAAACCCCTTAGATTTGAGGAGGAAATTGCGCATGTGCTCCTTGATTGGGAAGGTGTCACTGATACACGCATGCGAAGCCTAGGATCCCTGAATTCTCTTACAGATGCCCTGAAAAACCTAGGAGGCCTAATTTGTCATTTGGAGTAAGGTAAGCTGGATATGAAAAACCCGCTAAAAGATGGCCGCCATGGTCCACGCACAACAGTCCACATAGGATTAAACTACATAACCAGGCTTGGATAGATTAATAGAAAGATAAACCCCCTAAATTAATCTACTGGGTGTAGTTCTGAAAACATAATTATAATGACCACCTTAATATTTACTTAGGTTACTATTTGATATACACGAAATCAGATTTTACATACAAACTAAATTCTCCTTTTTTATCCTCTCAAAGGTTGAGTTTCCAACCCCTTCATAATGCTTGCCTACATCATAAAAGGAAACCTTGTGCAAAATTTCATGCTTCTAGACCCAGCAGTTCAGTTGTGCGTTATTATGTCAGTCAGTTAGTTTCTTCTTTTATATACAGGTATAGATTCCTGTTTGGCTGAATATCAAAAAACGTCTGACAAAATTTTCTCACCCTACACAATTTTCTCCCTTAGAAATATAATAATGTCGATAACTGACAAACAGATGTGACACACAAGCGACTTATCTACAAAAAAATTCAAATAACAATAACACATAATTTAAATTTTTTTATGCGTTTTCTTTGACAGTTGGATTGCAGATGAAAATTAAGTGATATTAAATACTAAAAGACGCTTAGAATGAAAACGGTTACGTTATTACTAAGTTCGATTAATCGGACATTTTTAACGATTATTCGTTTACAAGTGCTTTACTACGGTAAAGGACATTAAGAAAAAAAATATTTTTTCACACATGTAACCTTACTACGTGACTTTGAAATGGAGTCGACAAGAAGAAGACAGGTAGCTGTTTTTCTAGACTCTACTCTGTTCCTCTAGATGTTTCAAACAAATAACCGATATAGGTGTATACCTACCTATATCGGTTCAGTCTAGTGAGACACCTCTACACGACAAGTCGTGTTTGTATCCGCTTTATGCACTAAAAGAAAATCATTTTCTGAGAAAATATGCCGAGTTGTGCATTACGCTATTGCAAATCTTGTTATGGTAAAATGACCGGAACTAACTTCGGTTTATTTTCGTAAATATTCTTGGTATTTACGCAGTAATTAACTCATCATCATTTCAGCCGAGAGTCGTCCACTGTTGGACATAGGCCTCCCACAAATGTCGCCATAATGACCGGTCCCACTCTTTGGGAAGCTTTACTAAGGTCACTGAGCATTGTACTGAGCTCCTCCGTAGTCTCAGCCATGACTATGTCGTCGGCAAATCGAAGGTGAGTGATGTACTCGCCATTGACATTTATGCCAAGCCCTCTCCACTCCAGAACCTTGATGACATCCCCCATTGCAGCCGTGAAGTTACCGACCACCAAGAGACGTTTTATATGTCCAGCACCTTCCGTGAAATCCACATTTGCAAAATGACACTACAACTTCACTGCACCGCGTTTATATACCAAACTTCCTATTAAAAATGCACAAAATTTAAACCACAACTTCGGGAAAAGTGTACAAAACTGGCTCAGTAAATTATATTATCCACACCCACACAAACACATCATAATTCTTAAAAATTCATACAAAAACACACCATCATGAATAACACACCACACTACACGCCCACATGAGTAACCATTTTATTATCGTTATTTTTTTACTAGTATTTTTTTTTTGTAAATTATATCACGATCAATTTTTTTTTTATATACGTGTCTTATTTTATTATTTTTTTTTTTTGAGCTTTTGATATACCAATTAGCATTGTTTTTTTGTAAACGGATTGTAATATGGTATAGGGAGGGAACTGTCTTCTGAGATACAGGTTCACTACCTAGTTCAGGATGCAGAGCATTAACTTATAACTAACTTTTAGGAAATGGCATGCTACGATGTATACTAGCGTAGCAGTGCTACGCGGCACTGTAGCAAGCAGTACGTGAATTCGTAGCAAGGTATTCAACAAGCTCCAGTTTTATTGCCTCAAGGAATGTCACACATTTATTATAACAGTATACTTATGCAGTATTTTATAATTATTATCATCTTTCAATTTATTTTTATAATCGAGATCGATGAATTTTTATGGGTATTTTTTATTTTATTTAGGAGGGCCCTTCCCGGCCCGTCTATGTTTGAAAAGTTTGTTGTTAATTCAACGCAATATTTGATAAAGAGGCAAAGCGAAAAAGGAGAGCGCCTGAACGCTTGGTTGGTATATTCGGTAGCTTCCGTCATTCACTCGAATATTTCACAAAAGTTGTTCCAGGAAGTACGTGTTTTTTTTAAGCCATAAAATTTTTGGAAAAATATTCGTCATTTAGAATCTCAATTTAATGAGCAAGAATTTCACAAATATGTTTTCTTAGTTTATTTTATTTACAGGTACTTTATTAAGGGCCATAGTTCACGTCAATTTTGAGCAAATTAGTAGATTTTCTGGATTTATTTATTTTCTGGATTATTTTTACATAAATTTATTTTATTTATTTAAAAAAAAATCTAATCACAAGATATCTGTTTGCAAAATATGTAGAGAAAGATGTGTATTAACGTTCCCAACGAGTCCACGTCATTTTAAAATATTAAATATTTTCTTTCCCTACGAGTCCATGAGAATGTTTGGTACAGTTAGCAGTAAAAACTTTGATAAGGGATATACGTTTATTATTTCTATGTCTATAAAATATACGCAGTACTTATGAAACTCTAAACATGTACTCTACATGCATGTTTCCAAAGAGGTGGAGGAAATCCATGAAAAAAAAGTTTTATAACAATTACAGTAAATACTCGTAATTTTAATCTTACACTAAAATAGACGGCATTACAAAAAAATACAGTTTCAGAATAATAACAGTACACCATCTCGTACAATAAAATAGACCTAAGCATTATAAATCACAGTAAATCAATATAATCGAAGTTATTAACTATTTATTTTTCCCAAGGCTTACAAACTGATTAACACAGACAAGAAATAATTTTTACTGACTGTACTTTGGTCAAATCTCGTGGACCCGTTGAAAATTGATGTAGGAACATTTACAACAAGTTTTTTTTTCATGGACTCGGTGGGAAATGAAGAACAATAGAATCGTGGACCTCAGAGAACAACCCGACTTGTCTAACTATTTTGGAGTCTGCAATGAAGCGTAAACAACCTTTTTAACCGACTTCAAAAAGAAGGAGGTTATATGTTCGGTTTTATGTATTTTTTATATGTATGTTCACTGATTTCTCGGTCAATTGTGGACCGATTTTGAATTTTTTTTATTGATTGTGTGGTTGTGCTTCCGAGTCGGTCCCATAGAAATAGGTATTGATATGATCTGACAATGACATTGGAAAATATGGAAAGGAACTCCTCATAGGATCACAGCAGGACAATTGTAACAAGTAAAATTGCTTTGTTTATACGTGTAGTCGATGACTGATATACCGGACTAATCTGATGATGAAACCGAAAGGTAGGCACCGGAACATAGAACCTCCTTCTTTTTGATGTCGGTTAAAAAATAAATCCGACATCAATATGAAAAATACACTAAAAAGTATCAAATAACTTTAATTTCAGAAGTTGGTGTTAAATAACGAAGAGACAAAACTATTATAGAAACACCGACTTCCGATATTAAAGTTATTTGGCACTTTTTAATGTTTTTTTTTAACAATTATCAACTTACGAATTCCATTATTTAAAGCTTCTATAGATTAATTTTGTGTATGTAAAACTCGAATTAGGTACGGCAGTTATCTTAAAATTTACTGGTAAAACCATTTACCAACTAAAAGTAAAGTCATCAAGTAAAAGTCCGAAAAGTTTTATGATCTTCGTTTATTTCGAGCATTTACCACCATTCGCTTGGTAAATCCTATTTTATTTATTTTTAGGGTCCCTTACCTCAAAAGGAAAAAACGGAACCCTTATAGGATCACTTTGTTCTTTTTGTCCGTCCGTCCGTCTGTCTGTCTGTCTATTAAGACCCTTTCTCTCGGTAACGCGTAGAGGTATTGAGTTGAAATTAAAACCATATACTAAGGTCTGCGGTCCCTTGAAGCTGTAAAAAAAAATCAAATGTCTGAGTTAACGAAAAAAAAAGATACGGCCGTTTATGTCGCAAAAATCATGTAGGTATTTCGACACTCTCAAGGGAATCAAAATTCATAGTGTACTTCTCATTGACCTACAATCCTGAAATTCGGCATGAAGCAAGGTCTCATACCACAAGTGTAGAAAATCTGAAAACTGTAAATTTGTAGTTACGTCACAAAAAAATAACTTTTTTTGCGATTGGGAAAAATCTTCGTAACTCGATTCGGGAACTGAACTGTTTTCAAAGGTAAGTTTGTATAAAACCCTCAGTGCGCGAGTCGCACTTGTTTTATTGTATTTTATTATTTGTGCACACAAGAGTACAAAGGCGGACTTAATGCCTTATGGCATTTTCTACCAGTAAACCTTTGGGTGATGCAGAGACAAATTGTGATAGGTGCAATATTAACATTATACAGGATGTTTGGTGCATCGTGTGCCAAACTGAAATGGTCGACGGGAGGGGTCATCTGCTATCATTTGATATCCTTAAAAACTTCTCATGCCTTGAGGATTCTTTTTCATCGACTTTTTATTGTTTTATGAAAATAAGACCCAAATTTTTCATTCAAATACAAATTAAAAAAAATCTATAAGTCGTAGACTCTGAATTTAAATTTTATTTAGATGTGTATTGTGTTAGAGTACTTTTAAATTTAAAATTAAAGTGACATTAGCTATCTTATTCTTTTTTAATTTACTTGCAAAGTTTTGGACTTACATTAATGCCGTTCATGTTACAGCTATTTACATGACTATAAAAAAAAACCAAAAGCGACCGGAGTCTTCCAACTTCCTCAAAAATTGTCTAGTTTATCTTCTTGCTACTGATGTGCCACATGCCATAAAAATCTTTTTATAACTTTGTGAAATCGCTAGAATTGTGAATCAAGTCACATAATAGTCTTATGCGAATTTACACGGCAGTTTTGGTCAGCTGGACCAATTTTAATAATAAAATTCTTCTTTGTTTTGTTACGCCGTTTCAATGCGTTGAACTAGTACCTCTCTAAGTTTCCAACTATCATTACTGAACAACTACTGCTACAAATTTGTAAATTCGGTAGAATTGTGAATGATTCACATAAGACTAACTTGCAAACAACGCATTGAAACGGCTTTTAATACAATTAAGTAGGAAATACGACTTCGTACAACAATTGTCGAAATACGAATCAGATGTTGTGTCTGCATTTACAACAGAGGCCAACAATTTGGGCAGGATTTGTAAAAAATATAAAAGAAATGTTAAAATAGCCATTTTTTTCTAAAGCCACGAAAAGAGAGATACGAGACAGATTTTACCTTATAAGAGTGAGATAACATTTTTAATAGGTTTTTCAGGTATCTTTAAACAAAAATATTTTTTAAATCATAATTTTGAATATTAGTCTTATGTGACTCGATTCACAATTCTAGCGAATTCACAATTTTTATTGCGTCTTGCAATGCTTTGCATTGCATCACTAGCAAGAGGATAGAGAATTTTTGAGGAAGTTGGAAGACTTCGGTCACTTTTGTTTTTTTGTTATAGCCATGTAAATAGCTGTAACATGAACAGCTTTAATTTAAGTCCAACACTTTGCAAGTAAATTAAAAGAAACTAGATAGCTAATGTCTCTAATTTTAAATTTATCAGTACTATAATTTAATACACATCTAAATAAAATTAAAATTCAGAGTCTACGACTTATATATATTTTTAAATTTGTATTTGAATGTAAAATTTGGGTCTTATTTTCATAAAATAATAAAAAGTCGATGAAAAAAAATCCACAGGGCATGAGAAATTTTTAGGGGGGCGAAATGATAGCAGATGATCTCGTCGACTACTTCAATATGGCTTACGATGCACCAAACACCCTGTATATTATAAAATTCTTTATGCAAACACTTACCTATAAACTACAAATACACTATATATAATATATACGCAAATTTACTCAGACTACAACGAAGAGAAAAAAAAAATGAAAAAAAAAACAACACACGAATCTATTGAAACAATTGGTGCAAACAAATAAAAAGGAAACAAATTATCGCTGTGACGAAACTACTGCCAACTTCTTACGAATCTACTCGCGAACCTTCACTTTGAAGGTCAATCGGTTGGTTGCCATCCTGATTTCCTGGGGGAGTGCATTCTAAAGAGAAATAGCATGGACATAGAAAGAATTGTGAATGAAGTCAGTACGATGAGTGGGACAATGAAGTAGACGGTTATGTGATGACCGTAGACTTTTGTTGTGATAATGTATTGGAAGTAAAAGTAAGATATACTTTACACGATAAATATCGATAAACAGACATGTAAGAGTGGTTTAAAAAAAAAAAAAACACGAAGGCGAAGACGGGAGCTCAATTATGCTCCCACCTTAGCCTGTTTACCTAACCTATCCGAGTTGGATTGCTCTAAATCGGAATGTTTACCACATCTATGGTATTCTTTGAAACCAAAATTTACCAACTGTCTTATGTAAAACCTAGCATGTGCCAGTTGCCTATTACAATGAGTCCGAAAAATTGCTCCCCTTTTTATACTTACCTTGGTTTTTTTACTATCTCATGTAGGTAAATCTGATGTTGTATTGGTAAAACCTAAGATTAACCGTAGTTCTAGCTTTTACAGTAACATATAAACATGTCTTCGAAGTTATACTTATGTATGTCATATGTTTACTTATAAGTTCTTTTCAACATTTTAATTCGCTTTTCATGCAGGCGGGACTACTGATTGCTTTTATCTAGGTAAGTTTGTAGTTTTTGATAATAGACGATCAAGACGATGGCAAGATTTTTATGAACCAGATGTACTTGTTCTAACCAGATGTTCTTGTGCTTTGCAGGCATTCCCTTTTTTTTTTAGGAGGGAAAATCATCTTATGACAAATCCCGCTCTTGGGCGGAGCGAGAGATAGTGTCAGACTTTTACTGACTAAAAACCCACTCCTGTTCCTTCTTTGCCTTCGGCCCAGGGCCCCGGGTTTCGTTTTCACACTACCCATGGCCCCAGTAAGCTTTGACCCTGCTGGGGCCCTACGATTTGCTGACATCTCCCTGAGGCGCGCGTGGAACAGTACGCGCTGTCGACGACTTGGGCTCGGTCCGGATGGTTACCGGACGATCGGACGGCGAGCCACCCAATCAAACTCCCTTAAGTTTTCCACTGTAGTGTAGTTATGTTTCAGAGCGGTAGATGGCAGCATGTGCACTACACGGGGGTTCTTTACTTGTCATTGAGTTCGGTGTATGAGTTCTTCATGAATGTTTTAGTTGTGTAACTCTCGTGACTCAAATTTTAGCGATAGGTCTCGTCAACTATGGGTGCTCTTAAGAGTTTAATGTTTTTGTAGTACCGTCGTATTGTGTTGAGCGCCACCTGTGCTGCGGAGCGCGTTGTGCGCGTCGGGCGCTAGAGGGCTCGCGCGCGGCAAGCGGCGCCGCGGGGCATTGATTGCGCGACTGTCGCGGGAGCTCGCCGAAAGTGTCGCTGCCAGTATTTGATTATTTATTCGCCGCGCGAGCCGCGGGCCGGAGGTCGGTCGTGACTGGAGACGAGCGTGCGGGGCCGGGTTCCCCGTCCAGTGTTGTTGTATCGAGTCTGTACCCGGTGTTATAAGTGACTATTATGAGCGACAGGGATAGATCGTCGCCTTCCCTCACGGACACCCCGCTGAAGACTTACATCGGCCGGCACGACGACGACTACCCCCTAATAAACGGAAACGGTGAGTGCTTCCTGAGTTGTAGTCCCGAGGGTCGGAGGGCATCGAGCGCGTCGCGCGGCGGCAGAGGGCAGTCTGGGCGCACGTCACGCGCTCGGCGCGCGGCTGGTCGCGCCGCGCGCCCGCGAAGTCTCTGGGTCAGCACGCGCTTGACTTGCTCACTGGCGCTGCTCGGCTGGTTGCGGAACTCCGCACACGATAAGCTTTGCCGCATTGAAGCTTCCGCCGTTCGATCGACCCGCGCCCCTGTGGCCCCTTCCCAAAAAGCGTAAACTTACCTATAGCTCGCGGTAGCTACGCGTCGCCGAACGATTACATTGGAAGTGTTCCGATGTCTTGGAGCCGGGGTCGCCGGTTTGGGGCCCGCTCGGCCACGCGGCCCTCGGTTAGCTGCTGGCGTGCTGGAGCCGTGCTGAGCTCTGAGCAGTGGTGTCGCGGAGCGGTCGCCAGCTGGCGCGGATCGATCGCGTGACCTTAGCTCCGACTGCCGAAATATTGGGAGGGTGGTGTCGCGAGATAACCGCGAGCACCCAGCACACATTGCGACACTTCCGCAACTTAGAGCATTAAGGATGAGAAACGAACTAGTAACACAGCTGTGACTAGAACTGGCGAGATATGTAGGTACATGTTGGTTGCAGAATAGATATTCGTGTCAGCTGATTGTAGAATTTAAAAGTATAAAAGCAGCGACTGCGTGACTATCAAATTAGTTGAATAGAACTTGCTAAAAGTTATAGTAAACAACTGAAATTATTGTGACCAATTGTATTGAAATAGTCTTCAGTTTTCTTGTGTAGGTAGGACACCCGTGCCTAGTGCCTAGTGGGCATGAGATTTGCAATTTATGTTTGAGGACAACGACATTGTTTTTGACTCAGGCTTGCTTTTTTAAACAATTTTCCTGCTAGAACTGGCAGTACAGGTAAACGTGCGGTACTTTTATAAGTATTTGAAAGACAATTTGAGCGGTTGCGGACAACATTGCCAGTTATTTCTACCACTCGAAATATCAAATTACTATGATGGTAGACAAAATATTCAGTAACGGGTAAAACATATTTAATTTTAGAATATGGAATTTACATGTGAATGGTGATTGATAGGATGTAATCCTGTGGAGTGTAGACTGTTTGGTGCAGAACAGTGCTGCAGCCGTAGGTTGGTACTGAAGGTGCTGCTGACCCCCTGGCGGAGAATGCGGCGTGATGCTCGCAGCTCGGCTCACGAGAGGCTCGCGATATGAATAGCGCTGCGTGCGCGAGGGCGAACGCCGAACGCTGACCTTGACCGATATACATCATGATTATATATGACAACACAACATTCTACATTTTCTGGATATGTTGAACGAGTCTAAGGAAACATGTAAGTCAATGGTGACGATCGATATCCTGCTAATAAGCAAGAGGTCAACAATCATCACGGCACGTTACTCAACAGCGCAGCACCTGATGTACCTACACATTGTATCTACTCGCGTGTAATCACGGCGGCGCCTGTTAACAACCACTTCAAACTGTTCACGTCGCGCCAAATTGACGATAAATACTCGATCATTACGCGCTCAGTGACTACATTACATTCGTCACATAGCTCATCCTTTTCTGTTATGCAGGTTTATATGAATAACAGAGATAAACTAGGAACAAGATCATTTTAATAAAGAGTAAAGAGTGTTCAAAAGTGCTTGTGGTGCATTAGTGGCGCGACAGTGGCGCAGCCCGGCCACGTGGCGAGCCCTGTCGCCGGTGTGTGCGCAGTAACTATCGGCGCTTATCTTTGCGCCTTGATGATAACGTGCTATGCGGACTAAGACACTCTTCTGATGTGATCACAAACACAGATAACGTCACACAAACAAAAATTGCTACTACTTAGTTATTTCTTGTGGGTACTATCCAGTAGTCGTACTCGGAGTGCTTGTTCACATAAAATATCTTCGCTTATCTCTTCATCGACGTCAAGAACAGGTTCAAAGAGCAAAAGAAATAAAAAATAGTTCCTATTACTAGTATGGTTCATGTTAGAGGTGGTTGGGTCCAGTTTTAACTACTGCCACTGAGGTACAGCCACAGGGTGGCCAGTGGTCAGAGTTCAGCAGTCCTCACACCACAAGCAGCGCTCCATGCTCGATAGTAAGAGGTTCCATCTACACACGTGACACACATCACGCACGCTCATCGGTCCATACAGTACTACTGTAATGACCAAAGTAGTTCCACGAAACGGGAAACTTGCAATTAGATGTTCCATAAAGTGATCAAATATTATAACTATAACAGAATTGACTTGAATCTTAGGTTGAAGTATTAGTAAGTAGGTAAGCAAGATATAAGGGTACTAGCGAACATCACAAACTTGTAATTTTTCGTAAATTCCTGGAAGTTTGTTCGTCTTCCCTGCGCCGTACAGCACCCCGTACTGAGCACCTATTGTGTGCCCCCCCCTGTATTCACAAGCTTCTTCGTCATTATTAGCAGATGGAACATTTCTTTACATTTTCAATCAATCTCAGGTGTCGGAAGAAGACTATGTTACCTATTTAGATTAGATTAGATTAACCGAACGAACCTCGTCAGGGTGTTAGTATTGAACACACTACAGCAAACCCTAAAATAATATGCAATGTATAAAAGGTGTGATATACAAATATGTGGGGTTTATCGGTTCGCCCTACAGAAATGTCGACCGTATGGCAAGTAGCGGGGCGATCGTCCGGCGCTGTCCGGTGCCGTACGGCCCGGTCCGACTCGGGACGGCAGCCGGCCGCCCGGTTCGCCTACGGCTGCTGCCGCGTGTAATTCATATAAACTAGATTAGCCTCCAGCTCTAACCGAATCAACGCCGTGATCGGCTGAATGGATGATAGCGTTTTTTAACCCTCGCGACTAACGAATGCTGTCTCTTAACTCGTTGGATTAATAAAGGATGCTTCATAACTTGTGATGAAGCTCACTATGGCCTAATTTATCCTATTATTTACTTGTAGGTGGTGTAACTTGGTATACCGTAAGTATGCTATCATTCTATCCACAAGAGCTGTTTTTAAATAGGTTCTATTAGGTACTTGTAGGTGTTTGGATGTTTACCTTTTGCCATAACGTCCGTTCACCAGTCAACTGGCATTACCATCCACGTTTCACAGTAAGATACCGGTTATGTTTGAAATCAGTAGTTACTTGCACGGATCCTATAATACGTAAGGCATGCCTCAAACGAATCTCAAGCGACAGGACTTCTCCCTTGAGATACTTTTGAGGCGATTCTTCTCAATGAAGAAAAAAAAAAAAAAGTCAAGAACAACAAAAAAGGAAGAAGTCAAAAAGGAAGTATAACTAGTAGGTACAGCACGAATCAGTTCTATCTGTTAATTATCCAGAGAGAGGCGTGAAATATCCACATCTGTCAATTTGCAGGGCCGCTGTTAGCTGCGATAAAAAGTTAAACGTAATGTCGTCTAAATGAAGTGCTAGATAATAAACAAAGATAAATAAACAACATTAATTGCTCATGTGTTATTTCCTTGTAGGCTGCGCGGAGATAATACAATGGAAAACACATTGGATTTGACTTCAATGCCGAATAAACGAATAATAGAAATACGTCGCGCGGTGATGAGCGGTATTACACTACTCGATATTCAGACAGTCTTAGTCTATGTTTATCTATTTATCTCATTGTTGTGTTTTATTCTTTTACACGACATTGGCGTAAGTTGCTCTTTTACTTGTGTGACGCTACATATACTAAAACTGTCTGAATATCGAGTGGTGTAACAGCGCGCACGCACCACGCGCTCGGTCGCCTCTGCGGCACAGAATAAGTAATAGTACAAGTGCTGCGGTGCAAGCCACACTCACAGTAACCTCTTGCAACTAATGCGGGCCGCTTTTTGTTTGCCGCTCATTTACATGCAGTGTTGCGTTTGTCATTTTGTCCTAATGTCGGATTTGCATATTGTGTGGGCATCGCTCCGTTCGAGAACGACTATTTTACCAATAACATGTCCCGTGATACACAAATTGCGGTAAATTTTCATTTGTCATTTACCCAATTACCTATTTGGTCAGTTTTATTAGATGATAAATTTACATTTCGTAGTAGGTACCTACTTAGTTGTAAAGTAACACCTTCGAAATAATATTTTCCTTAGTTGTAATGTACGCACATTCTTCCTTGGCCCGTGTTGTTGACACACATTAGCTCGAACATGCAGCGATTAACATTAATATGAAGTGTAGGGGCGCGGCGAACAGGCGACGCGTATTTACATACTGTACATGGCCAAAACGCAAGAGATTGAAACTAGTCGCGTATAGATTGGAAATCACTTTTTAATCAAGGTCTTCCAATGTATACAGGAGTAGTTCGCAAATACTCGTATACTTTGTAGTGACCTAACTACCTAACCTTATTTCATAATATACAGTGCCAGTACGAATATGGACTAATCGTGCGTAGATCGGAATAATCGCGCCTGGATTAGGTCATGTTAGAATAGTGACCTGTGAGTGATTAGAACACGATGGCGAGTGAATGAAGCGACGATGTGGGTTAGGTTAGGTTAGAACAGTGACCAAAAACGCCAGATCCCCTTCTAATGTTAGTGATTCATTTGGGTTAGGTTAAGTTTAAATTCATTATTATTTATCTAATTCTACATTAGTATAAATAAAACCGTTTTAAGAATAAATGATTTTATATGTATACTATATATTATATCTCAGATTTTGTCAGGCGTAAGTGATGTTAACTGTAGTATAGTTTGGAACCAGAAAGCGCGTGTACACGTTACAAACTATACAAGACCAGTACGCAGAATTTATATATACATTGTAATTGCAGATTTAAAAATAGCAATACAAAGTATACGCGAGCAGTTTCCTATGGCTGCGTATAGAATGGAAATACGCATAGGCAACTATTGCACGGCTGATAATGCGATAGGTTTGTTCTGAACCGCACATGCGATGCTCGGGCAGTAGTTAATGATACTGAGCACCGAGCACCGAGTATCGACCACCAAGCGCCGAGCACCGAGTACCGAGCACCGAGTACCAAGTACCGAGCACCAAGCGCCGATCACCAAGCGCCGAGTACCGAGCGCCGAGTACCGAGTACCGAGTACCGAACTCCGGGCGCCGAGCACCGAGCACCGAGTACCGAATGCCGAGTACCGCCCACCGAGCGCAGAGTACCGAGCGCCGACTACCGAGCACTAACTCCGAGTACCGAGCACCGAGTGCCTAGCGCCGAGGTGACCGGAGTGACATGACGGGGCTCGGTGACGCGATGGTGGAATCAGCAAAAACGTCAGCTCTATAATCGGTACGAGTACGTTTTTTGTGTGCCAGCGACGTCAAGCTATGCTACCGACGTTTTTGTATCGTAGTTCATTTTAATTATATTATTACATATTATAATTATGTCTATCCACATTTTGCGTACCCTCACCTTGAGGCACCTCACTACAAATTACGGCCGGTTCCCGACATTCATTAATGTTAGGGGCACAGGTACAATGATGATTATGAATATTTTTTTGGGATTTTGTTTGTCATTCTTTATTGAATCATTTGAAGATTACATGTTATGTTTTATGTTAGGTACTTACAATAATATTCGGTAAACCTATAAACAACAACGTATGCCGATTGAAATTAATTTGGGATATTCAGATAATAATATCAAAAACTGCACCTAAAATCTATATTCTAACTAAATAACAGCCAATCCATTGATATTAACATTAAAAACATGAATGAAAATAAAACAAAAATTTTATAAAGTAATAAAAAATGAAAAAACAAAATCCTAGCTTCGAACTAAGCCGATATCATGAAATACCTAGTTCAGAACAAGATCGGGCCGTCGTCGTTCCGGGAGTGAGCCGGTCGTTTCTGCCGGGCCGGGAGCCGGGCCGGAGCCGGCAAACTGTATTAAAAACGTTTAAAGTATTCGCTCGGCGATTGGATTTTTTGTGAGGAAGTTTTCCGGAACTGCGGAGCATGCGAGGCACGGTGTTGTGCGGCCCGGAGCCGCTCTGTGCGACCCTGCGCATATAAGTGCTCGTTTTTTGCTTGAATAGCTAAAACAAGAGAGCACTATTCAATTGATAGCATTTAACAGATATTTTATAAAAGATTGTTCAATGACGACAATGTTGTAACATGTATTTACTTTAACACTTTACCCGCTACTTCGTTTGCGAGAATAATTTCATAAAATCTTTACCTAACACCCCTAAAATCGGCTTATGAGAGTAGTTTTGAAACATTTATAATGACCCAACTAGCTAAATCAGTACTTAAAACGATCTTAAAACTACTTTTATTTTCACTTATAAGAAACTTGTATTATGCAACAAAGCTGGATTTGGGCGCAGAAATGGGAGTGTTTATTTATATAACTATCTTATAATCAACTTTTAAAATGTTACTAAGCCCTTTAATATACTTGAAGAAGCACAATAGCTTCTATAATGATATGAGACTACACAATTACCAGCACAAATGCTCTTGTTATCATTTATTATATAATACTAATAAATTTGAATGGAAATCATGTCCATCAATTTATCATATAAATTACCCGGATTATCCTCTTTTGCAAATGAAAATGTAGTCTTTGTTAGCTGTAATTTCCTTTAGCAAAGTGCTATAAGATAGCCAGGCAATCTATCTATCCTCGCTCTGGCTATGTTTGTCATTTGCCTTACTTTTCTTGAGCTATCTAAGAGAGTTAATTGTAAGTGTGTTCTAATTTTGATTTGACAGTAATACCTAAAAATAAGGTACTGCAAAAATATCTAGTTTTTGCTATCAGTGATTTAATTGAGGCCAACTTGAAGGGCATTCGGTAACTTCACATTCGGCGTCTAGTGCAGTTATTAGCTCCGTACCATTTCGAAAGCCGCCACTCGCCAGACTCGTTGACATGCAAGACATGCGCATAATTTCTATCCATTTTAAAAATAAGAGAATCATCAGAGAATCGAATAAAGTATACGGACTAGCTGTCCCCCACGGTTTGACCAGCGTCTTTAGTTACTGTTCCCCTCGCGTATATCGTACCGTGGTGTTTTATAGCTTATTGTCTTCCTCAATATAATACCTATATAGGTTATTCAACACTAAAATATTTTTCAATTAGAACCAGGCGTTTCTGAGATTAGCGCTTTCAAACAAAGAAGCAAAAGATTCGGCTTTATAATATTAGGTTGATATAGATTATAGATACCAATACATTTTCTAACTTATTGATTTAGATTTTATCTTTGAACAGTGTCTTATTTATTTATAGTTAATTAAAACGGTACATGCCCAATTACATTAATTAATATAGAATTGTAAAAATATATATAAAAAAAACCAATTATACA
Source organism: Mythimna pallens (assembly GCA_961205895.1). Taxonomy (NCBI): domain Eukaryota; kingdom Metazoa; phylum Arthropoda; class Insecta; order Lepidoptera; family Noctuidae; genus Mythimna; species Mythimna pallens. The sequence continues at coordinate 27,058,814 of OY540824.1, forward strand.
TAATTGTCAATTGTGGCAATTGTATGGAATTTTAGAAAATAATTGATTTTGATTATTATAATAGGATTATATCAATAACACATAATAATTTTAAATTAATAATTTAAGATATACAGAATACAATAATAGATAGAATACAATAATCTTACATAATTATGGAAGATTTGATCGGAAGTCAACGTTTTCCGTTGATATAAATAAGGTATCTCTTTTCTATCTCGTAAACGAAGCTTCAAATTGAATAATTAGTAGGTAACTACTTTTAACAGTGAGGCTGAATTAAAGTTAACGAATAACGTGGTAAGAGAGGCTGATATTAAAGCCAATAGGGGAGTATGTAGGTATGGTGGGTTGGGGCAGGAGGTTAAACGACGTGACTGCTCCTGGCGAGCGTCCTCTCGCCTCCCTACCTCTTGATCCTGTCCCAGTTAACCGGCCGCCGTATTAGCTTTGATTACAAAGGCCTTAGGAAAGCCATTTGTTTCCAACTCGTATCAATTTATTTAGCATTCAAACTTATGGCGCTATGGAATGATTTCAACTCCGTGGGAAGTTCTCATAAGATAAACAAAACTATCAATAAAACTTTGCCTTCGTTTTGAAACCCGGCTTTGGAAATTAGATTTCCGAAGTAGCCTGAAAAACAAAGTAAGATACTATAGTAACGTTGCGGGGCTCTCGGCAATCGGCGGGCCTACCACGACTACCGCCGCTGTCTGAGCGAAGGTTAATTTGTGAAGGCCAGGCGAAGACGAAGGTCGATGGTTTTTGTAGCCTTATTTGTATTTACGGTTAGACTAAGACCAATAACTAATAGTATAACCTACTTGGTTTATTTTAAATGGAATATTAAAACTTTCAACTTTAAAACACTAGTTGTTAATAAATAGTCCCGAAACCTTCACAAACCTACTGGATTTAAAAATAAACATCACTCTGTTCCAACGCATCGCAGTTTCAAATTCTTCATAAAATATTAGTTTGGTCGCCAATACAAATATTCGATGTGGACCAAACAAAGTATTACCTATCACTTTAAATTTTCTTCGCCTTTCTCTATCGTATATTTTTTAAATATTTATTAGTTTATCATTTGGGAATGTACCTATTTATGTATTATACGTATATTATATATATTTTATTGTATTTTTATTATCTTTTCTTTTTTTTTTGTACATTATTTATGTTGTTGTTCACTGACAGCCCTATTTTTTTTCCTTTCGTTACAGTCCTTCCAAAGATTGTCTGGTAGAAATTGCCCTGTGCAATAGAGAAATAAATAAAGTATACATGTGAGATAGCGGTCAAGCGCGAACCTATCAACAATAATAAAAAAAAACATATTATTCCAGTTCGTGGTGTTCGTATAATATGTATTGTGCGGTAGTATTGTAGCCGTTAGGGATTACAATATCAGCGGCGGCTCTCGCCTTGTTTGTGGACCAAACGTAACGCTCCGGAGTATTACATCGCCCGGGATTACTGCGGAGACTTCGATCAGGAAACTGGCCTTTACTGCCCTCCTCTATATACTGACATTATATATCACTTTCTTTACAAAATGAAAAAAGTTATTTACAAAGATTTATCTGCTACAAAAATCAAAACAAAGTGTGGTAAGAAACAAGTACGTTATACTGGTTATAAAGTACTTAATGACTATGTTCAAGTTAATCTTGGAGTTTAGTTCATCGGTTTGATCTGTCTGCTCCACCGCTGCCCGGCACGCCAGCGCCGCCGAGCTGTTGGTATGTGCTGCTCTTCCTCAGTAATGCTGTTACTAACAAGTGGTTTGCACCAAATAATATGTTACGGATGTTCGATTGCGATTCCGAAAGTTCGGAACTTCCGATTAATTGTGCACCTCCGATTCTGTAGGTGGTTACGATAAATAATCGGATGTTAAATGGGAGGTGCAAATAAGTTTATACTAGTCGTGCGGGGAACCTTCCTCCCTGTGCCTTCTGTCGACTACTCTTTCACTTATTTTGTTTCGTAGTTATTTGGCATGATGTGAGTTCGCGTCGTTTTAGTAGGTTTTTTTGACGTAACTGCCTTCGACTCTGATTCTGGTTCCGAACCTGATAAATCTTTAAAAGTTCTGGTTCCGAATTCGGTTCCGATATAACCACGTCCGTTACATCCCTAGGTCACCGACATATCCAAAGGAATCACCAAACTTCACAGCACACAGAACAGACAGTCGATGGGTTGAAAGGTTCTGGAGTGGCGACCATGCACCGGAAGACGCAGTGCTAGAAGGCCCGTTGAGGTAGACCGATGACCTGGTGAGAGTCACGGGACTCCGATGGATCGAGACGCATAGAACCGTTCGTTGTGGCGACACTTGGGGAGACCTATGTGCAACAGTGGACGTCTTTAAGTTGAAATGATGATAATGATGACATGGGACGGAAGAATAAGAGTTTTTCACTTTACAAGGGTACAGTGAGTATCGGACTCTGCATTTCGTTTCTCAAACGATAAAATAAATGTTCCTATGTGTCTGAACTAGGGTTGCCAACTTTTATTAGAAGAAATAGAGTAGATCTCATTTCAAATGTCGTAAATAAAGAGTTCAGACGTAAGTCTTAAATTATCTTTTTAAACATTTAAAATAAATGATACTCTTTATTTATATAAAAGTGTACCATTTGTTATTCATTATTTATTATTTTCATTATTTATTTTAGAATTTTTGGTACATTTGGCAGCACAACAATTTTTCATTGTTTTAAAAAAAATGGTATCAAACATCTTAACTCTAAGTTTAAATAGATCAGAAACTCATTTATATCCGACTGCAAGAAGGGTTATGTATTTAATCAATTTCAATGAAGCCCTGTTCCTCTCTTCCCGCCACTTCACATTCATGATACAATGTAGTGTGACGTGCACTATTATAGTAAACACTGTGTAAAATAGAGTATTTTAGCGTCCTCTATTAGTGTTATAGATTATAGAGTATGCCTATATGATATAGAGTACAATACTCTATTTTAGAATACAGCTGGCAGCCCTAGTCTGAAAACATATTTTCGAGGAGGTGTTTTCAATAGAGTTGGATCGCCATTGCACCTGACTGCCTGAATATATTTTCGTAGTGATTTCAAAAACCGAAGCAAACTTTCGCTGTTCTTAATTCTATACGGATATTGCTGAATTCGATCCGTGAATATGATATAAATTATGATGAGACATGAGTCTACGTACCAAGGGGGCTGCTCTATTATTCTGTAAATAATAATTGGGTTATCATAGACACAGTAGCGGCTTTAACCAGTGGAGCTTCTGGCGGTAGGTAGATCAGTACGAGGTCTTTTGTCCTTTTTGCAGTGTAATGTAAATCGAAAGTAGGTATAAACTTGTGACTTGCTCTTTGTCCGCGACTTTGTTTGTGAAAATATTTTCATAAAAACTTCTGTAAACCGCATTTTGAGGGTAGTTTTGTAAAATTAAGGTTGTTGGCTTTATTTATTGTTTTTTATAATTTTTATTAGAATTTGTGCCAAGTTTCAAGTTCATCAACGCAAAAAAATAAGTATCCTCCGTGGAATCTTATACATCCCCTAAATTGTATTGGGGGTAGTTTGGTAAAACACACTTTCTAGTATATTAACACAATCATTGAGATTTTACATACAGTCGAAATTTCCCCTTTTCACCTTCTTAAACGTTGAATTTCCAAAAGCCCTTTTTCCTCACCCTTGAAATTACTCCTATATTTAGGGTGCTTACGCAAAAATGTAAACTCACAAATATGCAAACACGGAACAACTGTAGCATTGGTTCCACACGGGAATCAAATCCGCGAATGCAGTGCAGCAGCCTATCACTCAACCACTGCGCCATTCGTACCGTTTTCTTTATGGTAATAATTGTTTATGGGCCCGATGTAGATCAACTATCGTCCGTAGCTTGGCTGCGCGTCGGTGACCTCTTTGGGGAAACCGAAGGTTTTGTCTGTACAATTATGGACGAAGTTATCATGACGAATAACTACCGGAGATTTATTGTGAAGGACGGCACGGTTGACATCTGTCGGGCATGTCACCGACCGGGTGAATCAATCCGCCACATTATTTCTCGTTGTTCTCGTCCAGCTAACGGGGAATACTTGCATAGACACAATTTTGTAGCCAGGATTATCAGCGACTTGCTCTGAAGTACTCTCTTGTGGACTATTGTAGCCAATAAGCCGGATAAAGTGGTGGTGGACCGAAGCGAGAGCCATGCAATGATTGTTGACATATCCGTTCCGCGTGACGAGAACCTCGTGAAAGCCGAGAAAGATAAACTTGACAAAATTGTCGACATGTGGGATGAAGACTCAGCGATCATTGTACCGATAGTCGTGTCAGCCAACGGCTTAATAGCCAAGAGCCTCGATCAACACCTTAGGAGGCTCGCGTTAGACGGCTGGCTGATTCAGAAAGCGGTACTCCTGGACACGGCTCGTATTGTTAGGAGGTTCCTTACTCTGGAGCCCTGACCGCAGGTAGCTTGGACCCTGTTACTAATACCGCGGGGATACTTTTTTTTTAAATTGTTTTTTTTTTTAAAGAAATATTTGAAAATGTACTTAATATGTTAAAATTACAAATAAAGAACATAGTAATCAATTTTTTAAAAGAAAAATGTAGAGAAACTGACTGACTGACATTATCAACGCACAGAAGAAACTATTGGGACAACGTGCGTGAAATTTTGCACAAGATTTCCTTCTATATCGTAGGTGAGCACTAAGAGAGGATTTTTCAAAATTTACCCCCAAAAGGGATGAAAGGGTGGTCCAAAATTTGAATGGAGAAACCGACTTCCATGCAGGCAAAACTGCTGGCAGGAGCTGAATTCATAAAAAAAACTATATTATAGCTCTTTGGGTTGTTGAGTGAGGCCTCGAACGACTGCCCTCAGTCTCCCTAAGGCTGCTACACTGTAATGACAGCAGACATCTTGTTTCCAATCAGTTCGTAGTCTATTGTTGTGTCCGTTCTTGTAATTTTGCTTGTGTTAATTATTCCGTAAGTCATTGTTTAATTCCCATTCACCTCCCATCTCCTGCGTTTCATGGCGGGTTTTTGAATTGAGTATTATGAGTAGTGTCTCAAACCCTATTTTAAAGCTAAATTTTGACGAGCTTTCAGGGTAAAGTAGAGTTTGAGAAATACTCAACTTCAAATACTCAAATCAGAAATCGTGGGATAGTCTCTCAGCTTGTTTGAGCACTCCCGTTGCGAAGTACTGTGTCCTTGCGACCGAAAACTTACTGAAAATTCGGACTCAGTATATTCGGACCCTGTGTCCGAATTGACACAGTCAGGTATAAAGTTTTAAAATATAATATATGGGGAAAAAACCGTTAAACTACCAAAACTATTTTAGGCTGGATTTAAGGTGGCAACTTCAGATAGTAAATTTCTTTATATTATATTCTAAGACTTTTTTTATCTGACTGTACTGTAATAGCTTCAATTTTGGTGGTGTCCCAATCGTCAGTGAAAAAATATTGAAAATAAAATATGTCGATTCGGACACTGTGTCCGTCAGTAACTCTTAAATAACATCTCCGCTTCACGTTTGTATTTATGTAGTTGAGTTTCGGGACTCACCTACTTTTGTTGTTTTCACATTTTGACTTAAAAAAAACTTTACAACAGACTTCAAAGTAAAAAAAAAATCACTGAAAAGTGCAAAATAACTTCAATTTCGGAAGTCTGTGTTTCTATAATCGTTTTGTCTCTTCGTTTAACACCGACTTCAAATTAAAGTTATTTTGCACTTTTCAGTGTCTGGGAATTGAGTAAGTTTGTACGGATCCCTCAGTCCGACTCGCATTTGTCCAGTTTTTTTTTGAAGTCGTTGTCATACTTTTAATGTCTAAAACCCACTCCTGTTCCCTCTTTGCCCCCGTTCCAGGGCCCGGGGTTCACTTTCGCACAACCCGTGTTTATTTTTAGGCTTATGATCGAGCTTGGAAATTAGTTATTTTTTTGGCAAATACTGTTGTGGTGTGTTTATTTATGAAATTCGTTTGCTAGTAATTATACAAATTGTCTGTGTGTGCGAGTGTGAAGCAATCAGCGGTCGAGGTTCAAGGTGCGTGTGGTTGCGCGCGCGCCGCTCTCGTCAAAAATAACTACACGCAGAAGGCATACTTGTAATAACGCTTTTTTACATACTAACTAATATATACATAAACGATTTATCGAAATTGTACCGTCTATCATCATATCAGACGGGTATATGTGGACCTTCTTCGCTTGCAGTGGTCGGTGTCTGTACACTTGTCGTTGTTTTGGTAGTACGTGACGTCTCGTGCTCGGTAAACAGCCGGCGTGCGCGTGCGGCGCGGGAAAGGGTGTGGGCGCACGCTACATTTACGTTCATTACAGAACGAGATTACATGAGAGAATGAGATTTACATTCGAGTGACGTATACTACTGTTTATGACGAACTGTTAGTAACTCACGTAGGCAAGTGTGCACAACAATTTATTAGCGATACCTACGTAAGCGAATAGATTCAACTCGAATTCAATTAATGTGTTCTTATGTTTACAAGCCAGCAAGTACCTTCCTAGCAATGAAATAATTTGTAACTTATTTTTAATGTTTTATATGTTGTGTGTTAGCTAAATTAGATCAAGCAATAACGTTTTTTCTTCACTTAGATTTAACTAAAACTCGGTTAAACAAAGTAAAAAAAATCATTATTGATTGATACGTAAATAAGTTTTCTTTGCAAACCGTATTTTTCAAGTAACATTTGACAGATATGATGGCTAATTTATCCGATATAATTCTGTTTGCTGATGACGCTTCTCTTATATTTAAAGTAGATAGAAAAGATGGGGATGTCTTGCATGTCAACGAAAGTCTGGCTGTTCTTTCGAAATGGTTCGCAGCTTATTAAATGCGAATAAAACTAAATTTATAAAATTTTAATTACCGAATGTCCCTCAAGTTGGCATCAATCTAATTCTTGATGGCAACAAACTTGATGTTACTATGGAAACTGTGTTTTAGGTATAACTATCGATTCTAAACTGCAGTGGGGTGCTCATATTAGAACTCTTTCGGGTAGATTAAGCTCAGCCGCATATGCAGTAAGAAAAATAAGGCAATTGAAAGATGTAGCCACAGCTAGGTTAGATTACTATGCTTGTTTATTTTACTGGCATTTTACTGTGGGGATCTGTAGCTGATGTAGACTCAATTTTCATATTGCAAAAGAGAGCAATCCGGGCTATTTATAAAATGGGTCGTCGCGAGTCCCGATAAGAAATCGATATACTTACTCTGCCTTCTCTTTATATTTTAGAAAGTATTTTGTACGTTCGTAAAAACCTAGGACTTTTCAAAATTAGAAGCGATTTTTATAACATAAATACGCGTAGTAAACACGAAATTGTATTACCCAAATGGAGATTAGCTAAGACCAGCAAGTCATTTTTAGTAAACAGCATACGCTTTTATAACAAGCTACCAAAGGAGGTGACTGAACTTAGCGAGGGCAAGTTCAAAACCCATATTAAGCGTGTCCTAACTAAACAAGCGTATTACAAGGTTAAAGACTATGTCGAAGACATGCTTGTTTGGCAATGACTGCTTCTGCACATGTGGCCCCCTGGTAACTCATAATATTGTGTACATCTATCTATTAACTTTTAAACATTTGTTGTAATATATACAATTTCTTTTTTCTTTTTCATATTCATTGCTTTTGCAACATTTTTTATATTATTAGATGCCAACCACCATAAATTCGTTAATAATTTTCTTTTGTTGACATGTCATTTATTGATAATTGTAATTATTTATTTTTCGTGTTTTTTTTATATATAGCCTTTTTTTTTAATGTGAATTTGAGAACACTGTAGACTTTGCGAATTCTTAGGTTACTTCCTATTACGACTCACTTTTTTTAAATATGATTATTTTTATTGTGCCTTTGGGTACAATATCGACTGGTCTACACTGTTCTTACACAATGTCTATTAATTCTGTAATATGAAAATATTGTAAACAACCACTTTTTTAAAAGCCATGGGGTCTTGCCGGTTCTTCTCCATAGGAAACGACCAATTTGGAACCGTGCACTAGCTTCTGACGTTTTATAAGTGCCCATGTAGGCCTATGTGAAATAAAAACTTTATGACTTTGACTTTGATAGAGGTCATTGACGTGGTCATTCTTATTTGTACATAGACTTTTACTTGAGTCTCTTTATTTGTAAAGGTGTGAGTACGAGTTAGCACCGAAGGGCGCGCGAACACTTCATTATTAGCCTGTGTAAATAGAGATAAGAAAACAAATTTCGTAGAACAAAATTTATCATTTTAATTTGTCTTTATTTCGTGGTTGGTTTGAGTAAAACAGTGGCGGCGTGCACCAGCCAGCTCTCGATAACAAGGTTCAGTGATTCGGCTATTATCAAACGATTGAATGCGTTGAGTGAAGCGCGGGTTATTTCACGATTATCAGCGACACAGCCCCAGGCGATTCTATGTACACAAAAGATTGTGCAGACTGTGTGCACACTGTGCAGTCTTTGTGCTCTGCGTGTAGTTTGAATTATGACTGTGAAACTGTTCTCGAAAGTGGTGTGTCCTTAACTTAAGCTTTAGAGGTTCCCTATTTACTACCCACCCAAGTCACACAGTCATGCTGAATAAAATTTTTGCAAGAGCGATCCATGAAACTATAAGCTGAATTATTTTCTGAATAATATCTGAGAGAACGTTTATTCAAATGTTATTCAAGCAATATAGCGATGTAAAATCTGGGTACTACCTTAATAATGGCTCACTTCGCTTAGTAATATCTGAAAGATAGCTGACACCTCCTATAAACAGCTATTATTTCGAATTTATTCTGACCAATGCATAAAGATATTGTTATCCAAAAATTATTCAGGATTAAGTTCAATGTAAAAAAACCGGCCAAGAGCATGTCAGGCCACGCTCAGTGTAGGGTTCTGTATTTTCTAGTCCGTCACAATAAGCGTCCCCACTTAAGAGTTAATGAACGAGAGATAACGAGCAACCGAACAATTCGATAATATAATAGCTCATACCTGTCCCGACCCCATCAACTCAGGAAAATCTTAACAGAGCGAAGTAGCCCAAAGTAAAGCGCCAACTCTCGGGAAATTGCGTTACTAATTTAAACAATCTAGACGGGTTATGTATGTTGGGTTTTCGTTGGTAATTTTGGATCGCGTGAACCGATTTTAATAATTCTTTTTTTATTTGAAAGAAGATACGTTCAAGATAATCATCATCATCATCATTATTTCAGCCGAAAAACGTCCACTGCTGGACATAGGCCACCCCGAAGCGTCGCCACAATGAATGGTCCTGTGCGTCTCCCATCCATCGGACTCCCTCAACCGTTACCAATTTAAGTCATCGGTCCACCTTGTAGGAGGCCTTCCAATGCTACGTCTTTCGATACGTGGTCGCCATTACAGAACCTTTCGGCTCCAACGGCCAGGATAATAAAATATGTAAATTAAGTTAAAAAAATTATATTTAACCGTATATTATATGTAATTTAACTATGTTCAGAAATTATTTTGTACAACTTTTCAAAAACTGTCCAACTCATCAAGTCTAAATAATTTTCCTAGAAAGTCTTTATAAAGTTCTACTTTTGAGATTTTTTTACATATTTTCTAAACTTATGGTTCAAAAGTTAGAGGATATTTTTTTTTTTACTTTTGGAGCGATTATTTTCGAAATTATTAACATTATCAAAAAATTATTTCAGTAAACCCCTATTCATTTTTAAGTAGCTATCCAACAATATGTCACACGTTAGGGTTGAAATGAAAAAAAAAATCACTCCACACTTTACGTGTACCCTAATACGGGGGGTAATAAAACATTTTTTCCATTTTTTATTTTACCACTTGGTCGGTGTGATTAATATACATATTGGTATCAAATTTCAGCTTTCTAGTGCTAACGGTCACTGAGATTATCCGCGGATGGACGGACAGACAGTCAGACAGACTTGGCTTGACTTTGGCTATGGCTTGAAGAAGCGAGTTTTGGAAGTCAGTGTTAAATAACGAAAAGACAAAACTATTATAGAAACACCGACTTCCGAAATTAAAGTTATTTTGCACTTTTTAATGTTTTTTAGAATCACTTTGTTGTCCGTTCGTCTGTTTGTCAAGACCCTTTATTTCGGGAACGCGTGAAGGTATTGAGTTGAAATTAAAACCGTATATTCAAGTTTGCGGTCTCTTAAAGCTGTGAAAAAAAAATCAAATTTCTAAGTTAACGAAGAAAAATGATACGGCCGTTTATGTCTCAAAAAACGTATATTTCGAACCTCTCGAGGAAATCAAAATTCATAGGGTGCTTCCCTAGCACAGGAATAGGAATAAATCTGAAAACTGTACATTTGTTGTTACGTCACAACAAAAAAATAAATTTTGTGATTCGAAAAATCTCCGAGACTCCATTCGGGAATTGAACAGTTTACATAGGTATGTTTGTACAGAACCCTCAGGGCGCGAGTTCGATTCGCACAGTCAGTATACCTAGTCTTTTTTAAATTGAAGTCGGTTGTATTATTTTTGTAAAAAGTTTTTTATACAGCCTATAGTGTTTTCATAATCAATAAACCGAATAAAGTTTGTATATTAGTAAGATAACTACGTTTATTCAGCTACATACACTCTTTTTTAAATTAAACTCATCTGTAATGCTTTAAGCTGAATAACATCTGTGTTAAATGCGATATAGAAGTTGTTACTAAGCTTTAAGAAAAATAGTCAACCTAATACAACTTTTACTAAGCATAAAGTGTTATAAAGGCCGAAAGAGAATATTAATCAGAATTACGATATTTCAACAGCCTTTTCTCAAACGTCATAGATCTTATAGCTGTAAACGTTTACGAATTGCTATTACTCAAACTTTATTCAGCATTCTGTGTTACTTGGGCAGTTAATATTTGCTGTACAGCGGTGTCACAAGCTGACCCCGTTGGTCCACTGAACTACGATACAACGTCCACAGCTAAAAATAGAAAACCTGATCTGTCTATGACGGTGGTAATTATTTGGTACGTAATACTAACTATACTTGCAACAAAAAAACTGTAGTTAACTTCGAATTATTTAACGTCAATCAACCGAGCAGTAAATCGAATAACAAAAATACGGATCTTTTTGTATTACATCTAGATATGCTGTGTTTATGTTGAATGTATCTATTGCCGCGGTACCTGTATGTTACGTCCAAGCCACGGAGCGTGGTCGGCGGACTAGCTCCTTCCAGGAAATCTATGTTCTTAGAAGCACAATAAACAAATTATGCTCATTTATTGTGGGGCCAAGGGCGGCTCTGAAGGGAGACTGTAGTGTGTGTTCAAAAGGCGTTTAGGAACCATTAATCGCAGTCTGATATTGGTGCACATCGCAGGCTCTTCCATGTAGGATCACTTCAAATGACAAGCGCAGATGAACATTTCCCGAACACAGCTCGTTGTGCTGTATTTACTAAGTGTATCGAGATGGTGTAACCAGCGGCTGCGCTGGTCTGCCGAGAACCAATCATCGCCGCATGCTGCACCAATAAATTGAGGATGTTTGGATCAGCCGGAATTTCTTTTCGTGCTTAAATTGCAAGTAAGCTTACTGGGGTTAGCTTAAGTAGGGTTACTAAAATTTTGGCCTAACTCTTTGTAGAGTCAATAGAATGAAACTGTACAGTAAAAATGATATAATGTTGAGAGAAATAAAAGTGAAGTCACGGCCACATTTTTCCGGTTGACCTTTCGAGGATGCAAAATGTTTGCTATTCATATAGTTGAACTGCTGAAATTCCCCACATATACAACGACGGTCGGCTTGGTCTGTACATCTATCTACGTCATACGTGCCTAATTGTAATCATCTGCCCGCAGTTTTCAACTTTTCGCATAAAGTGGTGCTGAATCAGCGATGCCATTTTGTGTCGCGCGGTGGTACCTCAGGAATAATAAGCACACCCCGAGAGCCACCCCACCTCTTTCCCCCTCCTTCTCCTTCCCCCGGTCTGGCCTGGCCTCAACAACCCGCGACCCGCGTGCACACTAACACACGTTCGTCTGTGTGCGGACCGGGATGAGCGTTCATCCCGGTTCATATGACACGGACAACATTTTTTAGGCAGTTCCCCAAACGATCAGCCCAATCATTGGTACAGTGGGTTTGGACAAAGAAAATGAAAGACAAAACAATATTTCATTTAATCTAGAGATTATAAAAGGAAGCGCTCAGCTAGTTTCCTCGTGTTACCCCTCGGGACGATGATCCGGCATTATTTAATCTACGTGAAGTTAAGACGAGCGGGCCGCTTTCTGTTGTAAATATTCAACTTAGTAAGAATCGTAAAAAATTGGATCTGGTTTATAATTTATTCAAATAGCATTATTCTATGGTTTAGTTCAAAGTGATGTTAGCGAATAGTTGCCGAACACTGCGTTGCCGCGCTGCCACACACACCGTCACACACACGCGAAGGAGCACCTCTATCACTCTATCACAGTAAAGGCAGTTCCAGAGATTGAGTCTTGCTTGCAACTTTATACGCATATGATCATAATCCACAGCTGATCAGGGATGGGGAGAGTCGGTTCAGATTGATGGTAAAGATCGTCTTCATAGGATCAGTTTGAGCTCGTCGATAAATCGTAAAAGAGGGCTTTCCCGGGTTGGCCCGCGTGGGGCTCGGCTCTGATACCGCGACGCGCCGCGCGCCGCCCTGAGACTTGCCGCCGCCGCTGAGCAGGGGATCGCCCAGCGACGAGACGACGTCTTCGCTCTGTTTATTGACTTAATCACTTATGCACACTACACTGTCTTTCTTTATTTATTAAACTTTATTGATGTTAGCTAAAGTTTATTCCGGACTTAACAACGAATGTACGTAGTCGACACTAATGGGGAAAGGGCGCACTGGCGAAGGCCAAACATTATAGGAAGAGCTGAACTATAGCTACTGACATCTGAGAGCCGCAGACGGCGGCGCGGCTTTTGTAACTGGAGAAGCTTCGCCCCTTGACAAAATAAGTACTTTATTTCTACGGATTGATGAAGCGATGCATTATAAAAATGTGAGCAACCGGCTGACATGTTTTGGTTCCTAGACTTTATTATATCCTGATATAAAATCACAGAAAAACGGAGGGCTGCAACGTGTAGTCCTTTTTACCTTAGAATGCAACTTTTATTCGAGGGCAAGGACTGGCCTGTTTGTCTAGTGGTTAGCTACCCTGACTGCTATGCCGGATTTCGTGGATTCGATTCTCAGGACAAATGTTTGTGTGATGAGCACGGTCATTTGTTCTGTGTCTCGGTGTAATATACTATCTACCTATAATATGTATGTATTTAGAAATATATAAGTACTAGCGACCCGCCCCGGCTTCGCAAGGGTGCAATGCTGATACCACCACAATATGTCCCTGCATTTTAAATCTAATATCTTCGAAAATATTCATTTAAATTACATGCTGGAAAGGGTCAGAGATATATATATATATATATATTTATATATATATATATATATATATATATATATATAACTATATTAAATGCACAATGTATTTGAGGTACTTAATTGGATAAGGAATAGTACTGTATTGCAATCGCTTTGTAAATAAGCCATTATTTCTCGTAAAAAGTAAAGGATAAAAGAAATGGCTATTGTGGGTTACCCCTAAGAGATAGACGTATACCATCGTGGACATTAAACATTAACATAGACCTTTTACAGGTGTTTAATACTATAGTAGGTACATTATTTTGATCTATCTCGTAGGGTTCAGCCAGCGTTTGCAATGTAAGCGCAAAAAATGATTATTTACGACATTACATTATAAACCTCTGAAATTACCAGTGTTTCTCTACTATATTATGCATGTATTATACATATAAACCTGCCTTTTGAAACACTCTATGTATTAAATACAAACCAAATCAAAATCCGTTGATTAGTTTTAAAGATCTAAGCATACATAGGGACAGACAGTGAGAAGCGACTTTGTTTTATACTATATAGTGATGTTTATCAGTTGTCTAGTACCGCTCTGCTTAGTTTGGGACTAGGTGACGTTGTGTGAATGTTGTGGAATATTAATTATTGTATATCCTGACAATCCATTCACTAAGTGGAAACCCCCGGCCGTCCAGGGCCCTGCCACCGGCCACACACGCATGTTGATGGCAATTAGTCGCCTCGCCGCGCCTCTACAAGTGGAAGACTATTTATTAGCACCTGCTATTGAGTAGATGTCATGATATCATTTTAAAATCTTGTGGATTTCATAGAGACCTCACTGAGTAGGGCTCCGAACTTGCGTGAGATTTGGGTCTTGTTTAATATATTAGATTATATTTTCACAGCTTGCGAATTAGGTGATCGGTGAATCGTTCATAACGATGGCTAGTCTTCTTGATATTCAGAGAAGTATTGTATCACGACAATCAACTGGTCAGATATACACCGCGCCAAATAGTCTTGACATTAAAATACTCATTGTTTTTTAAACTGCTCGCATTCGCATCTGCAACGCTTAATATACATTGTATGCTGCTATTGTATTTATAGCAGCGGCACTCGACGACCGGGCAAGTGGCGAGGCGACTGCGACACGACTGCGATAAGTCTGCGAAATAGCGGCACAGAGCTGCCGCAAGCCGCCTCGCCGTCCGCTGTTGTATCTGTCGTCCATCTATAATAGCATTCGTCGACGATCCTTATCACCGTCATACTGTATCCAATCCAGTTACAAAATCGAATTCGTGCTTTGCAAACTTTAATTTTTCTTTAATATAAAAACTGACTAAATGATATATCAACACACAGCCGAAACTACTGGGCTTAGGAACGTGACATTTTGCACAAGGCTTTCTTTTATGATATAGGCGAGTGCTAAGGTTATTGAAAATTCAACTTTTAAGGGGGTGAAAAGGGAGATATTCGTTTGTGTGCAAAATTTTATTACTTGGGCCAATAGAAACTTTGCGTAAGTAGTAACCCAAGTAAATAAAAAAGGTTTCAATTATTCGTTTTTCAAAACTACCCCTAGATCTAAAACGAATTAGGGGTGTTAAAGGTTGTATGAGAGTATCTTATTCCTTGGGTAAATAAACTTGAAAACTGGCACAAATTCTAATTTAAATAAATAATAAAGACTGTCATTATTATAATAGTTTCTCAAAACTACCCTCAAAATAGTTTTAGGGGTGTTAAAGATTTAAAAAGAAAGTAGCGCTCTACTAGTGAATATTTTGTTTTAAAGTCGGTGTGGTAGTTTTTGATTTTATTTATTCCAAACGAAAATACAAATATCGTCTCTTTATAATATTAATAAAGAAGTATTTTGGACTACTAGTGGGTAACTAATTAACAAACAGATGGATGGTGCCGTGGCACGGCGTACATCGCTCGAGCACAAAATAGATAGGTACAGAAGTCAATCTACATACAAAGCGCGCTTGAGCAACGCACACATAGACACCACTCACGGACACGATATCTCGGCTCAATTCGGCTCAATGCGAGCTCGAGTGCTATCCGTTTGAGACACGCGTCTGTGAACTTTTTTGTGGAAAAACTGGATCAACAAAAATAACCTTATTCTAACTGTTCAGTGGACGGTTGTTTAAATTCCACATTAAACAGTGAATTGACGTTTTTTAGGCTAACAATTGATTCAGAGAGGCAATCACATATTTGCTTGTATTTTGATGGTTTGTTTTAACATAACACAGATCAGGCCCCACGCCGAGAAAGAGAAGATGATTTTGTGGCCATGTAATATTTTTATCACCGCGCCCGGTCGCACTCGGACAGTTCAGCGCCACGCGCTGACCCTAGCGCGATCGCCGAGCGTAGGTATGAAAAGTGAAGTACATACATGAGATTGACTTCTGTACCTATCTATTTTGTGGCTCGAGTCATACAGGGCAGTAGCCTTGTATGCCAGGAACATACGTCGTTTTGTCAGTAGGCAAAGCGACGTATTCCAGGCAAGACGTGCTAATGTCACCTATTTGCAAGAGGGAACAGGGAATACGTCGAAATCTGTCGAGTTACCCTTTGTGCAAGTAGAGTAAACATTTCCTGTCCTAACAGGATGTACGTTGCATTGGTCCGGTAACCGTACGGTCCTAGCCCGAGTCGTCAATGGCGCGTAGTATTCCACGTGCGTCCCAAACTGATGTCAGTAAAACCATAGGGACCTAGCAGGGCCGAAGCCTAATTGGGGTCCAGGAACGCAAAGTAACATACGTGTGGTTTTAGTCGGTAAAAGTCTGACACCCGTTCCCGATTCGCCCTAGATGCGTTTAAGATGATTTTCCCGACCTGATAGATTATGTTGGTCTCTAAGCTTGGTAGGTTGGATCTAATGAGGTTCGAGGTTCGTATGCATAACAAACACCGCTTTTACGAAGATGCATCTCGTTGTGAAAATAGATTTAGTCTTACAATAGCAGTAGTTTGAGTATAAGTGAGGTCGGCAGGAAGTGTCCCGCACTATGGGACTGAGCATGTTGTTAGTGCGGCATTAGTGTAGCTCCCACTGACTCAAAGCGGAGTAACGAGGCACGAGACGACCTCGCAGTGCTTGTGCAATGTGACCGCGCTGGTTAGCGTATAAGCGTTAGGTTTAGCGTCGGCGACGTCAGCCGCGACTGACGCCTGATGCCTTGCAGAATATTCTCAACCGAAACATAATTACGAAAGTATGGGTTACAAGTTATATATATCTAAGTAGACCAGGTACCTTACGAAAACACAAAAATTAGTATTTACATTCCTTTACGCACGCTAATGTTGTTGACACCTCTACGGTCAGGACTAAGCGTTTTTCCTCGTCGTTTATACCGAATTACTGGGACAATTTGCCTACAATGGTCTTTCCATCCGATTATAGTTTATTTAGGTGTCTTCAGGGCTAGAGTGAAGAGGCTCAGTGCAATTCATCTCATCATCGATTTCGAGTTTTTCGAGTCAAGCACAAATTTATATAATTTAAAAAAAGTAAGACTTACGGGCTCTATCTATGTAGCCTGTACTTTATGGATATACTAAAATAAGTATATTACATTCGTTTATTCAAGCTCCATTCATTACCTACTTGAACATTTGTGGCTTAGACAATCCCTGCCAGATTTAATCAATTTGTGTTTCTAAAATGGAAATGTTTATGCAATCATTGACGGTAGAATCTCGAGTTATATCGTATGAATTAACTTTAGATTTGATTAAAAATTGTGGCTCATTGTAACGGTAGACGATGCTTGGTTCCTATAGTTACGTACTTGATGATAGGTACTGCTTGTTATTAGTTAAGCCCACAGAGACTTTAGAGTGTGGCATATGTATTTATTTGAAGTGGACAGGGAATGATCTCCACGACGCCAGGCATCTACTAACAACCACCGCCATCATTGCTTCAAATGAAATACAAAGATAGTAAATAGATAAAATGGAATATTTCCTTTCATAAACTTAAATTGGAATGTTCATCGCTGAAGAAAGCCGCTATTCCAATTTCCAGGTGGTTCACGCCTTGGAAAGTTTTAATTAATCTTTGCCAACGGCTGAATATTTGTGCTAAATAGTTGGGATAGCAGTGAAATTTAATAAGGTGAGTGCGATGCCCGAGCTAGAGCTTCCTAGGTAGACATGTTCCTGGAGCCTCCGGCTAGGGCGGTATGGGCCTACGTGCTGTATTGATTCTCAGAGCATTTCCAATTAATTGTAATAGTCAATAATCTAATCACTAGACACACAATTGACAGCAGACTGAATTAGATTATTGGAACCAGGGGCGTCTCATGAATCACGATAATATCTCATATACATACACTATTGATAACTGAATTTGTAGCATTCAAATTTTTGTTGTATAAAGAAGTAGTGTGCGAGGAAAAGGTTTTTAATTGGCGAATTTAAATCATCAATCTGTGATTAAATTGATTTTCGAAACTAAACCTAGTGTGCCGCTGACGAAGCGTGGGTTCACTGTAAACCCATCAGCCCGCATCACACAAGCGTGATGGGTTAAAAGTCTAATCCCTTCCACAAATTCAAAGAATGGAGGGAGACCTTTTCCCAGCAGTGGGATAGTACGGGCTAGCTATAATAATTTCAAATTTCCTGAACATTTACTCATTACAAAGCAAGTTGTTAACGAAGTCTTATCAATTTTTCACTACTACTTTTTTGGATAGCGATTTATAAGATGGTAAGGAAGATATTTTTGCGCTGTTATTAATCACGGTCGGTATGATACTTTTAGTGTAAATTGTGTGGAGGTTTAACCACAGTGGGTCGCTTATATGTCGCAACTGTCGCACCACGCGGTCTCGAGATGCACTGTAACGTTGATAGGTACTCTTGTTGTACCTGCGACCTGATTAAGTCCAGATATTACCTTAACCAAATAGTTCGTAATGAAGATGTTTCAGAGCAGTGGCGCCGCGCGCCCTAGCGGTAGGCCAGTGCACTGTGCGCTGTGGCGGTGGCCAGACATGTGATGTGCTGGGATGATTATTAGTAGGGTCAGTACACAAGTTATACGCTTGCAGTGTCTCGATCATCTCCGCCTCTCCGCCTGCTGCTCGATTAACTAGATCGTCATCGATGCAGCAGCATGCTTGCAGAGTGGCACTCTTTAATTTCGGGCCCATAATTATATTAGTCTAGTACCCCAAAACTTCCAATATTAAATACCATCGAAATGCAGACAAAATATAATACGAGACACGTGGTTTGAGTGGGACTCGACGCTCAGCTCTGAGTCCGAGCACATGAGTCGCTAAATGATGACGGAAGCTACGTCGCTCGCTTGAATACTCGTTTAAATATAAAAGTCACATGAGGCGCAGCGGCCACCGGCAGCCGTCACGCTAACATGATGATGCGCCGTGATCCTATAAACGTTAATCCTCAATACGAGCACGTAAATATTTTATTGTCAAAGAATGCGTTCCGCGCAGCCGCGGAGTAGTGCACGGAACATTTGCTGGCACGCTGATACTGCCGCCGGCGGCAGCTGAGCGCTGGATGAAATAATAACGTAGAGCTCATCGCAATCCCCGCTTATAATGCCGGCCATAATTGCTGTGCGGCTTTACTTGAACTTGTGTACCATCAGGCACAACTATTGATATAAATAAGCACAAAAAATGCTAAAAACTGTTCTCAACTTTGTTGGCCATTGCCGATTCCGGAATAGCAAGGAAAGTTGGAAAACGAGGGCCTTTATCAATAAAAGATATAGTTATTATTAAGAAAAATCTAAATGCAAATGAGAAACCATTGCTCATTAGTGGAAAATAAATAGCGTTTAAATTAATTAGTAGTCCATTAGTATTTATTTTTTATGCATTCTATGAACAGTTGTACACGTCAAGTGCCAAAGTTGCTGCGAATCTAGCAAACGACCCATGGCTAAATAGATCCGACACTGTACCAAAGACATCTCTCACGTCAGCCTGTGCGAGATTAGAAGACTCTGAAGCAGCTTAAAAACAACGACCGAACTCCTGAAAACGAGTGAGTAACTGGAACCTTGCGGACTCATAAGGCCCTTCGGAAACAGTTTGATCCCGTCATACTCGAGGAGAAAACGTCACAATCATGGAAAAAAGGTGCATGAGCACTTTTCTTTAAGAAGGATGACAATGCCCTGCTCAAGAATTATATCCCCATCATACTTCTGAGCCATGTCTACAAGCCGTTTTCTAGAGCCATTACGAACCATCTCGTGCGCAAGTTTAACGACTTTCTTCTTTCCGAACAAGCTGGTTTCCGAAAAAGGCCTTAGCACGGTAGACTATGTTCATACGCTGTTGTGGGTTATATAAAAGAGACAAGACCGAAGAGTATAATCTGAGTTTCTACTAAGCGTTTGTGGACTGCGAGAAAGATCTCCAACGGTGCCATATTGAATCAGTACATCGAAGTGCTAAAGTGTTTATACAAAAACGCGACAATATTAGACCAACTGTAGGATCAGACCTTGAACCCTATTTTACTTCAGTGTGGTGTGAGGTAGGGAGACGTCGTTTCTCCGAAATGGTTCACAGACACAATAGAGGATGTTTTCAAGATTCGGAAGAGCCCTCACGAGTGCAGTATTTCTAACAATTGCTACATTTGTGAAAACATAAATTAATAGGAACCTACAGCAGTTAATTGAGTGGATAATAATAAAACTTAGAAGTAAATTAGTTGTTTTAGAGATCTGGATGTGAAATCCGTTTTAGGATAATAAAAACTACCTTATGCACTGACTGAGTACTCACAAACACGAAATCCGCTTGAGGACAATAATAATGGCTCTACCTTAGCTAGGTATGCGCCGGCTGAGTGGTGCACACAAACTTTTTAAATTCATTAATTTGGTTTTGCGTCAAACTGTAGAAATAGAATTTTTAAAATGTCACGATGAATTGCATTTACTCGGTTTATTTGACTACAAACCGCTGATTGTTTATGAATTCTGAGCAACTGAATTTTAGTTCACAACTTGAATGCTTGTGAATGTATCATATCCCTCTGATTATGTAGATAAATGTCAGAGTTTTTCGATGTTTAAATGTGCTGCTTTTGATTGCGAAAGTTTAATGTTTATTTGTGTCCGGCATCGTACTGTATGTTGAATGTGGATCATGACCGATTTAGAGCAACTAGTTAAAGGCGTCAAGACAAAATGTAGCAGTGGAGCCGCGCGGCATCTCGACACGGTGCGAGGGCGTGGCTCGCGGAGCGGCGCGGCGCGGCGTTTCGCAGTGCGGTGCGGTGAAACATATATTTTTTTTTTCAAAAGAATAAAATAAAATAGTACGCCAGTAGCCAATAACGAAATTTCATAATTAAAAACCTTACTAAGTATTATGTTCTGGATCATTAAAAACTTACTGATACGCTGAATTAACACAAGAACAGTAACTAATGTACTAGCTCATAATTAAGTCATTAATTTGTCACAAAAAATTGCGATATAAACATGTTGTTAATTAAAACCGAAGGGCCGACGGCGTGACGGCGTCACAATCAACTACTACCAGAGGCACTGGCGCCCAAGTGACTTGCATAGATCATTTGTAAGCTGGTGTCAGGACTGTAACTCATCCTTTCAGGCTGTGCTGAGTCCGCGATGAACCGAGCAAATAGGGATTGAATGAATTAGGTGTATGAATGTGCTCCAAAGATCAAATAGGTATGCCTTCTGCATCGGCAACAAGTCCTCCCTTGGTTACACTTCAGTTCAAACCTGTCCATATCTGTTGAACTCGAAGCCGATCCTCGTAGTACCAACAGAAGGGCACCGAAGAGTTGAAGGCCGCGGTTCAACACTGCTGAGCGTGGAAAGTTCTGTCCGCTGTCATTAGTAGCGAGCCGTTGACAGAACAGCGTATATTTAGCGTCGTCAGTCATGCGCCCAGCGCTATATTATGTTTCAATACATATAGTATTAATAGAAATGTGTTGTGCTGTTTCTCTGACTTCCTAACACCGAGACCAACGCTACTACTATCCTATTTCTCTAATATCCTCGCTTGTGGATGGATGCATGAAATGGCAGACTCTAAGATCCCTGTAAAACGTTTTCGTATAAATTCTTTGCGACATAAAACGTAATGAATAAATATTTTATCTAAAACAAGCAAGTTACTACCTACTTTTTAAAATAAAATACGTCGAAACAGTGGACCTTACTAGACAAACACAATGTCTTCACGGTTAAGCTTAGATTTAGCACATAGTATACCTATGCAGTTCTATGTGCAGTATTGTGTCGGTAATGTTGAGTGACAGCAGCCGGCCACGTATCAGCATCTTAGATTTAATTTCGTAGATGTCACGCGAACTCGCCGACGATATTGTGTTCGTTTTGTAACGACAAGAATTGTCTGGAGCGGAGCGTATGGTGTGCCATCGGAAGATACGCGCAGAAGTTTCGATCACAAAGTACTGCGATAAGAAATCAGAAGGACGAAATGGAACTGTAATACCACATAGAATAGAACTGTCCACTGCTACTTCAGTAAATTAAAAGTATTCTTATTTTTAAATGTCAGCATTTTTTTTGATTAGTTGAACTACGTCTGAAGCAAGACTTCTGGACTAGAATGCAATGCCCGTATCTAAAGATAAAATAAAATTACTTTAAGTAGGTTCACCGGGGTGCTGGCGCCGACTCGACTGCTGTCTTGCGGGACACCTCATCCATAATGCAGGGCTCTGCCCCGCTCGGCACAACACACTCATTTACAACACTGGCACACCTCTGCACGTAGTATTACTCTAGTCATAAAATTAAAACTATAAAGTCTGGTCATTTATTACATTTATGAGCATCCATCATGGTTATTATTGTACAAATAGCTTCGCCAATGTTTTGACAGCCTCTCACCACAAAGTGCAATTTAATTTTTTTCCTGTAAACACTCCATCACATTGATATGTTCGGTAACAGCGGCGGTTGTTTGTAGTGATTCTGCGTGTTTAATCTAATCTCATTCTCAAGTTAATGAACTTATATATTGCCTGTTTTTTTGTTGTATTGTGAAAATACGTAAATTGTAATTTTTGAAGTAGGTCAGTCTTAGAACTATGTCATTTCATAGGGTTTGGTATTATATTATACATACTTGTCAAGTTTGCACAAAAAGAATCGATTTGGGATGGAAGACCAGCTGCCGGCTAACTGCTGGCTCGCTCCCGCACTCACTGAATCTGTGGGGGACGAGGCTTTTATATTGTTTTTGTTATTTCCTTTGGATATTAACCGATTTCTCGGTCAATTGTGGACCGATTTTGAAAAATTTTGTTATTGATTGGTTATTTTTCTGAGTTGGTCCCATAGAAGTGTTGTTATGATCTGATGAGGATCTTCGAAGATATGGAACGGAAATTCTCATAGAATCATAGCAGAACTGTCGTAACAAGTAAATTGACTTTGTTTATACCTACGTGTAGTCGATGGCTTACTAAAAGAAGGTAAGAGATATATCGAACTAATCTGATGATGAAGCTGGAAGGTAGACACCTTAACTATGTAATAAATTAATGTAACCTAACCTTGTTTGGGATTATTACAATTGCCAAGAGATGCACTCTGGCTATAAGGTATCATCGAGCTAATTTGATGATGATTAGCTGAGGGGTAAAATGTTTTATTACACTTTTTAGTTGTGGTAGCACCGCTAAAAAGAGTTAAAAAAAAAATACAAAAAAGATACAACCGACTTCAATGTAAAATAAAAGTGCAAAATAACTTTAATTTCGGAAATCGGTGTTAAATAACGAAGAGACAAAACTATTATAGAAACACCATCTTCCAAAATCAAAGTTATTTTACACTATTTTGTTTTTTTTTTTTACATTGAAGTTGGTTGTATTTTTTATATAAAAGATTTTTGATAGTTTTTCTTCAGTTTGATAATTTTTTATGATGTTTCAAAAGTTCGATCACACACCAAAATTTCTTGCTGCGGTATTCAACTAATGTCTACGTATAATAGGCGGATCAGTTATTTTTTTAACTGACTTCCAAAAAAAGGAGGAGGTTCTCAAGTCAGTTTCGGCGAAGTGTTCACTACTTTAGCCCTAGATCCTAGCGTCGTCACAGGTAAAGTTCTCCGGAAACCGAAGGTTCTATTTACAGCTTCTACTGCTTTTCTATTTGCCATAGTGTTTCTGTAAGTTTGTACAAGTTAGTGCTCCTCGGTACTACAACGTTATCTTCTGGGTTCAATGATCTTTGATGTAATGATTTGGTGTTCAACTAGATTGGTTATTATTGGTTAATAAGTAGGAGAAACTGACTGACTAACATATCATTGCACAGCCAAAATGACTAAGACAAAAATTACAGCCAAAATTACTAACAGCGTGAAATTTTTCCCAAGGTTTCCTTTTATAACGAAGGCGATTATTAAGAGAGATTTTTCAAAATTCACCTCATATGGGGATGAAACGGGGGTCCAAAGTTTGTATGGAGAAACCTACTTTCAAGCGGACGAAGCCGCAGGTAGAAGCTATTTGGTTATGGTTTTGTAGTTGTGTGTCAGCTTCGTACTGGGTGTGTGACACAGTAACACAATAATTAATCACCTTAATTAGGATATCCGGTGTAACCCCCTCCCAGCGCGGCCTCACGTCGACGTCGATGACACCTACAACGGCTATAGCCTACACTTTTTGGTTTATCTTAAGTATAGTACGACAGCACGACGTCATACGTGACCGACTTTGCAAACTGATCTTCCCCTTAGTTTTAACATGTCAAGAGCATGATTTGGCACAGATTTTAACAAACGCAGTTTTCCCGTTAGATTTGGATTACGTAAGTAAGTAGGCAGTATCCGCAAAACTACCTCCGCGTGGTTCGTGACACAGCTTGCTGATGAAGAGACAATCCTGCTTCTTGCGAAATGTATTTGTGTATGTTTTCGTGTTGTGTTTTTTTTTGTGTGTTTGTAAAAAGAAGTACTAAGAATGTAAAAAAAATAAGAATTGCCTGTATGGTAAACAAATCAATCAGCAAATAAAATAAAAATGTGAGATTGGAACTCTTATTCTCAATCAAGTAAGTTTTGAAACTACCTCGCTACAATCTTCGCCGTTAGTTCAAAAATAGGTAAACGGGCTAGTTAAATATAAAACAATAAAATTATAATCTCAATTCGGGACCAAGAAGAAGAATAACTTTCTTCTGCACAGCTGTTTGTGTCTGAAGTTTTAATTTCAGCCCTTACAAATACACCCCTATTTTCCGTACACGTAACTGATCATATTATTGTAGTCAAAAGTAAAAAAAAAACGAAATTCCAAAATTGTCTACGAAAATCTGTCATAATTGATAAATTCATAATAGAATCAATTATTCATCATAACAATTGCTACTAGACGCACAGTGTTTTTCCATTTTTATCGTCATTTATTCATTCATAATCAATAATCTGTACAATATTTTCGTAAATTGAGTGACATTTTGGGGTATAAACAAACGCTAATAACTTTGCTGTTTATGAATATTATATATTGACACTTTACTTAAAAATAAATTACAAGACCTTTTCTAATAAGTATTTGTACTAATTAAAAAATGAGTAGTGTATTTGAATAGTGTACTTGACAAGTGTTTGTTAGAAGCAGCATTCATCCAATCGAGGCAGTAAAGCGCCTATTACACCACTCGATATTCAGACAGTCTTAATCTATGTTTATCTATTTATCTCATCGTTCTGTTTAATTCCTTTACACGACATTGGCGTAAGTTGCTCTTTTTCTTGTGTGACGCTACATAGGTAGACTAAGACTGTCTGAATATCGAATGGTGTAATAGGCGCTTTAGCCGCGAGCGTGTCTGTGTCACCAGCCACCGCCGCCGGTCGATGGTAGGCGCAGTGATTGTATGATATCCTCCCCTCATCCCGCCGACATCACCTGACTGACTCTATCATCTCACAACACCGAAACGGACAAGCGGGGGCGCGGTGTTATCTGCTCATCACAAAGTAAGCATTTAACAAAAAAAAAAGAAAATACAAATGACCTCAATTCAGAAAAAAAGCACTAAAAAGTACAAAATAACTTTATTTTCTGAAATTAGTGTAAAATAACGAAGAAATAAAACTAGAATAAACCCTCAGTTAAACCTAAATACTTAGTGCAACTTCTATAGTTAGAGACATATAGAATACAAAAACAGGTATAGCTGTAGTACATACATTTCATGACAATTCCAGTAAAGGGCCTATTACACTACTCGATATTCAGACAGTCTTAGTCGATGTCGCGTAGTGTAATAAGGGTTAGACCGGTCTTACTCGGAACAAAGAATAAGAGTCTGAATATCGTGTGCTGCATATCGCGTAGTGTAATAGGCCCTTTAGCCCAAACATGGCTAAGATACATTGATTTATCACGGAGTTCCGATGCCTACCTCGCGGTTTCATTATCAGATCATTTCGATTTCGATGTACCTACTCTCTCCCCCTCTTCCTTCAGTCAGTCATCGACTACGCAATTTTACATGTTATTATCAGATAATGGCAATAATATTCATTTTCAATTTCAATATTCCTATGTTTCTACTTACGCATAAAAAAAAACTTTTTACAAAACAAAAATAACCGACTTTACTAAAAAAATACTAAAAGGATCAAAATAACTTTAATTTCGGAAGTAGTGTTGCTTGTTTATTATTTAACACCGACTTCCAAAATTAAAATAATTTTGATCCTCCATCATCAGATCAGTTCGATAGTACCTAATAGCCAAAGTGCATCTCATTACAATTCTAATAAGCCCAAACACGGCTATGATACATTGATTAATTACGGAATTCCTGTGCCTACCTTCCGGCTTCATCAACATCATCAGATCACTTTGATGATAACATTTTCAACATAACTATTCAGAATCATTAATGTATTTGTATTGTCATATTCGCTTAACTATCTTCATTGTGATATCTACGAGTATATGAGTATGAAGTTCCGTTGGCCATTTTTGGCCTTTTTCACCAAATGTTTAATAATTGTGTTCTTAAGTGAACTTCATCAAATGTCACTTTTTGACTGTAAATGCTCAAGTCCTCGATGAAAATACCAAAATCACTATATAGGTACCTATAATATTGAGGACTTCCCTTGATTCCTCATTGATCCCATCAACAGAACTTGATTTTGAAAAAAAATGGGACCAATCTGGAAGCATATCCTTTAAGATGAAAAAAGTAATTGCCAATCAGTCCATAAACGACGGTCTGAAGTAACAAACATAAAAAATAAAAATACAACCGAATTGATAACCTCCTCCTTTTTTTGGAAGTCGATAGTCGATAAAATGGACCGAGTAATTGGTAACCACAACTTTATAAAAAAACCTAGCCGAACGTATAACCTTCTCCTTATTGAAGTAGGTTCAAATTCGCGTCCGACTTCTTGACTCCGCTCAACTCGACATCAATATTGATTTGTAAATCGCAGACAATCTTTCTGTTAACACTGTGAGATACTTCAGTTTACTCTTATTGTTTCAAATGATTTGCCAATCAAACAATCACAAATAAATCTGTGTGTCGTCGAGTCGCTCTGTCATTGTTGTCATTGGGCGCACATGAGCTCGCTGCCCGAATCTGGCCGAAGATAGCCGAAAGTAGACAAACTGCGAGTGACAAACAAAGTGATTCTGGTGTGCGTGGCGTGTGTGTGTGTGTGGCCTTCGCCTCGACCGGAGGGGCACTCTGCGACCCTCACGAAGCTCCTACTAAGATTTCATAAAGCACTATGAACCCACTTCTCTGTGGCCCACTGTAGACGGTATTAATTCAGGCTCTACATTCATTTCAAACGTGACTAGCACGGTCAATATGTTCAATCAGTTTTTCTGAGCTTCAACCATGAACCAATTGTTTTATAAATGTTGTTTCGATTGAAGGACTCACATAAAAGCTTTGGTATACTTACTTTTGTTCAACGCGCCTAGTTATAAGTATCTCTCTGTCACAGACTGTGACAAGTTTTAGAAAGCTTGTAAATGATTGATGAGTACCTAAGCTCATAGAGTCACTAACTTAAAAATCCGGAGAATTGTCCAAGTATTTCCAACTTAATTTGATATTTCAGTAAACTTTTCCACTACAATTCTTCTTGATTCAAGAATGTATCGAGAAAACTTTTGTAAATAATGTAAACGTTTGTCAGTCGTGCAAGTTTTTTCGAAATAAACTAAGTTGCTGAGAGGGTTTATCTGCTCGTTTCCGAAGAGCCGGCTCATCTCAAACATATAGGCGCTATGAATGTAGAAATATTCCATAGTAGCGATGAAGGCGCAGCGCACCTGTATGTGTTGATAATAGTTCGAGCCGAGGTCGCCGCTGTGCTGATCCGCTGCTCCTGTTGAGATGATTGCTCGCGCGGCTCCCGACCACACACCGCTCCGCACCGCTCCGTATAGCACTTGCCACACAACGACTACGGCTGAGGACCGTGATCGCTATTGCTTCAGCTTCATTTCTCACAAATACATTGAGTGTTACGCTTCAGTATTTGTTAAACTTTTCGAGTTCATGAACTCTTGTCGTGAAGAAAATTAAACGAATTCCAATGACTAAGTTCAACTGCCGTGTGATTTGTTACTCTTTTTTGTGTTTTGGAAAGTTAGGTTTACCTTCTGAGAATAGTAAACTAACTATCCACCCCCGGTTTGGCCACGAATGTTACACATTATTAAAATTCTCGGCTTTCCTCTACTATAATATCCATATATTATGTATAATAGGCTTAAGTGTACTTAACCTTTCCTCATGAATCAATCTGTCTATTGGTAAAAACGATACAGCCAGATGACTGGAGACTTAAAGTCACCCAAAGGGCAATGGAAAGAGCTATGCTCGGATTTTCCTTGCGTGATCGAATCAGGAATGAGGATATCTGCAAGAGAACCAAGGTTACCAAGGTGAAACAAGGTTCTGGAATGGTGACCACGTACCGGAAGACGTAGCTTTGGAAATCCTCCTACAAGGTGGACCGATGACTTGGTAACGGTTGCGGGAGCCCGTTGGATGCGAGACGCACAGGACCGTCTACTGTGGCGACACTTGGGGGAGGCCTATGTCCAGCAGTGGACGTCTTTCGGTTGAAATGATGATGATGATACAGCCAGATAGACGCGGCAGGGAACTTTATTACGTCAAGATAATATTGTCTTCTCTGTTTCTGCCTAGTGCGACACAAATGACAGCAATTTAACTTAATAATGCCATGCAATGTCCATGACATATAATATACTAAACCGTATCACTTAGAAAATCAATGTCCTACTTCTCAATAGTTGAGCAATTTGCTTGCGTGAAGGAAACTCCTTTGTGTTCCTCCTGATGAGGAACCACCAGAACATTTGTGAGGAGAGGCCAGCGGGGCACCCTCTCGCGAAAAACGCCGTTTCGCTCTCCAACTACTGACCCGGTTTCTCAAACGCAACTCTTTTATCAATGATAGATTGCTTACCTACTGATTAACACTCAAACTTGCGTAGATACTTAATCGCATTCATTTGTTATCATGCAGATACTTACACAGTATCTATGTTATTGTAGCAACAAGATTGAAGTCACAATAATTTAAAATTAACAAAGTCGAGATAAACAGAAACATTATTACCTACAAATATGTGCAACGAAATAAAAGCAGAAGTGTAATGTGAGAGGAACAAATGGAAATTAAAACGAGCAATAGATACCGGCGCGCGGCACATACACGAGCGCAGGACAAAGGGAAGGGGTCAGCCCGTATGAAAGTTTCATACGATTTTTAGGAAAAAAAATAGTGGTAAACAAAAAAACTGGATCGCTAGTTAATCCTGTTCCGGATAACACAATAACTATAGTGGTACTGATGGCTATCTCAGGGACCGTTTTAGGAAACAGCGAGTTATCAGTGATCGACGGGCTTTCATTGAGTGTGGTGCAGGTTCAGCTATTGTTCCGATATCAAATATCATGGGGCTCAAAGCGCGCCGATGGCCGGTGGTCGGTAGTGACCTGACCTACATGGATAATGTGGATTAAGGGGCAGCGTCTGATTTATTTTATTCACTAGCTGGAATGTTTCTAGCGATAAGGAGGAGCTTATGAGCTCAATACAAGGTCATTCAGAAAGTATTGCGAAAAAAAGGTTTAATGTATAAGGCACTGGCCACTTGTAATTATTTTGAAAACTTTGGTTATATTAAAGTAAAAATGCCATTGTTCAAATTTTGAATTTCCCTTCACATTTTTTCGAGAGCCAAATCAAATTATCGAGTCTCATTTAAAAATGGATCTGCATCGAGAACATTTTCGTGCGATGATTTTTTTAAATGTGGCCTAAAACCTGACGAGTCATTTGATCGACTTCAAATTGCTTTTATGGATGAAAGACCTTCAACCACCTACCGCTGGTATAGCGAGTTCAAGCGCGGTCGCCTTACTTTAGGGGATGAACAAAGGAGTGGTCGACCTACGAGGCTTGTTACGGAAGAAAGTGAGCTGGCAGTAAAAAAAATAATTCAAGAAAACAGGCGAATTACATACGAAGAGATTCAACATACACTGTAAATTGGTTCGGAAAGCGTTCACAAGATTCTACACGAGCTCCTTCGCGTGAGGAGGATAGTTTGCCGCTGGGTGCCGCACAACCTCACCGAAGCTCAGAAGCAGGCCCGTGTGGAGTGGTGCCGTGATAATTAAAAAAATTTAAACAGGCTCGTCTCGGCGCGTTTTCGACATTGTGACAGGTGACGAATCGTATATTATCAATACGATCCAGAAACAAAGCGTCAGTCGACAGTTTGGCTGTTTCAAAATGAACCAATGCCTACGAAAGTGAAGCGATCGAGAAGCGCAGGGAAAATTTTGATCGCTAGTTTCTTCACTTTCACGGGGTATCTGATTTAAATTCCATTATAAGACCAAAGCACAGCATCAACGCCGAATGGTATACCACAAAATGCCTGCCAGAAGTTTTGTATGCAATGAGCAACAAGCGAACGAACACCGGGCTCCACGAGGTACTGCTTCACTATAACAACGCGCCCGCGCACTCAGCGCTCAAAACGAGGGACTTCCTGTACACCACACCGGTCAGAGTTTTGGGGCACCCTCCTTACAGTCTGACAGACTGGCACCGTGTCACTTCTTTTTATTCCCTAAAATAAAAATCTGCTGAAAGGGATACAGTTTTCATCGCCGGAAGAAGCGCTAGCAGCGTTCGAGAAGGCCGTGGAAAAGGTGTCTGCGGCGGACTGGAAAAAATGTTTTGAAAATTAGTTCAGACGCATAAACTTTGTATAGAGGTTGGTGGAGACATCTTTAAAAAGATTTAATAAAAATATTTTATCCATAGAAGTTAGTTTCTCAAAACTTTCCGAGTGTCACACGTATATTGTCATGTTATTAATTGAGCTTGCCAGTATTAGTGTTTGTCTTTTGTGCCTACTTCAGATTGACCAGAGCATCTCTGAGCTGTTTTAATATAAAAGCTTTATAAACTTACTATCTTCTGCTAGCGACTTCGTCCGCGTGAATGTTGGTTATTGCGGACGCGAAGTCGAATACGGATAAAAAATAGCCTCCATCCTTGAAGTTGAAGTTTCACTCGTACCAAATTTCATCAAAATCGGTTCAGTAGTTTCACTGTGAAAGCGTAATAGAAAGATTTAAAAAATATGTATGATTTAGAGAATAGTTTACAAACTGGTGTGACAACAAGCGGCAACAACGATACATTACAAAGGACTTCAGTTTCCTCATACCGCGCCGCCGCCAGCGTCTCACGGAGACATGGCGCGGCTGCGGCGCGGAATTATGTCACATCACTTTGACATTTATAGCAAATAGTTAAGAGAACTATTACCACTGTGTATTATGGCTGCAGTCAGTAAGTAATGTATTAAACTGTACCCTTGGAAAACCTGGTCTTGTTCAAAAGTTGCTGTTTTTGGAATTTGCTTTGAAAATTGCTCATGCTCCATGTATTATTATGTAGATCGAAATACATAATAGTGAATTCTAGCTATACTAGCGGTAGATCGTGATATCTGGCATAGAGCGTGTACTGACAATAGTCCTGAAATGCCTGAGGAGGATAATCAAAGAATAAAGTTCTCCTTAGATAAGACAGTGCTCAAACTCTAAATTTGTGGTTGTTGCAAACTTTGGGCGAATCAAAACCTCTCAGAGCTAGCTAGAAACCAGATATTTTCGGTGTTCATTAACTTAGCAGAGGACTCACGATCCACTACTTACTCCTAATCATCGTTAATTCCGTCCGGAGGCGTCACGCGCCAGTTACTGGCGCGCTCTCCTCATTCCGTTTATAAGCTGCTTCAGCAGCTTCTTACGACTGAAGCGAACAGGTTATACACTTTTCCAAACAGATTTAATAAAATATGTAAACTAAATTGTGATGTTCCAAGAAAAATTTAAACCGTGTAACTACTCATTTTGCACCATTTAGACAAAATCATCCTGTAAGGGACTTGGGCATCCATGGGCCGCGGAGGGTCTGGTGGTGCGGCAGATGCACTCCGCTCGCTCACTCCACTCCTCGCCGGGCAGCGCTCGCTCGTTTGGCTCGAGCTCGTCGCTACCAGAGGGTCCCGCTGGCAGCCGTTCAACTAGCAGACGACTATTAATCTTAAAAGACAAACTCGTCGCATTGAAGCGCAAACCAACGCTGTCTGCCACAATGTTTACTGTTTTAGTATTGCGGGATTAACGTGTGGAGGAATAACCGATGCGAATCACGATCTCTTGTGATTAATTATGTTCATCATGTATTTATTACAAGTTCTAGAAAAAATTTCAAGTGTAGATGTACGAATCACCAAAATATTTTAATTTGTCATTTAAATAGAACAAAGTAACTAAATTGTCTTAATCTCGGCCGGTAAAGCTCCGGCTTATTCCGTATATCCAACCCGCCCTGGGTGGATAGGTGGACACGCGTTACCACCGCATCCACCTAAGGGTGGCTATTTTGGGGTAGATAAACGGAATAAAGACGAAGGAAGCACCTTGCTACTTTCATTTGTTTAGAAGACTTCATAAAAGACGAGATGGGAATAGCATTTGTAGCCGGCTGATGATTAGCATTGAGTCGTGTCCCGCTCCCGGCAGATAGCGATCTGCGCCAGTGCGCCAGTGCGCCAGTGCGCTGTAATCCTCCCAATTTTATGCCAAGTTTATCGATTCAGTGCCAATTAAGTGCTGGCTGCGACCAGAGTGTCGTCGACCCAAC
The DNA here is from genome assembly GCA_961205895.1 of Mythimna pallens. Taxonomy (NCBI): domain Eukaryota; kingdom Metazoa; phylum Arthropoda; class Insecta; order Lepidoptera; family Noctuidae; genus Mythimna; species Mythimna pallens. The sequence goes on from OY540824.1 coordinate 27,091,632, forward strand.
ATCGAGCTCTTATTATTTTGTAATACCTATTACACTGTATTACGTTTCATTACATTATGAAAACAGCTCATGTGCCGGACGCGGCCCGCACATCGCCGGGACACGACTGTTCGTCCCGTCCGGCGCGATGCTGGTACATGGCACGGCGCCGGTTGATTGTCAACAACTTGATAAAATAAATAAACACGTAGCGGTGCCTTTTATTCTATTTTGCAGGACATTTATATTTTGTAGCAAAACTTTGCTGATTATTTTGCTGCCATAGGATAGCTAAAAATAAATAATAAAACATAATCTTGATGAGAAATTTAGATTAAAATGTTCGTTAAAAAGGAGCTCGTGTTCAAGGAGGTCATCTTTTGACTTGAGATACAACGTTACCGGAACCTCTCCATAAATCGTGGCCGCCGTCGCTTGGCTAATGAGCAGTAGTTCTTAACAAGTACTCGATGAAAAACAAGATTAATACGTCCCCTCCGAGTAAACCTCGCCGGGCTCGCCACCCACCGGGGGAAGGTGGAGGAAACGCAATGTATATATAATACAATCTTATATTGAAGAGCTATTTGTTACACTAAAAAAAAAGATAAGTTAAATAATAGTAAAAAACCTGTATGTATAAACAGGTTTTTTACTATTATTTAACTTATCTTTTTTTCGGTAAGTTTACCTAAGAATAATTAAAATTAAAAAAAAATCTATTGTCTATTTATAAAAAAATAATTATATGAAAACTGCATCATACTACGTTAACATGACACATTTCCGATCCTATTGAGTGCTACCGGTCTAAAAGAATATAACTTTGAAGTAGTTTCTATACATAAAGTCAAACCTCCTGAAATGAAATAAAAATATTTATCTGTGGGGTCGCAGTGGTGCTACGCGGCCCTACATAGCCTACGCCGTCGTAGAGGGTGCGTAGCGCCCAAGGACGCAGTCGTGAGTAGGGAAGATTTCTCTTTTCCAAAAGTAGACAGATCATGGTACACACTAAAATAAAATCCTTGCTACATATGATATTTTTTCATGTGATATTTTCGGAAGCGAATAATAATTAATAATGAAGTTAAACGAATAACGTATGATAACCTCAGGCTTATTTATTAGCGGATCGAAATGAACTGTTATAAGTTATTGTGAGAAATATTTGACCGCAAGTCTGGGCCCATATCGCGAATACTTCGCGCAGTCAAGCAGCGCCATGACAACAATAATATTTGTTAAATAGTGTTCACAGATACTGACACAGTTAGGAATGCTTGGCGCTGTTTAATAAAACACTAATATTTGTGTAGTAGTATGGAGTCGCGTGGGAGGCGCGCGCGGCTATTATTGTGCACTTGATATTACAAGCATATACTTCGGGAGGAAGCGCGGGAGTCGGGGCGCCGGACCGCACCGCTGCTGCGCTGCATCGCACACTCATTTTTAGAGCAATCAACTTCATTCAATACTAAAAACACGTTCAACAATGTTTACAAAACCGCCAAACACTTGCGCAAAGAGTTCACTCGTGACATAACGTTGTGCCGCGGACGCACCTGTGTTTGTGCTGCTGTGCGGCGGCGAGTGGCGACGTCATAATATTGTTTCTAAGTTTAGCTACGTGTACACAGTGGTCGATGTTGGCGCGCGCTGATGGATCAATTACTGACCGTTGACTCTTTCTGTAAATATTGGTTAATGGAAAACAGACTTTCATTTATAATATTAAAATTAAACACAGTTTGTTGAGTGACTGCGCTAGTGGTGCGTCTCGTAGGTGATATTGGAAGTGGTGGGGTCCCCAAAGCTGAATATATGTAGGACTAGAGCAGCTTGGCTCCATGTTTGGTTATTTAAAGTCCGTTTCAACATCGGAACATTAGTCGTACGGCGTTACACTACCGGTACATGGTGGAAATCCTACCTATACGCACAATGCGTACAAAGCAGATTTAAAGAGATACAATAGAGCGGCTATCAGAAGAAATGTTTTAGAAAATCTATCATCCTATGCCTCAGTGACGACATCTAGCTTTGGATAGCAAACAAGCGAATTTTTGTCAAAATAAATTATGTATTTTTAACTATCGCTCGGTAGGTAGGTCAGGAGCTTTACCATGAAATGAAAAAAAAAAATTCAGTCATACGAGCGAAAAAGAGTGATATAGTTATACACTCCATACAGCTCCATCCCTTTAAAGTTTTTAGTTCGGTTTAGGTCGTAAAATGGATCACGCACAATTAATGTATTCCCAAAATCAAAGACAGTGGTAATAAGTCACTCAGTTTAGTATGATACCCTTAGACATCAAGTCATGTTTGTATTCGCTTTATGCACTAAAAGAAAATCATTTTCTGAGAAAATACTCGTATGCCGAGTTGCGCATTACGCTATTGGCTGGACCTAACTTCGCTTTACTTTCGTAATTATTCTTGGTTTTAACGCAGTAATTAATTAGAATTCAATAAATAGTTCTAGAAGACAAGCTCTCTTGCATTTTACTGCACAGAATGTCTCTCATGCTACAACGTCTACAAGCTAGAAACAACAATAATATGATATTGATATAAGCTTTGAGTGCTAGAAATTCTTAGAAAAAGCTTAGGTTCGAGTAACAGTTGAAATTATTTTTATACGCCTCTATGATACAACACAAGAACCTAACATTATGTAGTGCGCTCAGTGTGTACTGCATAAGATGAACTTGTAAGTAAGTACATAGAACTGCTTTAGAATTTTGATATTAAACCATCATAATATTGTAGCGCTCGAAGTGTCAATAAAATGCTCAGCTAAGTGTACTTAATAAAGAAATATGCGCTCGTACACGAACTCTGCTAGACGTTGTTCCATACCGATCCGGACGCAATCGCCGCATTTTGCAGCAATTTCGTACTTCTGCCGTGATTATTGTTCGCCCTCAAATTGCCTTGTTTAAAACTGCCAGCCGGACAACACCGGGGCGCGGCGCCAGCAAAGGCTAATGATGCAAATAATTTCAGTACATTGGCTCGCGCAAGATACCACTATGAACATTGTTTTAGGTACCTATAGTCCAGAGATACATTAATGGTGCTTAGTTGAACACCACATTCAAAATTGTTAGTAAATAATGTTGGTATGTGAGATGTGGAGTTCGTGTTGTAGCCACAGCGCCCGCTGTACGGTGAAGTGTGAAGTACGCGGGTTCTGGCGGAGGAGCACGTTGCGAAAACCGACCGCTGGCCAACAAGCACGCTACTGGCTGGATACTTATAGTTATAAAGTCGAAGGTTCTAATAAATGTGATTCACGTTCTGTTCGCTTCATCGGCAATACACGAGCAAAAATTTTAATACATACATTTCACGACGAACGGAATGACTCGGTTTTGGCAACAAGCCTTGTCTAGACAAAATACAATACTGGGTCCCGGGATGTAACCATTACTTTAGTTTAAGTGTTATAATGATAAACCGGAGGGGCGACAAGGGAAGATGATGTCGTCTAGACGCTGTCTCTGCTGGGACACCTCGCAGGGCTGGTGGCGAGTGGCGCGTGCGGCGCGTGCGGTGTGACCTACATGCCACGCTGAAGCGGCTGCCGTGCCAACACTGCTCAGAGAGGCACTAACTCAATTAGCAACTGTCAGACACTGATCACGCGCCGCCAAACCAAAAATTTGAATACACATCAGCATGGAAAAGACGAGGATTATTCATAGTGAACTATCTGAGAGACTCACACTCGTACACGCCAGCCAGCGTGACTTCTGTCCTCCGACAACTACAAGATGCCATCTCAGTTCTGCAAAGACTCGTAACAGGTTGCACATCCGCAGTACATTGCCGTAATGATAGCACGTCCAAGGGTGACGGCCGCATCATGTCGCTCGCAGGAATGCTCGCTGATCAGTATTCCCTGGTGACTACTCATCACAGAGGTCCGTTCGTGACTGCACGTGTAGGACTCGGCATGCAAACCACGTCGCGCGGCGTGCCTGCAGTCGACGGCCCGACGGTTATAAATTATTGACGTTACTACTAGTTAACTCTATGCATGATGCTTTTTTAAATCTCTCTTTTATTATGTGCCTCTAAAGTAAAGGTGTAAAGAAATCCCGTTAAAATCAACATTTCTGCATAAAAACAGTGACTGATCGAAACACAATTAGCAGCCGAAGCCGAAACCGTAACCAAATGTTCGGCTCCTTTTCCAGTTTCGGCCGTAACCGAAACTGAAACAGACGTGGTAATGGAAACTGAAATATTAATAAAAATAAAGTAAAAGTCGATAGAGTTACTCGTATTCCTAACTAAACTTGAATATAGTTATGCTTAATTTTCTGTCTTCTTTTTGCTAAACTGACTGACTGACATATGCATGCACAGCTTAAACTACTGAGACTAGGAATATAAAATTTTGCATAAAGCTCCCTTTTATAACGTAGGTGAGCAAAAATAAGGAGTTTTAGAAATTCAGCCTTTAAGGGGGTGAAAAGGGAGATTTTCGATTGTATGCAAAATCTTACTTCATGTGCCAATACACTTGAAAGTAAGCTCAAATAATAAACTAAGTAAATAATAAAGGTTGGCATTATTTGTTTTTCTAAACTACTTTTTAGGGGGTGTTAAAGATTGTATGGAGGATTCTTATTTTTCGGGTTAATAAACTTGAAACTTGACACAAATTCTAATCAACATAAATAATTAAAACTGTCATTATTAGTTTTCCAAAATTACTCTCATAATACGGTTTAAGGGTTACTCGTATTATGGGTGTTCAAGTTTTTATGAAAACATTTCTAGTGAACAAAGTCGTAGGGTAAGTGCTAGTTATTTATAACTTACATAAAATACTAAATAAACGAATAAATCGACGATTACACAAAAATGTCTTGTAAATTTTTAGGTCTCCGTTTCGGTCGGACGGAATATTCGACCACTTTTAGGCCGAAATTGAAATTACAGCTGTAACTGGCCGAAAACGAATCCTGGGCCGGTCGGTCGGTCGGTCTCTACAAACAATATTTTCGTAGTAATTGACATGTGCAACGAAGTTTAAAGAAAACGTGAAACAGCCCGAGGCGATGCGTCCAGCACGTTGAGCGAGTTAAGCGAGGGGAGCGACACGAATTGCTTCGCGCTTGGGTATCTCTAGATCATATAGCTCTATACTATATTCGTGCAAGCTCTTTTTTTGTTCCACAATTACACGTTCCATAGCATTCATTTGATTGTTGTACTTTGATACTGTTGCTGAAATACTATTTTATCCTTTGAGTGATTAAAGCATCGTGTGCAAAACCTATAAAGGTGAATTGTTTCATGTTGTGCTGAATTTACTATGTAACGTGAAGTGCGAGGTATTTTGACGTGAAGCCTTTGCGCTGCACATTATCAAGGCTGAGTCGTGGACTCGTCGTGGAATTTACTACTTATGCAACGGTTTTAGATCGTAAGCCGAGTTGTTCAAATGTGTAGGTAAACATGTCATATCTTTTAACAGACTTTCACAGAGAAAATTAAGATCACTAGAAAACAATGGTTGTTGATTGTAACATATTTGTATATGTAACATACACTGATAGACAATAGGTATGTAGCACTAGTACTTTGATTAGAAATTGTGTCAAGTTGCAAGTTTAACTCAAGGAATAAGATTCTCCCATATAACTTTTACTCAACCAAAGCTACGAAACGATTTAGGAGTTGTTCCTAAATCGTTTCATAGGGATAGCGTTGAAAAACAAGCAATGAAAATCATTTTCATTTAGTTAGGTTACTGTTTATGCTAAGTATTTGGAATATGGGCCAAAGATATAAATTTTTGCATACAAACGAATTTCCCCCTTTTCATTTTCCCTTAAAAGTTGAATTTTCAAAAACTTTCTTAGTCTTTCATAAAAGGAAACTTTGTGCAAAATTTCCCGTTCATTTTGCGTTCGCAATATTGTAATTGATATATTTTGCAAATTGGTTATAAATAGAAGTAAATTTTTTTCGTCATATTTAACTGGATGAGGCTGATCATTCTTCGATATTGATAATATAATTTACACCTACTGAATAGGTAAACCGGCGCAATGGACATGATCGTATCGTTATCATTAGCGACCTTAATTGTTGAGTATCCTGACTTTGTTTAAATTATATTTTAGAACGAGTTTAGTTGCTAGTTTCCACGATGCGTCTGTGCTTGCCCTACCGACTTGCGTGCGCGGGCGCCGCGTTTGGCAACGTTGCTACGTGGAAGCTGCTCTTTGTCATCCGGCTATTTAAAACCATCGACGTATATTTTAAGGCTGTCAATGATGAAGTTTGTGCCGTCGAGTCGTCGTCGAGACAGACTGTCCACATGAAATATTGTGATAATGCACACCTTGAGGGTTGAGCTATTCTCGAACAATATTTTTCTAAAATTCTTTCATAAAAGTATGTTAGGAAAAAAATATCTCAATGTATATCATATGTATCTATCTTCAAATCTGTAATATAGTTCCGTCGATGTAATTATACAGTCGGGCTGGCGAGCGTCAGCAGAGGACACACTGACTATGACGTCGACAGCAGTTCATCACCGTGACGTGTGAAGTTTAAACTGCGGACGTGATTCAATACCTAATATGCGTGCGCGCACGGTGGCGTCGTCGTTTAGCGCAACAACGTGCAGTTTTCATTATTATTTGTACGAGGCGCTCGTTAGCGGCATCCTGTTTATATTAAACGCGCGCTACCGACGGCGCGCACCAGGTGTGACGTCACGCGCGGGCTGATCTCACGGCCGCGATACCTCAATGAAACCGATGTTTGGCTATACATCAGCATCGGCATGTGCTCAGCAATAAATTCGTCCATTAAGCGGCAGCAGCAAGACGCGACGCGACGCAAGGCGGCATGATGGATGAGCGGCGCGCGTGTCCGCGGCGTGGTGGCGGAGTAGCGTGCGCGCCTCGGCCGTTAATTACACCCGTCGAAGTAATCCCTCACACGAAACCTTATCCCTCGATACCGACCGGTTTATATTCAATGCTACAAAACACTCTGCTGCTTGTACGTACGTTGACAAGCTACTTTCCTTAATAAAAATGTCAGATAGTATTAGTTATTTGAAAATTAAGAAGCGATCAGCGATGTGAGCGCTTTGGGAGGGCCCTGCACTACTATATATATAACAAATGTAGATGAGAGCGGCGCTAATGACGTCGACATTCACGCTGCTATCAGAAGTAGCAGAGAAACAGCTGTGACATTCAAAAACAGGGCTTTACCCGCCAGGGGAAGGTTCTGTGACTCAAATACCATGAAGAATGTCATAAGAAATCGTCAAGATTATTGTGGAAGGATGGGTAGATCGCGTGTTTGCAAAAGTTAAGGAGTTGAAACTGCCTACCTGCAGTATAACAAATTATTTTCTTAGTAAAAGAATACAAGTAAGTAGTGGCCGACATGTGGCTGACGAGGCTCGTCTCAGATGCTCATAAAAATTAAAAGGCGCACGTACGGCTTAGCTAAGCTTGAACTAAACAAAATGTGTTACAACGACTCCCGGACGGGTCGATAGCTAGAGTGAGACAGTGGAGCCTTGAGCTGCTGCGGCATGAGCAGAGCGAGTGGACAGAAAGCAACGCACTTTTAGCGATGATGCCCCATTATAACCCTCATTAGTCGGGCGCACGGGCCTATCAGCATCTAGCTCGTTGTAATAACCTGCTCCTCCTCAATCATCCAGCTTGGAGCCCGCAGCTAGCAGATGCACGACTTTCAGTGATGAGCATTGTCTTCTTGTAACAAGTATGTATGTAGGTCGCGCGAAGCCCGCACGGACCTGCGCCGCTCAGGGGCGAGGCGAGGAGTGAGGGAGGGGGTCGCCCCTAAAACGTCCCAGATTCAAGCCAGTACCAATCGAATTCTACATCAAAATTTACTAGCCCATGCGATAGAAATTTTTGAAAAAGTACACAATTTACAACAAACTTTAGAAAGCAAGCGTAGTACGATCCCTTGTTCTATTTCATATCTACCTTGTATTGCTTTGAAACAAACTGAAATCAGAATGCATTTTAAAACACGATCCTCAGTTCTGCGAACTCGTACTAGTCGCAGTGGCTGGCGCAAGCGTTGTGGTGGAGGTTATTTTACGCTTCGTTTGCGACAAATTTGTCGCACCCAGTTCCTACGAACGAGCTCACACCATGCTTGGGGCACACGCGGCACTTAGCCCGCCTGAACTGCAGCTGTATACGTACTTAGCCCGCCTGAACTGCAGCTGTATACGTACTTAGCCCATACCTAAGCAGATATTATATTATACGACGTCGTAAACTTTTTAAATTGACAGCACATAGGCGGCGCTTAAACGAAAAGTGAAAAGCGGTACAGTGGAAATTGGAAATGCGAGTCAGCTAAACAGTGTGCGCTCTAAAGTGAGGGTCGTATGTTTTAGTTAATAGGACGGTAGCTGCTGGGCCAGGCGCGAGACTAGCACAGCGGCCGCCGAACGAGAGCCTTAATTGTGTTAGGAGAAGGCTTAGCATAACTCCTCCGACGTATCGCGAGCTCGCTCCCTGCCCCCCTGCCCCGCCTGGCCCCTATTGCCTCATATTATGCTAATGCTAGGCCTGATTTAAATATTCGTGTGTAGGTGAATGGCTGATTTTATTGTCTTTCCTATCCTGTATTTGGCAATATGTCTTTGGGGCTGTCGGCAGGGAGGCCCGAGCCGCCACCGTGTCGCGCGGATGTAGGACCCATGTTTATCGCATCCATATACTGAGAGCCTGCTGCTTTATTTCACAAACATTTCTGGAAGTTAGTTTGCGGCACGGAAGCGTGCGCGCGATACATTAAGAAGACTACGTACTTAATGTTGTAATTATTAAGCGATTAAGGAAAAAGCAATGTTCATCCGTGAAGCCGATTTCCCTTAAGTCACCGCGCGACCCTTAGAACACACTCGTAATTACCATCAATTACGAGTGTGTTCTATATCGCGCTGCGCCGTGCCGCTCTGTTGCCGCGCCATCCGGATGAGAACCGCACGACGCGGGGCGAGAGGCGGAGCGGATGAAAGGGGGTTGCACGTCGCCGCAGACGTAAAATGAGAGAACTGATAATGAAACTTGAACGGAATTATTTAGCATAAGTAACAATGATACATACTTAAACTTGGCAGTGCTCGACTCTTGTCGCCACAGATTTATTAAAAGCAAGTAATACGTATGTATTGGAGTCCCAATAGTGTATGTAGTGCACAGATAGGATGTAGAAAACTTCCTACGTCCTATTTTTAGGTAGTTACTAATCTTTCTATGTATGCACTTAAGACAAGTAACAGACAACCATTTTACATATTTTAAAAACGAAGATTGAAAATTAATACACAAAACACATTTTATGAGGGTCGAAGTTTTTTTTTAAACTTTAAACAATGAATACTTCTAAGAATCTACCTATTTCTTGGCGCACACAACAACGATCATGCTATCGGTCCAATTAACTTACGATTGACGTCCAGATGTCCATAATACTATGGCCTATATTATTTTACTTGCTTACGAAATTTTCAATTTTTCTTTCAGGTGAGCATCATACATTAGCTGTATAACATGGCCGCGAGCAAGTAAGTGGCAGGTACGTTATTCTTTTTTTAAAATTAGGTATTTATTGGTTTCTTTTTGTTTTGTATTTTCTGTAATATCGCAGTACTTAGAACCATGAAAGCAAATAAAAAAAAAAGTTTATTCATATTAAGAGTTCCAACGTAGAAACTATGCATTTCAAAGGGCAAGCAATATCAACGACGTCTACCTACGACTTTCTTCTAACAAAAGAACTCCTGTATTCTTGGTTTATTAGCTTTCGTTTTGAAAATTTTGTTATGTAGCTGCCCTGATAAGAAAATTTATTCGTGAGATAAAATTTCCTACGAGAAAGTGATTGAAAAAAAATAGACATCCCATTCATTAGCAGTTTTAAGTCCGTATATATCATCAATATTGCATACCGCTTGAGACACATTGTTTCCACGGTAGAACTCATATATTAAAAAAAAATGCGAGTTTTCTTAAATTTCAATAGAAAGAGAAAATACAAAACACAAAGAAACCAATAAATACCTAATTTCGAAGAAAGAATAACGTACATTAAATATAAAGTTTATTTGAACTTATAATTTAAAGTCAATCCAAAAATAAAGCACTTTAAAGCAACCCCTTTCAAAAACGGCAATTTTATAGTTAAAGACCTATTATTATGGCATCTTATGTCGATATAAGATCCTGTGGTGCTTTTCTCTTTAATCTTTGGAGTTTTGTATTTTGGAGTTTGTCCATCAAATTATATAACAGGCGGTTTGGATGCATTAGCATACGCATTTTGTAAGTTTGAGAGAGTCTACTACTTAATTTTTAAAGGTTTTGATTTGTGATTCTCGGTGAAATCTTTCATTTTATCACCAAGGTGCATCAGTTACCATGCGCAGAACTTTTGATTGGAAGCGTTGGAGAAGTTCTAAGTTGGAGTTAGCGGCGGTGCCCCGCTACTGTATTCCGTATGATATACACGTTTATATATGTCATAATATTCGAATATGATTGGTGAGAAGTGTTTATGATGAAACTATCAAGAATCAGACTAACTAAATGGTCGCCTGAAACCGTAGCAGTGCCAAATTAATTAGTTGTTTCATAAGCATGAGAAGTTAGCGGTATAGTCCGGGTACCTGTGTTCAGTTTCCGTGTAGTACCTATACATTTTTGTAGTTTTGTGGGGACATGCAGGCAGGCACGTTTTACTATAAAAACTTTTCAAAGAAATTCCAAGAAAATTCTCAAACTTCCCACACATAAGGTCGAAAGACAAAAAGTGCATTATTTCATGAAAACCTAACAAATAATTAACGATTACATAAATATGTAATTGTTAATTATGTAAGTAATTTGTGAAAAGTATTTATAATGTACTTTATTGTAAGTACATAAATAAATATAACAAATAAAAACTTGTATCTAAAACACATACAATGGTTGGCCTTATCGTATTCCGTAATCAAATTAAGATCGCAAGTACCAGACGCTGGATGTAATAAGGAATATGTAAAAATATTAATTTCACATTTGTTTAATAAAAGTATATTGTAGTTAATCTATTATTAATATTATTGTAGGTTAATTAGGCATTTTATTCTAGGGTTATATGATCAAACGGTTCTAAAAGTCTTTTTTCAGACATACGACTGACAAATTTTACAAAATCTATAAATAAACTATCATAGTGTATATGATTGTCATAATATATATGTACACTACATGAAAAAAATAAAAATAATGACCGCTATCTGTTGTGAAGGATCCCCATCAAAGACATTTGATTCTCCAAAGGGGCACATCGCATTTAGTTATGTTTGACAACAACTGCCTAAGATATAATTAATACGCTAATATAACAATGTTTGATGCTACAAGCCCTCAGTAAGCTCTCTCCAGGATTACATTAGGGAAACACGTTATTGTTGTGTGTCTAATAAAAATATGACGAATCTGAGCACGAGCTGCCTAGTAGCCGCTTTTTCAGAGGAGGCTTTGTATATTATATTGACGTGTAGTATGGACAGCAGCCATCCATCACACTGGGCACGCCACAATTATGGCGGTCAGTCCCCTCTTTGAGGAGTGGCTGGAGCGGCAACACAGTGTCCTCATCTATCGCATGACGCAGGTCGTCTCCGGACATGGTAAGTTCGGTAGGTTCCTGCATCGAATTCAGGTGGAAGAAACGCCCGGGTGTCACCATTGTGTGGACCGCCCGGAGGACAAGGTGAAGCATACGGTGGAGGTGTGCCCCGCTTAGGCGGAACATCGTCGTGTCCTCGTGGAGGTAACCGGCGGCAGTGACCTCTCGCGTCGGGCCCTGGTTCGGGCTATGGTCCGAAGCGAGGAGGAATGGCAGGCGGTGGCCTCCTTCTGCGATGCAGTAATACTAGCAATGGAGGAGGCCGTACGCGTGAGGGAACGAATGTCCTCACGTCCCAGCCGCCGAGATTCTGACCCCGACTATCAGCCACGGTAGACGCGGGCTTGGGTAGCTTGCCGTTCGGTCATCCGGTAGTTGATTGGACCGTGCCCAGTCGACAACAGCGCGTAGTGATCGACGAGCTCCTAAAAGAGATGTCAGCAAACCGTAGGGGCCCAGCAGGGCCGATGCCCGCTGGCTAGGACCGCGGGGAATTTCTGAAAAGAAAACCCGTAGTCCTAGAACGCAAAGGGCAACTGAAGGACCCAGGTATGGTTTTAGTCAGTAAAATTCTGACACGCCCTCCCACTCCGCCCAGAGCGGGGGAAGTCATTGGATGATTTCCACACTTAATAAAAAAGCCATCGATCACACGTCCGCCGCTTCGTACTCATACATATTTGTGCGGAAAATATACCGCCGAGACCAGCGTAACATACAATAAATACATTAATATCTAGTTGGGCTCTTACTTAGCTTTTAAATAGGTAATGTTTTCGTTAGTAATTTCATTTCGTAAACCTTTTCCTAATCGTTATTTGCACCGAGAGCAATACGTTTAGTTGTAGTCATTTAGTTACACCTATAATTTAAAATTATAATGAAAATGAACTCGTGGACTGTTACTGTCATTTTAGTTCCTTTTTCTGCCTCTATATTACAAACTAGCTGTCTCCCACGATTTCACCCGCGTTTTCGCCAGTTACTAACTGCTCTGCTCCCGTGGGTTGTTGCGTAATGTTATGTAGCCTTTCTCGATAAATGGGCTATGCTTTCCAAAACATTTTTTCTATTTGAACCGGTATTTTCTGGGATTAGCCGGTTCAAACTAACTCTTCAGCTTTATAATATTACACCCCTATTTTATGACTAGTACAAAAAAAATGGGCTCTATGTGTACCCGTTACTGATCATATTTATGTAGTCAAAAGTTACAAAAATTAAATCGCAAAATTGTCCACGAAAATTTGTCATAATTGGTAAATTCATAATTTAATCAATTATTCATAACAATTGCTACTAGAAAATACTACGCGCAGTGTTTTTTCATTGTTTTTCATTCATAATCTGTACAATATTTCCATAAATAATTGAGAGAAATTATGGGATATAAACAAACGCTAATAAATTTGCTGTTTATATTATTTATTGAGACTTTACTTAAATAATAAGAAGACCTTTTCTAATAAGCCCTTTAAGTTTGTACTAATTAAAAACTAGTGGTGTATATATCTATTTAAATAAGTATTATCTTCAGTAAACACCCACTGGTTATGATCGGTTACTGTGGACGACATCCACAGTAACCGATCGTAACCAGTAAAAAGCATTTTATTTTAGTGATGAAGATAATAATATAGAGCAGTGGTGGCCGAGTGGTAACGGCCCCGACTTACGGAGTTGTAGGTCGCGGGTACAAACCCAGCCAGGTGCATTACTTTGTGTAATTTATTTCATCACCACTGCTCTCAAAACGGTGAAGGAAAACATCGTGAGGAAACCGGCATGTCCTAGAACCAAAAATTCGAAGACATGTGACATCCACCAACCCGCACTGGGCCCGCGTGGTGGATTACGGCCCATTCCCTCTCCTAGAGAGGAGGCCTGAGTCCCAACAGGGGGAACGTTATAAGGCCGACTATGCTATGCTATGCTATGCTATGATGAAGATAAAGTAATTTTTAGTAACCTTACTTGAGACGCCCCAGTTAAGAACAGATTTTGAAACCATAACATAAATAGAGAACACGGAGTTCATGGAGTATTAAAGTTAACCTTAACCTCTTTAGTAAAACTTAGTTCAAATTGACGACATTTTTTTTTAATGAAATGTATCGAATGTTTTTCGTAAAGCTGCAAAAATCATACATTTAATTCTCATATACTGCTGAGGAAACGTTCGGCGCTAAATCCCCGTGCGTGCGCTTGTGATTTTTGTATTATCTCTTTAACCTTTCTTCTAAGCAGTAAAAAGCAAATACACATGTATTTAGTAATTATGCCAACAAATAGAATAGAATAGAATAAAACTTTATTGTACACCAAAATAGTAACAAAAGCTTTTAAACTAACTTAATCTATGGGTACAATGGCGGTCTTAGCGCTAACAGCGATATCAACGAATAGAACTATTAGACTAAATTGAATTATTCAAAAAGTAATATACAAGAACTGAACCAGACTTAAATATGAAATCATTTATTTGGGTAAGGGTTAATACAAAGGTACAAAAATCGACCATTTCTAGAGGTGGTGCTTAAAATCAGTTTTTAAATTAAAAAATAAAACATTTATTGTGACATATCTTTCACAGTTAGGCATATAGTGTAGCAACATTTCTTGTAGATAATGATGTGTTCTGCATTATTGTAGTACATTGTTTTTTTCTATCATCAATAGTTTTCGCAGCGCACGTGATGTAAGGAAATTTATGGGTAATTTATTTACACTTTGGTTTTCCTTAATGGAGTTTTAGTAGAGAACCCTATTATTTTTCAAAATAAAATATAGCCTATATCACTCCGTGATAAAATAGCTTTCCATTGGTGAAAAAATTTTCAAAATCGGTTCAGTAGTTTTTGAGTTTATTCATTACAAACAAAAACAAAATATCCAAAAATAAAAATCTCCTCTTTATAATATTGGTATAGACTAGCTTCTGCCAGCGCGGCTTCGCCCGCCTGAAAGTACGAAGTATTTATAGCCTATGTCACTCGGCGATAAAGTAGCTTTCTACTGGTAAAAGAATTTTGACTAGTAATTTTTATTTTTTACAAACAAGAATGTATATAATAATAATAGTACTATATATATTATAAATTAATGTTGGTTACTACTTAATTGATCGATCATTATGAATTAGCAGATTACGAACTTTTAGCACAATGACAATGGGATCGTGATTGAATGAGGAATTTACAAAAATAGCAGACTTGGACCCCTGCAACGCAAGGCAAAAGAGGAACATAGGTTTTTTTTTAGGTGGGAAAATCATTTAATGATAAATCCCGCGCATAGGCGGTGCGGGAGATAGTATCAGACTTTTACTGACTAAAAACCCACTCCTGTTCCTTCTTTGCCTTCATCCCAGGGCCCCGGGTTTTGCTTTCAAACTACCCCTGGCCCCAGTAGGCTTCGACCCTGCTGGGCCCCTATGATTTGCTGACATCTTACCTGAGGCTCGCGTGGAACAGTACGCGCCGTCGACTACTTGGGCTCAGTCCGGACGGTTACCCGACAGTCAGACGGCGAGCCACCCATTACTCGCCGTTCGCAAGCCCGCGCCTACCGTGGCCGGTAATCGGGACCGGAATCCCGGTGGCGGTTTGGGCGTGAGGACCTTTGCCTCACGCGATCGGTCGCCTCCTTTGCTAGCATTTCTGCTTCGCAGAAGGAGGCGACCGCCTGCCACTCCTCCTCGCTCCGGACCATAGCCTGTACATTGGTACAGGTCATGGTCCGGCGCGAGAGATCACTGCCGCCGATCGCCCCCATGCGTTTTATAGGTGGGAATATCATATGACAAAGTAGGAACATAGTGTGGTCTCATAGTCAATAAAAGTCTGACCACCCTCTCGTTTCACTATAGAGCGAGAGAAGTCATTGGATGATTTCAAACATTGAAAAAAAAAAAAAACTATAAATATTGAATGAAAATTTAAATAAATCCTTTAAGTATTCGAGACAACAATAAAGTTTCACGACGTTAATACCTACTTCAGTAATCTTCTTAAAAACTTAGTAGAACAATAACCTTTGCAAAATGAACAAAAAACGTGTTTTTCTTACTGTTACAATGGCTTCGAGAATTTTGTAAAGTTATCCGTGAAATAAAACACCGAAGTTAACTCAAGAATCCTTCAAAGTTACCCCTAGCCTCTTACAAATTATTACATTTTGCGACAAACAAATTGTTCACGAAACCAACGACTGGTCTTATACAGCTATGTAAAGTGTGTCAACTCGTTTTGTGTCCTGAAAGCGTAAAGGTCTAGATCTAGAAAATATATGTCCTTAAGGCCCTAGCTCCCGAGTATTGCCATAAAACAGTGATTTTCTGAAGCGTACTCCTCGGTAACGGCTGGGTCAAAAGGTTCGAAAAAAAAAAAGTTATTATAGATTCATATATTATGTTTTTTTGCGTATGACTAATACATAGACTAAATTTTTTTTTTGTAACATCTTGATATTTTTTCACTTGTTTTTCTTATTCTTTTCAAACGTCTTTGATTTTTAAGTGTTCTTCAGAATGTAAGTAAGTACATAGCATATTTAAATCAATCAATATTCCGCAAAGAAAATGGGTTTAAAGGTCAGCGGGCCCAATCCCTTAAACATCTAAAAACATACCTGACTTGATTCAATGATTCTCACAATTCGCTCCTACAAAAGCTATAGTGGTGCACTTATTAAAATAAGGTTTTTTTATCCTTTAAGTGGGTACCACAGTGTCTCAAGACGTTTTGTCTTGTTGCCGCTAGTGATGACACGCTCTGAAACATGATCGGGACTCATCAGAAGGCTTAAAGTCATCTAAAAGGCAATGAAAAGGGCTATGCTCGGAGTTTTCTTGCGTGATCGCATCAGGAATGACGATATCCGCAGGAGAACCAAGAATCACCAAACTTAAGCGCATAAAAGATGGCCGTTGAGGCCGAAAGGTTCGGTAAGGCTTACCACCAGCTGAACCTATGGCCTAGTGAGGGAGGAGACCTAGGGAGGCCCATGTCCAGCAGAAGGCGTCGTTCGGCTAAAATGATGATGATGAAGTGGGAACTTGTGAGGTTCCTTCATGATAGTTATTGTTTCACACCGATACTACACAAGCGTGTGATCAAGAAGTCTCTTGCACTCAACTCATTCTCATTCACGAGTCACAGTTATTTAGTATCGGCATTTTCCTCACAGATACTAAATGCAAATTAAACGCAACTTCCAAGATACGTACGCACTAATTCAAGTACCGCACATTTTGCAGTCATAGTGATAAGTACACGAGGTATTTAGATACGGCGCATAATCGCTGATAAGTATATGATCAGAATAAAAATATAATGTTACATAGTTTGAATTTGAGTGACACAGTGAAACGGTGTTGTTATCTCTAACGATATGTGAATAAAATTGTAGTTATCTGTGGTAATGAGTCATTGAAATAATGACAGAGTTGACAAGACATTGTTTGAGTGTTGTACGCTGGTCGGTGTGGCCTCCTTGATCCGTAGACGGTCCTGCAAGTAGAATATACATATGTGGTTGAGCAGCCTGCATTGCAGTCTTTTTCTCATAATATTTACAAGAATATTACCAAATGAGAATAGTTTTCATTTTTACCAATATATATTATTATTGGTATGTTGTGAGCCTGCGAGCAATTTTTCCTGCCGCTTAGGTTTGGCGATTCTTCGGGCGTTATCGGTAACTTGGTCCTTCTGCAAATATCTTCATTCCTTATTCCATCACTAGATGTTGTCCATATTCATTTTAAAATTCACTCTCTCAGTAGCCCAATTCATCAAGCATTGTACTGATGTCCTCCAGGTCCCTGATGGTCCCAGTCATGACTACTATAAACCGTTAAGTCGTGAAACACAGTTCGGTCGTAATTAGGCTTTTTCTGTGTTTGTATCAAAAAGTAACTTTATCCAAAATAGCAATTTTTTTTTTAAATTCGTTCAATATTAATCAAGTTAGAAACCTTTTGAATCTTGTAGAAGGGGACACTGTCAAATAACAGTACATATAAGGATGCACATATATGAAATGTGGGGTCACCGCCATTAAGTTACCATGTGTGCTCAAAAGAGAGACCACTGTTCCACTCTTCTTCAAACCAATATTAGGAATGATACTTGCTACTTCATTTAATAATTAATTATTTTCTGTTTTTAAAAAAGATTTCTTTATAGAATTATTTGCTGTTTAGTGTAAAATATTGTCCACTATTAAGGACAGGCAAATACTCAATTCCGTTATCACCTGATACCTTGTTGTATTTAAGCTATTTCAGAGCCATTCTAATCTCGTACAGGCTGACGACCGGGATATTTTTGGTATAGTGTCGGGTTATTTGCTGGAGCCAGCTACTGTACTGGATAAATGGTTGACGTATATGATTGTTCATAGAATGCCCTGATCTCCCTGAGAATTTTTATTTAGCTGATGATTCTGCCACCGTCGGTCTTCAGTTTCCTGAGCTGGTTCTCACTTTGCTCACAGACCTGTTATGTATAAACTTTCAGTAGATGGTGTCAACAGTCAATTGATTGATTATGTCTATACGTTTATTATTTAACAATATAATAGGGCTGATAGGTTATGGAGAGGCGAACGCGTAGGTACTGGTAGACGCGGAGTTGAAAGGTATCCCATAAGATGGACCGATGACTTGGTAAGAGTCACATGAATCCGATGGATGCGAGACACAAGATGATCCTCAGTGCACTCAATACTCAAGTCCGCAGCTAGTGTTCAACGATTATGCATTCCTGCGTTTTTTAATGATTAATAAGTAACCTGTAAACCTTCGTGATACTCACACGTCTTGTTGGTGATTAACGTGCTACGTTTCTACAACATTATTATTAGTATATGGGAAACCTAAAACGTGTACGTTTCTAGTATTTTTATGTAAATAATCTATGTACAAAATTTCATAACTGTATCATGAAAAATCGCAAAATTATAAGTTTGTTATGTTACTTAGTAGTCCGCACAAATACATGGGCACCGGGCCATCCGGGTACTAAGGGGTGGTTTGCTCCTGCACCCAGCAGAGTGCTGGCACCTAATGCCCGCTATGACCTGCCCTGACCTTTTTTAAATATTGTTGGGAAAATTCTAGCAAGGTATAAAAATTACTGGAATCGATTCAGTTACTGATTGTATATATACGAAAAATAATGTTGTATATTACCTAATTAGCAATACTTTTCAGACAGACGTTTCTTTTCTTCAGAACACTGACTTTTTTTACAGTTTCAGAGTAAAATTTTGAAAGTTAAATGTAATTTACAGTTTGTAAAAGAAATTTCATTGATTAAGTGGCGACACGTGCAGCTACTGTGTGAACAATAGTAGGCAATATACAATGTTTATACGCTGTTGGTGGTCGGAAGTAAAGACCAAGTTGAGCGTTTGAGGTGCGAACCTGAGACATGCGGGGAAAGTGTGCGGGGGAGGGGAGCTTGTCCACTACGCCTGCAGAGGCGCGCGATGCGACGCAAGCTTCACAAGTGAACTCGCGACTCATTATACTGTGCCACGTACAATCTGATCGCCGGTATCAGCTAGCTGAGCCGTACTACAGTAGCTATCGATTCGTTATGTCGTTCGCGAACAAAGCCTGCCAACAGCCTTCCGACCGCTTTTATACTAAATCGGTGCCTAGAAAGCACTCAACACTTTTTGTTTTGTTGTTCTTTATCTGATCAAATATGTATCAGAACACTTACAAAGTTATGTGCTTGAAAGCTTTATTATTACTGTCAGAAAGCTGTAGTTGGTAGAGGAATTTAATAAACCCATTGTTGATTTCGAGTGAAAGATTTTTTAAAAGCACAAAGCCCCTTTTAAACACACACAGCTTTATAATATATAAAATAGTTAGTGACGAGCCAAGAATACTAACTAATATATCTTTACGAGGCAAATTCTAAAAATAAAACGTTGACTCGCGTATTATTAGTTTTGTATTAAGAGGAGGTTTGTAAGCACGCATATACGTATCCTCCATCCTCCCCGCCCCGCCGCTGCTTCGACAGGGGGAGGCGCGGTAGTTGAGAGCGTGCCACAGTTAGAGGTGTTTCTTACGACGGCGACGTGCACTACATGCGTAACGTGCGCGCGCGCTGCTCTCACTCAGTAATCACTTTCTTCGTATTAAGTTAGAACTACATTACGCACACGTGAGCCACTTACGCCGATCTGGGCGCATCGGTCTCCATACATTATATATAGAAACTAGACTTTTAGAGATCCACGCCACGCAACGTCGTTCTACGTACAAATCAGGTGTGGTCCACGTGTGCGTTGGTCTAAAAATGTAGTTCTAGCTTTAGAGTTCAATTCATTGATTGACCGGCGAAGGAAATACTGCTCTATACCCACTGCTGGACAACCGCCCGCCCCCACTTGCGCTGCACCGTGACACCGCGTGTCGTGTGACGCGGATGTCTACAGACATGCGACGCGCTGCGCTCATCTTTTAGTGATGTATGGGTGTTGCGTTACAAAGTTACAACATGCTCGTTACGTTATCACATCGCCAGTCTCACCGCTTGCTTATGGCGGTGCGTGGCGGGTGTCCGGGGCATGGAGGCTACAGGGGTAAACCGGTAGAGGTGCGGAGGGCGGCACGGGACGGCTCAGTTTAAATTGTCGTTAGCCACATTGTCTTCACCGCGTCGTTAGCATGATCAATATAATATTTTTACAACCGTTGCGGTCAGGATGAATTCATTTGTATGGTTTCATCCGCCGCTCTATTTGTGACTGCCACTTTAGATACGATTCCGCTGAGCGCTGAATGCCGAGCGCCGAGTACCGAAGAAAAATAGACTGGTGCACGCCGACAGCCATCAGACGGGCTCGACGGACGCTCTGCTCGTAGTTTTTATGCGGCACGTTGGCGGCGCGCCAAGTGCGGCTCAACTGATTGATTTTACTAAGACTTATCACCACTACCATTATTGCTCGGTTTAGTTTGTAATTCGCGCGTAAGACGCACTACACACTGCATGCGCCTCATTCGCACCTGAGCAAATCTTCTGCTAAAACAAAAGCTATCATAACTTCCACAGAGACCCGTTCATTCAGTCTTCATTCAGTTCTCACCATGAAGGGCCTCAAGTTTAAATAATTCTCATTCCAATTGTATGGTATTACTGTACAGAGAGACTTTAATTTATTTAAATATTTGAAAAGATCCAATTAAAAGTTAAAGGCTACCTTTATGGTTTAGTAACCTGGCATAGGTGATTCCAGGAAGCTTTCTAAGAACATATTAGTTCTGTCAGTGGCGTAGATGGGTGACCAATGGCTCTGGAGCAAAAAAAACTGGGGCCCCTTTTTTACATGGGAAGAAAATAATTTGTCGGTAGTTCTTCAGGTTTACTAATCAGGTTTTGGGGGCCACCCGAGCCTGGGGGCCCCGGGGCACTGCTTCGCCTGGCCCTTTGGTGGCTACGCTCTAGTGTGTTCTGTCCATACACCGTCTAGTCTAGGTACGTTCTTCGATGACATCAGTTGAACATGCAGCGAGCCAGAGTTTAGCTATAATGATCTGAATCCCGTGATGTGTTCAATTGACTCCACCTGCCGAGGACCCAGAGATAAGATCCTTCATACGATGCCAGGCGAACACATGATGTTACACATATAAACTATATTAAGTTAAAGGGTTCCTACTCAGTAACTAAGTGTCCGATTGTGGTCATCATAATTTCCTAAACCCCGAGGCCATAAGTAAAGTGTTTTCATGTTATTCTTGTGATGTACTTTTGATTAAATTATTGTCAACAGTATTATTTGTGTGTGTTGTTGTTGAATACTGTTGTTGTTGTTGTGTACTGTTGTGTTTTGCTGACTGGTAGAGAATGCCTTGTTGCATTAAGTCTGCCTATGTACCACTACTGTACATGAAGTTTAAATAAATAATAATATAATAAATTACTGAACACCTACTTTACTCCATTCCAAATAAGATTAGATATTTAAACAAACCTATTTTACTGTCCGTTCAACCGATTTTGGCTTTTATTGCGTTGGTAGCACGATACATGACGACTGCAGTAAATAGTTGGTATTGTAACCACTTTTTTACTTTTAATGCTATCGTTATGCTTACGGAATAGAATTCAAAATAGGTTGAATACACAGCAAAATAATGTTTGCTTAAATTTCTGATTTTATTTTGAATGCGGGTTCCTCATTAGTGCACGTTTAATTGAAATACATTGCGTGGCACAATTGGTGCGTAGGAGAGTAGAATACTTCACTTAATAATGGATACCACACCCGAAACCGTAACAAGCTAGTACTCAGACCACCCAGAACCAATTACGGGAAGAAAAATATTTTATACGTGGGAGCGGTGTTACATAATAAATTACCAGATGATATGATTAACGTAAAAAGTACAAATATCTTTAAAATAATGTTAAAAGTTTATGTGTCTAAAATTTTATAACAAAGCCGATTGTACAAAAAAGAATGTAAAGAATTTAAGTAGGTCACATCTACCTTAATTCTTTAGAACCCTATATATGTGTAATTTTCGTTATTTTCTATTTAAATCGACTCATGTAGTCACGATGTGCTTTATAATAACTGCATGATTTATTTGTAACCTCATATTTATATAAACTATTATTATTCTTTATGGGAATAAATATCTTTAAACGGAATAAACAAGTTTTCTTGTAAAATAGAAATATAGCAATTTAATACAATAGCATGCAAAATTAGTTCCTTAGAGAAATTAGATACAATGATTAATAAATTTTTGTAGATTAGTGAAGTGGGTCGCCACATTATTATTGTTTTAGAGAAAATACTTATTACTAGCTATTGCCAGCAGCTTCGCTTGCATGAAAATAGCAAATAATTATATAGCCAAAAATAGCTTTCTACTGGTGAAAGATATTAAAAAAAAAACATCCAGTAGTTTTGAGTTTATTAATTACAACCTAAAATACAATGAAATTGATAAAATTTAAATCTTTTCTCTATATAATATCAGTATAGTATTTGGTAGCATACATTCACTGTCACCGATAGGATACCTACCCGAATACAAGAATGATCTAATTGACGAATACTTACGTTATTTGAAGCTCTGAATCTGAACACTTGATGCTTTTTTTCTTCTGTAAATGTGTACAGTGTAAATGCTGTTGAAGATGGCTGCTTACTAGTCTACTAACATTCATATTAGGGACAAAACGTTTTGGGGGCACATTCATTGTGCGTACAGCTAAGGAGTGGAATTCCCTGCCGGAGTCCATGTGTCCTAATGGCTACAACCCGGGAATCTTTAAGTCAAGAGTGAACAGGTTACTTCTAGGTAAGCGCGCTCCAACCGCGTCAACCGCATCGTCGCTTTGCAACAGGTGAGATAGCGTTCAAGCGCGAACCTATCGACAACAAAAAAAATCCAAAAACATTAGAGAGTAACTACATGTATTCAGCTCCATCCACGTTCCACTGGATGATTTATAGTTACATAAGCAGGTTTGTTTCTATCAGCCGCGTACAGCACCGTAAGACTGTGATAGGCCATCATAGCTTACGCTGCGGAACAACACTGAACACTGTCATCAGCATACGTAAGATAAAAACATATTTGTTCTCATTTCATGCCCGTTTACTGCGAAAACTGAAAGGATGCGTACGCATCTACGTACAAAACTGATAATTTCTGTGGACAGAAACTGAATTGAGCTGAATACTGGAGTTAGTCCCTAAGCGTGTATGTTCGCACAATGATTACATAGTTATACGTATAGCCAGGTACCTATGTAGTTGCAGGAAACGTCCATTAGTTATTATGATGTTTGTTCTCGCGTCTGCTATTTAGTGGCATCGTCCTAATTCCATGACAGCGAAGCAGTCGATTACGACTACTCAAACAGCCCGCTCTTCGCGCTAACAGGAATATCCCAGACGAATTGTCTCACATTACAGAATAAATTAAATTATCAACCATTTCAGTTCGATTCATTAAAAATTGGATGATCAATAAGGTTTTTATTTTTTAAATAAGGTAAACTAGCGCTTTACTGCGATCCCACCGGATGGTAAGCAGTGATGTAATCGTTGATGGTGAGGCGCACTAGTTTATGAGGAGACTATTCACTCTAGCCTTGAAGACACCCAAATTATAATCGGACGGGAAGACCGCAGCAGGCAAATTGTTTCAGTCCTTGGATGTACGCGGAATAATCGCCGAGGCGAAACGCTTAGTCCGGACCGTAGAGGTTTCAACACCGTAAGGGTGGATACTCGCCGTACGTCGTGTTGTCCAATGGTAGAAAGGTGATGGCGGAATCAAGTTTTGCTTAAAATTGTGAACATTAAAGCACATTCCAGGAAGACTGTAAGATAGCAATAAAAGATAGGAAGTAGTGTAAACTGTTTAGTTTAACAGGAAGTGAAGTTAGCTAACAAGATCTCGTCTCGAGCGATAGGGCCGCCTCGCCAAGACGCTGCGCTGCAGTATATATCTATACCTATTACATAAAAATGAAACCCTATTTCCCTTTTCCTATGGGGTAATTTCATTCATCTTATTTCATGCTTTGTACAATGTTCTTACGATAAGAAAAATTAAAGATAATCGTGCAAGGAATAGGATTTCAGAAACCTTATATATTTAACTCTGGCGCGTTAGACAGAATATTCATAGCTAAGGCAGGAAAACGTCTGTCGGGTCAGCTAGTATGCAATAAAGTCAATTGTTTTGTTAAGAAATATTATTTTAAAAGTTTTACTAGAGTTAAGTTTAGTATAAATACTTAGTTTATTTAATATTTAAGTTTCTTATGTAGATATGTAGGTACATAAGAATCCTAAGTAAGTAGGTACATATATAAATTTAAAAATAAATTAAATTAATGACCATGAAACTTCATGAGCCTATTACATTAGTATTACGATAATATAATGATAACTAATTAATGTTTACTAGTAAGTATCATTTATTGGCGTCGTATCCGCGAATGAACTCATAAAAGAGCAGTGCGCGTAAATGCTGTGTGGCGGTCGTGTGGCGGATGTGTGGCCGGTGTGTGGGCGACGTGTGACGGGGTGACGTATGTCGCTGCGGGAGCACGTGCGTGTGCTTAGGCCGGCGCGGCGCATGGCGCACGGCGCTCGCGTCTCATAATAAAACTGGAGTTTAAAAATATTTTCATGAATGTTTCCTTTAACCCTTTTACCTTCCACTGTGGCGCGGCGTCGCCGCCGGTATTGTAAAGCTGGGGCTTTTAAGGCAAGGGAGACAACACCTCAGTTGTATACTTTATTGTACTAGCTAACACTCAATGAATGTAGTAAACGTATATCTTTCTATATAGTCAACCGATGAAACAAAGCCTAAATAATATATCAAGTTACACACAATTTTAATGTATAAAAGTTACAATTTCGTTCATTTTACGTGATGCGCGCACAATTAAAAACTTCTACAGATTTATTACATGTAGGTATAGATTATAGTATGGCTACAATAATGCAAGTTAGGTAAAGGTTATCACAATGCGTGCATAATATACACTATTAGGTATTTCAACGTAAAGATGCTTAGGCACAAACTAGATCATTTAAATTTAATATTAAGTGGAATTCATACTGTGGGAGACTGGTGCCTAAGCTAGGCTTGCTTGCTTTCATAATTATATGAAAGCAAGCAAGCCTATCATATGTATATTGTTTTTATTATATGCAATTTATTAGTTTCTGTATTGTATATATGTAAATAGTACACCACCAACCACCACCACCACCACCACTACCTATTTTTTTGCGTATCTTTTTTCTCCTTCTCTGTCAAATCTATCCAAAGGTTGTCGGTAATAATCGCTTTTAGCGATAAGACCGCCCATTGTGACACCCTATTAATTTTAAAATCCTAATGTAATTTGTATTTTTGGTGTACAATAAAGAATAATAATAATAATCTTTATTTGAAACTAGAAATAAATGTAAAAATAGTTTGAAACTGAGGCGCAGCTATCAACGCCCACCTCCAGAAACATAAGAACAGGAGTAGTTCCATATCTTATACATTATAATATTTACTTATCCTAACTTAAAGTAGTGCGTGGTGTGTATGTAGAATATATCTATCTAGACTTTTGGCCTATATTTCAGCCAGCACCAGGTCTTCCCCTCTTTAAATTGTATCTTGATTAGACTTTCTTAGGCATGTTCTATGCAAGTTTTGTGAAGATTGTGCTTAGTTTGTGCGTGTGTATGTATGTGTGATGTAGTAACTAAATTGTGTTAGGTAATTTAAAACGCGAGACCTCAAAAGATTAGTGTTCCAAACTTAAGGCCCTAGCTCCCGAGCAGTGCCATAAAACAGTGATTTTCTGAAGCCTACTCCTCAGTAACGGCTAGGTCAATAGGTTTGAAAAAAATATACATTTATTGTAGATTCACATATAACATTATCAACATTTTTAATTTTTTTGCTTATTTTTCTACTCCTTTCAAACGACTTTGATCTTAAGAAATATGTTTACGCAAAAAAATTGCTAGTTAAGTATTCTTCAGAACATTCTGAAGAACACTTAATGAACGAATTATTGATTGATTTACATATGCTATGTATTCGCAAATAAAATGGTTTTAAAGGTCAGTTCTATGCGGGCGCAGGCGGCCAGTGCGAGAATGCATGCATTTAACTCCAGCCAGATTTTCAAGGGACTATACGCCTTACGCATTGGACAGATTATATAGGTATACGTGCAACTACAAATGCACTGAACCTATAGTTCACATAGTATTGAGAGCAACTCAGTTTACTGACAGCAGTAATGGTCGGTTAGGGACGACATGCTGGCTTGTGCTGGTGTCACGGCTTCCGGACTTAGTGACGCCTGCCTCACTACTCAAACACAACGTACTGCAGTCCGCACATTAGACACAGATGCACGGATAAGCTAGTGAATGGAGTCAATTTAGGGGATATTACGTAAACTGAGCACATACCTGTTTCAGCCCAAATCAGATCAAGATAGCAACCGCTACAGAGCAATTCTAGCATCTAACTTATTATACCACAGTTTAAAATTGTAGTAAGTAATTAGGATAAATCAGAAAAAAAATCTTTTGATTTATCTAAATTAGCATAGCATAGTCGGCCTTATAATGTTCTCCTCTCTAGGAGAGGGAATGGGCCGTAATCCACCACGCGGGCTCAGTGCGGGTTGGTGGATGTCACATGTCTTCGAATTTTTGGTTCCAGGACACGCCGGTTTCCTCACGATGTTTTCCTTCACCATTTTGAGAGCAGTGGTGATGAAATAAATTACACAAAGTAATGCGCGCCTGGCTGGGCTTGAACCCGCGACCTACAATTCGTAAGTCGGGGCCGTTACCATTCGGCCACCACTGCTCCTATCTAAATTACTTACTACAATTTTAAACTTTATTGCAAAAGTAAAAACTATATCGTAAAAGACATTTGTTTCTTTAGTGGGTAGTACATAGCTGTAGAAATAAAGTGATAGGTAGAAGTGTGAGTGGGGATACAGAAGGGCTGAAACATTAGTGGCCATTAGTGAGGTGAACCACAGCGGACAAAGCTTTCAACTCCATCTGTTCTATTAGATCCGTTAGAACTCATTTAGACGCAGTTTGCACTGGCTTTCAAATAAAAACATCAACTCACAATCACAAATTTGTTGTACATAATTTTATATTAAAACTGATGTAAATATCTTTATATATATATAATTCTTTACGTGTATTTGTCACCTAACTCCTCTTAAACGGCTTGACCGATTTGAATGAAACTTTGTGGGTATATTTGAGTGGGTACCTGAATGGTTTGAAAATACAATTGAATCCAGTAGGTGTCGCTGCAATCGGGTATTCAATTTTTTTTCTGACGAATAGCTTTCGGGTAAGCGGGAAACTGTTTGTTATTATATATAATCCTTTTATGACGTAGGCAAGCACTAAGAGAGGATTTTCAAAAATTCACCCCCTAAGGGTTGATACTGGGGTCAAAAGTTTGTATCTAATAGATACACCCAATTTTACGCGAGCGAAGCCGCTGGCACAGGCTAGTTATACATAAATAGAGTAGTCAGCTCCCAACAAAACTTATTAAAATGACAAAATCTCTGCAGAGCAAATTATTTTGTAAGTCTCTCACACTGAACATTCACAAGACCGTTTTCGTGAAAATGGCTTGCAAGTTGAAAGTTATGAACCAATTTGAAGTTTGCTGTTATGTAACTTGTACAGCGGCAGCAGTACAACTTGGATAATTCCAGACTATCGGGGCTGAGCCACTCGGCCACTTCGCAGAAGTATATCGATCTGACCACTGCCAGCACGACCACAGGTTACATCGGGGGTGGTGGGGTGGTGGGGGGCACTCACTTTTAGCAACATGTCCACTCTAACTTTACCCATAACTACACTCTACACTACAATTGCCATATGATGGTGCGGGTGACAGCTCTTTGATTCATACAATGTAGCTACCTATCCTTCCTTTCTCTGATCTTAAAGATGCATATTTTCGTCCTGCTGTAATCCTATCCACGCTACGTAAAAAAGATCTTACATGTTGATTCACGTTTGAAACCGGCCGAAGAACAATAATTGCCCAAATATTCGGCACCACTGTAACTAACGTCTTTGAGATAACGGTTAAAGACCTAAAGGTCTCATTCGTCTAGATATTAAGGCGAACTTTTCACTAGAAATTAGTGGAGTTATAACACAACGTTTCAAAGAAAATAATAAATATATAATATTAGAACTAGTTGGTTTTTTCTTCAATATCCTTTTTGAGTTTTGAGAAGTTTCTTATACAAACAAAACTATAAAATAACTCATGAAATAGAAGAAATAACAAAAAAAATACAAGAAAAGCAAAGAAAATGAAACCCTGAAAAAATAAAATTAAATATATGAAGCATCTATCAGCAACTCTAGAAAATAAAGATACTGAAGACTACTCCAAGAAAACTATGTAACTAGTAACTAGTAATCTATGTCTTTTCTCCGAATACTGTAAGTCTGACTACGAACTACACGACATATGGATTGAAATGTTTTACGAAATTCTGCATATATCTTTGTTTCTGTTATGCATACACCTAACTGGATGCATAACAGAAACAAATGGTATCTTAGGAAAATTTCCCACAAAAAACAGACTTCTAGTTATTGAGCTCCTAATCAAGAAAATAGCTAGGTCCATCGTTGAGAACAGCCACAATTTGCAAGGAAACAACACACAAGGGTCCGCATTTCTAAATAGAAATGCACGAAATGAAAGAAAATTAATTCGTGAAGAAATGTTTAGAGCACGGAAAAACGTACATTACGCAGTAATACGAAATAACAACCTATTTATAGATGGGAAAAGAATATTAGAGAAGAGGCGACCAGAGTGACAACATTAGCGTAAAACCTAACGATCAGAAAAAACAACGACAAAAAAGATGGTCGATGGGGACGAAAGGTTCTGGGCTGGCAACCACGTACCGGAAGACGCGGCGTTGGAAGGCCTCCCACAATGTGGACTGATGACCTGGTGAGGGTCGCGGGAATCCGATGGATGCGAGACGCACAAGACTGGTCGTTATGGTGACACTTGGTGGAGGCCTATGTCCAACAGTGGACGTCTTTTGGTTGAAATGTTCGCGAAAAAAAGATTATTATAATAGAATAGAATATAATAAAACTTTATTGTACACCAAAATAGTAACAAAAACTTATAAACTAACTTAATCTATGGGTACAATGGCGGTCTTAGCGCTAACAGCGATATCTACCTTACCTTAGGATGGACTGTAAGAACTTGACATAAAAAAGGGGTACACTGCGGTGTACTGCAAATTAAATTTAAATAAATTAAAAACTATACTTATATATAAAATTATGTTATATAGCTATTATATATAAAAGAAAAAAAAACAAACTCATGAATATTATATATATATACATACATATTATATGTTACATAATTTCAAAGAGAGAAATAGAGAAAAAAGAATACAAAAAGGTGAAAGGACTAGAAAGAAAAAGAAGGGAAAGAAATAAATTTGGATAGTAGCAAAATTAATTATTGTCAAAGAAAATGATCATTAACTAAATTTTTAAAAGAAACTAGTGACTGGTCATAATACCCAAATGTAACAACTTTAAATCAAAATTTAAAGAAACAAAATTGGAATGAAATAATACAATCAATTATAACTTTCAATGTAAAAATTGCGTAATATCATCAAATTTTGTGCTTGTCCCTACAGAAAATAAAAAGTAGTACAATATTTAAAACGTACTGACTTGTAAAAGGTATCAATATCTTGCAAAACAAAAGATCACTTAAAACTATTTACTACTAAAACCATAAATTATAAAAAATACGAACAAAAATAATGAAATTTGTAATGACAGCAAACAAACTACAATATTTAAAATATGTAAAATGAAAAAGTCAACAAAGAAAGTAAAAACTATTTTGGAATATAATAAACAAATAAATCTATAGAATAAATAAATAGAGAGGGAAAAAATAACATAAAACATAATAATGATAATTTGATGACAAAACATAAGCCGCATATGCTAATATTATTTAATGATTTCTTTGCTATCAAGGAAAATATCTCATTAGCAAAAGGAACCCCTGTGATTTCTGCAGGACACAGAAAATACCACGTTTTTCAGCCCTGTTTATCCTTATGAAGTAAATAAAATAATAAAAAGAACTTACACGTGTTTACATAGTTAACACTGCTCCCATTTCTTCTAGAGCAATGTGCGGACGAACTAACCTTACCATTTTATTTAAAATTAATTAACCAATCGTTTTAGGAGGGCACTTTTCAAAATCAACCGGTTAAAAACGCAACTTATAAAACCTTAACTTATATGAAAAATTGTAAATTCGACTCTAATAACTATCGGCTATCGCGTTGTTTTTGAAAAGGCTATGCATCCGAAAATAAAATATTTGACGACTGCCAAAACGGTTCCCGTAAAAATAAGTTGAAAGCTATCTAAATTTTCATTTGCCCTATTTTTTTTTTTTTTTTTGGTGGGAAAATCATCTTATGACAAATCTCGCTCTCAGGGCCCCGGGTTTCGCTTTCACTTTGCTCGCCGTCCGCAAGCCCGCGCCTACGGTGGCCGGAAATCGGGATCGGAATCCCGGCGGCGGTTGAGGCGTGAGGACCCTTGCCTCACGCGATCGGTCGCCTCCTTTGCTAGCATTACTGCTTCGCAGAAGGAGGCGACCGCCTGCCACTCCTCCTCGCTCCGAACCATGGCCTGTACCAAGGCCCGTCGCGAGAGATCGCCGCCGCCGATCGCCCCCACGAGGACACGGCGTTGCTCTGCCCAAGCCGGGCACACCTCCACCGTGTCCTCCGGGCGTTCCACACAGTGGCGACACCCGGGCGTGTCTTCCGCTCGAATCCGGTGCAGGAACTTTCCGAACTTACCATGTTCGGTGAGAACCTGCGTCATGCGGAAGGTGAGGACGCCGTGAGGTCTTTCCAACCACGCCTCAAAGAGGGGACTTACCGCCATAATTGTGGCGTGCCCATTCATTTGCCCTATGCGAAATTAAAAAAAAACTACGAACTATTTGTTCACATACTATGTATATGCCCAGGTATGGCTTAGCTATGGGGTAACAGTACTGATTCGCAAACCACTTTTTTTTTTCACAATAAATCTATTAGAATAATTACCAACATAGAACAAACTGAGAGTTGCAAACCACACTTTCTAAAACACAGAATACTCACACTTCCCTGTTTATATATCTAAAAATTATGTAAATTTGTCAGAAAATACCCAAATTATTACACTACTTGCGAAGAAATACAAATAAAAAGAAAATAAACACACCTCGATCCCGACTCAAAATGCACTCAACCAGCCCTTTTGCAAAGTATTTACGCAAAAAATTATAAGAAACTACTAAATGATAGTAATTATTAGGGGATTATAACAAATATATATTTATTATTCATAAATTCAAATAATTTCTGGAATCCAAGTCTTACTACTCAGTAGAGGAGTTTTTGTATGAGAAATCGATTGCGAAATAAAATTATGCTCTCTCTTATTCACAAAAGATATACATATAATATAGAATATAGAAAATGGAATAAAATATAATCACCTACATAAATAATAACATAATTTAATAATAATGACGATAAAAATAAATAAAAATACCTATATAATTATACCGATATAATTTACTTATTCTTAAACACAGACATAATAATTTATTATTATACATACATAATCATACACCTAATTAAACACATGTATCATGTATGTATGTGTGTGTGTGTGTATGTGTGATCTACAATCATATTGAATTCCTTCTTAGCCCTCTAGCTCTCTCCTAATTTTGCTGTGCCCGACAGGATCCATATTGATCTTTGACTATTTGT
This sequence comes from Mythimna pallens, assembly GCA_961205895.1. Lineage (NCBI taxonomy): Eukaryota > Metazoa > Arthropoda > Insecta > Lepidoptera > Noctuidae > Mythimna > Mythimna pallens. The sequence goes on from OY540824.1 coordinate 27,123,776, forward strand.
TATATCATCAATAATATTGCGTATAAAATTATGTGTTTTAATTTTTTGACTTTATTAGTATTATATTAAAGCTATCTCGAAATACATAGGAATAACTATATCAAAATTATATTTTTTTTTCTTGTCAGGTCATTTGTTATTACGTCAGCTTCAGTTTCGGCTGCAAGTAATGGTTTAGTCGCGATCGGTCACTAATTCAAATTCTCTTTGGTCACAGTTCATATAATTAAGCTTAGATAATATAGTTAGAACATTATTAAAGTTATAGAGATTGCAATTTCGTTTGAATTCGAAATGTCTGCGACTTCGAGAAAAAGAGAAGACAATTTTTTAGATTAAAAAAATATAATTCACTTCATCTTACCTAATGCTGGGATAAAATTGAAATATCAGAGGCAAGTTTGAACTGATTTTTTTACCTTGAGGTTTATTTGTGCAGTTACGTAAAGGTTATGGAGTTTCTAATCTCAGGGTTTGTATAATAAATAAAACACTTACCTATTGTTTGTCGGTATCGTATCAGATTTAGGTTGAAAATAATAAATTTTGATACAAGTGGAGAAAGTTTGTCAATTTCGAAGATCTAAATAAACAAGGGTTAACGCGCGACTTGTGGTCGTTCAGCGACTAGCTTGATACGATAAATGTACGAAATTGTGGCGAGGAAGACCTTGCTTACTTTTCCGCACTATTGCGAAAAACAGTAAATTGCGTTCCTAAAAGTGGTAGAGATAAAAGCCAGTTTTTAAGTAAGTATCTATTGAAAATATTATTTCCATCTTTAGGAACTTTTATCAGCATCCTTCGCTGCGGGAAGTGTTTCAGAAATAGTAGTTCATGCTATTATGATACTGAAATATTTTGTATAACGAATCGATTATTACAACAAGAGTCAAGTGTAAATAATGGTCCAGCACAATGGCATAGCAAGCGTAATTCTAGATAAAGGTGTTGGCGAACAAAGAATATGACACTTACAAACCAACAGACGCGCACACGTTCAAGCCACGTCGAAATAGTCGAAGTGGTGCAAAACAATACGCGTGGTGGAGTACAGCGGGCGATTTGCACTAAAGTGAAATTGTAAATACAATATGTTATCGCGCTGCGAACTAATTAGTCAAAGGGCACGTCGTACCGCAACATTTTGCGCTCACCGCACCATATTGCAAAAAGAACTCTGTCAAACTCCGCGCCACATCCCGCTACACCGCGCTACTCTGCGCCACTCCGCACCGCTCGCCACAGCCGCCACACGCTTTAGATTGGTTATTTTAAGTCATCGTAATGGCTAATAGCTTTTAAATTAATTCACTTCTAAATAACGTACCTAAATATTGAGTGCCCTGCCATTAATGAAAGCTATCATTTTACGACATAATTAATGTTTTATGATCACACTATTTAACATAATTAGAATGTATAATAATAATTCCTGTATACTCGTAGAATCTGCGTCTATGCATTAGGGGTCACTTGTCTGTGAGATGTTGATAGTGTATCAAACGCGTTGGCTTCTTATCGCCAATTTAATCAATTCAATAGCTAAAGGTCGTGGCACGGTTTTAACGAGTTTCCATTGACGCAATAGGGTGCTACCAAAACAAAGGTCTAGTTAACCAGAGCACGAAGCCGTAGAGGAGCACTCGGTTAACCCGCCGGTCGCCAGGGAGCTGGCGCTGCTCTGGCATCAGATACAATAAAATCTCATGTTTAAGATAAATTGGTAATTGAAATTATTGAACTCTAGTACGACTAGCAACTGCGTAGCTGCGACAATTATTAAGAACGGGTGCCTCGTGTGGTTCTGTGGTGGGCCCTTAAGGAAAAAGGTGTGCCTGGGAAGTATGTGCAGTCGATGCAGTACCCAAGTTTGATCTACAGTGGGCACCACTGGTAGCTTCAATGTGGCTGTCGGCTTACATCAAGGGTCGGCTCTCAGCCCTTACCTCTTCCTGATGATAATGGGCGCTCTGACGTCGGACATTCAGGAAGAGGCTCCCTAGTGTATGCTGTTTGCTGATGACATTATGTTGGTTGCCGAGAGTGGCCTAGAGGTCCAGAACAGATTGGAGGTGTGGTGGCACAGACTAGAGAGTGTTGGTCTGAAGTTGAATAGAACTAAATCGAAATACTTGTTCTGCGATTTCGCCGGTCTCTCCAATCCAGTGCCTTTAGCTTTCGCTGGAACGCCCATACCGATCTGCTTCAACTTTCAGTAGTACCTCGGGTCGCTCGTGCAAGGGGATGGTGAGGTAGACCGGGTCGTAAGATATCGGATTAACGCAGGACTAATGAAATGGCTACAGGTCACGGGAACAACTTGTGACCCACGGATGCCCCTCAAGTTGAAGGGTAAAATCTACAAGTCTGTGATAAGGCCTTATACTGTATGGATCAGAATGTTGGCTGTGAAAAAGACGGATCAAAAAACATTGCACGTAGCGGAGATGAGAATGTTAAGATGGATGTGTGGTTTTTTTTTTTTTTCGTTGGGAAAATCATCTTATGATATCCCCCGCTCTTGGGCGGGGCGGGAGATAGTGTCAGACTTTTACTGACTAAAAACACACTCCTGTTCCTTCGTTGCCTTTCGTACCAGGGCCGAGTCTTCCTTTCAGAATCAGACCCTTGGCCCCAGTAGGCTTCGACCCTGCTGGGCCCCTACAGTTGCTGACATCTCCTTGAGGCGCGCGTGGAACAGCACGCGCCATTGACAATTTGGGCTTGGTCCGGACGGTTACCGGATGGTCGGACGGAAAGCCACCCATTGCTCGCCGTCCGCAAGCACGCGCTTACGGTGGCCGGAAATCGGGATCGGAATCCCGGCGGCGGTTGGGGCGTGAGGACTGCTGCCTCACGCGATCGGCCGCCTCCTTTGCAAGCATTACTGCTTCGCAGAAGGAGGCGACCGCCTGCCACTCCTCCTCGCTCCGGACCATGGCCTGTACCAAGGCCCGGCGCGAGAGATCGCCGCCGCCGATTGCCCCCACGAGGACACGGCGTTGCTCTGCCCAAGCGAGGCACACCTCCACCGTATGCTCCACCGTGTCCTCCGGGCGGTCCACACAGTGGCGACACCCGGGCGTCGCTTCCGCACGAATCCGGTGCAGGAACTTCCCGAACTTACCGTGTCCGGTGAGGACCTGTGTCATGCGGAAGGTAATGACGCCGTGTTGCCTTTCCAGCCACTCCTCAAAGAGGGGACTTACCGCAATAATTACGGCGTGCCCAGCACTGGGTTGCGATAGTCGCTGTCGCCATTCCGCCATGAGATCCCGCCGGAACTCTTTCCGCCATGCCGTGACTTGTCGCGGCAGCGGAGTTTCACCACGGCGTTGCATCTCCACGCGCAAATCGTGCATGCGTGCAAGGCTTTTTGCTACAAGATCCCATGGTGGCTGGCCAGCAAGGAGGCTCGGCGCTTCGCGGGAAACGGTGCGGTATCCCCGCACCATACGTATGGCCATGACCCTCTGGCACGCGTTCAGCTGGGCCGCCGGTCGCTTTCGCAGTGACGGCGCCCACACCGGCGCCCCATAAAGGGCCATGGACTGAACGATAAGATGGATGTGTGGTGTGACGAGAATAGATAAAGTGAGAAATAAGTATATTAGGGGAAGTTTGAAAGTGGCGCCAGTGACTGAAAAGTTGAAAGGGAATCGTTTGTCTTGGTATGGTCATGTGAAGAGGAGGGATGAAGTTATGAGTTTACATGAGGATGGATAGAGAGGAAGAGGGAGGCCAAAGAAAAGATGTATGGTCTGTGTGAGAAGTGATATGTAAGAAAAGGGAGGTAGTGATAAGGTGACGAGTGTCAGGACAGAATAGAAGATAAAAACGTGTTGTGCCGACCCCAAATAAAAAGGGGTAAGGGCAGAAAGATGATGATATTGTGGGCATTGCTTCACTGTCACACGTCATAATTCTGATGTAATATCCTTGTTGTCTGCCTGTGTGCAATAAGCAATGATACCTACGTATACTTTATAGGCAAGTGATTTAATTTGTATAAAACATTGCGGTCAGATGATCTCGCGGCAAACATCACCATCTCACTCATCTCGATTACCTTTAGCTCACTTTATATGTGATTACTATGCAAACTATAATTTTCACAGAGCATTAGGCCGAACAACTTCCCATTCACATAAAGAATTGAATGGTGTCACGAGTATTTAATTGTTTAATGAACGATATTCGTGAACGAGCCGCGGCGCCGCGAGCTATACCTAGCATAAGACATTAATTACTTCATTGAACATTTGTTGAGTTGTAGACTTGATGTAATTTTACGGTTTTATTGTGATTAGTGTACACATTCGTGAGTCGCATCGCTATCTTCGCGGAAGATTAATAGTCTCCTTAGCGTGACTTTAGCTATTAAACGTGTGTCACATTGATAACGAAAGCGCGTGCCCGCGCCGCGTTGCGCCGCGCCACTTTCTGCACTCTGCCGCACCAAACAATCCTAATCAAACGATGAGAACCACCGACACAAACAAATATAAAACACAAATAGCTCACAAAAATAGATAATGCGAATAACTGACACACATTGAAGTGTTTTCGGGCGGCATTAGTGTGATAGAGGCACGCGCACGCAGCCCGCGCCGTACCTACCTAATGAATGACATATATCGCGCCAATTAAAACAGTGTGTGCGACAACAAACGCCGTCCGATGCTCTTCAAACCTGCGTTCTTGAAGAACTTTCCTATACTTCCGCCTTCTCATCTTCACTTTATCTCGCTAGTAAAACAGGAGACTATAGAATTTTTGGCTTGACGCAGACGTCCTCTTCTATTTAATTTAAAATGAATCCTGGTAAATATTTGTGGTTCACACAAATATATCACATATTCATACGTATGTATGTATGTGGGTGTCGCTCGTGACCTGCCTAAAATGTGAATCATGTGATTTGGCACCAACGTTGGTTCCAATAGTACGTCACCGTTGTCCGGTTATTTCTGACACGCATTGTAGCTTGGCAACAATAAACAGAGCTTGTTTTTTTCGCGTTAGGCCTATGGTTGGCATCGCGACGAGCTCAGCCGTGCGGCAACCACTGCACTGTTCAATCGGCTCTGTTCCGTCGTCTCTGCTGCTAGCTGTGTTCTAGCTGCTATGGCCACGTCTTTGATACATCGTCTATTTATGAATGTCGGCCACGTATCGCACTTATCACGCCCATCGCTCGTCTCGCTCGCAATCAAACTGCATTACGTCAGGTCATGTTTATGAGACGTAGATCTGTATATTATTATGTTAATTGCACCGCTAAAATCTTATTGTACAGAACTAGCTTTGACATTGGCTTAGTCTTAGTCGTAGACGTCGTAATCGACTTAGGGCCTGCGCACACTTGGAACAAGGCTGCCTCAGACAGACTTGACTACGACGTCGCAGACTTGTCTGCGACAAGACCACAGCAAGACTGTTTGTCCGGCGCACACCATCAAGATAAAACAGTCTAGCGGCGTACGGCCAGTGTTGCCAACTTACTGGATTTTCCACTAAAACTGGTGGTTTTAACCCCCCATTTAGATGCGAAGTATTGGTTTTACTGGCTAGTGGATTTTTCTAGTGCTTTAGTAAAATTCAATTTCTTACATCCCATCTCTTCCCGAGGGTGTCGTATGAGGCGACTAAGGGACATACCAGAGAATGGGCAGCAGCATCCTATGAGAATTACAACAACCAAACTGCGATCGCCAACCCGTCTGCCAAGCGTGGCGATTATGGCAACCCCCACCCCCCAAAATGAAAATCACAACGAAAAAATGGCCCCTAGTGCCCGGCAGCCCGTCTACCCTTGACTCACGGTAGCGGTCAAGGCCACGACGAGGCAAGGGGTGCGAAGAATCTCCGGACGGGATCTGGCTACCCCTTTAAAAAACGACTGGACCTGGCAACTTTTAACACGCGCACACTGAGGACTGACGAGAAGATCACCGAACTTGAGGAGGAATTGAGCAGGTAACGATGGAGTATTGTAGGATTGTCTGAAGTCCGGAGACAGGGGGAGGATACGATAATTCTTAAATCTGGTATCCTGCTCTATTTCCGGGAGGGTGACCAGCAGTCCCAGGGTGGTGTCGGGTTTTTCGTCCACAGGTCCCTTGTGAACAATGTGGTTAAGATCGAGAGTGTGTCGACCAGGGTGGCGTACCTTATACTCAGAATGTCATCAAGATATTCGCTGAAGGTCATACAGGTTTATGCCCCGACCTCGACACACCTCGACGACGAAGTAGAGACCATGTAAGAGGATGTATCCAGAGCCATGCATGGTTATAAGACTCACTTCACCGTTGTCATGGGGGACTTCAACGCGAAACTAGGAAAAAGAGACGGTGACGAGCCGCGAGTGGGGCAATTTGGATTTGGACGTCGGAATCACCCGGGACATCTACTGGCTAGCTTCATGGAGAAGGAGGGCCTCTACATGATGAATTCCTTCTTCAAAAAGCGTGAGCATAGAAGGTGGACCTGGCAAAGTTCTGACGGTGCAACTAGAAATGAGACTGACTTCATCCTGTCGACAAAAAAAGCAAATATTCAATGATGTCTCTGTGATCAACGCGGTGAAAACTGGTACTCATCACCGCGTGGTAAGAGGCACATTGAATATTAATATTAAGCTTGAAAGGTCTCGACTGATGAAGTCTACGCTCCGTCCAGCACAGATCCAGATTCAAAACCCCGAGAGCTTTCAACTCGAACTCCACAATCGTTTCGAGTGCCTAGGAAGCTCTGTGGACGAATACAACGATGGGTTCGTGGAAACTGTCCATACGGTCGGGTCTAAGTTTTTCAAGACTCACCGTACAAATAAGAACAAGAGGCTCTCTGATCCGACCCTCGAGCTAATGAATAAGAGGCGTGATTCTGCAGTCTTCAGACGATGCATGCATTATACCGGCAGCTCAATAGACAAATCTCAAAGTCTCTGAAACGCGACCTTCGCCACTTTAGTACCGTAAGGATTAAGGATGCGATTGAGCGGAATAAGGGCTCTAAAGTATTTGCACGGGATCTGTCTATTGGGCAAAGCTCGCTCACGAAACTGAAGACCGACGGTGGCAGAGTCATATCCGCCAAAACGGAGCTTCTGGGAGAGATCGAGGCTTTTTATGGACTATATTTTATACATAATACACGTCTATCATTAAACCCGCTGCAAATCTAGCAAGCGAAGAATCGCCAAACTTAAGTGGCAATGGGCAGGGCACATTGCTCGCAGAACGGATGGCCGTTGGGGCGAAAGGTTCTGGAATGGCGACCACATACCGGAAGACGTAGCGTTGGAAGGCCTCCTACAAAGTGGACCGATGACTTGGTAACGGTTGCGGGAGTCCGATGGATGCGAGACGCACAGGAGCGTTCATCGTGGCGACGTTTGGGGGAGGCCTATGTCCAGCAGTAGCCGTCTTTCGGCTGAAATGATGATGATGATGATGAATTTCTTACTAAAAATCACTCAGGTGTTAATCAGCACTATAGAATCCATGATTATCAATCTTATACCGACGATGATGGTGTCGACAAGTTTTGAGTTGAAGTACATAGCTGTTATTGAATAATTTGTATGTTGATTTACCTTCTTTTGACTTTGACTGGCCTGTTGGTCTAGTGGTTAGTGGCCCTGACTGCTATACCGGAGGTCGTGGGTTCGATTCCTACCCAGAACAAATGTTTGTGTGATGAGCACAATCATTTGTTCTGTGTCTGGGTGTAATTTATCTATAATATGTATGTATTTAGAAATATTTAAGTATGTTTATCAGTTTTCTAGTACTCATAACACAAGCTGTGCTTAGCTTGAGATTAGACGTCGTTGTGTGAGACTTGTGTGAATCTTATATTATATTATATATTATATTATTATACTAATGTTAATTTACCCACAAATGGTATTTTGATCAACTGATTGTTAATTTTTATCACTTATTATTAAAGGAAACTAATAACCTCTATGACTACTTATTTTATTTTGTATTTTATTTCGATTTTGTGTGTGGGATAATTTTTTGTTAGTGATTTCTGGTGGTTTTAAAAGTTGACTAAGTTAGTGTAACTGTTGGCAATACTAGACCTACCTCCTCTCTAGTAGTTTCGTCAGAGCAAAACAGTCTTGTCGCAGACAAGTCTGCGGTGCCGTAGACAAGTCTGTCGAAGACAGTTTTGTCTCAAGTGTGCGCAGGCCCTTACTGAGCGTGAGCACCTACTTATCTAATATGCCTAATGTGCACATTTCCACTTGTGTTAAACCTGTAGTAGGAAACATTTTCAATTTTCATACTGTGTACTGTTTCAAAAACTTTTTTACTCAGTTTTATCTGTTTAATAGAATGTTAACTGAGATGAATTTATTTCAACAAGTTATTACACGAGAGAACATAATTGAATCAACAGTAAAAATTTTAATTAATTAAATACTTTCCTTCCTTTGATTAATTATAGTCTGGATCAATGATTCACTTGATGCATTTCGGATTTCCCCGTTCAACGTAATAACGAATTCTTTAATTAATATTTAATCTCATAAAAGGCAATTGAGCTGCAGATACATGTTATCGTTTTTTTATTATGATATTAAAAGCTAATTTTATTTATTTTTTAAATGTGATTTCCTGGTCAAGGGCCGAATAATTAAATTAAGTGATTCAACATAGTTAATATCTGCCTACGGGCAGGCATAGGCAGGACCGCAACGCGTTGCCGAACGCAACTGTGACTCAGCCCAGTAATCAGTGAGCAGTCACTGATTACTGGGCTGAGTACTTAACAGTTTATTTTTTAGGTTGGAATATCATCTAATGAAAAATCCCGCTCTTGGGCGGAGCGGTAGATAGTGTCAGACTTTTACTGACTAAAAACCCACTCCTGTTCCTTCGTTGCCTTCGTCCCAGGGCCCGGGTTTCGTTTTCACACTACCCATGGCCTATTTCTTATTTTGTGCCATGGCCCCAGTAGGCTTCGACCCTGCTGGGCCCCTACGATTTGCTGACATCTCCCTGAGGCGCGCGTGGAACAATACGTGCCGTCGACGACTTGGGCTCGGTCCGGACGGTTACTGGACGGTCAGACGGCGGGCTACTCATTGCTCGCCGTCCGCAAGCCCGCGCCTACGGTGCGTTCGGCTCTCTGATTGGTTAGGAGATTGGAGCAGGCTAATCGTCGCGTTGAACGTCATAAATGTATCTATCACGTTAACATTAAACAAACTCGCACTATGTATTCAGTTGTAGAGAGTATACGGTATACCCACACATAGATACAACCTTTGTACTGTGCAGTGCTTTCAACCAACCTTCCTCACGATTCAGCACAAAATTTGTAAAAAAACATGTAATACACGTTAAATATGTCGACGGTAGAGTTTCATCTCGGATAATTGCAAGTTTTCGGAGCGAATTAAATTACAAATGAGTTATACTGTGTACCTAGAGAGCTGTAATGCTTCGCTCGAATGTACCTATGAACATTCGATGAAAAGTTTTCACATTCATCTATAATTTCAACATACCTTATTGGTAGTCAAACCAGATTTAACTAAATATTGTGTTGGTTATACTGCTGTCTAGATACATGAACCTGCCTTGTATACAATGCCTGTCCACATGAACCTGCACTGCCTTGTATACAATGCCTGTCCACATGAACCTGCACAGTTTTTAATACAATGCCTGTCCACACGAACCTGTACTGTCTTGTATACAATGCCTGTCCACATGAACCTGTACTGCCTTGTATACAATGCCTGTCCACACGAACCTGTATTGCCTTGTATACAATGCCTGTCCACATGAACCTATATGGCCTTGTATACAATGCCTGTCCACATGAACCTGCACTGCCTTGTATACAATGCCTGTCCACATGAACCTGTACGGCCTTGTATACAATGCCTGTCCACACGAACCTGTATTGCCTTGTATACAATGCCTGTCCACATGAACCTATATGGCCTTGTATACAATGCCTGTCCACATGAACCTATATGGCCTTGTATACAATGCCTGTCCACATGAACCTGCACAGTCTTGTATACAATGCCTGTCCACATGAACCTGTACTGCCTTGTATACAATGCCTGTCCACACGAACCTGTATTGCCTTGTATACAATGCCTGTCCACATGAACCTATATGGCCTTGTATACAATGCCTGTCCACATGAACCTGCACTGCCTTGTATACAATGCCTGTCCACATGAACCTGTACGGCCTTGTATACAATGCCTGTCCACACGAACCTGTATTGCCTTGTATACAATGCCTGTCCACATGAACCTATATGGCCTTGTATACAATGCCTGTCCACATGAACCTATATGGCCTTGTATACAATGCCTGTCCACATGAACCTGCACTGCCTTGTATACAATGCCTGTCCACATGAACCTGCACAGTCTTGTATACAATGCCTGTCCACATGAACCTGTATGGCCTTGTATACAATGCCTGTCCACACGAACCTGCACGGCCTTGTATACAATGCCTGTCCACACGAACCTGCACGGCCTTGTATACAATGCCTGTCCACACGAACCTGTATGGCCTTGTATACAATGCCTGTCCACATGAACCTATATGGCCTTGTATACAATGCCTGTCCACATGAACCTGCACAGCCTTGTATACAATGCTTGTCCACATGAACCTATACGGGCTTGTATACATTGCCTGTCCACATGAACCTGCACAGCCTTGTATACAATGCTTGTCCACATGAACCTGCACAGCCTTGTATACAATGCTTGTCCACATGAACCTATACGGCCTTGTATACATTGCCTGTCCACATGAACCTGCACAGCCTTGTATACAATGCTTGTCCACATGAACCTATACGGCTTTGTATACATTGCCTGTCCACATGAACCTATACGGCCTTGTATACAATGCCTGTCCACATGAACCTGCACTGCCTTGTATACAATGCCTGTCCACATGAACCTGCACTGCCTTGTATACAATGCCTGTCCACATGAACCTGCACTGCCTTGTATTTAATGCCTGTCCATATGAACCTGCACAGCCTTGTATACAATGCTTCTCCACATGAACCTATACGGCCTTGTATACAATGCCTGTCCACACGAACCTGTACTGCCTTGTATACAATGCTTGTCCACATGAACCTATACGGCCTTGTATACATTGCCTGTCCACATGAACCTGCACAGCTTTGTTTACAATGCTTGTCCATATAAACCTATACGGCCTTGTATACATTGCCTGTCAACATGAACCTGCACAGCTTTGTTTACAATGCTTGTCCACATGAACCTATACGGCCTTGTATACATTGCCTGTCCACATGAACCTGCACAGCCTTGTATACGATGCTTGTCCACATGAACCTATAGGGCCTTGTATACAATGCCTGTCCACACGAACCTGTACTGCCTTGTATACAATGCCTGTCCACACGAACCTGTACTGCCTTGTATACAATGCTTGTCCACATGAACCTATACGGCCTTGTATACATTGCCTGTCCACATGAACCTGCACAGCTTTGTTTACAATGCTTGTCCATATAAACCTATACGGCCTTGTATACATTGCCTGTCAACATAAACCTGCACAGCTTTGTTTACAATGCTTGTCCACATGAACCTATACGGCCTTGTATACATTGCCTGTCCACATGAACCTGCACAGCCTTGTATACGATGCTTGTCCACATGAACCTATAGGGCCTTGTATACAGTGCCTGTCCACATGAACCTGTACTGCCTTGTATACAATGCCTGTCCACATGAACCTGCACAGCTTTGTTTACAATGCTTGTCCACATGAACCTATACGGCCTTGTATACAATGCCTGTCCACACGAACCTGTACTGCCTTGTATACAATGCCTGTCCACACGAACCTGTACTGCCTTGTATACAATGCTTGTCCACATGAACCTATACGGCCTTGTATACAATGCCTGTCCATATGAACCTGCACAGCCTTGTATACAATGCTTCTCCACATGAACCTATACGGCCTTGTATACAATGCCTGTCCACATGAACCTGCACAGCTTTGTTTACAATGCTTGTCCATATAAACCTATACGGCCTTGTATACATTGCCTGTCAACATGAACCTGCACAGCTTTGTTTACAATGCTTGTCCACATGAACCTATACGGCCTTGTATACATTGCCTGTCCACATGAACCTGCACAGCCTTGTATACGATGCTTGTCCACATGAACCTATAGGGCCTTGTATACAATGCCTGTCCACACGAACCTGTACTGCCTTGTATACAATGCCTGTCCACACGAACCTGTACTGCCTTGTATACAATGCTTGTCCACATGAACCTATACGGCCTTGTATACATTGCCTGTCCACATGAACCTGCACAGCTTTGTTTACAATGCTTGTCCATATAAACCTATACGGCCTTGTATACATTGCCTGTCAACATGAACCTGCACAGCTTTGTTTACAATGCTTGTCCACATGAACCTATACGGCCTTGTATACATTGCCTGTCCACATGAACCTGCACAGCCTTGTATACAATGCCTGTCCACATGAACCTGCACAGCTTTGTTTACAATGCTTGTCCACATGAACCTATACGGCCTTGTATACAATGCCTGTCCACACGAACCTGTACTGCCTTGTATACAATGCCAGTCCACACGAACCTGTACTGCCTTGTATACAATGCTTGTCCACATGAACCTGTACTGCCTTGTATACAATGCCTGTCCACATGAACCTGTACTGCCTTGTATACAATGCCCGTCCCCATGAACCTGCACAGCCCTGTATACATTGCCGGTCCAAATGAACCTGAACGGCCTTGTTTACTAAGCCTGTCCACGTAAAAATAAAATAATAAATACTTAATGAAAGAAAGATGTAATATAATATAAGCAAGGAAAATATTATCTTGTTTTTTCCACAAATTAGTAACAATTTTGTTTGTGAAGGTTTTTCGCTGGTGGGCGTCGTGGTTATTGATTTTAATGGCAATTAGTTCGAATAAGTAATTTTTCGTTCGAACAATTGACCATGAGGAACTAGTGCCAAGTGAAGTCAACTAATCTATTGGAACATTCAATCCGTGAGATTGTGTTGACAATCTAAATAATCAATTAAGTGCTGAAACAACATTGCTCGACAATGATCGAATGAATAAGATCGATATGTAATCCGGGTGGATCTAACGAGATGACTGGTTTCCTCTGGCAGCCGCAGAACACTACTTAACTATTGATGAATTATTTATGTATTAAAACTTCTTGCAAAACAAAGGAACAAAGGCGGACTATGCCTTAGGCATTCTTTACCAGCCAACTAAGGGTAGTGAAGAGAAAACATGACAGGTGCATAAAAGAAAGAAAAGTTTATTAAAAAAACAAAGGTACTTATGTATAAATAAATGTATGTATGTGTACAAACTGCAGTTACCTGTTATATTCGTATATTACAGGTAACTGCAGTTTGTGTTAAAAAAAATAAGAACAACGTTTTCCAAGTGGGTTAATGCAATAATTATGTATATCTGTGGATACGAGTAAATATGTACGTAACTTAACACTCATTGAGCAGCTCTGCCAACACCAGAAGGAACATAACACTGCTAACAAATAAATAACAAAACAAAAATAAAAAAGGAACGCAAGGCGAGCACGGGCGGCCACTTCGAATAATTCTCTATGTTTTATTACCCGGGTCGACTCGTCCGAAATTATTCCTTACGAAGTGACCCGCACCGCGCGTCACCGCATGGGTAACACCGCCACCGTAAGTCGTGTTACGTTGAGTTACGTCATTATATAATCACTGTTTCGGAACGCTTTCAACTTCAAGTTCAGGGTCATTGACCGCAATGTTCTGTTAGGCTTATCAAATCTTTTTTGTTTTCTCATTTATTTAGATCTAATGTTTATCTTATTTCTTTTTATTAAAGGACATTGTTGAGGACCAAAAGGCCTGGGATTGACCTGCTCCAGTACGCACTACAATAATGTTGTCTTATTATTTTCTTTTGTTTTTATTTTCAATTGTGCTTTTTATTATTATTATTTATTACAATTTGATATTGTAGATTATTTTAATTATGCAATTTGACATTTTTTTTTTCTCTAATAATTTTTGACATTTTGTAAACTATATTTTTACTTTTATTATTGTGAACGTGAGGACTATGTTGATTGCTTTTTTTTCCTTTTCAGTAATTTTAACGTATGCCTGGCAATTTGAGTATTTTCTGCGGCCTACCCAAATGTTCTTTCTTTGGTATTGTTCGTCAAGTCGTTGAGCTCCTTAGTAGTCCTGAGTTGAGCTTTACGAATACTGACAAATGCTTGCACTAACTGGACAGGCCTAGTTACTAGACATAATGACCATTATTAGCATAATACTTTTTTAAATCAAGTACCTGATAAATAACAGGACATTATTAATCGGGCGAATAAAAAATAATTAAATACAAAAACACAACTATCACCCAACGCCGTCTAGTCCCAAACTAAGCAGAGCTTGTGTAATGGGTCCTAGACAACTGATAAACATACGTATATATTGCTAAATACATACATATATATATATATATATAAATTACACCCAGACACAGAACAAATAATCGTGCTCATCACACAAACTTTGTCCTGGATGGGAATCGAACCCACGACCTCCGGCATAGCAGCCAGGGCCACTAACCACTAAACCAACAGGCCAGTCAAATTAGCGACTGTTAGTGGGATACTTTAATACTAAACTAAGCAGCGTTAAGTTATAGTGACCGTATTCAATATTAGTATTTTATTATTATTTTTGTTCACCCGCTTTAGAGCGGGTGAACAAAAATACTGATTGGGCGAATTTAGGGTACCCCGACAAGGACAGGTTAAGTCAGAAGGCAAAGGCGGTTTTTATGACCACCCAGAAATAGTACGTTTTGATATTATTATGCGTAAATAAATTTATATTTATGAATGTTAGGCTCGTTAAATTTACGTTTAGAGAAATTATGCTTAAAAAAAATATGCGTGAGTAATGTTGTGCAAGGTGGATTGGTGACCTGGTAAAGGTTGTGGGAATCCGATGGAAACGAGATGGACAAGGCCGTTCATTGTGGTGACACTTGGGGGAGGCCTATGTACAACAGAGGATGTCTTTTGGCTGAAATGATGATAATGAATGTTGTGAGAAAATATAATATGGAGAAAGGAAAGTATGCCAAGTTACATTAGGTCTTAAAATTTTAATGCAAATGGATGGAAACCTTTAAAATATTGTACTCACGGTAATGTACAACATTTATTGAGGGCCCTACCGACCACGAACCACGCCGAGCAATCGATAGCCAAGTTAGAAGTTAACGCTGTCTTCTCTGGATACAGCCTTAACCGCGACTTATGCCCCCTTCCGTCACTTACGCGCAGTAGATGCTGGTGACCTACCATACTTATATAGGTAAGTACAGCATAATTATGAATTGGTACTCAGTGTCTCTCCGGATGCTCATTAACAAAACTGATAGTTTCTTGAGACTTAAGAGAAGTTTACTAGTTAGTTTCCTCTTTCACTAAGTAGGTACGTATAGCTTACGAGCGAGATACAAATGACTTACTTACTTACGACGGTTCTTAAGTCAACAAGTAAGTACATACACACACCTAGCGTAATGTCTTACTTGGGAAGTACTTATAATAAGTAATAAAATTGACATGAAGGTTATACATAAATATGAATTACCCTGGTTCATAAACTAGTGTTAACTGTATCATAAGGACCAGTGTTTTACCAGTGTCTTCGCCTGTTTTCATAAATGCATTATTATGTCAGAAATCCTTAAACAAAAGAAATACTTAGATCTAGATTTAGAACTAAACATTTTGTAGAATGTGTGTGTTTTGATTTGTGTGTTGATAGGTGAATTATTGTATATCGCGGCCCCCGGAGAATAAAATGATAACTGCAAAAAACACAGTTATTCAGAAAAAAACTGTTTTTACACGACTGTTAGACTATAACTTACTAACCAAAAGATGTGGAGAGATAAAAAAAAACGCTCAATGATAGCTAATTTTTATACCTTTATATATATTTTTTTTAATGTGTTATACTAAAGTTATGCAAACTGAAAATATTTAGTATTTAAAAAGTTAATAAAATTCTGTCCTTGGTTTATTTTACTAATACGGTGGACCCCCGGTAATCCGGCCCCTGTCTAATCCGGCACCCCCTGTAATCCGACGTGGTCTATTATTTATTATTGAATATTTTTTTGATAATTATGTATGTACATTTGTTTGTACACAATTATTTCCTAATGTAAAGTTATTGCATATTTTTTTGTAAGTTCTGTAGCATTAATGACGTTAATTTTATAATAAAACGTAAGCTCTATACGTGTTGTTTAATTTACTAAATTTGACATACATAATGAAGTATGATTTGTACTTCAGAGTACATATATGTAGTATAAAAAATCTTATCATTGGATCTGTAATTTGTCGGATTACAAGGTACTCTTTTGTAAAAAAATCGGACTATAGGGGGTCTTAGGCAGTACTCTATAATCCGACAAATTCGATAGTTCGACACTGCCCTGCAAAATGTTTGTCGGACTACCGGGGGTCCACTGTAATACTTAACACTCGCTACTTTCAAGAGATTATGAATATTGCATTATTTTTATACAATTATATTCAATGAGTAATAGTATAATAAATTAACGAAAAATAATAAATATCACTTGCCATTATATTCTAGGTTTTATTGAAAACACATTAAATGGTAACAGATCCCTGAACTGAATTTTATTCCGGGTTTAACCTATTGAGTAGCGTAATTAGAGACACAATAGAAAGACAATGACAGAGCGAACGCCGGCGTTCCCTCGTTCATTCTTTTTTTTAAAATTGGTAAATCATGTCATGACTTTTCTCGCTCTTGGGCGCAGTGGAAGGGCATATCAGACTTTTATTGACTAAAACTACATCTATGTTCCTTAAGCTGCTTTTTGCGTTCCAGAAACACGATGTAACCCTTTTTGAAGTCGACCCATGGTCCTAGTAGGCTGCGGCCCTGTTGGGCCCCTACGGTTTTGCTGACATCTCTTTGGGGCGCGCGTGGCGTGGCACACTACTCACGGGCTGTTACGGGTCGGTGAACTACCCATTGCTCGTCGTACACTAGCTGGATGCCTGCGGTGGCCCGTAGTCGGGGGCGGCTGGGGCGTCTCGCACCCCCTTGGGAGCAGCCCTTTGCTACAGTGGCCGATAATAGTTACGATTCTTAACACAAGTTTAATCTTTAAACATGTACATATAGTACGTATTGAGGACGAGATTACTTCACATAATTAAACAGATCGGACTAACTTACCTAGTGACGTCCCATCCTCAATTATGTGAAGTAATCTCGTCATCATTACATCCCAACCCTTCCCAGATTCTTAGGTACATCATCTTACCCCATTTGATAGTTTTGTAAAGAATCTATGTGTGAGTGCAAGTACCCACAGATAAACCACATATTACTAAATATTTTGAAGAATGCTTTCTTCTTTAAAAAATGTGATACAGCGTGTCGTGCAAACTACATATAGTCCATAACAAAAACGAGATTACTTCACATTATTGAGGATCTGACTTCATTATGTAAGTTAGTCCGATCTGTTTAATCCAACACAATTATGTACGTATTCACTCTACTCTATAGAAAGAATTCATCCCACAAACACATGTTTGAGTTCATTCTCGGTGTCAGACACGACCTATTATTGAAGTATCTAAATGTTTAGCGTCCAAAACTATACAACGCATATTATTTAGGTACTATTAATTTACACAATTATATAAAACATAATGTAACCACCAATTAAATGATTATTTGCTTTCCATGATTATATATTTAGTATTGGTTGAATTTGATTGTGCAGAAGTTAACCGCATGTAGACAATAGATCTGACAACATTACTATTGCGGTAGCCAGATATTCATAAACCAAAATGAACAGCAATAATAATTGTGTAGCACAATTCTTCAGTACATGATATTGCTGATAGTAACAAAGGATGATCATCAGCGCGTTTGCCAAGTGTGCTAATTGTAGCAATTATTCTATAACACACAGTTAAATCGCGGCTCTTTAACATTGCACATGTTATGTAAACTATGTAAAGCACTCGTTCGCCATGTCCATCTATACTATACATTATACTTTTAGTAGGTATATATTATACTTTTGGTTGCCCGGTGACCGGTGAGTCGCTGTGTTACGTGAGTCGATGAGGGCGGCACCCAGCGTGCAGACGCTGGACTTACATGAATGTGTAGTGCCAACGTGTGCTGCACTAGAGCGTGGCCTCTTTGACCGGTAGCTGCGGGCGGCACGCCGTGTTTGTTCGCCTGCGGACAACCGTGTGCTCGCTGCTCCTTTGATGTGCTAGTGTGGGCGCGGCCTACATGTCGCTGCATACATTCAATGTGTCCGTTGCAGCCAGCATGTGATGGCACGCCGCGTCGCTGTCGTCCGCTCGCCTTCACGTAACAACACCCGTCGTCACCGACACTAATTGTGTGCATACTCCGATGTTATATACAGGATGTAGTGGAAATCGGTGGTCATATTAAAATATTACATTAAGCTTAGATACTAAAAAAAATATCTCCCATACTAATTCTATTCAGTTGAATCATCAACTGAATAGAATTAGTATGGAAGATATTTTTTTACCTTTGTAGACGCGCCGCAATCGCGGCGGTAAGTCTTTTCTTTGAGGAGTGGCTAGAGAGGCGCTACGGCCGGGGTCCTCACTTTTCGCCTGATATAGATCCTCATCAGACTTGCGTATTTTGCGAGATATCTGTTTCTGATTCGGCTTGAAGAAACTCCCAGGTCCGGAGGACACGGTCAAGCTACGGTGGAGGTCTGCCCCACTTGGGCGGAGCACCGTTCAGTTCTAGTGTAGGCGTTTGGCGGCGACGGCCACTCGCGCCCCTTCCTGGTTCAGGTAGCGAGAGGGAATGGGAAGCAGCATTATTCTTCTGCGAAGCAGTAATGAGATGGAAAGATGTGTCAGCAAAACTGTTGCCGGATTGTTCTTTCGAACAATCCCGCAACAGTTTCCGTGACACTAAAGCACATTTGGAAACTGTAGGTACCCAGGTGGGTATTAGTCAGTAAAATTCTGTCACGCCTTCTCACTCTATCGAGAGCGGTAGTACCTAATTATTAGAGTTTATAAGTTATGAGATAGCTAACCAAATCTACAAAAAAAAAAAAACTTTGTAGAGTTAATTTATGTTTGCGAATTGCCTGTGAATTTTTCGAAGAAATAGTTAAAATTTGGTCACTCATTTTTCGTTGCATCCTGTATAACAATGAACCTCTGTGCTAATGGACGTGGCTAGGTACCTAATTGGACAAGCTGCGATCTGCAAAGTGCGCGATTCGGCTGTGTTCGTTTAAAAATTGCTATCAGAGCAACTATAATTGTCATTAATATAAATAGTATTAACCGGAATCCGGTTCGGGAGCAATGACCTAACCTGTTAGTGGTTGATGACACCGTTTCTCACAATTAGTGAACGGAAAAGAAAATATCTTAGAATAGTTCGGGGTAAGTCTCGTGAAGTTGTGACGTGTGGTCATCAATCATAGCATCGACAATAAGAGCAAGCTGGTTGAAGCAACAACTTTTGACTATTTTCACGTAGCGACAGTACCACGGACCACCGCTAGATTTTTTGGTCTATTGGCTTGAATTACACGCAAAAAAAGCCAACGCCATAAAATAAATACAGTTTGTTTAAGTTTTAGTCGTAAGAAAAAGGAAATTTGCATTTTTTTCAAGTCATTTGTATGAATGGTCTGAAACCCATCCTCGCATTATTTATTACCGTTCCAATAAAAACGGGTTAAAGCACATCGGTATTAGGTGGGTTCAAAGTCTTTAACTGACATAGGATCTACCCATGTCCAATCTTATGACCTACGTTTGGGTAGATCTACCAAAATTGCTGTTGTGTTTTATAATGATAGTAATATTTCCATTGTCGCAATAGTTTCCCATCAACTGAGGGTTGTCCAAGTGTGCACTAGCATAGTGTATACTGGGTTAATTGTCGGTTGGTATACTTAGCATTACGTTCTATGAAAATTCAGTTTTTTAAGGGCCTCTGCGAGTTAGCTTCGGCTGTAATGTTGGGGGTTCGCAAAGCAGACAAAAAGTAGGTCTGAACAGGATTTATTGAATAATCTAACTAAAACATACAGTGGACTTACAATAATATTAAGCAATAATATGACACCGTTTTGTTAAGGGTAACTAAGTAGATTCACTTAAGGCTTATACACTTCACGGCCCCTTGCACGCCTTCCAAAGGTCCAGGACATCAGGGTCCTGAGATAAATAAACGCACGAAAATAATAAAAATAAATTCCTTGAGTAAGTTATGCAATGGCGGCCGAGTGGTAACGGCTTACGAGTGTAGGTCGCGGGTGCAAACTCAGCCAGGACCATTACTTTGTGTAATTTATTTTATCACCACTGCTCTCAAAACGGTGAAGGAAAACATCGTGAGGAAATCGGCATATCCTAGAACCAAAAATTTGAAGACATGTGACATTCACCACTCATAGTGGGCCCGCATAGTGGATTACGGCTCATTCCCTCTCTTAGAGAGGAGGCCTGAGTCTCAGCAGCGGGAACATTAAAAAGTTTTATTATATTTCTTAAGTCCCTTAAAGGAAGATACGATTCAGTCGCTATGACAATAGTTTACCCGTGGCCCTAGAATTAAAAGGCCTTAAAAATGTCTCTATAACAACGGAAAAACAGCAAGGCTATAATTGTCAATTCAATTAGGTAGAGTTTTTGAACGTAAACGTTTTAGTGAAGCCTGAAACACTTCGATAGTGTAGGTACCTAAACCCCTGACATACTCACGCTAAGTCTTCTTTGTCTTCTCAGCTCTGCGAAATATTCAGGTTTGAGCGAACAACCGTGCTGGTTAGATGAGTAAGAACATAGATCGTGAGGCCAAACCATAAGAGTACACTTTTTATCACTCACTCGTGATTCACAGTAGCGTGGCTACCCGGCTGTTTCTTTGGCGACGCGGTGTCTCGGGCTGGTCGCCGGCGTGGCGTCGAGCGCGCTTCCCCTCCGTCTGCAAGGGTGGGTGCAGCCACACATCCCCTCAGCCCCACTGGCCGGCTCCCACCACCCCGCACTTAATCATTCCATCGCATCTATTATGGAGCGATATCGGACCTAGTGCTGTGACTGCTTCTTTCAACACCACTGTGCTAACACTCGGACACAAGACGTCTTAGCTGGTCACGCGATACTCCGTCACGTCTAATTCGTTCGTTGCAGTCTGTGTGAAACTAGCCACACAATAATATAATCCATGCCGTAGTGAACAGATATTACTGGAGGCTCGGCTTAACAATTACATCATCATAGGCTACAATAATACTGGCTTGTATTAACAATTATAATTTATTGCCGCCACAGATATTCAAAATTATTACACGGTATCCCGCTCCCCGATATAAAGTATTTCATGACAAGAGTGATTATTATATTTATTTGCTGAAACGTAATCTATTTTATCTACCATATTCGTTCCTATTTCATTTCTGGGAGTAATAAGCTGGCTCTGAGGCCGCAACGAGATGACAAGCAGACTGTGAGGCCGAGACTTGATGATTAGTAGGCTGAGAGGCCGCAACGAGATGATAAGCATGCTGTGAGGCCACAATGAGATGATAAGCAGGCTGTGAGGCCGCAACGAGATGACAAGCAGGCTTTGAGTCCGCGGTTTGATGACAAGCAGGCTGTAAGGTCGCGATTTGATGACAAGCAAGCTATGAGGCCGCGACTTGATGACAAGCAGGCTGTGAAGCCGCTACGAGATGACAAGAAGGCTGTGAGGCCGCGACTTAATGACAAGCAGTCGCTTTCTATTACTGATGGTCTTTCGTCATCCGAACAGTCTCTGATATTGTAAACCTTCTACAAACATACAAATAAACTAAACAATTAAAATACTTATGTACTCGTTATATTCTTTTATAGATTAGTCAGTTTGTGATCATGAACTCCAACAAACTGTAAGACTTTTCTTGGTTCCTCGTGTGTCATTTTACTTAGTGGATGGACTAACTAGTGTAGCGGTGTGCAATGAGTGCATTCTTGTGAAGTTCAATAAAAAATATTACACTCCTAGTTCCTAGAACTGAGATCATGCCTAATCAAAGTATAAGTGAATAGTTTATTAGGTAGCAAACAGCGCGGCTGGCTCGGGTGAGCACCGAGGTCGGCCTGTTCGTGTCTGGTGCAGCCCCACCGGACTCGCGGTACATCTTCAACGTCACTCCATTGACTAATTATTTAGCCTTTACATGCCTTTGTTTGTAACAGGCTAGTTAAACATCTCCTTTATTGGCTTTATTGGAGAGCACGCAAACAAATATTGGTTCAAGTATTGACCGAAGTTGCTTCTCTATTTGATAAAGAAAAATAAAAACACTCGATAAGTCTTAAGTCCAACTTCAAATAAAGACAAGGGAGGGAGAAAAGTTCAGTTACAGTTAGTTTTAGTTACAAACTGTTGAGTGGCTGTCAGATGAGGGATTTGTTATTTAGATTTATTTATAAAACTGTTGTTTTATGTAATTAGTCTCGATTAGTTGAAAGCCCTTTATACACATACCGTGGACGCTTGGCAGCTGTCTTCATTGCCGAAACCCATTACGAAATAGTAACAAAATAATTGTAGAAATGTTTCAGATATTATCAGTAAGTAGCTCTTGACAATGGAGTCACACTACTACTCACAAACTCGCTGGGTCGCTTGTGTGTGAGTACGTGACGCGGTTGGCGTAGGTCGGCGTCGTCGGGCTCGCACCCGAAAACATTTATGTTAATCACGCACTGACGTCCCTACTTTTCTACTCGTTCAATCAAGATATTTTTTACCTGGATCCTAATTTAATGATAAGTATGATTTTGTGACGAAATTCAGAGTACCGTAGAATATGCATATGGCATAAAAAAAAAACTAATGATTTTACAACGGCCGGAAGTCAATTTCTCCAAGTCCCCGGGTGAAGCTAAATAGGTAACATTAACTGGTGGTAGATTTCAATTGAAGGTTTGGGACCACCCATTGAGCAAAGACGTACCGCCAAGCGGCTAAGTTGTGTTCCGCTACGATGCTTTGTGTGGCCATTCAGATCTGGCTTACACTGATCCATATTAGCGTCCATACGTATCGGGGACTAGTTGCGGAGGGTATTGGGGTCTGAGGCACAGTGCACCGCTAGCCGGAGTAAAAGGAGTAAAATGCTATGCATGAAAGGCTGCCCCACCAATTGTTGATGAATCCCGGAAAGCACCAAAGTGCTGATTGAGAGTGAAAGCACACACTGCAGACATATCCTAGTAACATCTATTATATCCTGCTTAAGAGCCGGTTGTAGTCACAAAGTATTTTGTTGGGATTTTGCCCAGGTCTATATAAATTTCGCGGCCCTGTAACAGCAATTTTATTTTTATAAAACAAAAACTTAGTAACTATTCAAGATTTTTGTTTTTGCCAGACCTTTTAAAAAAAAATATTATTATCTACGTAAGTTTCAAATGTTTCCGTGACGTAATATACACGTTTCAAATCGTAAGTTAGGGTCTGATTTGTGCTTTTTTTATCGAGCTAACTAATTTAAATCATGTTTTGATTTTTATTGATCAGTTGATCATATGGTTAATTTAAAAAAATATTTTTTCATGGTGATTTATTTGTTTATATTTGTGGATTTCCAGAGATTCAAAAAAGTATAAAATTAGTAAAACCTGATCAGACAAACTTTGGTTAGACTGAAAGAAAGGAGACAGATTTAGGGCAGTCAGTGTACAAATATCAGGAATAATACTAATATTAATAATAATACAATTTAGCTTCACTTTTTTGACTGACCAATATTTTGACAATTCAAAAGTGCCTGTAATAGGTCTATTTGAAATAAACGTTTCTGATTTTTGATTTATAACAAGACATAATACTACAAAATACATACTATGCCATACTAAATAATAATAATAAATATCAAATATATGATTTAGTCAGGAGAAGCAAATCAGAGAAAAAAATAATGCTTCTAGACCATTTTTAAATTTTTGTAGCGTTTGAGCACGCCTCAAATCTATAGTCAATGTATTCCACAAACAAGCAGCTTGAATTGTGAAAGATTTGTCAAATAAGCCATGCGAATACTTAATTTTAGATTTTTCGATGTACTCAAGGTATGTGTGTCACAGAGAAACTGAAAGCTTTCTATAAGATAAAAGTGGGTACAAGGATTTAATAGCACATTGCAAACCAAAGAAAGTATGTGGGCATTCCGGCGAAGGCGAATAAGAAGCCATTTCAACTTAGTACGAAATTCAGAAATGTGGTCATACTTGCGCAAGTCAAATATAAACCTGATACAGAAATTTTGAAGTCGCTGAAGCTTGGTCTTGAATGAGATTAAGATAGCTGGCAGTAGCATAGTCAGGATTAAAAGAAGAAGAGATTATTTTAACGCAAGTTTAGTTAGTATTGAAAGACGAAGAGATGGTGTTAACGCAAGTTTAGTTAGGATTGAAAGACGAAGAGATGGTGTTAACGCAAGTTTAGTTAGGATTGAAAGAAGAATAGATGGTGTTAACGCAAGTTTAGAGACGTCTGGGAACTACCAACAACGATCACTTGTGTCTTAGTTAGATTGATCTTCAACCCAAACTCAGTGCTCCAGTCACCTATTCGAGCCAGGTCTATGTTGATAGTAAAATGGCCTCAGATAATTAATTTGGTGATCAATACTGTACAGGTGATAGAAAGAAAATAATCGTTGAGTGATAGCGTTTCTAAATAAAAAGTAAAAAATCTATAACCCGACTACGACAAAAAATACGATGCTGAAAAAGTACGAAGCTAGATTTTCAGGATGCTGAAATAAACAAGGTTACTGGAGAAATAAGAACAGAACAAAAAGAAAAGCCGTATACACACGTTTTTAAAGTTTTACGGTTGGTACCTATATATATTTTTATTTTTTATTATTTAAACTATTTTGGTGTTATTGACATTGAATTATTTGACTGCTTGAGGGCGCCACATTGAATATTGATAATATTTTTGATAAGTACAAATGAAACTCTTTCAAATTATATCAAACACGGTGTATTTATTTTAACGTATTTTTTAACATATTACTTTTTGTCTGTTAGCAGGCGTCACTTTAAATTATTTCGAATAATTTAAAGTAAATTATTTCACATTGATATATTTTCGAAATGTACAAGTTGAAGCTCTTTCAAATGATACCAAACACGGCGTTTTATCTTTTTTTTTTTTTTTAAACACAACACATATGGACCCCTAGAGGGCACCACGTGCAGTAAACGATTAAGGCGGTACTAACGATACCTCATTTGTCCAGTTCCGATAAGTAGTTTAGGATCTACGAGGGAACAGATAAACATACATACATACATAGCCTGTCAAAATCATAACCCTCCGTAGTCGGGTAAAAAGAGTAAAGAGTAGAGGAGATAAAACGCCACCCTGCGGCACACCGACAGAGATGTCACATCAAGACGAAAAAGATTCTTTAATACATTACCGGTGGTCAAACAGGTAACCAGTCGAGAACCAGACATTCTACAGGATTGGTAAAATTTATAATGTTAAGCTACAAATAGCCATTAAAAAAATTAAAATGGTCGAAGTTGTTTAAAAATAATTTTGAAGTATTACTTCCAGTTTAACACTGGAAAAAAAAAAACAAATTTGGAATCAGATAAGAAAATTAAAAAGAACAGTTAATTTCCTATAAAAAAATATCTTCAACATGAAAATAAAATTTCCGCCAATCAGGTGAATTTTATAGAATCTTAACCTCAAATAAAAAAAATATATTATGTGAACACTTTCATATCCCCTAAAAGTACAAATATGCCCAATATGAACGAATTTCAGAACCCCACTTTTGAAATGCCACGTAGACAAGTGGTGGCGACACCGATATAAATAACAAACGACTTATTGTAAGAATAGCTCGTTTACGGCGAAGTCTTTACCAACTTGAAGGAAGCGACGAGGTGCAGGGAAATGACCCTGCGTGCAGCAATCATGACGTCACGTGCAACATTAAAGTAATTTCGAGCAACATCGGCATCGGTGACAACGCTGCGCGCCATGCATGATATGGATTGACGACACGTATTTACGACTCTTACCAATCACTGCTGCCTGATCCCAAACCCAGGACACTGAAGGGACATTCTCACTATTCAAAAAGTATAATATTGTACTCCTTCGTTTTTATTTATTTTTATTAAATCACAACAACAACAACTTTATATTACCCAACTATATATTTTCTGTAACAATGCGAACTAACAAGCGCACTACCACATCTGAGTCCGTTTTACCTGGAATATATTAATTGATTTCAATGATTATACTTCCAACCAATAAATGTAAGAGGATTTAGATAATTATTAAAAGCGTTTATACATGAACCACTACTCTGAATGAAGTTTCTAAAAATAAATAATCAAATGAACTTTTCCTAGCGTTTTTTCAAAATAAATGGAACTGTTGTACCAGTTCTATTATTTTGAAAGAATGTGATTTTATTGGTTCAGAGTATTTTCTTACAAGATGGTGGCCCTTGCCAAAGGTTTCCGTCGGTAATGAGCGGCCGGTGAACAGACAAACATTACCACGTCGGTGAGGTATATACGTAAGTCTTTCAATCCAAGCGAGGCCTAAAGCCGCGATCCTGTTTGTCGTGACGACAGATAATCGTGTAGTTTTAAGTTTCATGGCTTTGGTAAAGGCCATGGTCCGGAGCTAGGAGGAGTTTCAGGCAATCGCCTCCTTCTGCGAAGCGGTAATGCTAGCAAAGGAGGCGGCCGATCGCGTGAGGCAACGGCAACGGTCCTCACACCGCCGCCGGGATTCCGATCCCGATTTCCGGCCACCGTAGGCGCGGGCTTGCGGACGGCGGGCAATGAGTGGCCCGCCATCCGACCGTACGGTAACCGTCCGGACCAAGCCCAAGTCGTTGACGGCGCGTATTGTTCCACGCGCGCCTCAGGGAGATATCAGCAAATCGTAGGGGCCCAGCAGGGTCGAAGCCTACTGGGGCCATGGGTAGTGTGAAAACGAAAGGGGCTTTTTAGTCAGTAAAAGTCTGACAAGCTATGACAAATTGTGCTCCGCCCAAGAGCACGATTTGTCATAAGATGATTTTGACACCTAAAAAAAAGAAAAAAGAGTGTCATGGCTTATGTATATTTAAATGGAGCTGTTCACATATAGAACGACACGATTAAAGAGAACGGCTAGCTCGACAGTCGTAAACCGATAAAAAATTACCAAGACTAATCCGTGACAGTTGTATCGTTGTTGCGACTATCTGTCGTGGCCACGACAAACGGTTGGTATAAAAACTAGAGATGATAGTCGTCCAACGATAAATTATCCGTTACGATATAGTGGCAACGCGGCTTTAGAGAGTAGTTTGTTGTGTAACAAGTTAACTTCTACCATTATTCGTTAAATATATCTTGTGTCAATCTCATCTCAAAGAAGTTATATTTATCTGACTATTTTTGACAAATAACACGTGTAGCTTAAAAATAAGAGGTTTAGCCGTTCTGTGTTATTATAATGCGGCTTAAGATAAGAATAACTTTTAACAATAATAAAAAAATAATATCTTAAGCCTCGGCTTAACGGCTTAAGATAAGAAAGGCTCTATAAAATAACACGAGCTTTTCGGAACCGAGCGCGTACTTCATAAACGAGTTACTTAAAGTTATAAAATCGATAGAATACACAAGGGTGTCTGGGATTATCTATCACATGTCTTCTGGAAGTATCACCTCTCGGAAAGCAATACGGCCCAGTGTGGAAGTATTGCTGAATTGATTAGCCTGTTACAATAAGACTTGCGACGTTTACAAGTCACAGGGCAATGTACAAAGATTTTGTATTTACTTTAATTCATACTTATTGAAATGTTGACTACAATAATAATAAAAAAAGGTAGGCACCCTCATGATTGAGAACATATAACAATAATTATTATTATTATTGTGAAGCATAGGTAGAGGTGTGCCCCGCTTGGGCAGAGCACCGCCGTGTCCTCGTGGGGGAGATCGGCGGCAACCATCTCTCGCGCCGGGCTTTGGTACAGGCCATGGTCCGACGCGAGGAGGAGTGGCAGGGGGTCACCTCCTTCTGCGAAGTAGTAATGTTAGCAAAGGAGGAGGCCGCACATGCACGCGCGAGGGAGCGGCCCTCACGGCCCAGCCTCCGAGATCCCGATACTGATTCCCGGCCAGCGTAGGCGTGGGCTTCCGGACGGCGAGCAATGGGTAGCTCGCCGTCCGACCGTCCGGTAACCGTTCGGATCGAGCCCAAGTCGTCGATGAGTAGAGAGTGTTTTGTTATCGTAGCACTGCGCAGCTTTCGTAGAGCGCTGCATAACTTGCATAGCACCATGTAGCTTCGGTAGCACTCCGCAGCTTTTGTCGAGCACTGCGTAACTTCCATAGCACCACGTAGCTTCCGTAGCACTGCGTAGCTTTCGTAGAGCACTGCGTAACTTTCGTAGCACCGCGTAGCTTCCGTAGAGCACTGCATAACTTTCGTAGCACCGCGTAGCTTCCGTAGAGCACTGCGTAACTTCCACGTAATTTCCGTAGCACTTTGCCCAAGAAAGAATGCAGCTACTCTCGCTGTGTAACTTGCCTGATTTAATCCATAAAGCTCTTACATTAATCGTTTATGTGATTTAAATTACTTGTCATTTATCGGTGCAATATTAAGATTCGCGCAGCTTTTGTAGTATCTGACAGGCGTAGTAGACCCATTAGAGCCTAACATGTAGGTATTGAAAGAATTAACAGACGTATGTATATATACTAGGCATAAACCTAGTATGTGATTACAGGTACAAACTAGCTAACGTTGAACTTAAAGCAGTAGTGACGTGAAGGTTAATTCGACTTGACGTGGATTTGCTCGCACCAATGATCTATGATCTGGTATGAGAAATATATTCCCTAATCTGTTATTTAATAATTAAATAACAGATCATCATCATCACAATTTCAGCCAAAACACGTCCAATATTTGACTTAGGCCTCCCACCACAAAGAACGGTCCTGTGCGTCACGCACCCATCTGATTCCCGCGATCCTCACCAGGTTATCGGTCCACCAGGTAGGAGGTTTTCCAACGCTGCGTCTTTTGGTATGCGGACGCCACTCCAGAACCTTTCAGCCCAAATGACCATCCGTTCTGCGAGCAATGAGCCACTACCACTTAAGTTTGACGATCCTTCGGCTTATGTCGTTAACAGTTCTCCTGCGGACGTTTCGGAGCCATATGTCATCAACATTTTTTCAATCAACGATCAAACAGCACTTTCCAAGACAAGCATGCTAATTTGAGGTGACTTTGATCCGCTTATTTGGACTGATCCCTGAAGGGAGTGTAAAGAGATGGCTCCCAAGTCAGTTGGCTTAACGGTCAGTGTGTCTCGTGGATGTCACCGGCATGCCAGTTACTTGCTTAGCTTATTATTTTTTGGGCCAATTCTACTGATAGAGATATTGTTTTTAAGGCACAAAAAAATACATAAGACTAATGTGTGGTCTAAAAATGGATTATAGCTGTGTACCTTTCTTTTAATCGCTGAAAATACTTACCTTACCTTCTTTATATATTTTTGAAATTAGTGTTTTCGTTAAAACAAACATGAGATTGTTCGAAAAAATTTCAACGTCACGTGCAATCAGCGCTTAAAAACTGCCTTAATGAGCAAGGGCGTTTTAAGCATGGCACCGCGCATCTACAATAAATTGCCAGATGTCATAAAAAACTGGAATATTATACAGTTCAAACAAAATTGAAACAGTTCCTAATTGAAATATGTTATTATACTATTGATGAATTCCTAAATGATGAATTAATGTAGAATTATTTATTTATTTGACTGTAGAAACAATTTTAAATTCTTATACTGAATGTTGTGACTAATAGTAATTTATTATTATTTTTTTACGCATTGACATTACTTCATATTGTGACATTTATAATTTTTGATTATATTATTTTATCATCATTACATTAATTTTGACATACCTGCAAATAATTCGAGTTTACCTCTCGCATGATTAATATATTTTTTCTCTATACATGCAACCATATTTTGTACGCTTCTAGGCATAACATAGCGACCTATGAACCTTATTTACGACCTGTATTCATTACCTATGTTAAACAAATAATAAATGATTATATTGATTAGCATTACAAGGAACCCAAATTTTTTACAATAATAACAAACTGAGTTCGGATTGGGTTGCCCATTGTTTTTTCAGACGCCTCTCTCCGCTGCTTCCAGTTTTTACGAGCTTGCTTGTCTAATCTTCATTTTAAATGCGGAAGATGCCTAGTTAGTTCCTCTATCCCCATTTTTGTCTATTTTATCAATGTTTATTATTTGTTATTTACAGATGAATCTATCTTTCAAAAAAAATCTAACAGATTGTTCTACTGTCTCAGGTGTCCAGCTGATCCCAGACCTGACCTACGTGCTCTTATCTCTTTCGCTATATATCTGAAGCCGGCCTAAGTCACACCTAACCACCACGATACACAATGGGGGTATTTTCAGAAAGCGCCAGTGCGTTGCATTAGCAACAACCACCCACTCCATTCACCAAGCTGCCTGATTTAATCGATTTCTTTTTAAAATCATTTAAAATTCATCTCAAATGATCGTATTCAATAGTTATAATGTGATTATATCTCAAATAAACGTTTGGAACTATAACAACGAACTGATACATTTAGGTATAGTTAGACACTTTTTAATTTTATTTCAGCAATTCCTAAATAAACTTTTATAAGAGGTGGTTTGTTAATACATTGTTTCTTCGATCGATTTATGGGATCGGTAGG
This sequence comes from Mythimna pallens, assembly GCA_961205895.1. Lineage (NCBI taxonomy): Eukaryota > Metazoa > Arthropoda > Insecta > Lepidoptera > Noctuidae > Mythimna > Mythimna pallens. The sequence goes on from OY540824.1 coordinate 27,154,800, forward strand.
GAATTGACTGTTTACTAACTGACGGCGCTGTGGGCCTGTGGGTCGACGCGCGCGTGTCGTCGTCGTAGGGTTGTCAGTATAAATAGTCATTAACAGCGATTAGTCGAGCGAGGACGAGCGGGCCAGCATCACTAGGGACCGTACTGTCGAGCTATTTGCGGTTGTGGACAAACGCCCGATCGCGATCGATTCATAGTAGGTAACATGATTCGTCATGAAAAGGGGCAACTAGTGTTGCACTAACTGCAGTTTTTGTTGATAATCATTTTAGGGATTAGTACGATACACACTCTATATTAGAACACACCACAGAATTCGTCATTATTATAAATAGCACAAGAGTGCCTGAGGAGATGATGGCGTGCCACTTGTAGTAACATTATTAAATGGCTTTGTCTCATTCCAAAAGCTGGAACAGTTGGACACATTTTGTTGTTTCCTTGATAACGATTTGCTAATAACTGTACCAAGGTGTCTGGTTGTTTGGTTGACAGACCAAACATTCAATGTATTTAGTCTGTAATCATTTATTACGTGTAATTGCCATCAGTATGCAAGCGGTAAACATGTTTTCCGATAGTGATGCATTCTCGCTGTACATAATATACCAAATATTTAATATAAAATCATCTTATTACTTTACATTGTTATGAAATAATACCTGATTAATTTTAGCGTAGCAACCACGCAATTGTTAATTGTTATTAAGTTACATAACTAATACACAATAGTTTCATAACTAATGAGGTGTGACGATAAGGGTGCTTTTCTACCAGAGATGCAACCATGTTGTGAGGATTTGAAAGTTAAGCGACGAAACCATGTGACCGTTTCCACTGACGTTAAGTTATGAAGTGGAGCGAGATAGCTGGGTGAGGAAGATGCAAAATTTGAGCTAAGCGATGTATCGACAGTAGGAAATTCACGGAGCGGCGGCATGGTGAGGGGAGTGGCGCTCACGCCGCTACTGCACGTCCTGTCGAGGCCACTTGCGAACATCTATAGCACGCATCCATTGTACCTATGCATTCAGAGCACGCATCCATGCATATAAAACATAGCTTAGTTGGACCCATTTCCACCAGTGATAAATTATATGGACCAATGAATATGATTGGTGGATATCAAACGTAGTAGCACAGCTCATCTTTGGTGGAAAAGCATGACGGCGCGCGGCGTTTATGTCGCAAAAAAAAGTGTATTTATCTCAAGGGAATCAAAATTCATAGGGTACTTCTTTTTTTTTTCGTTATATCTTAATTCGGTAATTGGACTGTTTTCATGGGTAAGTTTGTACGTAACCCTAAGTGCGCGAGTCCGACTCGCACTTGCCCGGTTTTGTTTAGTGGGAGTGTGTTGTCCAAGTGAGAGCGCAGCCACGCTCGTTGTGTATGATATACTTGCACTTAAGATACCTAGAGAACTTACATTAATAATTTATGTGACTTAATTATATCTGATTATAATCACTTTTAATTTGTCGATGCAATATCAGATATACTTCATTTAAAAATAAAAATTACACTTTTGAAACCAGATTATTAAAACAAAAAAATAAAATATTTAAGATAACTTTGTACCTAATCTAATTGAGGTCTGCTTATGTAGGTAAGGTTAGGTGAAATAATATCGCCACGAATCGCCTTGAACCAGCCACTGCTGGATATAGCTGTGTGAACAATTAACCTCAACTGCCCCCCTAGCCAAGTTACAATCGTTTCGTTCGCGCCGAACGCCTCGAGTAGGCCACGCCTCCGATTCCTTTGTTCTGACCACGTGACTGAGCGTTGAGATGACGTCAGAACAAAGGAATCGGAGGCGTGGCAAACTCGAGGCGTTCGGCGCGAACGATACGATTGTAACTTGGCTGGGGGGGCTGAGGTGAATACGGCCATAGCTTTGCTCTAGCTATTTTATAAAACGTAATGGCTTTAGCTTTTGGTGGTCCGTATTTTTTCATCCTACCTACTTAGTACTCGTTTTCAAACAAGTTCAAGAAGCCGCTGGCAGATGCTAGTATATAATTATAAAAGGGCTAACTGACTGATTGACATATCAACACACAGCAGAAACTATTGGGAATAGGAGCGAGAAATTTTGCACAAGGTTTCCTTTTATGACATAGGCGAGAATTAAGAAAGGATTTTCCAAAATTCACTCCCAAAGGGGATGAAGCGGAGGTCCAAAGTTTGTATGGACCTACATTCACGCGAGTGAAGCCGCAGGCAGAAGTTAGTATAGTATATAGCCTTTCTCGAGCAATAGGCTATCCAACATTAAAATCATTTTTAATTTGGCCCACCAATCCCTGAGATTTATTTTATTTATTTAGAGCGCGCTCAAACAAACAAATAGATTCTTGAGCTTCATAATATTACCACTATCTTCAGTCGACGTGTCGGTCAATGTGACCGTAAGCGATCATAACCAGTGAAAAGCATTTTATTTTAGTGATGAAGAGGAAGCTTTACTTTAAATAGAGAACACGAAATTCATGGAGTATTAAAGTTTACACCGTTTTTCAGTATTAGTTCAAATTAAAGACAAAAACTTTGATGAAATCGACGAGTAATATCGTTGATGCTGGTATGCAGCCTGCGCTTTTGCAGCCAGACAGGCTATGGTTTCTGAGGTGGTCATCAGTTTCACCGCAGTAGTACCGATTTCAAGCAGCACAAGGCGCTTCTAAGCACAGACAGGTTGCGAACTTAAACGGTGAGTTATCCATCATAGAGCGACGAGGATATGGGAGTGCTTGAAGTCACAAACACGACCCCTATTCTCCCACAGCCAGCAGATGCGCACGCTCAGCAGTACTCGATGACATTATTACGATTAATAGGGGCACAAAGGGGCACATTCCACCGCCTCTCGGATAAGAGGTTGTTGGGCAAATCCGTGTTGGATAAGCCATTTTCCAAGTGTTGCGTCGGACAAACACGATACCTCAATATTAATATTAACCAATGAGAAAGATAAAATGTTCCTAGTGAATGTTTCCGTATTGTGGACCGAGGATAGGGAAACCAGTACTTATACTTGAAATTTGGCGGTTATAGTTAAAAAATACAATTAAAATGGTTTGTAGGTAAAAATTTACTGTTGAACCAAGTTTATTGTAGGGTAATTCGCCTGTAAACTGAACCGACATGGCTCGACATTACCTTTTACAACTTTTAATGGCAAATGAGTGCGAGACTTGGCATCATCTTGAGTAATTCATTTAGTTATCTGTGGTTATAAATATAAAGTAATGGAGCAACGGTAACTTGAAAATATTAGCGTGACGGTCAACATGACATGCCTCTATGCCTTTTGAATGAGTGATGAGTGTGAGAGTCCGTAACGCAAGGGTGGCGCCTTCGTCGCCGGTATCCGTTACTTATTCATAATTACATTCAGTTCCTGGACTAGACAATTGGTCTTCATACCAACTACCTCTGCCATTGCTTAGTGCGGTCATTTTGTGTCTCAGCAGTAAAATTTATTTGATGTCGCGTCTTCGGAGAGACTACTATGCGTTCCAAATAAGAATAGGAAAGTCAAAAACCTCAATCTGTCAAATGTTGATTGAAAAGTACGGTTTGCAAAAAAAACTTATTTGCGTAATAATAACGTTTTTGCTTTGTATTACTGAGTCTTAGTTAAATCTAGGCGAAGTAAAAACCTTATTGTTTGGTCTAAATTAGGTAAATATATTATTTAAGTCAAATTAGTTAAAAAAAAATGTTTTGTTTCTCATTTTCATTGTTAGGAACAATTCGGCTTCATCTTCCATTTGCCACTACTCAGACACTTCACATAATGACGCAAAGATTAGCAAAATTGAAGGACTGAATTTCGCTCATGATTCGTAAATAAATATTATTTAAAAAAAGAACTGGTTTTACTCACCATACCCAATTTTTGGATTTGACAGCTATGACGTTACGGTATGGTGTAAAAATCGATCCTATTCTTATTTGGAACGCATTGTACATTAAACATAATAGCTAGTAGCTATGTAATGTCGGCATCTAGTCTAGTACTCAATACGAGTCACGTTGTTGATGTGTCCAGACACTTTGAAGAAAATTGGTAGTCATTTAAATATCTGGTGGCCTGTTGTTCAATAACTACGAACAATACCAGCTACTCACTGTTCTCCTTTTGTCTAGTCATAAATGTAAGAGAACAAAATTTGTAGTGCTTGCAATTCTGATGCGGTAGCCTCTGACCTTAGACGTTGCCCTTCCGCACTTCATTACGAAGGCATAACCTAACCTAACCAGTTTTTATTTTTGTCTATTAACACTCCGAGGAGACTATCGATGCGGGTTCTATAATAGGTAAATTGATTACCCAGAGAGTGTTGCCAGGAAGTCCACGTGACTCGACAATCTGTCTCTGCTCCAGCCTCGCTGCGACGGCGGCGTTGGGCTTCCTGCACTTTGTTGCGCGTCGCTGCTTTCATTACTAATTGAATACTGTAGCAATTAAGCGTTAGCTCGAGCTTTTGTCGCGGCGAGAGATGCCGTGCGTTCCTCGCACCTCGCTCGAAACGAAACTTCTTAATGAATATGAGAATGTTTTTATTCTGCGTGTAATATGGGTACACAGTCAGCTGTTTGTCATTGACATCGCTAGCCAGGAAATTGAATCGGCCTGATAGCTTATCAAATAGCAATCTTCGATGTTGCGAGGTTGTAACGACGCCACACGTCGTCGCAAGTCAGCAGGTTGTACGACTGCTTACCTTATGTTGTAAAAATGTAGACCAAAACGTGCTAAAAAAGGTTGTGTCATGCAAACTATATTAAAAGTACAGTAGGTATACCTACTTAGTTGAAAACCTAAAGAAAATAAACTCAATTTTATTATTGGTTATAAAATACTTGGTAATCAAGACAGCGACAACTTGGGCCGCGCTCTGAGTACACACTACGGCCGGATAGCTCGCCGCCACACTGCTGTTACTCATGTCGGCACACATCTCCGATAACGCACCGTGATACGTCAGATTTGTGATAGATAAATGATAGCGCTCTGGCGCGAGGAGGCCGCGCCTCTGCAGCAATCACGTTGTTGTACCTACAATGTTAACTGTTTGTTCAAAAATTTATCAAAAGTAGATAGTGTTATGATTACAAGTTGTAAAGTATCTGAATTACTTAATGAATGAGTTTCCGTAATTTGTTACAATTTAAGTGTAAGTCATGCATAATTATTCGGATATTTAAAATAAATCCTTAAAAAGTAGGTATAATAGTACTTACATTTTGGTACAAGTGTTGAAAGTTGGTCATTGCGACCAAGCACTTTTCCGCACTGGTTTCGATAAGAAAGAGTGTTCGAGTAAGTGTAATGAAAATTTATTCTCTACTCATTTCAGTCGCAAAAGGTGAATATGCATTTTAAAAATCCAAATCATGGACGTTATTCAGTTAAGTAGCTTCTTGTATTTTTGTATATACAAGTATTCACAAAACATCGAAAACTACTTAAATGTTTCCACTACTTTTTGACAAATCTGTGGTTTCCACATAGGTATGATAACTTGCACAAAGTAGTAAGTTACCGCGCGTCGCTTCAAAAGGGCAAAGTTTACTATTTATATATATTCTTTCACGAAACAAACTTCGTAAAATTTAGTGTGATCGGACGTCGGCCGGTGCCCCCTGCGCCATCCAGCGGACTTCACGCGAACTACAAGCGCTGATATCTTGCGAAACATGACCTTTCAGTAAGGGGTGGCTTTACGCTAGCTCTGCGTTTTAGTTAGGAAAGTTGTGCTTACACTATTTTCCAGCAGCGCCATGACCATGGCAGAATTTTTTTCAGGGAGGTGCATATTCAATTTTACCTTCACCCCAAATATCTAGTTATCCTATGCCCATTTATACACTAACTTTGATAATATGTACAGATAAGCTCGTTCTTGCATCCTAATTCTTATTAAATAATAAGGATGAAAGAACGAGAGAAGCGAGCTTGTAAATTTACCACTTCGTATCATACTCGTATAATTAAGTTCTTTATTAAAAGGCTTTACTTTTCTATGTATTATTTTTGTTTTACATAATTTTATTGAAAATCAGCTGGGCTACAAGTTCACCCCTCACCCTGTGTTCGTTAATCCAGCTACAAAACGTGTTAAACCAAGCTTTGGGTAACAATTATGTTGTATGTTCATATATATTATCTGTTATGAGTAGGTATAATAATAAAATTTTCAGACAGCCACATTTGCAAACATAATAAATACTAGTAGCATCTATATAGTTTGTATACCAAAAGAAGCATGTAAATTCTGGGCCCACCATCAAATAGCTCTGTGTGTTACATCGTTGGATCGGTGTTTTTGAGCTGAATAAAAGTTACCATGGCACCAAGTCCCAAATCTTAGTCACACAGCTATTGGAAAGTAGGCCCAGATTTTATAGAAACCTTGGCAACATTCTTTGAAATACATTTGAATAAATTAGGGCATAATTAAATTTATGACTAGGGTGAAAAGGCACTTACTGATGCCATCACATTGTTTCAGTTGGACCACCAACTTAGCGGAACTTACTCTCAGATAGGGTTGCAGCTAGTTAGTGAGTTCTATCAATGGCAGCCACGCTAATTAGTAATTTTGTAGTTTGCGTCTATATGAATAGGTTAAAGCAGTACCGAGCTTAGCAAAGTATTTTTTTTTTTAATTCATTCATTAACTATGTAAAAATCCTTGTCCCTTTTGCTATTTAAAGATTTATGTAGTCTGACTGACATTGTACTCGTAATATAAAGTCAGGGAAATAAATTGTTTGTCACTTCAAAAGTGACACAATTACCTGTAAATTCAATTTTTATCATTTTGCAAGCTTTGTCGTTTCATGAAGTGCATGGGGCATTCATCCATAAGATGATAATTTATAACCTGTTGATTTCTCTAACAATAAATGCCTATTATAGGTACATAATCCTTATGTATTGTATAAAAAATATACTATATATAAGCAGCTTGCGGACTGTAGCAAGAGGTAGTAAGTAAAGTGGAGTGCGAACAGGGCCGCAGCACAAACGACAGCGGCATATTTGGCAGCAGTTCAATGATTGATCGCTACGTCAAATAACTGAAAGTGTGCATTTTATTTACGAACCGTGAACGCTGCCCGCGCTCATTGCCGACCTGTCGCCCACTGCGGACCATTGTCGGTCACTGCCACCGGAATATCACTCCACCATTTACAACTTATCTTCAGTCCACGCAGTATATTCTTGGACAATGCTGTCTAAAACAATCCTGTACTTATTTTGCTATAGGTAGCTTAAACATAGGTACTACTTCCATTTTCATATCGAAGACGACTTTTGGTAGCTCACGACAGTTTTCATTACTTTTAATTTGTCCCCAGCAATAGGTGAGGACAGTGGCGTAGCGTTGACTAATTTAGACGTGGACGAAGGCACATCAGCGAGGCTTTTTTCTTTCATACATATATTCGAAAACGAGACAACGACTGTCGCAACTCAGTGTTTGACCACATCATCGCTTACCATCTGCTGAAATAGTGGTCAAACGCGAGCCTATCAATTATAAAAAAACCCGCGTTCTTAAAGAGCCCTCGCTTGTATAAAGCCCCTTTGGGTGTGTGGCCGTGAGCTAGGGCCCAATTCACTCACGCCCACGGGTGTGGAAATGCTTTGTCTTTATGATACGGGGTTTTGTTCATAAAAAAATTTTTGATAAAATAACAAGGGGATTTATCAAAAAAAAAAAGAAACAGAAAGACAAGACTATTTATTTCAATGAAACTAAATCTTTCGAACGGTATCCTATCAATTTTCCAAAAATGGATTTAGAATCACTTGACAAACATTGATTAACAAAAACTTGGTTTGTCATTTCATCATTAAACAACATCAACAATAACCGCAGCTCTAGCAAGCATCGGCCCTATTAGGTCCTGTCCATTTTGCTGACATTTTCTGCCGTGCGAAGACCGTAACTTCACTTAGCAAAAAAAGCTTGTTGTTTCTTAAACATTACGGGATCTATAAGCCCCTTGCCGTCATAATGATAGGAGGTCTTAAATGCCCCGTGCCGCGCAGAAATGGAAATAATACAAAAATGTGTGCCGCTATCAACGTGTTTAGTACCTACCTACTACCTGTTATTAACTGCAGTATATCTAGTTGTTTACTTGTAGGAATGCTAATCAACTGATTTGAATATTATCTTATTTCATGAGTAACAAATAACAAGGTATTCATTTTTACTACTTTTGCCTACTTTGTTTTGGAGCCTCAGAGCCTCAGCCAAGACAGGTTGTTCCCAGAGGTTCACAAGTCTATTGTTTTCAAAACATTAAAATTCATAAGTTAATAATAATAAACATTTAATAATTTCTTTCCCTACAAGTCTATGAGAATGATTGATACCGTCAACAATAAAACCTTAGTTAAGAGATAAATATTTATTATTTCAATGAGATAAAAGACGAAGACCAAGATCATGACCAACAGCTCTGCAAGGAATATCTATGTGGGCGGAGAGAATGTATATAGCCAGGAATACATCTACTTGGTTGGGCCTATTATTATTCCCTCTTCACGCCGTACAGAAAATGTCTGGAAAAATTAATTTTGTTTTAAGACTTACTCAAGTCTTGAACATACTTAATAATTGGAAAATCTTGCGAAATTATTTAGTTTTCATTCATAATGAAGAGTTTTATAGACGAGATATTATCACTGCTCCTTGTAGTGGTCACCATTATTAACATTTTATCTGTTGGCTTGAATTTTGCAAAAAAATTGTTGTTCCACAATAAATGTTTGGCTAATAATGTTTAGTTGAATATTTAATTGGATAAATAAACTGTTTTTTAGTTTGGTTTTAATCAAATTAACATTACTAAATTCATGTTCACAATGATCTTTACAATAAGGTACCTAAATAATTTTAAAAGCCATACCTACCAATTAGCCTGTTTTTTAAAAGGCAGCAATATTTAAAAAAAATGAAAAGTCTCCTATCTCAGCAGAAAAAGCCTTTTTGCCATTGCACAGATCGATTTTTTCTTTTTAAATGTTACCTACTATTATTGTAACTGCTTTTATTTCAGTTAGTGTTATGGATAAATTAGTCTTAGGTAAATAAACGTTTTTGTTTCTTCTTTTTTTCTTCTAATACGTATAAAATGTTTCGTGAATAGAATTGTCGCGTGTTATCGCTTCATTTACCGAAGCATGTATCGCGGGGATTCAAGGCCGATCCGCATTTTGCTATTAGCCTCTAGATATAGGTACCCGCACCGATGATCCATTATAGCAATTCACCGGGAAGTTCCATTCTGTCTGGCAACCGGTTACTCATTTTGTTATTGTCACACATCACCTCGTGCTCGCGCAGTCGCGTCCATCGGCAGTGTTACGCGAAATTATGTCATAGTACTTGTAACACCGAGACTTGTAAACAAGCCGAGCGCTGGCGCCCTCTGCAGCCGAGCGCACCACTCACGCGCATGGCCTTCAGGCGCGCCGTCACGTGCGGCCACCTGCCCTGCTTTATCGACGCGTGCTCCGCCCGCCAATGGCCAGCGACGCTGCCGTTACCGACGGCATGTCTTTGACCAATCGCGGCAAAGTACACTTTGGTCACAGTGCGCACATGTGACCGGTCGCAACTTTTATTCTTAAATTACTTATTTTTTAAAACTTGAGAAAATTATATTATTATATAAATTGGTGATACAAATATTAGCCAGGAGTTGTGAACTATTTTAATTTAAGTGATTATGAGTCGAAACGGTAAGTTCGTATGGTTGGTTGTATTTCCTCATTTAGCAACTTTGACTCTAGCGCCATCAGTGGCGACATTTATCACTACTATGTCACGTAGTTAAAACTCCACACAACATCGCTTTCGTGCATTGAGGCTCAGAGTATAGATGGCGCTGATAGCAATAAACTCAATACATTAAACAAAATGTAACTATTACATTTTTTTTTAATGTATTGTTTGAGTTTTGTTTCTTTCTTGATAAATAATTGCGTTTATAGTACTATTTTTTTTTTGTTATGTTCTCGCTAATATATAAAATATTGCAATCCGTGCGAAATAATATTTATCAAAACGTTCCACTGATCGTTTCATTTAGCTACTAGTATCGCCTGAAGATGAAAATTTCTGTTCTTAGTGACACGGGTTTTCACCGCCAGGTGGCGTTAGTAGACGAGAACTTTTCTCTGTTTTGTACTTTGCCCGGTTAAGTAGGTAGGTATTTATTTAATGAACACTTGAAGTTAAATGTTGTATGTCGCACGTTTGACTGATTGCAGCTATGTTACCGTCTCATCGTAGGTATTCTAATTTACTATGGTAATGTAGTCAAGTGGTCGTTACAATTAACTTTATATATCTGATTGACTGTACCATTTCCTACCTACCTATATTACGTACTATGAGAAGGTGATGCCAGAAACAAAAAATTTCGTTTGACACAAAAAGGGAAAACCTGCAACGTCTACAATTTCGAAGGGAGTTTTGGTTTCACACTCTGTATTGTGAAAGTAGATGAATAAAGTGATGAATGAATTGAATAATACCTACTTCATGTCCAGATGACGAGGCATTCAAAATACTCAGGGGGATTATAGATGACCTTAAACCTTATCTGTAACTTGTATGTGCTAAACAACTACAGCGGTGGCAGGAAACATCGGCTCCTGGCAGTACCGACGTGTCGTACAGTTGTGCACTCCAAATCACCCATCCGCGGACACTAGAGCTTTCAAATACCGGATTTTTTCAATACCGGTATTCGTATGACCAATACCGTGATCACGTCATCACGGTATTGACCACAAGTTCAATTAAGACAATAATGAAATCTTTAGAATTAAGTTTTTATTTTCGAATCAGTCTTTATTATGGTTACTCTTTGAAAATAATAATACAACCTGCGACTTCGGTCGCGTGGAGTTTTCGACTATTACTCTTGTTTTGGGATAATCGTGTTAAAAAATCGCGATCCCGTACGCCTGCGGGATTAGGAATGTTTTAAATATTTGCTTGTTTCAAAAAAGCCAATCCTGGCCTTGGATCAGGCCATTGTCTGGAGCGAGAGCGAATGGGAGGCGGTCGTCTCCTTCTGCGAAGCACTAATGCTAACGAAGGAGACGGCTATATGCTTGAGGGAATGGACATCCTCACGCCTCAGCCAACGCGACCGTGACCCCCGACTATCAGCCACGGCAGCAGGTGTGCGGACGACGAGCAATGGGAAGCTGGTCGTCCGGTCGTCCGGTAAGGTAACTATTTGGACTGAACCCGAATCGTCGACGGCTCGTAGAGTTCCACGTGCGCTTCAAAGAGTTGTCACCAAAACCGTAAGGGCCTAGCAGGGCGAATGCCTGCTGCGGTCGCAGGAAATTTCTGTAAAGGAAGGTCAGTAAAAGTCTGACACGCCCTTGCACTGCACCCTAGAGCGAGAGAAGTCATTGGATGATTTCTTACCTTAAAAAAATGTCATGGAGTAGGTACCTACCATAAACTGATATTGATTACGTTCCGTTAAACTGACGACAAAGGACTCAAATAATTAATAAAAAATGCTGTTAAGTATGTAAAAATTGAAAACAAAATTATTTTCTATACGAATTCTATAGAAAAGTCACAAATTCCATGTAAAGTTGTTACATCGCTGTGCTGCCCCCCTAGTCAAGTTACAATCCTATCGCTCGCGCTGAGCGCTTCGAGTAGGCCACGCCTCCAATTCCTTTGTTCGGACCACGTGACTGAGCGTTGAGATGACGTCGTTTGGCGAGAACGATACGATTGTAACTTGGCTATGGGGCTGGATTTTTAAATACATAGTCAGAACGGCGTAATGTCTGAATTTAACCAAAAAAATGCAATCCCACAGACGTGCGGGATCCCGTATGAGTAATCCCGCAAAAATGGTGCGGGATTAGCTTCCCTCGTGAGACATAGTTGCTATGGTTGGAATTGCTTGGAACAGACTGGCAAGAGATAGAGCGAAATGGAGGAGGGTTTTCATCGCCAGAGCGCTCCCTACAACAGAAGACGATACTAACAAATTAGAATAAGCTCAATAGGTACGGACACAAACAACACGGAATAAAAATGTTAATTCTGTGTAAGGAATAAATAAAGCTATTATTATTTATTTTGCTCATCTGTGATTATCACAGAACAAAACTTGGCAAGTCAAAGAAACCGGCATTTGTTTTTCCTACAAAAAATACCGTGTCGGCGCAGGGACGTGCGAGCAATACATATAGTCGTTATACTACATACTATTACATAAGGCCGGCTTTCATGTATAGCATAGCATTTTAACATAGTCGGCAATATAATGTTGTTCCCACTGTTGAGAATCAGGCCTCCTCTCTAGGAGAGGGAATGGGCCATAATCCACCACGCGGGCCCAGTGCGGGTTAGTGGAGGTAGCATGTCTTTGAATTTTTGGTTCTAGTTCTGGACATGCCTTCACCGTTTTGAGAGCAGTGGTGAAATAAATTACACAAAGTAATGCGCCTGGCTGAGTTTGAACCTGCGACCTACAACTCGTAATTCGGGGCCGTCACCACTCGGCCACCACTGCTCTTCTGGCTTTCATGTGAAAATAAATAATAACTCACATCTAAATCATAGAAAAACAAATGAACAAAATAAAATAAAAATCTAAACTTTAAACTTCGCGCGTCTACGCGGTTACGCTAAGTTCCCATTTAGTGTTCAATGCGAAATTAAAATTCATTCATATAATACGATGCCTATGACACACATTAATATTGCCGCTCTAAGCGCAACCTCTCCGACTCCGATTTCACTCTTAACACTTAACAAGAAAAAGAGATGAACCAGTGTGTTGCTGCCTTTTTCTGTCGCAAAGGCTTTCGTATTTGGCTTAATTTTCTATATCTAGTACAACAAAATTAATGCAAATATTCCCATATACTCTTTACCTGACCATGAATGTAAGTCAGCAGTCCGCTCTTTTCTATTAGACAAAACGTACGAGGAAACAGAATCTTTTCTTCCGTGACACACACACGCACACTCGCGCACACACACGCATACACCTTTTTTACACACACTCGACCCATTAATTAGACACACATAACACATTCACATACACACACATAAATACACTACACACACACACACCCACACAAGAAATTTACTGATTCGTCTTTCGTCTTTCATTTCTCTTTATTTTTCTGCATGCATGTTATTGTTACTGGGATTATGTACCTAATTATAAAATGTACCACGTCTTGCGCCATATAAGACCTCCATATTTATATTGTATAATCGGGATCGGTCCTGTCTCTCCTAAGCTCAGGTTGCTTTGTAGCCTATTTAGGAGTACAGTGCTTCACCCGCTTACTAGATTCTTGTTTTACTCATATATGTGCCTATTGTATCCATTTGTGTAATCTGGTCCTTGTAAACAATCAATAAAATTTTATTATTATTATTATTATTATCTACTTTTCATATAAAAACATCAAAATGTGAGTCTAATTAAAAGTCCAGCTTCTACTCAAGCAACAATTCATTATTTTGCCAAAAATTATAAATGAGATAAATATGTAAGTTTACGAAAATTACAAGTGTAGAAGACACTCGTAATTTTCGTAAACTTGACGTGCTTTTAAGCGCAGTGAAGTTGCGCAAATTGCGGTTTCCGATGAATGATGCTTACTTCAATTTAGTTAATTTTTTTTGTTATTGTTTTATTATATTTTTTAGTTTTCAGGCATTTTAAGTTTTATAATTAGTCATTGCTGTAAGTTACTTGGTTTTGAAGTGAATAAGTTTATTATCTTTGAAATTAATTCGAAAACGCTTTTCGAAAACGTTTGATGTGATTAAAGTGTGAAAACATTTTAAAATCAATGTGTGTGTGTTATGTAAGAGAGTAACGATTTTACTTAGCAAGGTTTTACTTTTTACCATTTTATTATGTTGTGTCAGCTAGGTTGTATTAAAAAGGCCATTAAAAAGTATGGGTTTTAAGGGAATTCTAACATTTTCATTCATGAAATATAAAAATAAAGTCGAAATGACCATTGTATGTAACATACAAACATAACTTACACAATGTATAAAACACTCCTATATACCTTAATAATGTAAAAAACATTTTTAAATATAATAAGTATCCTCTCATCCCTCTCCTAGAGGGGAGGCCTGAGTCCCAGCTGTGGGAACATTATAAGGTTGATTATATTGTATTAAAGAAAGTTTAGTTCTCCCATTAACTTTAGTACAAATAAACCTAATCAAGCTCTTTTCTGTTTCAGATTTCCTGAGCCACGGGGCTAGTTTCAACAAAAAATACGGTTAGTACACCCTTTACTTATTAACCACGCTAAACATGCACTAATAACGAAGAAGTCCAAACGACTGTTAATCATAACAATAAGTGAATGTTTAGGCATTCCCTGCGTGGTTGCTTAAGAAAGTTCTCGAGTGTTGGCGGTGGTCGGGGGCTGCACTTACGTAAATCATTTCTATAACGTCACATGCCGCAGCCGGTCTTTATTGTTCAATGTTTTTCCTCAAAGTTTTGCAACCCTCAATTTAAAAAGCGAAACCATTTAAAAAGCGAACACCATATGCCGCAGCCAGTCTTTAATTTTCAAGCTTTTCCTCAAAGTTTCACAATCTTCAATTCAAAAAGCGAAACCATTTAAAAAGCGTACTTTAAGGTTTCTAAAAGTAACACGTGACCTGACGTGGCGCTCTCCAATAGAAACGAAATAAATACTTCGACGACAATGCGATCTAACTCGTCCGTGCCGACTAGGTACTACCTGGTGGTACTATGATGCTATAAACTAACCATATCACGTGGGCTCTGAGTATCATTATAAAACGTTTACCTACATTAGAATCAATGGTTTGATCTTAACACAATCGCCGCCATTTAATTACATCAAATAGTTCAAATTGTATATAGTAATAACACTAAATGGGTCCTCCTCATCTGCCTTCGCAGAAATTTACACAAGTAAGAAGAAACTCATAACTTCTAATTTCTAGTATTGAAATGGATGAAAATATTTTTATGGCTTAAATACCATCATTAAAACACCCCATGTCATACGTGACGTGGGGTGTTTTAATGATGGTATTTCTGGCGCTTTTCATGCTTACCGGACCACAAAGACACAGTCATCCTGTTTCAACCATTTTTTAGGGTTCCGTGCCTCAGTCGGTAAAACCGAACTCATACCTATAGGATCTCTCTCTCTAGGAACTACAAAACCCTATTTCTTGCGAACTCGTGGAGATATCAAGACGAAATTAATCTCAAATACTCAGGTCTGCTATACCCTTCAGAGACTCATGGCCGTACGAATGGTACAGGGACACCGCGTGGTTACCCGCGAGGAAGCGAGCATCCTAGCCGGCCTGCCACTGAGATTTGGAGGCAACGGTCTTTGACACATATGCATGATTTGCGCATGGAAATACAATGCAACTCTGCTGTCACGATAAACTGCAACATGATAGTCAAACTTCAAGCGGAGTCTTATGGTATGGAGATAGCAACTGTTGCAACCTAGCACTGGGCTCGGCTGTGGCTAAGGAGTGTCTTGAATGACGCCACGGCGCACTTTCTGCCTGACGCAGGTAATAGAACATGGCCAGTTTAGGAGGTACATATTTTATTATATAGATTCAGGCAGATGAAAAGCCTGGGTGTCATCCTCACCTCCAAACCGTCGCCGAAACAGACACCTCCGAAGGCGCCAGTTTGCGGACGACAAGCAGTGGGTAGCTCGCCGCCCGTTCGTCCGATAAGGATCAGGTCTAGTCAACGGCGCGTAGCGTTTCACGCGCGCCTTTAAAATATACCTGCTAAACTGAAGCCTGCCTGCTAGGGCTGTGGTAACGTTTGAATGATAAGTGGCCGTGGCCCTAGAACGTAAATGGTAAATGATATTTATTTTGCAAATGATGTTGCTAATAGGTTTAAAAAACACTTTTACACGTCAATATTTTATTTTCGTCAGTTTAAACTAGATGAGGCCGATGTTTCCTAGCTGCGTACCCTGAGAAGAAACACCGAAATAAACTCAGGGGTCAAAGTCTTAAAGTCCATACAGTAAATATGGTTAAATCACATGAGAATCATGCAAATTTATCTGAGATAGTCTTTTTAAGAAAGAACCATACAGATTTGAGTAGACCTGTCCAGTCAGTGCAAGCATTTGTCAGTTTTCGCAAAGCTCAACTCAGTACTACTAAGGAGCTCAACGACTTGACGAACAATACCAAGGAAAAGAAATTTCGGTAGGCCCCAGAAAATACTCAAATTGCCAGACATACTTTAAAATTACTGAAAAGAAAAGAGAGAAAAATAGGTAACAGAAGAACAAAGGTAGGTTTTAGTGAGTCAATGTCTGATATTCTCTCTCCTTACGCCCTAAAGCGGATGAAATCATTAAATAATTACAATATATAACTTTTTACATGATTCACATATCCTTTGACTTATTAATCATTTTACATTACCATATTTAATTTTTTCTATCATCTACCTACTTGATTCAATGCTTTGCGTTTGCGATTTGAATTGCGAGTTGTATTTATAATAATAATAATAACTCTTATAATAATATCGATGTTTTTAAGAGGAGGGTACAGCCAAGGAGTGGAATTCCTTGCCAGAGTTTGTGTTTCCTGATAGCTACAACTTAGGGGTCTTTAAGTCAAGAGTGAATAGGCTACTTCTAGGCAAGCGTGCTCCATAGTCGACCACGTCATCGCTTACCATCAGGTGAGATGGTGGTCAAACACGAGCCTATCATTAATAAAAAAAACGAGTCCTTAAGAAACAACTCTTACAGTTTTCATAATTTCTAAAAATTCACCTAACGACAGCCTTATTATAGCTTAGTTTAAGGTATATTTATTTTCATCAGAATTAGTGCCAAGTTTCAAGTTTATTCATCCAAGGAATAAGAACCTCCCATACAACCTTAAGGTGTTAAAGGTTGTAAGGGGTAAAACGATTTAAGAGGTGCCCTAAATCGCTTTATACGGGTGGTTTTAAAAACAGATTATAAACACGTTATTCATTTACTCAGATTAATACTTATGCTAAGTTTCAAGTTTATCGGTTTAAGAAATAAAATTTTGCATATGAATATAGATTTAGATACTCGTTAGCTTGAACCAACAAGCTAACAAGTAACTTAATCTATCAGCTTCACACGTCCTCCTGCCATCGCACGTATACCCCACTCGTGATTCAAGTTGATTGGATCATATAATGGTCAAAACTGATTTAGATACAACTACTTTGGTTTTTGACACGCACATCACCGACAAGCCAATACTTCTTGATATTAAACCAACAGTGGCATCAACTACACCCAAAGTTAATCATATTGCATTTGATTAGCCCGCTGTAATCTCAGAGATCGTAGATAAGGTTTCAGTTCAATTCTACAAGTTAATGACATGCATAATGCTGCAAATCTACTGATGTCAGTTATCGGATCAGTTATAGAAAAGCATTCTAAGTCTGTGGATATTCCTACCAGGCAAAGAATCCTTAAACCTTGGATAACAAGTGGCTTACTTCACTGTATCCGCAATAAATACCAAATGTTGCGCAAGCTAAGGATGAATCCTGCTAATTTAACCCTTAAACTTACTTTTACCAGATATCGTAATTTCTGCAACAAGCTACTTTGGAATTAAAAAATAGCGAATGTAAAGGCTGAATTTCAAAAAAACTAAAAAAAACCCTAAAGCAACATGGAAAGATATTAAAAATATAACCCACCGACATCGAACTATGGCTTTGCCAGTCGAAATACTTACTGCTCATCATCTTCCTGCCCTTGTCCCGTGTTATTTGGGGCCGACACAACACGTTTTTTTCTTCCATTCTGCCCTATCACTCGTCATGCTATCACTAACTTCCTTTTCTTTCCTGTCACTCTTCACACAATCCATCCATCTTTTCTTTGTTCTCCCTCTCCTTCTCCATCCATCCACATGTAAATTCATAATTATTTTAGTAACATGCGTTTCATCCCTCCTCTTCACATGACCATACCAAGACAAACGATACCCTTTCAACTTTTCAGTCACTGGCTCCACTTTCAAACTTCCCCTGATATACTCATTTCTCATTTTATCCTTTCTCGTCACACCACACATCCAACTTAACATTCTCATCTCTGCTACGTGCAATCTTTTTTCATCCAGAAAGAAAGAAAGAAAAACTTTTTATTAGCCGGAAAAGGCGCAAGCTTAAAACTAACATATTACAAACATTTTGCAAAAACATAACTAAAAACATATATGCGCCACGTCCGAGCAAAACGGCTGTACGCTCAGCATAAAGCCGTGTCCGCACGCAAAAATACGACGAGTCCACAGCGCTGGTTTTCAGCGTGGGCCGGTGACGTTATCGACTAACAGACGTCGGCAACGGTATTGTGTACCAATAGATTTGATTAAAATAAATAAAAATATTTTTTTAGGACAAAGTCATAAATGGAAATAACAGTAATAAATAAATAGAGGGGAAATACAATTATCTACATACGTATAAAGTGGCAACATTACGCCACGTCTTTAACAAGGGCGGTGGCTTAAAGAACTTAGTATCCAGGTCAAAATCACTACGAAAAAATAAAATAAACAAAAAGGGAAAGGGTGTGACGCTTAGCAAAGCCTATGACGCGATTGTGACGAAATAGTGTGTGGAAACGGAAATTAAAAATATCATAGGGCTGCAATGCGATATTTATTATCCCTTGGCGCAATCACTGTTGTGTTTGTGTTTTGTACAATGTTATGTGTTTGTGATGAATTGTGAATCAGAAGAACTCAAGAGAAGTCGACTTCTGGGCAGATAATATGCGAATAGTCGTTTTATGTAGTTGAAAAAATTCTGGAAACTAATTGTAAAGGTAATGAAATACAGTTATTGTTGTTAGTTAAATGAGTAATGAATTGTATTTATATAAATAGTAAATTATAAATGTAGGCATTAAAATATTGTTATTATTATATAGTATTAATTTAAATTAATATTTATGTTCTCCTCCGTCTTTTTCACGGCCAAAGATTCTGTTCCATACAGTATGACAGGCCTTATCACGGACTTGTAGATTTTAACACTTCAACTTTAGTGGCATCCGTGGGTCACAAGTTGTTCCCGTGACCTGTCGCCATTTCATCCATCCTGCGTTGATCTGATTTACGTCCCGGTCTACCTTACTTACTCGTCCAAGGGGATGGCCCTTGGACGAGTGACCTGAGGTAACGAAAGTCGGAGCAAATTGGTATGGGCGTTCTAGCGAGAGCTAAAGGCACAGAATTCGAGAGACCGTTTTGGTTCTACTCAATTTTAGGCCAACACTCTCCAGTCTGCCACCACACTTCCAATCTGTTCTGGACCTCTAGGCCACATTCGGCAACCAACACAAATGTCATCGGCGAACAGCATACACCAGGGAGTCTCTTCCTGAATGTCCGACGTCAGATCATCCATAATCATCAGGAAGAGGTAAGGGCTGAGAGCCGACCCATGATGTAAGCCTACAGCCACATTGAAGCTACCAGAGGTGCCCACTGTAGATCGGACTTGGGACTGCATCAACTGCACATACTTCTCAGGCAAACCTTTCTCCTTAAGAGCCCACCAAAGAACCTTACGAGGTACCCAGTCGTAAGCCTTTTCGAGGTCAATGATGTGCAAGTTTTTATGCGCACCTCTGTATTTCTCACACAGCTGGCGTATACCAAAAATGGCATTCGCTATACCCCGACCCGGCATAAAACCGACCATTCATGTCTCCCATCTCTATCATTCTGTCCACCACTTGCTCCTTGAACTTCTTCGCATAATCGTGAGGACGATCTTTGTATTTGTTAGTCAGTATTTTAACCACTAATGACATAACCAGGAGTCTGTGTTGTGAGACTAGGTCTTCTCCTGGCAGTACATTGTAGTCTTTGACGTGCTTTAAGTGGTTGCGCCGAACTAGAAAGTAGTCGATTAGGGTCTTATGATTACCACTTTTGTACGTGATCATGTGTTCGTCTCTTTTCTGGATCCACGTAATGCCAGGTTAAATGCAGTAGCGGATTGCAGCAGCAGTCCTAACAGTGAAGGAGAGACCTTCACTGTTAGGACTACCGAAACACCCCCCGAATCCCCCTTGTACTCTTTCATAAACGCCTTTCATTCTCCCATATGTCCATTAAATTCACCTCCAACTACCAATTCTTCATGAACAGGGATGTTCATTAACACTGTATCAAAATCCTCCCAAAACTTCTCTTTCACCGTTTCATCACATCCTATTTTTGGTGCATACACACTAACTACATTCAATATCACATTCTCTAACATAACTTTCACAACTATAAATCTATCACTAATTCTTTGTACTTCCATCACGCTTTCTTTCAATTTACTGTCTAACACTATTCCTTCACCATTTCTTTTTCCATCACTTCCACAGTAGTAGAACTTATATTCCGAGCTAGCTTCTTACGTTGCACCCGCCCGAGGTAGTGCAACAACCCTGGTCCATTTCCCACAGGAGCCGGGTGCTGCCCCTGCTGGTCGCCTGTGGGGTACGCCCTAACCCTATCGCACATTCCATTAAGACCGAACATGTTGCAAAAGGATTTGGCTAGTTTTTTTTTTAAGTCTGCCGCCAGCCTGACACCAACCCTTCTTGGGAATGCTTTTGTTGGTAGTTTACGCGCCACCACGGGGTGACCTAAGGTGCTGTAGTCTTCACAGTCTCTAAATATCCCTTTGTCGCCTCTTACAACACCTACGGGAAGATATGGAATGGTGCTATTCTTTACGTCTGCCACCATACAGTGCATCGAGTTACTTGTTGCTAACCCTGATAAAATGTCTTTAATTAATGATATAAATGATTTTTTTCGCGAATATAGGCAAAAATCTGGCAAATAAGTTTACCCACGTATCCTCTATCAAAGAGTCTGCTTGTGGTACTCCTGTCAACTCCTTTGTTATTTATTTATTTAAAACTTTATGCACTAAACATTGTACAAAGGCGGACTTAATGCCTTAGGCATTTTCTACCAGTCGACCTTATCTTACCAACTGACGAGGCAGAGGTGGAAAAAATTATCATTGGTCTGCGTTCGGATGCCGCAGTGGGCTGGAATGGAATATCGTTGCGCGTCTTAAAGTCTGCTCACATACCCTTGTCCCGGCTATAACTCATATCTGTGACCATGCCATTAGTTCTGGACGCTTCCCCAAAGCGTTGAAAAAAGGCCCTGGTACATCCAATCTTCAAGAGTGGGGACAGACACAGTGTTACAAATTATAAACCTATATCTGTTTTACCTGCCTTATCCAAAACTTTAGAGAAAATCCTCAATACTAGGTTAGTTAACTTCCTGGAATCACACCATCTCTTAGCTAATAACTGCGTTTTCAGTCGAAGCCATACTGGTGTATGGCTTCGACTGAAAACGCAGTTAGTTCTTTTATAGACAGTACGGTGTCTTAACTCGATTGCGGGAAGAAGTGCATGGGTATTTTTCTGGACCTTTCCAAGGCTTTTGACACTGTATCTGTTCCACACCCTTCTATCAAAACTAGAAGCTATTGATATCAAGGGTGACACCAATAGAATCTTCCAAGATTATCTAGCTGCTCGGGAGCAGTGTGTCAAAGCAGATGGGCCGGTTAGCGACGGAAAAAAATTGAGTTTTGGTGTGGCGCTGGTCTCAATTTTGTACCGACCCTCTTTAATTTTTATGTTAACAGCTTGTGCAAACTCTCCCTAACAAATTGCTCAATATTTGCATATGTTGATAATACGGCTTTACTCGTATATGGTGATAACTACACTTAGGCAAAGACTCATGCCGAGAACGTGTTGAAGGCAGTAGTGACCTGGCTGTATAATAACCTACTCACAGTAAATTTTACGAAAATCGTTTCCTCACAAGCCGTTGCTTTACCTGCCCCTGACACAATCATTCTAAAGGCACATTCGTGTTCTCCAAACGCACAAAACCCACAATATTCCTGCCCACAATTAGCGAGATCGACCAACATTAAATATCTTGGAGTACACATTGATAGTATATTAAATTGGAAATCTCATATCACCTCTCGGGTCGGTATTTGTATATTTAAAAAATTGAGACGTTTCGCGGACCAAATTACCCTCACGACGGTTTATTTCGCACTGTTCCAGTCATTGCTAACGTACTGTGTCACTGTATGGGGAGGTGCAGCCAAGACTTATCTTATTAATCTTGAACGAGCGGAAAGGCAGTCTTAAAGGTCTTAAGGGTCTATTCAGAGACTGTAAAGTTCTTCCCATTAGGCAGCTCTTTGTACTACATGTTGTTATGCATACTTTGCTGAAATACGATGCCAGTACTCGAAATAAGCGCCAACGCTATAGGGTATGCCCCACCCGTGGTAGGACGGCACTTGCTCGGAGACATTTCTATGGTATAGTATAGCCACTTATATAACACTAGCTTCTGCCAGCGGCTTCGCCCGCGTGAATGTAGGTTTCTCCATACAAACTTTAGACCTCCGTTTCATCCCCTTAGGGGCTGAATTTTGGAAAATCCTTTCTTAGTGCTCGCCTACGTCACAAAGGGAAGCCTTGTGCAAAATTTCACATTCCTAGACCTAGTAGTTTTGGCTGTGCGTTGATATGTCAGTCAGTCAGTTTCTCTTTTTATATATATAGATAACTAACAAAAAATGCCCCATTTATTCCTCCACATTACAGAAATGATGAGGGTATATAACTGGTTACAAATGCAGAGCTTTGACGAAACAAAAAAACTTTTAAAGTTGTAATTTTCCAATTATTCCTTAGTGCACAAATAATGCACACTCCTTATGTCATAACTCACATAGTAAACACTCAAACACATGCAAGGGCGGTCCTCGTTTTTAACTTTTTGGCTTTTGACTGATACTACTTTGTTATCTTCTCAAGTAAAAATGCTGTAAAGCTAGTTGGCGAATCCTGCCCAACCCATAACACAAGTTAAATCTTTCCTTGGGTACCAGAATTCCTTACAAATACTACTAACATACTATTTATATAATCATTTTAATATGTCTTTGTTTTTTGTGTTGTTTGTAAGTGTTTGATTGTACAAAATGTTGCAGTCCAATACATTATTATTATTTATTACAAACGAATTTCCCCCTTTTCACCCCCTTAAAAGTTGAATTTTCAAAAACCCCTTCTTAGTGCAGGCCTACATTTTAAATGAAATCTTGTGCAAAATTTCACGTTCCGAGTCCCAGTAGTTTCGGCGTGCGTTGATACGTCAGTCAGTTTCTCCTTTTAGCATAATCAGCCTTTTAATGCTCCCACTCAGGCCTCCTCTCTAGGAGAGGATATAGGCCGTAATCCAACACCCAGGCCCAGTACGGGTTGGTGAATGTCACAAGTGTTTGAATTTTTTGGTTCTAGGACATGCCGGTTTCCTCACGATGTTTTCCTTCACCGTTTTGAGAGCAGTGATGATGAAATAAATGACACAAAGTAATTCACCTGGCTGGGTTTGAACCCGCGACCTACACCTCGTAAGTCGGGGCCGTTACCACTCGGCCACCACTTTTGGTTTCTCATTTTATATATATTTAATATAGGTGTGCGGGTTCACTGTACAATAACCATCCTCCGAAACTTTTGATTTAAAGTATGTTCTATACTTTAAAGTAAGGGACGGTGTGCCGGCGACTACCTGTAACTTAGCTCGTAACTCTGCTTTGACTTTACTTATCATTTTCAGGAAGTCGCAATATGTTTTTTCGCAACAAAAACTATATAATCAGATTTACTATTGAGACGATACATTCTTACTTTCAAAACAAGTGCATAACAGACAGTTTCAAACACTTATACATAATAAATGCAATCTGCCAAACCTCTAGTATACCCTAAGGGATAATGGGGGAGTGATCTATCTTTAAAATGTCCGAGCAGGTACAAGACTAAAGTGCCTGCTCGGACATTTTAAAGATCACTCCGTACTATTACTGTTGCTCCATATAATTAGTTCTATTAGGTCTATTCGGTCATTGGTTTGAACCTATTCAGTCAGGCAGTCAAGCCACTGATATGTGTCAGTTGCTCTCGTCGTTTCAAGTCATTTGATTTTCGATTGCCAATTATTAAAATACTCCACAAGAAATGTTTTACCCTGTAAACTTCTAGAAGTTACTTCAAATAATACATTCTTACACGACTAAAAAAACTTTTCACAAAAAAAATAATACAACAGACTTCAAAAAACACTGAAAAGTACAAAATAACTTTACTTTCGCAAATCGGTGTTTCTACAATAGTTTCGTCTCTATGTTATTAAACAAAAATAAAATCGATCCACAATTGAAAATAAAAAAACATACATTCAGCCGAACGTTCTATGTTCGGCTGAATGTATGTTTCTCCTCTTTATTAAAGTCGGTCAAAAATGGCGCGAAAAAAGAAAGTATTCTACACCGGTGAGCTCCACGGAGACTCGCAAGTTGAGATGTTTTTCTAGGGGATAGAATAAATAGTATCATAATTAAGGGGATAAACTAAGGGGATAATTAGACATTATTACATTGAAACAAAATTCACAATTTCACACAAACGAATTGCGGTCGATAGGTAGTCATCCATGAATGACTTTACTCAGTCCCTTAACAGATCTGTTTCTCTTTCACATTAATTCACATTCGCTGCGCGAACTAATACACCTACTGACCGATTGGCAATCTGTGTTCTGAAACGTTTCTTTTCGTCCAAAAATAAGATACGGTTCCTATTCGTTCATCATTCGCGAACTACACAAGACTACTAAGGTTGTCTGGTAGCTATCGCTGTTAGCGATAAGACCGCCATTGTACCCATAGATTAAAGTTTGCTTAAAAGTTTTGTTACCGTTTTGGTGTACAATAAAGTTTATTCTCGATCAGACTATTAGTTGTTTTTTCAACATTTCCGCTATAATAAAATACCTAGTGCGTTTATTACTATCATTTAAGTTCTACAAATTAAAGATCAAAATTAAATTAAATATTTAAATTACTTTGACGAGGTACACCAAAACCGCAAAAACTACACGGGAATTAAATAGATGAGATTTTTTAATATATCATTCTAAGCCTGTTGAACTAAAACTTAAACTAAAATTCAAAGAAGAAAAATTAAAATAAACCGTGGTAACAGAGAGATGACCAGTCCCAATAAACGGCGCCCGATCACGAACATGATCCATGCGCAGCATGCAGGGTCCCGTTTGAGCCGATACCTACCATTGCTGCGGAATAGTTCTAAAGAGTCACCACGGCCCTGGAATGATAAAAGCAACTAAAGAACACAGGTGGGCTTAGTGAGTAAAAATGTGACACTCTCTCTCGCTCCTCGTAGAGCAAACTGATTTGTTTGGTGATTTCCCAAAAAAGAAAAACACCGTTCAACTCGAGCTTTTTGGAAGGAACCAAATAATTCAGATTCAGCTTATCCGCCGCCATCAGCAAGACATTTGCCGCACGACTCTCCAAACCGCCAGGTAGTTTAAAGTACAAAGTACTCACACCTGTACCTACTTTTATTGCATGAATTTCTATGACACTGGTAAAGAAATTAAGTTTAGACAATGCAAATATTATCTTACAAGCTTCTTATGGTTTAACAATGTTTCTTAATTAGTTTGTGCGCGTTAGTGATTGTGATTCTGAAGATAGACCAGCATTGAGTGGAGCAAATATTTTTGTCATAATTATCATTTCCCAATTTATAATATTTTTACTTGCCTGCATAGAGTGCGTTTAACATAATATTTAAATGTCACCTCATTGAGTTGAGATGTTGAGGTTCGGAGAATTGTTTTATTAAACATGTCAATCTGTATCCTAATAAACATGAGGCTAGTTTAATCAGTTTGAAACTTAGTTGAACTAATTGTTTATTATTTCTAGTAACATGGTTATGTCTATTGCCTTGATTGATTAATTCATCGTGATTGCAAATATGACAATTATAAGTTAAATGAGAACTTTATTGGAAAGAAATAGGATTCGCACTGAATGTCCTCAGTTATGAGATAATGCACCGGTGTGATAGTATCGTGACGAACGGTTACACACAGCTCCATTCAATCTCGCTCGCCATGACCCTCCGCCACCGCCGTAGCCGACTACGTAGCGGTCGAGCCGCCCGCGCCCGGGACGCTACGCGTGACGTAGCGGCGCTACGCGCTACGCGAGGCTCATGAGCGCACATAGGCTGCCCCGCGTGTTAGACACGCGACCGCTGAAACGTGCGACTTCACAACTTACTGTAATTGTGGAAAATAGTTTATTGTTTAGTTTAGATTATGGTTACTATGAGAAAACAATGTAAGGGAACATAATATGTACATTGAATGAGAATCAGAATCAGAATGTTTATTTGTGAAACTTAGGAATTTATATAAAGGTCTTAGATTTATTATATTGTAATATGGGTGCTGTGTTTTGCCGTGAAGGCATACAAATATTGAAAATAAAATCATTAAAAAAATAAAAAGTAAGAAACTAATATTATAGTTTCCGTAGACAGACACTACGACGTATTCGGCAATTGTTATTTTCTAATGGAGTACATTTTTGTATCATTACTGGCTTTGGATTTTCGCTTTACCTATTATTTTATTGACTAATTATATTTAGTCAATAGATGTAACTGTATTTTATTTCATACTAATACTATCAATAGGTACATGGCTCTGTTCCGATAATAAACAAGCACTTAGAGCATACTGAAAGATTCTGATAAATTAGACAAGATATAAGACTTAAGATACATTTTTTGATTTTCAAAGTATATTCCTTCAAAATTAATTCGTTTTTGCATTCGCTAAAACCACTGTACTAAGCAGTTGGCCCAGTCTTCTTTGGGGACCTCTTCATTGGCTTTGTGGAAAGCATTCAACGCCAATTCAGGGCACTTAAACGTGTGCCTCTAAGTGTGTAAATAGAAGTCGCAGGGTGCGAGGTCCGGGCTGTAAGGCGGATGCGTCATCAGTTCTACATTTGAAGCCTTTAAATAGGCTTAAAAATGTTCAGAAGTTTAATTCATTTTGATAGCGACACACAATCTTCGAAAGGACGCCACAATGAAAAAATAAACGGCAGTCTAGCAAATTAAAAAGTAACATGCTCACAATGAGTTCCATTTTCGAATTCTATAATTGTTTTTTCGTTCTTTTATTGTAAGTGGCCAGATCCAGAGAATTTCAGTATGCCCCACGTACCGTCGACCAGCGTGGAGGAATCGCGTCTTGTAGGGCCTGGCTCTGTACGAATCGAAGTGACGTGTGTCTGCGTGCACGGTAGGGGACGGTGCCACGTGACTGGTGCGCGTACTGCTTAATTTTACTGATATTTTTAGACGAATACGCAGATACATCTGATCACCTAACATTGCACTGTGCCGATAGTACTCGGCCGTCACGCCACACAATGAATTCGTCCTAATATAACTTTTATTTCAGGCTTTCATCATCACTTGAGCCTCGTCCCATAACTCTGTCAAAAGTATATTAATAAATTGTTAAAAATTGGAACAAATATTAATAAGATTGAAAATAAGGTTACAATTTAAGTAACTACAGGTGGTGGTAGAGAGGTAGTACTAGATGTATCCAGTAAACAAGATCTGTACAAAATTAGTAAGCCCTGCCTCTTAAACTAGGGTTATACTGTATCTTATGAGACAGTGATCAGCTATTACTTTTTTACATAAACAAAACTTGTGTAGTGTGTCGATCTACCATAGATTTAAGAGTAATACTATCTGTTTAACAGAGGTCGATTAGTGAATAAGAAAAGACAGTGCAACCCGTAAATGTTGGTGAGTGTGTGTATGAGTGTAAGAGTGAGAGTAATTGCCGTATTGTTTTGCTTCATTGAGTAATTTTATTGGACTCAAACACCTGTAGTATCATATATGGAGCCAAATATAAACTACGAAATCCTGCATCGCGCAATTAGAATTCTCCGCGCAATTTGAGCATATAAAACAGCCTGAAATCATCTATCGGGCAGTTACCAAGCAGACATAACACCCGTCTGGTCGGAGGATCCTACCTTTTCAACGGAAGTTTGCAGGACTTTATAGTCGGTTTCGCGCACCCTCCACTTTGGTGACCCCAACATGATGATGCTAGCGATGATACAAGTCAGCTCACTGCCTGGTACCCAATAGGTTCTTAGGGTATCTGTAGGCATAGCATAGCATCGCATGCTTGTAGGCATATAAGTTTAATCTTATAAAAAGATTTCGTGTTTTGGTGAGGCAGTAAGCCGGCGCCTCTAATCTGTCGCTAAGCTCCGACTTCTTCGGCTTCCTGACCGCGCCACCGCCACGTCGTCCCGCTTTCGATAGGTATCTCCCCCACATTTGATACTGGACTTTGGTCTCCGGTAAATAAACTAACTGTCCGGTAAAATTTCACGTGATGTTTGGTTGTTTAGCCAAAATGGGATAACACAAAGATATAGATGACTATAGAAATTGAATAGATTTTCAGTAGACGCTGCTTTGTTGCAGTTCTCGCAATGCCAATGTTTTGGGCATCGCATTGCTTTATAACAATTTTTTTTATTAACAGCGATGAAGTTTGACGACGTTTCTTATGCCCGACCAGCACTTTCCCTTAACCTATTTTCACCCGTTTGTTGGTTGACTTGTATATTACTATTAAATTTATGAATATTACTATTCTAAAAAGTTTTGCTATGTCCGCAAATTAAAGGTTTAATTAATTTCTAACAAAAGTCATTTTTTGAGGTAATTGTAGCTTAAGAGACAACATATTTAAAACCCAAACACTTTGTGTTAGAGCCATTAGTAGTCTTAAACCTAGAGATAGCTGTGAACCCTTGTTTAAATCTTTAAAAATCCTTACTTTCCTTCCTTATATATTTTAGAAATGGCAATTTTTATAAAAAGTGATAAACATCTGTTTGCTGCCTGTCCGCCTGCCTGCCTGTCTCCGATGCCAACAAAGGTTCCGTGAGAAGCCAATACAAAAACATCTTAATTGTTGGTAGTTATAAAACAGCACTACTTAGAAAAAGTGTTCTTTGCATGGGTCCAATAATATTTAATAAACTACCAGACTACCTAAAAAATGGCACCCTTCAACAATTTAAAAACAGACTTAAGGCTTTTTTGATAAGAGTGAGGAGAACGAATATAAATCGGGCGTCTAGAAGCATCCACCCATTTCTTCCTTCATAGCCTGTTATAGAATAACTATATTTAGTTCGAAAACATTTCAACACTTCCCAAACTTCCAAAACAGACTTAAGGCTTTTTTGATAAGGGCGAGGAGAACGAATATAAATCGGGCCTCTAGAAGCATCCACCCATTTTTTTCTCTCATAGCCTGTTATAGAATAACAATATTTAGTTCGAAAACATTTCAACACTTTCCAAATTATGTTTGTTGTAATAATAAGTTGTACCAAATGGGAAGTAGGGGAACCAGCGCTACATACCATTGTTACAACTTATTTTAGAACGAACAATGAATAAATAAATGTTGTTACATTTGATCTAAAAGTATATTTAGAAGTTATTTCAATCTTTAGAAAGTCGGAAAATTTTCTTGGTAGCTTTATTAATAACCTTTCTTTTGGAGAAATGCGTCAGTACTGAAACCACACTAATCGACCCGTGGCTCAGAATGATGCATGTCGCATGTCACTGGCCGTCAGCGGGCACCGTTTGTAAAGGACTGCTTCCATACACTCAACGCCCTGCTACCTCCGCCTATACTTACAACTATAAAGGTACATCCTTAGGTACCTACTCTAATTCATTGCAACTGGGAAGTGATTCATAAAATTCTCTGCTAACTTCTATTCAACAAATATTATAATATACACACTTACTTTTATTTACTTTCATGTCGCTCGTACTTCAGGGTCTCTAATTGCCTCTATGAAGTTACGGTTAAGAATATTCTTTTCGCTATTTATTTTGATAAAAGTAGTCTTCTTTATAAATTTCGTTTATTAAGGTACCCAATGGTGTTGCAATGAATAGTGATATCTACAAAAGTGATTTTTTTAGACAACATTTGAAGTGGACGCCACAAGCCTAAGTGGAGGGAGCCGCGCATTCTTATCACTTTCTGTGTGTATGATGTTTCTATGTATATGACGTTTGTACGTACTTGTATGCGTACGTTATGTGCCTATAAACGTAACACTTCTCCATTTACATACAATATATAAACAACTACACAGTTTACAGTTAATTAAGACGAACAACAGCTCATGTTAATAACGAGCCGCGGCTGGCCAGCTCTTATGTCCTTACTTTTTGTCTAATGATCAATTGATTTTTCTCTTATTATAGAAGCACATTATAATTAATTTGCTACTATTTGTTATTTATTTATTAAAACTTCATGCAACACAAAGGAACAAACATTGGTGGACTGAACGCCTTAGGCATTCTCTACCAGTCAACTACGGGTGGAGAAGAGAAAACATGGCAAGTGCATAACAAAAAAAAGAAGATTATTAAATTCCTGTATTGTATAGGTATCAAAATAAAATTAATTGTAGTAGACATTTATTTATTAGGACGTGTCTTGTGAATTAGATTTATCCTCATAAAATTAAAAATCTTGATCATAATGAGAGAACTTTTATTGTTAAAAAAAACACACATTCGAGCTAGCGCTAGGGTGGCGCACGTTGCTTCGAGCGTGCGGCACTCACGTGGCGCCGAGAGTGCGCGGCTCGCATTCGCCGGCTCCTCCATCAATCCTGCGGCGAACGCCATCGGGAACGGTCGCGTCCACACTTTCTCTGAGCATTGTGGTTAAGGTTCATTGCGTCCCGATTGTCGCAACGATTGAGCGTGTACGACCAGAAAGGGGCAGCATGCGATGCTGGCCCTCTCAACGTTTGGACAAGCACGGATATATCGACATGGGGACTAACTCCAACAGCGCTGGCGCCGGTGCCTGGTGCTCCGCGCCGTCCGGTGACCAGTGCTTCCTGGTGCCACCGCCGCCCGGGCCGCTCCCGCCGGCGGGCGTGTTCGGCCCCATGCACTGCCCACAGATCTACGCGCACTACACAGGTAGGCGACTGGCACCCCTTCTGCCCACTCTTTAATGCACGAACCTGTGGATTCTATCTCAAGCAGGCGCCCGTGCCGCAGGGGAAGCGCGTGCAGTGCACACACGCGCCGCACGTGCGAGTCTGATCAGCAATCAGTGAGCGCATATTAAATAACGCGCGCAACGCTGAGCAGTGTTGTTGTTGACATCAGCTGACCACGCGCCGCACGCGCTTCTCGTGTGTTTGACAGTTAAACGTTTTGCATCGGTGATGGTTTACTTTTTGATTGTTTGTATCACACTGCACATGACCGGAATGTCATGGTGTAACGCGTATGTATCCCCTTCAGGTGCCCTGCTTGTCGATGCAGACTCCGGTGTGGCAGAAGATTGCTCGTCGCAATTGTCTGCCACTTCAATGATGTTAATGAACAGACGTCGTACACCGGTATTCTAGGAGCACAGAGATGGTGGCCGGGTTAGCAAGGTTGATGTATGTAAACGTCTTTTGATCGACATCTTCAATATTGATGATCTGCTTTATTCACTATACTCCTTGTACATGCAATTGACATTTTACAATTTTTCTATTAACGGAGAACCGAAGAAGGAGGTTAGGAGCAAAGAATGTTTTTGCAATGTAAAATTAGCAATAGGTTTGTTTACAAGGCTAGTTTGAGCATTAATTTTATTGTTAAGTTAAGCCTAACATACGAGGTTTAATTAAAATAACCAAAAATAAAACCAAACCAAAGTTGAAACTGTGAAATCAAATCTCAATTTCAGTGTTTTTCTAGTAATAAAAGTTGGTGGAACCCAACCTGTATGAAGCATCAAAACATTAAAACCAATATCCGTTTTCACTAACAATGAGAGCAAAAGTGAATATTATTAGTAGGAAACAATATACGCAGCATTCATTTTATTCTTCGCTTCGACATTTACGAGTATACCGCATAAATTGAACGACTGGAAATATTTGCCTGCTGCGGGTTTTCCGTCCGATTTATAATAATTATTTATTTTCTAAATTATTTAGGTGTCTTCAATGCTAGAGTCAATAGGTTCTAAACTGTTTTTGAATCTATAGAGCGCGACCTCCAGGTGGGTCACAAAGTCTTGTTTAGAGGGTCGTGGTCACGAGTCAGGTTAAAGTGAAAAGTGAGTTTACTGATCCCACGCTACAAAAAAGTATCTATAACCATTCAATTATAAAGCTGTGCCTGTTTGTATTGCAATACTTTTTATGATCTTTGTTTTATTTTAGACACGCAAATTATGTGCGATTTGAATAATATTTGATTTAAATAACTAAATTCAAAAAGCGATGTCAAGAGCGCAGCGCGCCCGTCGTTTCATCGCAATGTTATGGTCCGGGAGGGTCGCCACCATTTGTTATTTAAAAAAGGGTTCACGTATTCAAAGATTGAAAAACACTGCTCTAAACTATTGTATCAATTCCTAACATGGGGTGGGATCGCAGTCATGCACCAGTTTATATCAATTAATAAAAAAACTTTTTAGAAAAAAAAATAACCGACTTCAATGTAAAAAAAATACACAAAAAAAGTGCAAATTTACTTTAATTTCAGAAGTAGGTATTAAGTAACGACAAAACTATTATAGAAACACCGACCTCTGAAATTATTTTACTTTACACTTTTTAGTTATGGTACCACTACTAAAAAGTACCTCTCAGCCCAACTTAAATACCTTATAGCCAGAGTGCATCTCATAAAAATTCTAATAATCCCAAACACGGTTAGATTACATTAATTTACCTTTCGGCTTTATCATCAGATCAGTTCGATGGGTCTACCTTTTATAGCAGAACTTTTTACGTCATAATATTGTTTTGCATAACAACGGATAGCATAAACTTCATTTCGCAGAAAATCATTTCGCATACACTCAGTTGTCATACATTCAAAACTCATAATTTTGTTAGTCAGAATCATCTTTAGGCATAATGTTTATATCCATAATAATTAAAAAGCAGAACCATCATATCGCAGAAAATTCACAGTCAGAATCGTTTTTTGGCATACATTTTATATCGATAGTGCAGCATGCATGTAGCATGCAAGCAGGCATGCAACATGCAGCATGCATGCAGCATGCATGCAGCATGCAAGCAGGCATGCAACATGCAGCAGGCATGCAGCATGCAAGCAGGCATGCAACATGCAGCAAGCATTGTTTCTGTCACGGCTCCGGCGCTGCGGGGTTTGGGCGGCGCCACGCGAGCTTATCGTCACAGATGGTTTTAACGCTCACCACCGCAGCTTCGGCTTGCTGGTCGGCGAGCCGGCCAGCCTCAGCCGCGGTGGCGGGCCTTCAAACCACCTGCTCCTCAGCTCGCGGGCCGCCCTACCCCTCCGCGCCTACGCGGGTTTAAATTACACTCTAGGGGTAGGGCAGACAAGACTGCGTAAAGTCGGTTTCGCAGCGATTCGTTTCTGTCACAAAATTTTGCAGCACAACGTATTGACTTTTTATGACACAAATTTAATTTAATATTGAAAATGCTACCAATACATGCTATATTTAGAACATTCTATGTCACTTTTGCAGACCATTCGATTTTAAATACATTGCACGTAGGTTATCTAACCATTCGACAGCATAAATTTACTTTATTTAAATTATCAGTTTTATTCCATATATTATAAGTTTTTGATGTTTTGAACACTAATTTTTACAAGAAGATACATCTATTTTAATTTTTGATGTTCAAATATGCACCCATACCAAATAATCGTATCTCTAAATAAATGTTATGCTAAACAAAATTATGCATAATATTAATTATGGCAAAGGTAATTATGCGAAACAAAATTCTGCCAAGATAAAAGTATGCCATTGTAAATTCGGACACGTAAATATTCTGCCAAACAAAAGTTATGCTAAATAATTTTTATGCCTTAAAAATATTCGATTAAATAAGATTATGCCATGTGAGTTATGCCAAATAAAAATCGGAGTATCAAGATTCTGCCAAATAGAAGGAACCCCAGTTCGATATATTCCCTGCACCTTTTCTTTCAGTCAGTCATCGACTACACGTATAAACAAAGCAATTTTACTTGTAACGACAGTCTGCTGTGATCCTATGAGGAGTTCTGTTCCATATCTTCGAAGTTCATGATCAGATTATAACAATATTTCTATGGGAACCTTACAATAAAAAAAAAAAATTAAAAATCGATCCACAATTGACTGAGAGAGTGTAGGAATTTGCACAATTTCCAAAGTTGCACTTTTAGCTCGAGCTTTACCAAAGTTCACAAACCAAATAAAAATCATCGTGCTGCAATATCGTTGTGTCATTTTTGGTGGTGTGTTTTTTCTTGAATTCTGACGCTATAAGTACTTACGCATTGTTATCTATATACTTGTATATATCTATAACAGGAGAAACTGTATGACTGACATACTCGTATTAACGCACAGTCGAAACAACAGGGAATAGGAACATGAATGTTTGAAAACAGCTTCCTTTTATGATGTAGGCGAACTTATGAAGGGGTTTTTGGAAATTCAGGGAAATTTTCGTTTGTATGCATAATCCAATAATATCTACCTGAAAATTGGCACAAATAGTAGGTACTTAACATAAGTGCATAATAAAGGTTGTTATTATTTATTTTCATAGCTATTCTATTTTAGCTTTAAAGTTCGTATGGTGAAATTTTATTTCTTGGGCTAATAAACTTAAAACACACACAAATTCTAATCAAAATGGTTAATAATGACTCATTGTTAGTTTTCCAATAATACCCTTATTATACGGTTTAAGGGTGTTAAGGTTGTTATGAAAACATTCTCGCGAACGAAGTCGTGGACAAAGTCAATGATGAAATTGATGTCTTTGGTAGAACTGTAAGAAAATATGTTACGTAAATTCCAAGTATTATGGGACGACAACAGGATATCGAAGAAAACGATATTTATAGATAATATTTTCTTGATGGAATTACAGATATTAATACAGCTAGCAGGTATTTCGAGATACACAATTATTGATAATTAATATACTGTTGTTTCCTTTCTGTTTCCTTCCACTCAGTCTCACAAATTTTGACAAATTACAAATAGAAAGCCCAGAAATACTGATCGGCGTGGAACTTGAAGCCAGGCAACACACTCAGCATTTGTACTTGCAACCACAATATTGTTTACGTTATAATATTGAATAGGCCAAATCTAAACGCTAATTCATTTTTTTTTGTACATGCAATACCTACAAAATTGATTTAGCGTCTAGTTTACCTCTTGACTCGATAGATGACAGTCTCCGTCAACGATAACTTATTTTGAGAATACCTCTCTGGGGTCGTTGACCCTACCTAATCCTGCTAAACTCTTTCGAACAACCGTCGTCGTTCGCGGTCTATGCTACCTGGCGCGGTCGGTGCAGCTAGCTGTGGTGATATTAATTTAAAAGTACTCCGTTCTATTTAAAATATGTATTATTTATATATTCAATATTATTTATCTCTTTAGCTCTACCGGCTTTCGGTTCAAAAAAGGCAATGTAATAATATGGGAAAATAATTTGAAGAAAGCTTTCTCCGGAATAACAATACAGCAGTATTCAAATTAATATGCCAGTTATCAGTCTTTTTCATTTTAATAGATAATTATTGTTTCTAACTCCCGGGTGGGAAGTATTCATAGAACTAAACTTAAAGACCCCTTGTCGGTTGGTATCACGTTCCATTAAAATACTCTAAAGGGCCTCTGCGAGTTGGTTTCGGCTCCTCGTACGCCTTCCAAAGGTCCAGGACCTCAGGGATTTGAGATATACTGATACAATAATAATAAAACTTTATTTTCAGACCCTAAAAATGTATTATTTACTTAATTTAACATATAGATAATTTTTGATATGAACACAGCTTTACCTTTTCCTATCTGTTACATAACAGAGAAACGAAACGAAAAAATATAATTTCGGAAGTCGGTGTTACTATAATAGTTTTGTCTTTTCGTTATTTAACACCTACTTTCGAAATTAAAGTTATTTTAAGTTCTTTATTTTCTCATCTTATCTCAGTCATACTTAAATACCTTATAGCCAGAGTGCATCTCATGATAATTCTAATAATACCAAACACAGTTGTATTAAATTAATTTATTACAGAGTTCAGGTGCCTAACTTTAGGCTTCAACATCAAATCAGTTCGATATATTCCCCCTCTTATTAATATTACGCGAACTATATTAAGCGAGCTGAACGCTAGGAGAGATATAAAAATTTTTTGTTTAAACTTTGTGTGATTCCCGGTCCGGTTTCATGGAAACCATTTCATATAAAATCTGTTGTTTTGTACGAGCACTATTGAAAATACTGCGTTTCACGGTTCCATAAATCTTTAGTTCGAATTGGTTACGTAATATTTAGATACCAATATGCTTTTCAGAACCAGTTCCAATGAAATCAAACATAATATATTAATTTCGTTCACTGAATATTGGTTATGCACAAAAACGAACGAGGTATTTTCTTCTTTTGTAATCCTTTCAGTTTAAAAAAAATATTTATTCTATCACGGAAAGAGAGGAGGAGAGGAGAATTGAGAGCAGTGGTGGCCGAGTGGTAATGGCTCCGACTTACGAGTTGTAGGTCGCGGGTTCAAACTCAGTCAGGCGCATTACTTTGTGTACCTAATTTATTTCATCACCACCGCTCTCAGAACGGTGAAGGAAAACATCGTGAGGAAACCGGCATGTCCTAGAACCAAATATTCGAAGACATGTGACATCCACCAACCCGCACTAGGCCCACGTGGTGGATTACTGCCCATTTCCTCTCCTAGAGAGGAGGCCTGAGTCCCAACAGTGGGAACATTGTAAGGCCGACTATCACGGAAATGTTAGTTTCCTTGCTCATTAACATTTATATATGCAGCATAGAAAATTGCTAGGATACTTTATTAATTTATATTATAAGAATATTTTTTAAGTTCTTCACAAAGAACAATGTTTACTTGGTTAGTTCTACGAAATTAGAAATTATTGTTGGGTTACGTTTACCTCGGACAGACAGTCCAGTAGGGTAGATCTGATTTCGAGAAAGAGGTCAACTGTCGAATCCGACTCGCCTGGGCAGCGTTCGGGAAGCTTCCAACATAACAGTGTCTCAAGAAGAAAGTCTATGATAACCAGTGCATGTTGCCAGTGATGATATATGGCTCCGAAACATGGTCGCTCACAGTGGGCATCATCAGAAAGCTTAAAGTCACCCAAAAGGCAATGAAAAGGGCTATGCTAGGAGTTTCCTTGCGTGATCGAATCAGGAATAAAGATATCCGCAGGAGAACCAAGGTTGCCGACATAGCACGAAGAATCGCCAAACTTAAGTGGCATTAGACAGGGCACATTGCTCGCAGAACAGATGGCTGTTGGAGCCGATAGGTTCTGGAGTGGCGACCGCGTACAGCAGCGTTGGAAGGTCTCCTACTAGGTGGACCGATGACGTATTGAATATGTAGTATGTGAATATATAGTAGTGTATGTCTATTAATTTTAAGCGTAACGTAGGACGTTATAAAGATTATATATATCTATCTATGTATATGTTTGGAATGTACTCGTAGTATCATGTCAATCAGTGTTTGTGGGATTGCTTAAAAGAAAGTTATTATTTCAAACTACCCCGTGGCACGAGATCACAAAATTCAATATATATTTTTTATTTTTATTTATTATCTATCTTTACAGGCCTTAACCTTATGTGACAGTCCAGATAACAATACTATTAAATACTTAAACCTAAAAATACATATATATATTATTAATTTTTAAATTAAACATGTAAAAAGCTTTGTCCTGAATGACTGACGAATCAACGCACAGCCTAAACCGCTGATAGCAAGGACCTAAAACATGGACCTAAAATTCTTTATATGACGTAGCCATCCAATAAGAAAGAAGTTTTCGAAATTCTATTCCTAAGGGGGTGAAAAAGGGGGCAAAATTTGAATGGGACAACATGATTCCTTGGTCCAATCTACTTCAAATTTTGCATGAACATTTTTTAATAGAATTAATGGAAGACGTGTTACATATTGAAATTCATCCCCTAACATGGTTAAAAAGGGGTAGAAAGTTATATTGGGGGTAATTTGCCACGAACTTGATATCAATCTCCATAGTACTTTTGATTTAAATTATATTTTATTTTGAGACATGTTTGAAAACTCAATCTGATTTTATTCAATCATTAAAATCCAAAAACAAAAAAAAGATTTTATTCAAAAAAAGGTTTTTTTTATCTTTATTTAAAGAGTTTTTTCGCTAGTGCGAATAAACCACTCTGTTGGTATACAAATATAACTGTTAAAAAAATACAGTTCGGTTTTGGGTCGATTTTTCAGAGCGAACTTAACCTTATTAATTATAGGGATTATTAAATTAAATTAATATTGTACGCGCCAATTTGTGTTCTGAGATTGCACTCCAATCAGTAAAAGTTAAAGAGGAGTATATCAATTGAAAATAAGCTCTATAAAAATGTTAATGTGGTTTATTATTGCTAATAACGGCGTCGACGGTGCCAGCGGAAAAAATAAGTTAATATCAGGCGCGGACGTGGGGGTGAGGCACACACTCACTGTAAGCGGCGACTAGAGATGGGTTGTATGTAATAGGTTAAACACGATATCTGTTGTCACTGTTACTGTTACATAAACATAACAGTTCTCAATATCTGTTATGAAATAACAGCCTGTCATTTTTGTATGTATGTGTATTTAAATCTCAATTGAATATCTTCTTTTTGATTTTCTATTTAAAGTCGAAAATCGGATTTTTGAGACTTCAACCCCAACATAATGTAAAAGATTAGACAGATAGACTGATTTTTCTTTACTGAACACTTCCCTTCATACTTTATTACAGGCTTATGACTGTCAATTTACTATAAAATGAATTACGACATAATTGGTTGGCACATTAAGAAATGTTCAATTCATTTTATGTACATGACTATTTACATTGTCATCTATCCTATATCGTACATGACTATGGACATTATCATCTATTCTATATCCTACATGACTATATAATCATTGATTACCTATTCTATATCTACACTTACTTCTTTATTTCTTACTATTTGTTCTAGTAAACCACCAACTATATTTTAGGGTTAATAAATACTAACTGGTTCTCGTTTTAGCGTAGTTTAACGCTTTAGTAAGAGGGAGAAGTAAACATATTATGAAATAAATAATATGTGTTCTCTTTTTAAAGGTCATTCTATAATGAAGAAAAGAGAGAATGAGTATGTATGTGTAACGAAGTAACAGCCGTACCTACGTAGAAACATGTGGTAACAACTAACAGTCTGTATGCGTGGGGACTGGTAGAATGAATAACAGTAACAGCCGCGGTAACAGTGTTTTAGGGTCTGTTATTAAAGTAACAGATAAAACAAGTTGGTAGGAACAATTGTTATTTGTTATTTGCAAATATCTGTTACTTCTATCTGTTACTATAAATATGCCTCACTCCTAGCGACGGGTGATGCCCATCGATTGGCACGAGCGGTTCGTTTGCTGACACTACTGACAGCTCTCTAATATACCCTGCATTCAGAACCAAATCTAGCTGACGACCTAAAAAATTGAGTACTGCGTTACTTTGAGTGAAATCGCAATAGGACACAAAACATTCACTATAAATTACTAATATTAACAGGACACGAACACAAGTTAAAATCTCCAACCACAATAACTTCTTTAAATCTATCACATAATTGGGGTTCTACACATCAAAAGAAAAAAAGGAACCTGTATCGGATCATTTTGTTGTTCGTCTATCTCAGGAACGCGCGGAGGGATTTGAAATTAAAACCATAATACTCAGGTCTGCGGTCCCTTGATGCTGGGTAAAAATTAAACTTATGAATTAACGAAAAAAAATATACCGTTCCCGAGATAAAGGGTGTTGACAGACACACAGACAGACATACGGACGGACAATAAAGTGATTCTATAAGGGTTCCGTTTTTCCTTTTGAGGTACGGAACCCTAAAAAAATAAAAATGTAATGTACTAAAAGCTACAAAATAATTTAGTGGGTCTTAGGTACCAGTATCAGTGTTCACACCATTCTCCTCATCAATCTAGGTTATTGATTGCCATACAGCGTGGCAATGCCGCCAGACTTTTGGGCACATTACCAGTCGACAGCGATGTGGAAGAGTTTTTTGACGCCATATTTTAGTTTTAGTTAGTTGTAATTAGATTAGGATGTTTATTATTATTTATTTTATTTTATTGTAATTATAATGATAAATTATATTTATTAAACAAATGGTTATTGATCAGACAATAAAAAAATGAAACCGGCGTAGCATTGATTCCTTCTTTAGCGATTGATTCCTGTATTTTGAGCATAACCTGAGTAAACATGTAAATAGTATTTATAATTGACCGTCGAAAGAAATGTCACGCGCCCCAAGGTTTTATTTCTATCCGACTTCAAAAAAAGAAGGAGGTTATCAATTCGGTTGAATATTATTTGTATTTTATTGTCTGATCGATACCTTAGATTGATGAGGAGAGTGGTGTGATAACACTGATAACTGGTACCTAAGACCTACCAAAGTAAAATTAAAAAATAATCCGATAGGTCTTACCTCATCATGATGATGATGATGAGGTCTTACCTATCGAATTATTTGTAGCTTTTAGTAGGTGCATTACATACATCATTTTTCTTTTTTGTATATTTTCCGTTACCGTATACTTCTAAGTTAACGTAGTTCTTGGTTTTCTTTTGGCGGTCTTGGATTTGCGGACGCATTGGATTTGCATTTTTTTTTTCATAGTGTACTACATTCTACTAGTCAAGCCCTTTCATTTGATACCCATATAATTCTAATTCCTGTGATTTTTCATAATATTCCAATAAAAAATATGTTAAACTGAAACCAAACCACAGAAAAATTATTTTAATCATGATTAATTATTGATTATCATTAATAGTTATAATTACATAAATTTTGATTATGATTGATTAAATCAAGATTAACTATATAATCGTTAATTTTTATTTGTCAATCTTCTTGCCAAAACTGATGTCAATCAATATTATTCTGACAGTGGCTAACCACTGTGAACCCCTAAGGGAAAATTCCTATATTTCCTTAATCGTTAAGTTAAGGTAACATGCACGTAACTGGGTACCGAGTTGCAAGACGACAATCTTTCTGAGCGAGAATCAGCGAGCAAAATTGTATTTATTGAATCATCAGATGCAAGCACTTTTCCATTGTCTTTCAGGAAATAGAACAATGGGAAAATTGGAAAAGTGCAATGAGCAAATCTTCTTAAGTATAGCGCCGCTTTCCGTTCCTGATTCTAGGTCTGGTTCACTATTATTCATGAAAATTCGATTAAAATCTTTGAACAGATGTTTCATCGATTTGAACCAAAAGTAAGAGGAGTTATAACCAATTTCATAATTCATAGACTATTCCGATCAATTAACCAAGGGATACTTATTA
The DNA here is from genome assembly GCA_961205895.1 of Mythimna pallens. NCBI lineage: Eukaryota > Metazoa > Arthropoda > Insecta > Lepidoptera > Noctuidae > Mythimna > Mythimna pallens. Next base: position 27,196,451 of record OY540824.1, read on the forward strand.
AGCTGATTGATTCTTCGGATTTGATATCCTATTTACACTTTACTTCCTAACTTTTCCAGGATTTTGCAGTATAGTGCAGATTTTGTAGTAGTACAGTAGACGTGAAAATAGCACTCCAGGACAATCAGCATAGCTAGCACAAATATTTATAAGCGGCGAGTACAGTTTATGGGGCGGGCACTATAGTGTTGTTAGAGACATGGATAGTTAGATTTAGTAGGATTTTATATAATAATCTTATATAATAAAACAAAATAAACTATTGACATTGTTTTTTTATAGACTCGCGCTTGAACATTATCTCGTCTGATAGCTATTAGCTCTATTCGCTCTTAGGCTGTAGCTTCAGGTTGAATTCAGCCTTTCACTGATTATATATAAACCAACTTTATGGTTTGGGAGAAATATTAGTATAAAAAAACCTTTTTGTTTAATAAAACTTTCAGTTAGGAATTAATTAGTACATGAGCCCCGTTTTTTTGAGCTGGGTAATCAAATAACTCCTCCCGGTCTAAATGGCGCGAGAGGGGACTTTTTTTTGAGGGAAAATCATCTTATGACATCCTCCGCTTTTGGGCGGAGCGGGAGATAGTGTCAGAATTTTACTGACTAAAAACTCACTCCTGTTCCTTCGTTGCCTTTCGTACCAGGGCCGAGTCTTCCTTTTAGAATCAAACCCTTGGCCCCAGTAGGCTTCGACTCTGCTGGGCCCCTACAGTTGCTGACATCTCCTTGAGGCGCGCGTGGAACAATACGCGCCATCAACGACTTGGGCTCGGTCCGGACGGTTACCGGTCGGTCGGAGCTACTCATTGCTCGCCGTCCGCAAGCCCGCGCCTACGGTGAGGGACTCAGATTTTTGCTGACTAAACCTTTTAGTTTCAGGGCCACTGTAACTCTTCCGAACAATCTCGCAGCCCTGGCAGGCATAAGCCTTAGCGGGCTCCATCAAATTTGCTAAGAGTTCTTTGAAGCGCGTGAACCACAACGCAACAAATTCCATGTACATTGACAAATTCTTTTATATTTCGAACCACCATTTTAGTTTGCACTTATGTGTCATTATGTTGAATGATCTGCAATGCCCTCTCATACCTGTTGACACTATATTATGAAAACATAAAAACACAAACATTTCTGATGTATCCTTGGAGTTTCCTGTCGGCTCTTCATAGGAAACGACCAATGGAAAACTGCGCCCTAGCTTCCAGCGTTTATAAGTGCGCATGTAGACCTATAAGAAATAAAATGTTTTGAATTTAATTTAATATTCCTTATTTCGTGACTGTACGATATCAGGTTAGTGTCATGTTTTAGAAGTTATAAATCATTACCATACATAATCTCATCTTATTTACCTGATCTGAAATCATTGACAGAGTAGAGACTCCCTTTCATCTTGTTAGAGGGCAGGCTGCTTCCAGGCCACTTGGTTTTCGGCTCTTATCAGAGCAGGTGTCACAGTGCTTTCTGATGTCGCTTTGATCTGATCGTCGTCATTGTAGTTGGTAGATTATTTTAATCACGTACAAAGTCAAACTAGTTACTAAATTGAACATAGAAACACAATTAATCAGAATTTCGTCAAAAGTTTTTTTTTAACACAATATATTCCATTTTTCAGTTTTATTTTTAACGTACTCTATTCTCAGGGTGAACGTAATCGTGAAATACGTTATTTTTCAGTTTTATTTTTAACCGACTTCGAAAAGGAGGAGGTTCTATGTTCGGCTGAATGTATGTTTTTTATTTTTATTTTTTATGTATGTTCACCGATTTCTCGGTCAATTGCGGACCGAATTTAAATAAAAATTTTGTTTTGGGTGTAAGTTTCCAAGCTTCCAAGTTGGTCCCATAGAAATACTGTTATGATCTGATCATGAACTTCGAAGATATGGAACAGAACTTTTCATTGGATCACAGCAGAACTGTTGTAACAGGTGAAATTGCTTTATATATACGTGTAGTCGATGACTGACTGAAAGAATAGGGGGAATATATCGAACTGATCTGATGATGAAGCCTGAAGTAGGCACCGGAACTCTATAATAAATTAATTTAATCTAACCGTGTTTGGTATTATTAGAATTGTCATGAGATGCACTCTCTCTATAAGGTATTTAAGTATGGCTGAGGGGTAGTTTTTAGTGGTGGTACCATAACTAAAAAGTGTAAAGTAAAATCTTTTTACAAAATAAAATACAACCGACTTCAATGTAAAAAAAACACACTGAAAGTGAAATATAACTTTAATTTCGTGAGTCGGTGTTAAATAACGAAGAGACAAAACTATGATAGAAACATTGACTTCCGAAATTAAAGTTATTTTGCACTTTAGTGTTTTTTTTTTACATTGAAGTCGGCTGTATTTTTTTTTGTAAAATGTTTTTACTGACGTGAGTACTATATTCTCAGGGTGAACGTAATCGTGAAATACGTTATTTTTTAGTTTTATTTTTAACGTACTCTGTTCTCAGGGTGAACGTAATCGTGAAATACGTTATTTTGTGTGCAGAGGAGCATCCCTTCATTCTAGTTGATATTTTCGAATAGGAATAGTTTTGAGCTAAAACTGAATATGATGGCGGCTATCACTATGTAAAAGTCGTGTGTGTCCTCAATTCCTTCCTTACTGAATTAATTAATCTAATAATAAAGTTAACCTAACGTTAGATCTGCTGTGGTCTCGCGGGAGGTTACATCTTATTACTTGCCTATGGCCGCGCTTAAACACGGTCAGTGACGCACTTTAATTATTTTGAGATAGTGTCAACTACATTTCTGGTACGTATTGTTTTGCTTATATTCCGCGTTTTAGGGTTCCGAACCCTTATAGGATCACTTTGTTGTCCGTCTGTCTGTCAAGACCCTTTATCTCGAGAACACGTGAAGGTATCGAGTTGAAATTAGAAACATATACTCAGGTCTGCGGACACTTAAAGCTGTAAAAAAAAAAACAGGTTCGGAAGTCGGTGTTTCTATAATAGAACAGTTGTCTCTTCGTTATTTAACACCGACTTCCTAAACTAAAGTCATTTTGCACTTTTTAGTGTTTTTTTTTTACATTGAAGTCGGTTGTATTTTTTTTGTAGAACGTTTTTTTATACTTTTTAGTTGTGGTACCATCACTAAAAACTACCCCTCAGCCAATTTTAAATAGTGTGCAAGTTCTATGTAATAATAATAATACTACGCACCTTCCTGATGTCATACACGACATGGAGGCAATGGAGTACGGTCCTCCGCTATCTAGGATGTCGACATACCCAGAGGAATAGCGAACCTGTAAGGATCGAGCGAGGTATATTCCAGGGAGATAGTTTGTGTCCACTTTGGTTTTGCCTAGCCTTGAATCCTCTAAGCACACTGCTGGAGAATTCAGGTTTAGGCTATCGGTTGAAGAGAGGTGGTCAGGTAATATCTCACCTACTTTACATGGATGACCTGTAACTTTTTGCCCCCAAGAATCTGCAACTGATGGAGCTACTTAAGGTTACTGAAACCTTTAGTAGTGCCATCAGGATGGAATTTGGTGTGGACAAATGTGCGGTCATGCATGTAGAGCGAGGGGAGGTTGTGGAAGCCGTGGGAACTCAACTCACGGATTCCATAAACCTGAGATCCCTCTCTCTAACCGAAACCTATAAGTATTTGGGTATGTCGGAAGCTCTAGGCATCAATATCACTGACATGAAGCGATCGTTGAAGGAGCGTTTCTTTGGACGCCTGAGGAAGGCATTCAATAGCCTTCTTTCAGGCGGAAACAAGGTGCACGCCTTCAACACTTGGGTCGTGCCGGTATTGATGTGTTCTTTCGGCCTACTCAAATGGACTCAAACGGAACTTGACGCCCTGGATAGGAGGATCCGCACATTGCTGACTACATACCGAATGCATCACCCACGATCGTCGTTGATGAGATTGTATATCCCGCGGAAATGTAGGGGTCGAGGTTTTTTAAATGCTAAGACCCTACACAACCGCGAGGTATGCAGTCTCAGGGAAAATTTCCTAGCTGCCGACGTGGGTATGCATCGAGATGTAATGGCAGTGGACAAGGGACTCACCCCCCTCTCCCTAGTTAATGAGAACTGGCGTAAACCGGTAGTGCTTGACACTAACAATCGCAGGGAAGTATGGCAGAGCAAGAAACTTCACGGACGCTTTTTCCGGGCCCTTCACGTGCCCGATGTAGACCAATTGGCGTCCATAGCCTGGCTGCATTCCGGTGACCTCTTTGGGGAAACCAAAGGTTTTGTCTGTGCAATTATGGACGAAGTTATCATGACGAATAACTACCGGAGATTTATTGTGAAGGACGGGACGGTTGACATATGTCGGGCATGTCACCGTCCGGGAGAATCAATTCGTCACATTATCTCTGGTGGTTCTCGTCTAGCTAACGGCACAACCTAGTAGCCAGGATTATCCATCAGCAACTTGCTCTGAAATACTCTCTTGTGGAATCGGAGTTGCCGACCTACAGGTATGAGCCTGACCCAGTTCTTAATAATGGTCATATCACTTTGTGCTGGGATCGGCCCATCAATACTGATAAGACTATTGTAGCCAATAAGCCTGATATAGTGGTGGTGGACCGAAGCGAGAGGCATGCAATGATTGTTGAAATTTCCATTCCACATGACGAGAACCTCGTGAAAGCCGAGAAAGATAAACAAATTAAAAGTAAGTAAGTAAGAGAAGATAGTAGAGAGAGAGTAGTGTGAGAGTAGGTAGTAGTAGTAGTAAGTATTTTAAGTATATAGACTTAGCTCGCAAGGTTGTCGACATGTGGGATGTGGACTCGGTGATCATTGTACCGATAGTCGTGTCGGGCAATGGCTTAATAGCCAAGAGCCTCGACCAACACCTTAGGAGGCTCGCATTAGGCGGCTGGATCAAGGGCTTGATTCAGAAAGTGGTACTCCTGGACACGGCTCGTATTGTTAGGAGGTTCCTTTCTCTGGAGCCCTGACCGCCGGACCCTGTTCCCGATACCAGTGGGATACTATTTTTTATATTTAAAAATGTAACTAATATGTTTATGTAAATGAAATAAAGATAATAATAATAATAATCAGCGGCTTCATCATCAGATTAGTTTGATATATCCCCCCTCTTCTTTCAGTCAGTCATCGACTACACGTATAAACAAAGCAATATTACTTGTTACGACAGTTTTACTGTAACCCCATGAAGAGTTCCGTTCCATATCTTCGAAGTTAAGCATCAGATCATAAATTTCTATTGGACCAACTTGGAAGAATATACTATCAATCAAAAAAAAAAAATTCAAAATCGGTTCACAATTGACCGAGAAATCGGTGAACATACATTAAAAAAAAACGTACATTCAGCCGAACATAGAACCTCCTCCTTTTTGAAGTCGGACAAAAACGGCGCGAAATAAGAAAGCATTCTACACCGGTGAGTTTCACGGAGATTCGCAACTCCTTCTTATAGAAGTCACTTAAAAAAAAAAGATACAAAAACAATTCGGTAGACCTGGAGTATTCACATGGATAATATATGTATAGCGTACGAGGTGCAGGGTGAAACTACTGAATTGTTAGTGTAAGATTATGCATTATAAAATAAACATAAATACATTCAGCCGAACATAGAACCTGCTTCTTTTCGTAGTCTGTTAATCAAACTTCTGAGTTAACGAAAATATACGGTCGCAAAAAACGTATATTTTGTCACTCTTCAGGGAATCAAAATTCATAGGGTACTTCCCGTTAACCTAGAATCCTGAAACTTGGCATGAAGCAGGGTCTTATAGCACAAATATAGGAAAAAATGTGAAAACAGCAAATTTGTAGTTACGTCACAAAAAAAACTACTTTTGCGATTTGAAAAAAATCTTCGTAACTCAATTCTTAGTTTATACCCGGTTTTTTTATTTTAGCATTTAAAGATAGATAATTTTATTCTTTACTTGTTTAGTCGGCAATTGCAGGTAAATATTAGAATTAATTAGAATAAGCAGGATTGAACAATGTTAAGAGCCGGTTGTAGTCACAGAGTATTTTGTGCGTACTGGTCCAGCTCTATGTCGACTTCGCGGCCCCGTAAAAAGTGATATTATTTTTATAAAAAAGAACAAAGTAACTATTCAAGATTTTAGTTTTGCCAGAGCTAAACCCTTTTAAAAAACAAGTTTTATTATTTTATGTAACTTTGATATATTTTCCTGACGTCATCTATACGTCATCTAACGTGTATATCTATACACGTTTAAAATCAGTTAGGGTCAGATTCGTGTTTTTTTTAATTGATTCAACTAATTTAGATATACCATATAGTTCGAGATCCGGTAAAGGAAATGTCTTCCCTCATCTGTTATTTGATTGTGAAATATTATATACTAGATAATGCGTTTATTAACACATTGCGAATAGGTTGCTTAGCAAAATCTGGTGCCAGTTACTGATTTGTTATTTGTGAAAGACGAGCATCAGCTGAAAAAATGTGCCCCAAGGAACTGAAAAACTATTGGTTGCCTAGTTGTTTTTTTTTTGCAACTATGAGGGTTGCCTCGTATAAAGAGGTGAGTAAATAGCCATAATATACCCTCATCTGTTATTTAATCAAATTAAATATCAAATGAAAGGTAATTTTATTCCTAATCCAACCGTATTAGGTTGCCTTACCAAAAATGTTGTCTAAATTTAAGATGTAAAATTTTCTGCGCTAGATCGTATTAGAAATAATTATATTAGAAGATAGTGGTTGGTTTTTGGATGACTATTTGAAGCTTACGTGGTTTGAAGGGGATCCGACACCCTTACAGGTGGCGATATATAATAAGAGGGTCCAAAAACAAAAAAAAAAAAAAATGAAGAATTATAATTCGATTTTGACATCGCCACTTCTGACGAATCATCACCATAATAAGTTTAAATATAAGTATTACTAGCTACAGCTAGTAATATATACAAACTTATATATATAATATATACAAAACAAAACATGATTGAAAAGAGTGTCCATGGAGTTTCTTGCACATTCTTCTCCATAGAGATCTACGCTTTGGAATGTGCAATTAGCATCATTTTTTTTTTTTTCTGACTAACTGACTTCTTGACATTTCAAAAGTGCCTGTAAATGGTTTATTTGAAATAAATGCTTTTGAATCTTTGAATCTTTGACTTATTCTGGATCATCTTCATCCGCTACTTTGTCCGCGTCAAGTTCGTAAAACTGCACAATTGTAGATTAAGATAACGAATAATTAGAAATCCATGCTTGTGATTAATTCTGTAAGGATCTAATTCATTTATTTTACTTTTAAATAAAACGGCACAATTCTCTATTTCAAAGAAATATCCCGTTCCCGTGAAAAAATAAAAAGTAACTTATTTTACTCATTATAACATTAGCTGTATCCCAAGGAAAATCTCGTCAAATTTGGTTCAACTGTGTTAAAGATGTATTCCGTAGTTTGAAATTCAATTTTCTCAGGAAAATGAAAATTAGCCGAATTACTCCATGTTATATCAGCTATCCGTCAGTGAAGTGTAAGAAGTATATATATATAAGTAAGAAGTCCCATCAAAATCAGTTCAGCCCTTTCGTTTTATCCTATATAAATATAAAAGGAGAAACTGACTGACTGACATATAACGCACTGCCGAAACTACTGGGACTAGGAGCGTGAAATTTTGCCCAAGATTTCCTTTGATAACGTATGCGAGCACTAGGAGAGAATTTTTCAAAATTCACCCTCAATGGGATGACAAAAGGGTCCACAGTTTGTTTGGAAAAATATACTACCACGCGGGCGAAGCCGCGGGCAGAAGCCAGTTATTATATATGTAGATTTTTGGACCAGGAACCCTCTACTAAAGTTTCATTACAATGACATCAATGGTTTAGGAACGAATAAACGCATTTAATCCAGAATTCCTTGCCGGAATTTGTGTTTTCTGATGGCTACAACCCGGGAATCTTTAAGTCGAGAGTGAATTAGGTTATTTCTAGGTAAGCGCGCTCCATCGTCGACCGCATCGTCGCTTTCCATCAGGTCTATAGGATAGTGATCAAGCGCGAACCTATAAAGAATAATTAAAAAAAAAACCGCGAATATTATTATTATTATTATAAATGAATTTTAGGGTAATAAAATATAATATAATTGTTACACATATTTACACATTTAAAATGAGCTCGATGCATTTTTGTCTATCAAATGAAAGATTGATAGACAAAGATGCATCGATTCTCTGTCACACTCAATACACACGCAGAAAATTTTACATCTTAAATCTAGGCAACCATGGATTCACACCATTTTTGGTAAAGCAACCTAATGCGGTTTGGTTGGGAATAAAATAACCTTTAATTTGATATATATATTTCAATTGAATAACAGATGAGGGTATATTAAGTAATTTATTTCTTTAATACCTGGCAAATCTATAGTTGTACCGAGGAAAAGTAGGCAACTTATATTTTTTCAGTTCTTTGGGGCAGATTGTTTTAGCCGATGCTCGACTTTCTTAAATAACAAGTCAGGAAAGTAGATCAGAAAAATTAATAACAAATTTTATTGTTTAACATCATCGTCATGTGATTTAGCTAAGCATCCTATTCGCGACGTACCGATACATACATTATCTGGCATATAGTCTTTATTATAGTTTAATAACAGATGGGGGAATATATTTCTAATACCAGATCTAGCGCAGAAAATTGAAGATCTTAAATCTAGGTAACCTTGGATTCATACCATTTTGTTGAAGGCAACCTTATACGGTGGGATTAGGAATAAAATTACCTTTTTATCTGATATACTATATCGATATATAATTCGATTAAATAACAGATGAGGGTATATTATGGCCATTTACTCACTTCTTATTACGAGGCAACCCTCATAGTTGCACCAAAAAAAAAAAAATAGGCAACCTAAAGTTTTTCAGTTCCTTGGGGCACATTCTTTCGGCTGTTTTTCGACTTTCACAAATAACAAATCAGGGTAGTTGAAAATGTAATAATAAATTTTATTGTTTAACATTATTGGCACCGGATTAAGTTAGGCAACCTATTCGAGATGTGTTAATAAACGCATTATTTAGCGTATAATATTTATCATAATCAAATAACAGTTAGGGGAAGATATTTCTTCTATCGGAACTTAGATCAATATTTGAATTTTTACCCAGCCGTTGGTCATATGGTCAATTTTAATAAAATGATTTTTCATTGTGTTCTCTTTTATATTTGTGGATTTCCAGTGGTTCAAAAAGTGCAAAATTGGTGCATCCTCGCCTTAAGAGTCGTAAATGACCGTCACTCACTTCCACACTAACACACATACATCAAATAATCGGTGTGGTGGGCGTGCCGGTTTAACGGCATGCATCTGTGCACGACGCGCATGTGTGTGCAGCACGTGACGATGACGCCTCGTGTGTTGCGTCTGCGCGCGCTCTTCGAGCATGGTATTAATTTAACGTTATTACATTTAGGTGGTAGCACACTCCACATGAGGCCACCTTACTTCCTATCCGCTGCGTGCAACGACCGAGATCGCGCTGCGCCGGCGTCGCGGCGTACGCTCGCTCCTAGCGGTTCTAGTTCAGCTGGTTGACGCGAGATGTCCCTGACGCAATACCCGACAGTTTTCATTTCATTCTAAAGACTACCAATCAATCGATCCACTTAAATTCTCCCACATGCAAATAATTACAAATCAAATTTTGAATTACATGCTGTGTTTCACACAAGAACGGCCAGGCCTTTTCTCACAATCAGAAAAAATACCTGAATTGAGAGAGATTCTGAAATTAATTTAGCTTCAGCGTTGAATGAATGCGCGGGGTTAAGGTTACAACTCGACATTTCACTTTGACACTTGTGTTTCAGTTTGTTGCCGGCCCCGGGCGACTTACCTAAAACGTATTTTTCTAACTTCAATGGATGAAACGTCGCGACGCATTAAACTTTAGTTTTCTTGTGTACCTATTGTATATATTTTATCGTGTTCTTGTTTTCTATCAATGTAAAATACAAATGTCTGCCAGAGCTAGAATCTTCATACAATATACCTATGACCTATGTAGACTACTTTTTAAATTATAAAGGATCAGGAATAACGGTCTTATACTAGTTGGACTATAATTCCTGATACTTGAGAAATAATTCTCCTAGACACTCTTCACTGCACTTTGAGATAGTCCCGTGTCATCATTAACTTTTTAAAGCAAACATATCAAAGCGGTGTAAGTTATGACACCTGCGGGAAAGTTGTATACAATCCCGAGGGAACGTACTGCCTGAATAAGAAACTTTGGTCTCCAAAAAAAATTGTGGTAATGGTCCACCCATGTGATCGTTCGCTACATCCATCTCTTATAAATTCGTACGTAATCTTTTGCCGCCTGAACTGTCTGGCTATCAGTATAATACATTTATTTTATTCAGAGATAGATTTAAACTAAATATATAGAAACTGTTGACGGAAACGATAAAAAACCGGCCAAGAGAGTGTTGGGCCACGCTCAGTGTAGGGTTCCGTAGTTTTCCGTCCGTCACAATAAGTGTCCGTCACTTAAGAGTTAAACAAGAAGTTAAATTTTACCCACAATGTAAATTAATTAAACCGAATTTCTCGCAATATAACAGAACCCTTAAACTACGATGACTATCAACCAATTTTTTCCCCTTACAAGTTAAGAAATTAAACCCACAATATAATTTACTTATACACAATTACAATTTCCCACTATATCAAATATTCTTAACAATGACCGACAGACAACGAGCAAGAACAAATACCACCAATGCTAACGAGAGACCAACCGAACAATTCGACAATATTATAGCTCATACCCATCCCGACCTCATGAACTCAGGAAAAATCTTAACAGCGCGAAGTAGCCCAAAATACAGCGCCATCTCTCGGGAAATTGGGTTACTAATTTATACAAACTAAAATGGTTATTTATGTGGTAATTTTGAACTCTAGAACCGATTTTAATCATTATTTTTTTATTTGAAAGAAGATACGTTCAGGATAATAAAATATGTAAACCAAGTTAAAAAAATGTTTGCTTATAGCGGTAGTTCAGAAATTATTTTGTACACTTTTCAAAAACTATTCAACCCATCAAGTTCAAAATAATTTTCCTAGAAAGTCTTTATAAAGTTCTACTTTTGAGATATTTTTCATATTTATTAAATTTTTGGAAAGATTATTTCCGAAAATATTATCATTATCAAAAAATTATTTTAGTAAACCACCAGTTTTAAACACATATCCAACAATATATCACACGTTAGGGTTGAAATGAAAAAAAAAACACGCCCAACTTAACGTGTAACGGGGGTAACCTAATAAAAAAAAAAACAGTTTTTATTTTACTACTTTGTCGGCGTGAATGATATACATATTGGTATCAAATTTCATCTATCTAGTGCTAACGGTCACTGAGATTAGCCGCGGACGGACGGAAAGACAGACAGACAGACTTGGCGAAACTATAAGGGTTCCTAGTTGACTACGGAACCCTAAAAAAAAACTTTTATTAACATTCTTCTCTTCTTAGTGTGTTAATGGCAAAACTAGTTCGGCTAACATTAATAAATATATAATTATTAATAAATAACAGTATACTACTAACAAAATAAAATTATCTTGTATATTGACTTGAATTCACAAGTAATAACGTAATTAAAACTAAGTTACAAAATAAAAGCCCTAAAGTACTAAAAAAAGCAATCTAAAGTACGGCGCCGAAAAACTCCTCCACATCGCTGTAACTAATGTACCCAAAAAACTGGCGGCATTGCCACGCTGAATGGCAATGCTTATCCTTTGTCCGAAGTAAAAGCCAGCCCTTGGGTCACGCGAAGTGTCAAAAGTTCTTTAAATAATTTGTGAGCACTCGGACCCCACGAACCGAGAGTTTCAGCCCTTAAACGGCTCGAAAATATAACTACCAACAAGGTTATTATATTTCCGCCGCTTGAGGTTCTCTGCAGCCACTGCGGCTGCACCGGCACAGCACGACGAGCTAGGAAGATGAGATGGCGCAAGAGTATCGACACAAGTAGCGTCCCACACTAAAGGCCTACCCATTCACAAGTTAATTTTAAAATACAAAACTAGATTCTAATTTGTATGATTTTTTTAATTGTATTATCAGCACAATCACCTAAATATTATAGTCTTCATTTGCTCAAAAGTATGGAGCAGCCATTATTTTGCAATACAATATTTCTGGTTTCTTATGTCTCTAAGATGCTTTGGATCTAGATACATTCAAGAATATCCTTATTTTATTGCGTTCCTTAACATGGGCGTGGCGGACGTTCGAGTGACCGCTATACTGCGGCCGGGGCTAGCGACAGTGTCACGTTCATGAAACACTTCATGAACTTGGCATTGAAGTTTATACAAGCAGCCGTTCTATTGTTAAGCGTTATTATTGTTTGGAAATTAATTTAGCATTGTGGTGGGCATGTCGTATTGACTAACTTTGATAGCAATGTTTCCTTCAACCTTGCGATAAGATTGAAGTAGCGTCGAATTGGGCTATCTACTCGGTCGAATAGTTTGGCAAAACGAAATGGAGCGCCACGAGACTTGCGGTGGGGAGTGGAGAAAGTTCATAATGTGAACACATCTGCGTTTACAAAAATACCGGCAAGGTCGTTCGAGTAGCTTTCAAAAATTTATCATTATATCTAAAAGTTTCGAGTTCCCGCTTCGCCTGGTGCCGTCAGTGCAAAACTAAGGAGTCGCCTGTAAACTCTAAAGATATTTCACTAATGATTAATATATAGGAAGTTCCTGGTGGTCAGGCTCAGGTCAATGAACTGGTGTTCCTTACGACTTAGATTAATTAACCCTGTGGTTTTTCTGGTAAATGTATTTTTGCTAATGAAAATGTAAATGAAAATGAAAGTACCTATCAGTAAGTGACTACTGATGGCTATCTGCAAGCGGCCTCATGGTGCTGTGGTGGCGAGGCTGGCCCGGCCAGGTGCAGCCAGTGTAAACATGGGTGTTATTGTTCGCGCACAATGGCGCGATAACAGCGCGATAAGCGCGTCGGCTGATTCCCAAGTTGCGCAAAAACCGCTCCCGCAGTCTCCTGCAGGCTCCTGTGCTATTGTTTCCGCTCTCAAATGCCTCGCATTCGCTTCGTCCAAGTTGCTCGCGGTGCTACGTTTCCTTAGCAACAACATTCTTACATCGTCTCCATAGTCCTACCATGTGACAGATGAGTTTCGTTTTTTGGCACAGATATTACTTATCGACCATTTAGAAAGTCAACTGAATACTCGGAAGCATTTTCTGAGTACATATCACACTTTGAATGGTCTTGTGATAAGCATATTTATAGTTAGAGTTGCTATTGAAATTGTTACAAACCTCTCTGAAAGCGAACGATAAGAATGCAATCGAACGCATGGAAAATTAATTGAATCGTTCATACGAGATGACGCTGGTAAATGTAGATATTACATTAGGTGTATAAGTGTATACGCACAAGGGTGGCAGGGCTAGTAGGCCGGGCTCGCTACGATACTGAAACTAAACGATGCATCTTAGCTAATATGCGCATTAAGTGCTGCGGTATTTTCGCGCAAGTTTCGGCAAAGGTGAAAGTGTTCGTGTTTTTGAGAAAGGAAAAGTTGCTTATTTTTTGTGGTAAGAGGCTTGCGCGGGCGTGCACTTCGCCCCCTCCCCCCGCAGCCCGCCGCGCTCAGCTCGCCCCCGCTCTCTCCCATGAAAGTGAAACCTGCCGGCCGAGTCGCGCCGAGTTTTGGCAGTGACAACTCTCTTGGGATCCAATGTAACAATAATATAATATGTATCATCACACCTAGGCCATATTTTCTAGAAGAGGCTCTTTCTGTGATATTTCTCATTTATTACAACACAAACAGTAAGCCTGAGCAAATAAGTGAGGAATTATTATAAATTAGAGCACGGAAGTCATTTTCATGCTCTCTCTTCGGTTTCATTGCTTTCTTTAGCGACCCGAAACAAGTTGAAACTGAACTTTTATTTAAGAATAAACTCTTCGTTTGTGACTTTCTTGTAGCTGTTGATATTTTTAAGGAATAGTACGAGATGACTTGGTCCAAAGACAAGGGAGGATCCAATTTAATTGGCCTGTTGGTCTAGTGGTTAGTGGCCCTGACTGCTATGCCAGAAGTCTTGGGTTCGATTCCGACCCAGGACAAATGTTTGTGTGATGTGCGCGACCATTTCTTATGTGTTTGGGTGTAATTTATCTATAGTATGTATGTATTTAGAAATATACAAGTATGTTTATCAGTTGTCTAGTACTCATAGTCTCATAACACAAGTTCTGCTTAGTTTGATAGTTGTGTAATATTATTATTTCTTTTATTCATTATAAATACATATAAATTACAATTTTTTTTTAAACAAAATCATACAAACAAAAAAAAATTAAAAATATAAAAAAACTGGGCAAATGCGAGTTGGACTCGCGCCTTAACTGTTCCGAACAAACCTATCGATGTAAACAGTTCAATTCCTGAATGGAGTTTCGTAGATTATTCCGAATCGCATTTTTTTTGTGAAGTTGCAACAAATTTACCATTTTCGATTTATTCCTATATCTGTCCTATAAGACCTTGTTTTATGCCAAATTTCAGAATTCTGGGTCAACGGGAACTACCCTATGAATTTTGATTTCCTTGAGAGTGTCGCACAATACACGTTTTTTGCGACATAAACGACCGTATCTTTTTTTAGTTAACTTAGAAGTTTGATTTTTTTACAGCATCAAGGGACCGCAGATGTAACCACATGGTATTAATTTCAACTCGATACCTCTACGTGTTTCCGAGATAAAGGGTTTTGACATACAGACAGACGGACGGACAACAAAGTGATCCTATAATGGTTCCGTTTTTCCTTTTGAGGTACGGAACCCAAAAAATAGTACCCCACCAGTATCGGGAACAGGGTCCCAGCTACCGGCAGTCAGGGCTCCAGAGAAAGGAACCTCCTAACAATACGAGCTGTGTCCAGGAGTACCGCTTTCTGAATCAAGCTCTTGATCCAGCCGCCTAACGCGAGCCTCCAGGTGTTGGTCGAGGCTCTTGGCTATTAAGCCATTGTCGACGGCGAGCCATCCATGGCTCGCTGTCCGCAAGCCAGCGCCTACGGTGGCCGGAAATCGGGATTGGAATCCCGGTGGTGGTTAGGGCGTGAGGACCGTTGCTTAACGCGATCGGCTGCGGCGGAACGTTACTGAAAAATCATAAAAACGTTGCTACTTGTACTTAACATGTAACGTTATGAGCGTAATGTACCTACGTAGCTTGAGTACTCCATGATCTTAATTTAAAATACTTTTGAGTCCGAAGGTTTGGCTCATCCGCTGTTCAAGCGAGTAAGGCATTTTATATTACATCCACTTTTCGAGCTCAATCAGGGTAGTGAGCATGCCCACTGTGCCCACAATGGTGTATATGCCATGGCCAGATCTTAGAAATTGATCACTTTATGATATGGCCAACTAAATCTGGCCGAATCGTTTTAAACGTCAAAGTTTGATGATATTTCAGTCCTCGTTTGGCCTACTTTATTTAGACCTTTTGTTATCATAGAAATCCTACATCAATGGTATGGCCAAACGAGGATTTACATATCATCAAATGATAACGTTTAAACAATCTGGCCAGTTTTAGTAGGCCATATCGTGAAGTGATCAACTCTAAGATCTGCCTACGATATATAAATCTGCTCCTGTTCGGGAAGATATGAGCTTTTTACAAAGTGATGCCAAGCATCAAGGCTAGCTCCATATTAGCCTTTGCGTATTTTTCGTATTCTCATATTCTAAATGTAGACACAAGCCTATTTTAACTTCTTAACATATGAAAAAAATATTTCACTTAACAAAAAGCAATGACGTCGTGGAATCCTTGACATTGACAGTTTCCTTACAGGGGTGAGTGGAGGGTGTTCAAATAAGGGCCCCACCTTCTTTTTGAACATTTTTAGGATTCTGTATCCCAAAGAGTAAAAACGGGTCCCTATTGCTAAGACTCCACCGTCCGTCTGTCTGACACCAGACTTTATCACATGAACCGTGACAGCTAGACAGTTGAAATTTTCACAGATGATGTATTTCTGTTGCCGCAATAACTAAAAACTGAATAAAGTAAACATTTAAGTGGGGTTCACATAAACGTAATTTATTTGCCGTTTTACTCGATATTAATTAAAAGTTATAATAAAGTAGGTATCTAATGTTGTATAGATAATGTTACGGAACCCTTCGTGATTCAGACTTAGTCGGTTTTTGTAAATAGTACCGTTTGTACAGAATCAAAAGTAATCTAAATGGTACATCGTGACGTGGTGATGTAACTATATTTGTCAAAAAAGAAATGTTCTGTAAAATAATGTGTTGGTCTTAATAGGTACCGTACATTTACAAATTAAATTAACTTCCTTTTTTCACAGAACTACTGTGTAGCAAGGAAGTGCCGCTGACTTCCAGTTCGGATGCTACAGTAGTCTCGTGCTGAGCTGGCTCGCGTGCTCATCAAAATAACTAAACGATCTCATGGCGGCGGAATTAACCAGTACGAAATAATGCGGGTTCAAGTGCGCGAGATGCCGATAGCCCCAGGTTATCGCTCACGCACACTAAACAGACATGTACACACACGCTGGCACGGCACACTTTCATCACGCACCGCTGCGTACTGCTCGCTCGCGCAGCCTCTTTTGCAGATCTTGTAGCTTGTTCCTGTTTTGAATTTCTGATACCTTTCTTTAGTGCATTAATATCTTCCTCCTATTTAAAGTGTCTTTTAGTTTCTTAGAGCCCTTGTTAGAGACAAACAAATACTAACAACTTTAAAAATTCGTGACATCACGTCGCGAGAATATTTCTGGTTTTGTTTCGTCGTTATTTAACACCGATTTCCAAAATTAGAGATATTACTTTTAATTACTTTAAAGTATTTATTTTTATTATTATTAGTGTTAAAGTAGTTGATTTTTTTTTCTAAATATTCTATCAAACCTAAATCAGTTCGATGGAATTATTCTCATTAGAACCATTTATATCTTTTTATCGTCATTGTATGCTTAACTAACTTAAAAGAGATATCAATGTTTTTCTGAAGTTTAGTACGCAATGTGTTGTTTTCTTCATTAGTTCCTTTTTATCAAGTGATACTATCTGAATGTAGGTAATAATTTTTTTTTAGATGCGATATCACCCAATGTGTAAACCACACATTGACTTCTTGACCAACATACCAAAATTGATAAAAATATTATATGTATACAATATTTTAGGGTATTCCTCAATGCCGCATATATACCATCAGTAGATGCATATTTTTTAAAAAATGGGACCATTCCAGATTGGTACATCATTTTAAGACGGATAAAATGTCCTAATCCTGCTTTTTAAACGTCGGTTAAAGACACCAAAAGACAGTTAAACTTTCGACTGCACATCAGTTCTTTTTTTTTGAGTTTGTGATGTCTCTTCTGGCCTTGAATGATCTTGTTTCAATCATTCTGCTTAGGCTTATCTGTCTATCGGATAGAGCACAACAGGAGTTACTAAATTACACAAGTCGAGTCTAGTGGCTGTAACTACTCGGCCACAAGCTCCTCGATCTTGTTTACTTCTGCTGTTGAACTCGACAACTCCATCCATTGTACTTGTTGCATGTGCAAGGTATTTTGTCAGGTGTCATGTTTCATTTCCGCGGTCCATTGTGACGTCTTGGCCAGATATTTCTATTGAATATTGAAAGTTAGAAAGAAATTCCTAGAAGTAGAGGTCTTATTGATAAACACACTCGTCTTAGTGTTTGTATTAGATGAGATCGTACGGGTGGTTGGAAAACGAAGGTTGGCCCGCCGTCGTGTTCGCATACCATGCAGCCATATGAAGTGCGCCGCGACTCGTAACTGCACGCTATATAAAAAACAAAAATAATCCATTCAAGTTAGGCTAAGAATCAGCTCTTCTAAATGTTTTTTTTTTTTTATGTAAAAACTGGCAGAATAGTCTTTTAATGTCTTTTTTTTCGGTGGGAAAATCATCCAATGACATCCCCCGTTCTTGGGCGGAGCGAGAGATAGTGTCAGACTTTTACTGGCTAAATACCCACTCCTGTTCCTTCGTTGTCTTTCATACCAGGGCCGAGTCTTCCTTTCCGAATCAGACCCTTGGCCCCAGTAGGCTTCGACCATGCTGGGCCCCTATGGTTGCTGACATCTCTTAGAGGCGCGTTTGGAATACTACGCACCGTCGACGACTTGGGCTCGGTCTGGACGGTTACCGGACGGTCAGACGGCGAGCTACCCGTTGCTCACCGTCCGTAAGCCAGCGCCTACGACGGCCGGAAATCGGGATCAGAATCCCGTCGGCAGGGGCACGGCGGGGGCCATTGCCTCGCACGTGCACGTGCGGCCTCCTCCTTTGTTAGCATTACTGCTGCGCAGAAGTAGGCGACCGTCTGCCACTCCTTGCTCCGGAGCATGGCCTGTACCAAGGCCCGGCGCAAGAGATCGCTGCCGTCAATCGCCCCCACGAGGACACGGCGGTGCTCTGCCCAGGCGGGGCATACCTCTACCGTATGCTCCACTATGCCCTCGGGGAAGTCCATACAATGGTGACACCCAGGTGTCGCTTCCACACGAATCCGGTGCAGGAACCTCCCGAACTTACCTTGTCCGGTGAGAACCGGCGTTATGCGGTAGGTAAAGACGCCGTGTTGCTTTTTCAGCCACTCCTCAAAGAGGGGACTTACTGCCATAATTATGGCGTGCCCAATCTTTCGCGTCTTTTAATGTCTAGAGTGGCAACACCGCTGTTATATTACACAACAACACAATAACAATACAACAACAACACAATACTATTCATACTGCATTCGTGAAATTCAGACTGATATGATTGTAGAATGGAGTTTGTTATTATGTTATAAAATCGTCAGGTGCCAGTTACTTTAAAAAACGCACCTAAGGGGTCCTTTCCTAAATTATTGCAAGATCGTATAATTTCCCCAATCGTTCTGAGTACTTAATCATAGTGGCGGCCTTAGAGGGTAGCGAGTATGGCAACTGCGTGGGGCCTCGCGCCTATGCTATCCTATCTTTACCACACCGTACCCTTTATATTAACAGTAAGATAATTAATATCTAATCAAGGTTATCGACAAAGCCCGAAGAATCATAAAATTTAAGTGGCAGTGGGCAGGGTACATTACTCGCAGAACAGGTCGTTGGGGTCGAAAGGTTCTGGAGTGGCAAGGCGTTGAAAGGCCTCCCACAAAGTGGACCGATGACCTGGTGAGGGCCGTGGGAATCCAATGAATGCAAGAAGCACGGGACCATTCATTGTAGCAAGCCATGGCGGAGCCTATGTCCAACAGTGGACAAAGACGTCCAGCCAAAATGATGTTGGAAGTATCTAATTTCTTAAATTTTGTGATGCGAGATCGGTTTTAAGCTCTTGCTATTTTCAAATGAAAATGATTTAGCTCGTTTACTAGATGTTTGAAAAGCATTACCAAATCATCATTTTCAAATCTGTGTGAATATTTTTTATGCATGGCTCCGTCCCTTTTGGTCGCTCACACGATTAAAATTTTGCCACGTCTTGGTAAGGTGCCCTGGCCTCATAACGGATAAGGCCACCCCAACATAAACATTCTCGATGCCTGTTAGTAATAAAGAAACAAGACGGTCACGATTTCAATGTGGAATTGAATCCACGATGGCGGTAGTACCACTGTAGAGTGTCGACTGTACCAACCTGTTTACATGTTGCTGATAGGCCCCTCCTCGCGCTCCAGACCAATGTCTCTCGGCTGTGAAAAATCAAGTGAACTATGAATGAACACAGAAAATTATTCGTCTTTTTCCTAATAAGGTTTTACACACTCGGTGGGCGAGTCCGAATCCCTCTTTGGCCGAATTTGAATATTGTTTCTTTTCTTGTTTGATTGACGAAGTGGTTAATTAATACATTGTAATTTAAATAAAACATACTCTGTAAAAGTCTCGCATTGTTCTCGAGCGGTGGGTTCCTTTATCAAAATGCCGCAACCAAGTAGTGGTTTACCATTAACGAAGTAATCGGCTCTTGCACGGCGACTCGCTGGGCTACTTGAAGAAGCTGGGAGTCTTTGAAGAGGCAATAATAGCGATGTTTCGAATGTAACGTAGAATAACGAAATCATTTTGAGTTGATTAGGCCCGTCATCTAATATTCTTCTTGACATTTCGAAGCTAAAAGTTATAAAGTAGGTATGCGAGTAAGTAGCCAGCGCGCCCATGGGGTGCGGTTGCGTGAGCGTTGAGCTGCGTGGAGTCCGCTCGGGAGGACAGCACGTATCCTTAATCTGCGGTATTTGTTATGATCTTTACGACTAGGTACTTATGTAAATGTATAAAAGGAGAAACAACTGATTGATATATCAACGCATAGTCGAAACTACTTGGTCTAGGATCGTGAAATATTGCACAAGACTTCCTTTTGTGATGTAGACGAGCACTAAAGGGGTTTTTAAAAATTCGGGAGTGAAAAGGGGGAATTTCTAAAACTAAGTTTCCTTAGTTCGTTAAGACTATAAACTTCAAACTTGGCATAAATTCTAATCTAAATGAATGACAAAAACTGTGATTAGTTTTTCAAAAATAACGTCAATTTTTGTTTTTTTTTGAATCGCACTTGTTTATTAAGAGTCTATTCATTCCAGCCTACGGTTTAAGAGGTGTTAAAGTTTATATGAAAACATTCTCGCGGACGAAGTCGTCGGCAAAGTGTTAGTCTGATAAATTATTAAAACTCAGATCAGTTATATTTGTTGTGAAATTCCTGAAAAAGTGACCGAGTGTGCGAAATGAGTGAGTCAACGCCAGCTGGTCGCGCCAAGTAAACACCATTGTCAACGCTATCGGCGTTCATGCAACCTCCCACCGACAGGCTCTGAAATATTCTGATGTTATGATTTGCGATAAGGAGTAATTTTCTACTCTTTGTGTGGAAATCTCTGAACTAAATAAGATAACATCTCGGCTGTAGTCTGTGAAGGCGCTCCTGCCCTGGTGGCGCACTTCACAAGTAATGTTCAAGTCCTATGAGGGCAGGGGCGAGACTGTTGCTATCAACTGCTCAACAGCTACGAGTCAGGAAATGTGCTATAATATTTACACATTTTTTTATTTATTTGCGAAAATAAACAGTTATACATTCAAATCTTTCACTAAGTTATAAATAAAAAGAAGTTATAAATGTATAACCTACGAGATTTTCAACATACTAAAAGTTATACTTAACAGTGCCATATTCTAAGCTGTTAAAACAGAAAAGAAGATAAAAATAAACTTATACATAGACAGGCATGTAATTAAAAGGGAAATGTACAGGGAGAATCTGTAAATATTAAAGTAACTATTATAGTTTATAGTTATTTTGTAAATAAGCTTTCAAAGGTTTTGAGCAGAAACAAAAAAAAAGTCAATGTCTTCAAAGATTATATTGATAAAATAAGTAAGGCGGCGAAAGGGTGCTCGTAAGCATGCGTGTGTACGACAAGAACTTACTGCAAATAAAGATTGCGATTATCGCGACTTTCTTTAGTCTGCCTCAACCCTTTCAACCAATCACACTTAAAACTTTCCTCATGACATATTGCAAATTGAATCTGGAATGATATGGATATCTGGGATGACCTTAAAAGTATACTTAGAGCAAAAAATCCAGCTTTACAAATTGAATCTCTTGGAGGCGCCTCCAAGAGTTTCAATTTGTCATTGACGTAGAATGGGATGTTATACCGTAAGGTTTCATGGTAAAATTAATACGGTCCATAAAAATCAATTAAGAGCTGTAATTAAGGCTAAGCGGGGGAATAAAATTTATTAATAAACATCCAGTTGGATTCCATACAAAATTCCGGTAGTTAGTGCCACTTCCAGACTTGCTTTCATCCAACCCTTTTTGTGGTCCAAAATTTGATCTTTTTATGTAATTAAACAGTATTCTAGCTTCCGTTTTCTTCTATCAGAGTTTTTTTTTGGAAATTCAATCTTTAAGGGGTGTAAAACAGGAATTTCATTCGTATGCAATATCATATTCCAAGTGTTTCCAATTCTTGAAAGTTAGCACAAATAGTATCTAAACTGAATGAGTAATATGGATTGTTATTTTTATTTTTTAAAACTATCCCCATAAGACGATTAAGGTTGTGTTAATGATTGTATGGAGGATTCTTATTTCTGGGGTTAATAAACTTGAAACTTTATACAAATCCTAACTTAAAAAAAATGTAAATGAATAATAAAGAATATATAATAGGGTAGTTTCGAAAAACTAATAATGATTTATTAGTTTATCGAAACTAACCTCAAAAGACGGTTTAGGGTGTGTTAAAGTTGTTATGAAAACATACTCGCGAACAAAGTTGCAGGCAAAGTGCTAGTGTTATCCAACAAACTGGTAGTAGTTGCTAACAAATTCCAGATGGAAAAATACAAATTATTTTAGCCTATGCGGGGATTGAACCCAGGACCAGAGAAATGGCTCCAAAAGTGAGGTCCAGCATTTTTCTTATGATTCATAATAATCTACATGTACCAATAAATTAAATTCTTGAACAATGCTTTCATACACAGTAATGTGTATTTTATTATTTTCTTTCATACTAAACATGCAAGAAAAAATTATGTAAAATATTAAACTTCAAGAAAATTTCCTTTGACAGCAAACATTATACCGTGATCTGCTATATTTTTATCCAACTTAATTTATATCCAATATTAATTATTATACAAACTGTGAACACCTGTAATTGACATAATATTTGCACTGAACTAAACTACTGTCTGTACATTTAGCTAATAGTACAGTCGTTTTTTGTAAAATATGTCATTGGTGTTACTAATAAATAAATAAATAAATCTGATAAGAAAAGCCTACAATAGGCACCGAAAAGCCTCATGAGGTCCGCGTTAGTATATTTGTAAGCCCCGGTAATCCCCGGGGGAAAGTTGCGCCGAGCAAAAGACTTCAACGCGCGCTTGAATGTGATATGCGTTGACTACCCACTAAATATTAAGTTAACCATTATGTGTAACATAAGCGAGGTGGACTCAAAACCGGGATTTAAATAAGTATAAACAAGAGATGCTTATTTTACTGGTGCCTCTGAAATGATTGTTCTCATGGTGAATTATTATTTACTTGATTGATTTAGAGATTCCAACATATTGCAGGTTGCTTATCGCAACCTCATTTCAATTATTACTAGTAGGAGCGCACAAAGAAAGCCTTATTAAGGTAGGGTTTTAATGTCACCTCACAACAACATGGTTCTGCATAATTTGTTTTGATATTGTGTATGAATGGGTACTCGTGAGTGATTACGTGATGATGTTAGCGGCACAGCGTGCTCGTATAACCTAGTTGTCGGCTTTGTTTACAAGCGGCGTGCGACACGTGCACTCTTATGTACACAAGACATGCGCTCGGCACTCGGCGCTCGGCGCGCAGCTAGCGGCAAGCGGCGGCGAGAGTGATCGCGTTGAGCGGCTGTTATGTCACCGCAATTAAAAACTATGTATTGCGTGCTCGGAAGTACGGCGTGGGGGGGCGAGCGGCGGGGCGGTCCCGCGCGCCGCGCCGCTCGCCAGTCGCGCGCCGCACGCCGCCGCGCTCGCACGCAGCGTCCTCGCGCCCGCCGCGATGAGTGAGCACTGAGCGAGTGCGTCCCCGAACGCCTCGACTCGACCCCATGGAGTACCAGCATCAGCCCATCCAGCCGCTGGGCCCGCCCGCGCCGCCCCCGCAGCTGCTGCCACCCGCGCCGCCACCGCCACTGCCCTCGCTGCCGCAGCTACAGCACGGTCACGCTCAGGACGACGACCGCTGGAACCAGTACCACATCTGGAGACAACACGTCTTCGTCAACGGTCAGTGGCTCTCCTCGCCGATAGTCAACCGGTTTGACCTGGCACCAGCACCAGGAAGCGCGCGCGCACTTTCTCTGGCGACACTCACTCAGATTCGTGATTGATGCTGCCCCGAGCCCGAGCGCCGCCGGCCGTGAGAGAGCCGTGAAAAAAAGAGAAAGTGCGCGAGCGCCGATATCAACCAAATTTTTCGGTCGATTGAGAGTTCTTTGTTTCGGCCGCGGGGCCTTTCACCCGCTGCCCTCATCTCTCCTCTCCTCGGCTCCTCGATTGCGCTGCTCGTCGCGGACACGAGTAGTTTTTGTTTTTGGTCGCGGGTCACCGTCTGCTGATAATGTGCGATAACACGAGGTGATCAGCGAGGCCCCGTCTCGCATCACAACCACCCACACTTCTACGAGTACCCACATTTTTTAAATATTTTCTGTGTCCAAAGACTGTGTCTTCCGAGAAGTGCTGTGGTCCAGGAAGCGCGCTCGCGCACGTGTCGCGTCTTGTGTCGCTGTCTGTTATCGCATTAGGCACGTGTATTTGTATCGCATTCCGAGAGCGGGACGCCGATCGATATCATAATATACGATTTATACTGTGTTGTCCGTCATTCAGTACTTGTACGGCACCGCTGCTGAGCATAGCTTAATGTTTGTGTGGGTGGTGGAGGCTCTTCGACCTTAAACTCGATTAGTTCGGAAGGAAGCCCCGGGTGCGCACTGACCGGAATCCTGCGCTAATGCCATTACTATACTTTCTTGCTAAACTTATACAAAAAGTCATTATTAAAAAACATCCCTCTGCGGACGTTAGCCAGCACTAATACAACTGTAGGTTCTGCGTCTGAAGAGATTGCATTCTTTGCTTGGTTTCTCGAGTGCTGCGTATTTTGTTGTTAGCTCATGGACACTAGTTTGAAATCGTATCCAATAATTGGATCGAAGACAACTTTCGAATAAAGTGGAGAAAAAGGAGCGTGTGCAAAAAATCACAGTGCCTCTTTTTAGTAACCAATGACCGCATTTTTCTCGCCTGATTTGTATGTCTGTAACTGGTATATATGTAAAAGGGATGCAACTCAACATACATTTTCACTGTTTTTCATACAACTGCGCGATTATGACGTAATTACACATTTTTCATTAAATATTTTGGAAACACAGTATCTTATGGATATTATCTAGGCTTCTATTCATCATCATCGTCATAGTCTTCCTGCCCTTGTCCCGTTTTATTTGGGGTTAACGCAACACGTTATTTTCTTTCATTCTGTCCTATCACTCGCCACGCTATCATTAACTCCCCTTTCTTTCATATCACTTCTATTGAAATCAATTTATAAATTTGTGTAAAATTAATCTAGTAAAAACCTATGAAAATCTGCTATTTTGCATGAACTTTGACACTTCATAATTTACTCAAAAATTAAGAAAGTCAAAAAAGTAGCCTTGCAAATTTAACCAAGATTTTAAATGACGAATTTTTTTTTCAAAAACATTTAATAGTTTAAAAAACACGTAATTCCTGGTACAAGATTTATGAAAATTTTCGAGTAAATCACGGAATTACCGAATGCCAACAGAGTTTTCAGGCGTTCTCTCTTTTTGCGCGTTTCTTTTCCGGCAATCATCGCGTTGGATTGCGTTAGATGAAGTAACAAGCATTTAAACCATGCTCGATGTTGGCGATAGGCGAGTGAAAAAGGACCCTTTTAAGAAAAGAATTTGACATCACCATAATTTGGTGTCAAAGAAGTAAGAAAATCGAAATTTAACCAACCTTTTTCAAGAACGATACGTTTGTAAGTGAAAGTGTGTGTGACAGGGACCATTTTGGTTACGAACAAAGGCTTTTTAAAAAGCCTTTTCGTTATAATGTTACACTCTGAACGGCTTATCTTATACGAAGGGGTTATAAGTTGGGGGGGGGGGGGGCTCCAACCCTGTCATACATGGTGAACCCTTAAAACCAGATATTTCGTAGGGGTTACTCTTATTCAGTGAACGAGTAAGTTAATCCTTTTATATCCTTGAAATTATTTTGAAAGATTGACTGGCCCATTTAAGGTATAAGGTTTTTCAGTTGGATTAGAATCCTTGGATAAATTAACCTCGAAATGTTTTAGATGGGATAACCGTTCAGTCGGTAATCTGTAGGATCAGGTTAATCAACTCAGAGTTTTCGTTATAATTTTGTTTCCACTTCACTGGGTTAACCTTATAAGACGATAAAAGCTGTTCAGTAAGGGTAGTCTAATAAATGACTTTCTGACTGACAGCGTTCAAACGAGTACCTTTCAAGTGAAGGAGGTACCACTTCGATACTTATAAAATGCACTAATATATTACAAACACGACTTGAGTGCAACAGTTAAACTATTATTGTGCCACAGTGAGCCGCTCCTGTGAGGCGTTACACGCTTCTTTATAATAGACTAATTGAAAAAGTTGTGTAATTATATTGTTGAGATTATGTTTGTTTAAAAATATTTCTGTTAATAATGAATCCAATCGTGCTTCATCGACTTTCAAACGTCAACAGAACATTACTTTTGAAGCCTTTTTGCTATTAGTATCTATCAAGCTAATTATAAATAGGTTTATTAGGAAAATATTAAGTTGGAAATAAAGTTGCAGGCATGCATATAAAGTATATTGAGCTCATACATTAGGAACCCCTAAAGAAAAAAAAACTTAGTCTCTAAATGTCATCTCGTGAAAGATTGACCTAAATTGATTTTTTGGACAAAGGAAATATTCAGTAGCCATTGTGACTTTTGGAGGAGGGTGTCGGCACTCTTAACATTCCAAAATAGCGTGAAACACTTAGCGGTTGTTGTGATTTGCTATCATTACTGACGTTTGTTTGACAACATCTCGATGTTTTTCATCATTTAAGAAGTTTAGTTTTTTCATTAATTCTTGTGCCACGACAATCTCATCTCACACATCGAACATTCGACCTCGAACGAAAAATTCCACATTTTTCAAATACAGGATTTCAAGAAAAGGTTTAAAAGTTTATACTAGCTATGGACCACAATGGGGTCTCATGATTCTGAAAGATGAGGCTGTAGCTGGCGGTAGGGTGTATGCTCGGGGGCGGTAGCCCGTAGCAGCTGCGACCGCCACAACTTTACTGGATTTTCAACTTCATCACTTCGGCTATGCTGCGTGTTTCAGCTACGATTTAAAATGTATCTATGCATTATAAAGCTGTCGATATAATCCAGTTAGTAAAGCTTTATTATAATATTATCTGCGAATTATGTGCTAGTTATTTAGGGATATGCAGTTTAAGACGCCACTCGTCTGATCCTTCTCTGCTGACGCTCGCGTGCTCTTGACACTGCTCAGTTGTCACTGTGCTGCAACGTGGTCATCACTGCTTAAGCAATAACGCTCTCAGTACAACACTTCACTAGATACAATATTTTGCCGAGTAAGACCTAACCCAAACCCCGAGTTACGCTAACTTGTATCAACTGAAATTCGTTACATTTAGCTTAGGTAACAAAGTAGTTTAAAGGTTCCCGTCCTCCAATATGATTTTAATATTGTTTTTTATCTCTCAATGGTTTTAAAAGCATCAAATCTTCGTTTCCGTATACCAATCTTATTCAAAGTCAAAATGAGTACGTATTGATTCAAAACAAAAAGTAACCAGTTACAGAACTGTGTAATTGTTACCTTAACAACTCTGATATTGATGGCTCCAGTATGAGGCGCTGGAGCATATGAGCCTTGCTCACCAGGAGACAGCGTGGGGGCGCGGGGCGAGGCGAGCGGGTGGAGCGGAGCAAGCGCGTCATCGCTCCGAGGTATCTTTTTTGATCAATTCGAGCGTGGCCGCACACTTTCACTCAGAATATTTGGGAAAAAGTGGCGACCTTTTCGCGACTTTCTCCTCGCCCCGCGCCGCGGCCCCGCGACCCGCGCGCCCCTCCGCATCGCCCAGCACGTGCACTCTTCCGCGTGCGCGTGGGCACCGACTACTTTTACTTTTAAAACTTAACAATGTCCTTCCAAACGATAGCGTCTATGTTAAAAATTAAACTATCATGGTCATTTTTAGTACAAGTACTTCAAGTGCCATACTTGAAGTCACAAGAGTGTGGTTTTGGCACTCTGACTTCTCTTTAGGCGTTGTGAAAGGTTTGTTCATAATTTATTTGTTGGGCTGAGTAAACTACACATTTCTTGAAGACAAATAGTATGTGATTATGGAGTATTATGTATGTTTTTCTGTTAATGAGTGTAATAATGCACTAACTTTACCAATAATATCATAGATTGTTAGAATGAAGAAAAAACGTTGTTAGGTGGTCAATTACGAATGGTGCTCGTTAGGATATAATCAGAGGCGCGAGGTAAGTGCTGTCGTAGGCGACAATGTGATTGTACGATTTGCGGGTGTTATGACTGCTATCATATTAATTATTACTGAAGGCACGCTAACTCATGTGCATAAAGTTACTAATTGGTCACCTGTTGCGTAACAGTACCAGCAACTGGTAAATACGCGAGTGTGTCGTTGGAGCAGAGCGGCCCCTTTCCCCCGACCACCGCCACCCGCGCAGGCTTCATGGCGAGAGTAAAAGTAATCTTCCGGAGTATTTCCGCATGCCCCCCCTCCGCCCCCCGCTCGTATAACACTGCGCGCGCTCGCGCCGACACCTTCCGACTTTTACTTTTCTGCGCACATATGCGCGCGCGCCGCACGTTCCACCGATCACGATTGCCTCTAAGTTAACCCTTTGTCGACAGTCTCTGACCATTTTGGTTACTTTATATAATGATTTTATTTCTTTGACATAACGTATGTATAGTCAAGCAGTAACGAGTTACAGTACCTATATAATATGTACATTTTATTACTATTTATAAAATGCAAAATATTACTTAATAATTTTATTTGTAAATTCGCCTATGCGAATTTGTGAATAATTAAACTAGCACTGTCGGTAGCTACGGTACCTCTTTTAACTGTTCTGTGGTACTTACCTATATAAAATACAGTTCATAGTTGTTCGTCCTAACCTAACAAATGACTATAGAATTATCAAGATAGGACAGCACCACAGCAGTATGTTACTTTCGGTGCATGCTAGATGCTGGATTAATAATATTGTTTCGTGGCGCGAACGTCTCGACATGAAACTAAGAAATCAGAAACGTTTATTTCAAATAGACCAATTACAGGCACTTTTGAATTGTCAGAATGTCGGTCAGTCAAAAAAAAATACAAGTGAAGCTAAATTGTACGTTCCGAAAATATTAATCTCTTCTCATGCTGTACACTCCTGATAAAGCAGTCGTGGTCGTTATGATGTATCTCGCTTAGTTCTGTGTGCGCTATTCTACTACTTCTTCTTAGTACTAATTAAAAAGTTAAAAATATTTTGTCTACACTATTGAAAGTTGTCTAGAATATATATACTTTATTTTATTTTATTTTATTACTATTAGGAAAACGTACAGCTACTTGTTACATTAAAAACTTAAATTAGGTAAAAAACACTGCCATTTACAAGTTTTCACTTATACCAATGTGAGTAAAACTAAGATGACAACAGCATAGAGTTAACGCGAGAGCGCTCATACCCTACAAAAAAAAAGAAAATATAAGTCATTGTTCAATTTGTAACAAAAAAAGCTATCGGCTAAAGTTTTCTTTACTTTTTAAAACTGGTTATAAACAAATCAAGGTCGACATCCTGACACACCGTATTAAAAGTACGACAATCTCTTATTAAATATGAGTTTTTGCGATAGTTTGTTGAAACTATAGGAATATGAAGGAGACTCAATTTGCGGCGAAGCGCACACGAATTAGGTACTCGAAGTCCAACCTTGCTCACCAGCTTAGGAATGTCAGTAGATCCATTCATGACGTTAAATAAGAAAGCGAAATCTGCAATTTTTCTTAGTTCATGTAGGGGCAGAATATGAAACTTTTTACACCGACTCACATAATTAGGAAGAAAGGTGTTTGAGCGATGTTGATCTGTTTGCTTTCAAGGCGATTGACATAAATATTATAATTGAGATTCCAAATTTGAGAAGCATGTTCAAGGAGGCTACGGACAAATATATATAAATACAATAAGATGAGTCAAGTCGCGTACTCATCCGTCCGCGTAGACGAGTGTGAGTGTTCGAGGATGTCCGCACCATGTATGTCTGTTATACCTATTATTGGTGTCCCCATCATGCGGACAACGGTACGTCATAAAATTTCCTTACAGTTGTCCCCTTCACTTAAATATGGGCAAAAGATACAACGGACAGTTAAGATTTAACATATCGTTGTCAACTTTAAACTTTTATTTAATTTTTAAACCTTAATCCCTATTTAATGGGAACGCACATATTAGGACAACGGGTATACACGCTCTGGTCAATTCCTATCGCTTTGGCAAACAAACAACTGAGTTAAATCCACACGAAAACCAAGCTCTCCTAAGCCCTCTTCGATAACCAAAATTAATTTATAACGTTTCCACTCTTGGGGAACATTCATCTTCTCAAATTGAGGCACGGTCGAAGTTGGTGGAAATAACATACTCGATTTTCTTATTCATAATCATGAAACCATCATTGTTTTCTCACAAAATTTCCCTTTAAAATTTTTAAAGCAGCAGATCCTCATCGATTGTTTTTAGTCAATCAATAGCGGCTATGGCTGTCCTCGGCTGCAAATGGACTTCTCTCAAGCTCAAGCGATACAATACAGCTGTACCAAAACAGCCAGTCCTTCGCTTTTTTCATTCCAATGATTCGTTTTAGCAAAACGTTATTCTGCCGCTTTTTCAAGCACTTAGTATTGCTGTGTTACTGTTTGGAGGGTTTATTATAGTATCAAAGGTATTTTTGACAGTGTAAATGCTTTCAAGTACCTCAGAGATGTATTCAAAGTGGTAATAAAAATGTCTAGAGTCGGCAGAAACTACAACGTAACAGGTGAACTAGTTTTTGTTTTGTCATGCGATTGCATACTCGTAAGCTACAGTTGGAGTGGATAACTAAAAGGGTGTTCGAATTAAAACCAATAAAATCTCGTAAGACTGGTCATACACGGTGATCTAGTTACCCATAACATGAATACTTTCAGTGGGTCATCGGAACTTTACCGTTTTGTAATAAAACACACGTAAAGTTCGACTGTGTTTTGGCAGTCACAATTGATTCATACCTGACCTGCTAACTCCTTTGCACGAGCGCAGGTATACGACGAGGGACAACAAATAACAGCACGTAACCGTCTACTCCTGACTTAGTTGGAACCTATGTGTGACACTCCCCCAAGTCATTACATTACGACGGCGCTTCATCATTACGAAGATGATACTACAAATTGTATTGTATGTTTAAGACAGCACAAATGCGTCACTTTATATTTTTAAATTACAACTTTCTCATTCACTTTCGCTCAATTCACACGTTTACGAAAATGATCGCGCGTCGCCGGAAAACGTTGGCTTTCTCCGTTGCGCAAGAGCAGCAGCCACTTCCCGCTCGGTGGCCCCCGCCCCCCGGGGGCCACCTCCCCACCGTGGCCCCACCCCGTCCCGCGCACCCCCGCAGTCGTCGCTCACGGCACTCCTCACCTATTTTCCGAGTAGGAAATGAGTTTGTTGCGCAAGAGCTGCTTTCCACCGGCGCCCGCGCAGCATTCCGATAGCGACGCGCCGACACTGCTTCATGACGTCACGTACAATATATCCTGGTTGGCACCAGTCTGCTTCACAAACACACTGATAGCTCATTAGCTCGTCGGCAGGCTCTTGTCGGTCGTTACTGCCCAAGTTTCTTACCAGCAGATCTTTTCTGAAAAGATGCGGGTAATGTAAAGAGCCCTGTTATATTAAACATTAGCATGGAGAGTAGGTAATTTGGAGGCGCGTTACTTTCTACCGACCGTATCGGAAGAAAGTGAGAGTGCAAGCGTCACCGGCTCACCGGGCGCGCAGCTAGCCGGTTCCGACACTTTCTCTGATTGCGCGACACGTGCCGAATTCTGTACATCCTGACCACACCAACTTTATTACAACAACGTCATGGAATACTTTCAATCGCTTCAACTGCCGGCTCGAACTGGTAAAGTGGCTACAGGGCGTTATTGCACTAAATGTATCTAATGTTGTAATAGAAACAGTTCGGTTTTACTTTCTCTAGGTGCGATGAAAGTAAGAGCGGGTTCACCTCCGGCCGCGGCGTCTCTCTCAATATTGCCCGTTGTGCCGTTCATTTGCATGAACTCCCATGATTTCGTCAAGTATGTATCGCAATGTAGGACCTGTAGCCGTGCAGTCATTATGCTGCACTTTTTTTCCGTCAGTAATGAAAGATGACCACCCACTGCAAGTAAGGAAGCTTCTGATAAATATAACTTTGTATGTAGATCAAGTAAAAAAACAATACTAATGCCATTTTAGATCCGTTAAACCCACTGCGAATCGTTATTTGAGTCTATCTGAGATTTTTTCATGTTCTCAGGTTACGACTATTTCGTCTAACTAATTTAATATTATTGTTTTGTAGGAAATGCATAATCTAGTATAGGATCCTGAAAATGTATGTGTGGTGGGTGGCACATACCCAATGACGTGTCTGTATCAAAATTTCGACCGAGTTGCACACGAAAATATCTGACACAAGTATTTCGTTTGCTTACAAAATGTTACTACAATATTATAAAACATGCCTCTCTAAAATATTTAGTTTCATTTTAAGTTTAACGAAGATCTGTAATTTAGTAAATTTTATTTAATTTATTGCTTATTTTCAGCAGTCACTTGACCTTACGATAACATAATACATGAATTTTATTTAAAGCTATGAGTGGTCTTAAAGGTTTATATACATGAATAACAATACCTACAATGTAGAAAATACTTAATTAACGATATAATACACTAAAAAAAGTGAGTGAGTAAAAAAATTGCTAGTAATGTACCCAAAGGACTAGTGATATTGCTATACTGTCAAATTAAATCATTTGTTTAAATCAACCATCAATTGCCAACAAGCACTTTTCAATTGTCAAGAAGTCAGGTCTGTCAGAAAATTATGCTAATTGCACATTCTAAAGCGTCTAAATTTCTATAGAGATTAATGTGAAAGAAATATGTTAAATTACAAATATCTTGTTTACATAGGAGTATTTTTAGTTACTTTTATTATTTGAGAACAAAATAAATAAGGCAAAAAAACAATCGGCAGTTGAGTGGCAATTCCTAACCTCTAAAGATAAAGAAAATCTATACGTTACTGTATTAGTGTGATTGATACAATACACTGTTCAAGACGGACAGTATTTCTTGAATAGTATTAAATAAATAAAAAATATAGAACACACATGACACACAGACATTATGCCCTAATGTTTCAAGCTGCTAAATGTCTTTACTGCGCTCACAACGCAATGTCGTGATCTGTGTGCCATATTAATGCCCACCAGACAATACACAACTCTTTAGTAAAGTCACTCCATACACGTAACCAAAGTCACCTAAGTAAATGATTCAATTACTTTTTCATTACGATTTCTAACTCAATTTCAACCAAAAACAAAACTATATTTATCAGGTTATATGAAAATTTAAAACTTGTAGCTGTAAAAAAAAGTATCTTTGTTTAGAGGCATTTAGGTTGCATCGAGAAAATTAGTTTTTTTAAAGCCGATACCTTTTTATCCTAGAACAAAGCTATAATGCTGCAGACCCAGCGTTAGCCCAATATGGAGCTGATTTACACTAACACTTTGCCAGTCACAGTGTGGGTTGTCATACAAAATATTGACGTGGAACAGCAAGACTGCTGCTGGCTGCTGAGATGAGTGAAGCGATGTCGTAAGGCACAAATACTTTGGCATTACTTATATATTATGACTATCAGAAGGAGTTAAAAACCTCCAGAACGTTTGATTTGACTCAAAATCAGCTATTGTTATAACTACTTTTGATTCTTTCACATCAAACCTTTAAATTCTGGCATATCTTCGTCGCTTTGCAGGCCTCCGTATCAAACTGTTGTTAATACATTAAATGTAATGAGACAAGATCGATCAGTATAAAAAGTAGATAGAGAGATATGCGCTTTATTGTACACCAATAATAAAAATTACAATAAGAACTTAAAATTAATAAATCAAATGTTTTTATTTCACACCTGCCTACTATAGTGTATACTATAAGTGCCCATTATAAAATGTCAGAAGTTAGTGCACAGTTCCAAATTGGTCGTTTCCTATGGAGAAGAACCGTTATTAAAAACTTGTTGTTCTTACAATATGTTCATATTATAGTATTAGTAGATATTATGTCTTAAAAAAAGGAACAACCTGTATCAGTCTCAATACATTCCTTAAATATTTTGTAAATAGATAAGCGGTTAGCTTGGTCTCTGGTGCGATGTTACGTACGGTCAATTTTGCGTCTTATTTACTTATACCCTCTATTTTGTGTTTTAGTTAGGCAAAATCTTGTGTCGATGATTATGATGCACGGTAAAACTCTAATGAGTTTATGATTTGCATCATCTGTATTGTACCTATTACTTGTATAAATTTTGAAACAAATAAATGAAAAAAAAAAAATGTACATTTATTATGTAAATTTGTGACTTGTTCCGCACGATAAAATGATTTTCTTTCTTTCTTCTTTCTTTCATTCAGGACAGTGTAGACCAGTCAATATTGTACTCAAAAGTATAATAAAAATCGTGGAGTAATCTAAGAATAGGGTGTCACAATGGGTGGTCTTATCGGTAGTAGTCGATATGTTTACGATGCATCAGTAGTAGAACTGTAGTGGGGCGCTGCACGCTGCGCGCTGCTTGTGTAAGAGGGGAGGGGGTGTGCGTGCGTGCGAGGAAAGCGTGGCGCGCGCGCTCGTAACCGCACTGGGTTACTTCCCGCTTCCTACCGCTTTTTGTGGAGGAAGCTGCAGCGCAGCGCGGCTAGCGAACCATTCCCACGATCACTATTGTGTCACTGTGTAGATGCGAAACAACCACTACGTTGCTTGCATAGATGCTTTTTCTTCTTCAATGCACTATGTAGTGCAATGCTGAATTTCTTCTTCGATTACATAAGAATCATTAAGGGGCTGACAATTTCTTGCAAATGAACGTAATACCTACATTACTTGTCTACATCAATAGACACTTCGGCAGTATCAGAAGTAACCGTAGTGTTTTGATGCGCGTCATTCGTTAGCATTACTTTACATGACTTAGGTTGCTGTCACTTTACGGCCTAAATCACATTATGGCATCGATTTGCATTTAAATTGTTTTTTTTTTCTTTTTATTTAGTTCAGATTAAAATAGCGGTTCAGGTATAGGTTCTGGGACTACGGAAAATATAGTTCTAGAATAATACTTTTATTTAAAAAAAAAGTCTTGGTAGAAATGAGTACAACCTTACCATTAACTTTGACTTTAGTTTCCCGTAATAATGTAAATACGTCGGTTCAATTGTTTTAGAATTCTAATAATTTAGCTTATTAGTGAGTAAATTGATAAAATGCTTCATATCTATACAGTGTGGAAAATTAAATTGGGCCCTGGGGGGAAACTACCTTAAGTCTTTAAGTTAGCTCATTTTCCTTTAAAGAGTCATTCCTTCATTTTTAAAAAGAAACAAAACTGCATTCAAAATTTTTTTTAAAGTCGCTTGCCTCAACCGGGACTCAAACCAACTAAAATTAATAAAAAAACACTCGATATTTTATTATACTGATTAATAGGATAAAATTTCTCTACCAAACATTTGATCTTACTCTCGTATGTCGTACAAGATATACATGAAGAATATCTATTTAGTACACAAGTTCTTTAATGAACATCTAGTACTTACCGTTCACTTCCAACAAGTGAAAGACATTTAACAGTTCTCTTATCTCTCCAACTCCAACATTCTTTCCAACAGACTTTGTATGAAGTACACGCTTGCTAATTTATCTCTAAATACCTTTACACAATTCTGAAAAACATTTAAAAATGAGTAACCCAGTTTGCCCTTGTTGAAATCTTCGATAAGAAAATCGTTAAATGGTAATAATGCCTCTATGCACATTTCCTTCTTACATGATAGGAGGCGTTCTGTGGAAAAGTTTAAAAATGGAATGTTTGACTTTGTTTGCAATTCGGGACAGCAATTTTAAAATTTGAACGAATATTTGGAACATTTTTATTTCTAAGACCAAATATTTGTTAATTATCAATGAACAAATTGATAATAAAATAAAGTTAATGTTAGATTTTACGACCATTTTTATTTTGAAGACCTAATATTTGTTAGAGAAATTTTATCCTGAATAATAATAATCCTGTCGATTAGTACAATAAACTAGCGAGTGTTTGTTTTTTTAAATCTTAGTAGTGTCGAGTCCCGGGTTAAGTAAGCGAGTTTTAGAAAATCTTTGAATGCAGTTTTATTTCTTTTTAAAAATAAAGGAATGTCTCTTTTAAGTAAAATGAGCCAACTTAAGGATTTAAGGTAGTTTCCCTCCAGGGCCCGACTTATTTTTCCACACTGTATAAATAAAAATAAATAGCTGTTCTATAGTCTTGCTAAAACTCGAGAACGGCTGGACCGATTTGGCTAATTTTCGTCTTGAAATATTCGAGATAGTCCAGGGAAGGTTTAAACATGAGAAAAAATGAAAAAAAAAACGAAAAGAAATCCGAATACAACGCCATCTCTAATTAAAATATCATTTTAAAATGAATTATGCTGTTCTGGTAATGCCAGTAAATGACGTTGTCCTTACTATTAGGAGGTACGAAGTTCGCCGGGTCAGCTAGTTTGGTAACACAGATAGGTAATTGTATTTTGTTTAGAGTCCCTTAATCAAAGCGTGTTTAGTAACAAGTTTGGTGAAGAACAAATAAGTGGAGAAATAAAATTACAATTGGTCATATCGGACGTGTATGAAAACACGTAAATAGTTTAAAGCTAGATGTAGAAAAGTAAGTAGGCACGTGTTAGTTCGGACCATTGGCAAATCTAATGTCAGCTATACATAGGTACGGTAATTAAATATGTATGTGTATAGTCGTGACGTGTTGACATGGACAGGTATTATTATCTCGTGATGCTACAAGCACGGCAGCGCTCGGGCCGCGCTCTGTCGACTCGTCGTGGTGGCCGCGCGCCGCGTTCTATGTAAATGCGCCAGCTCGCCTTGAGAGGCCGCGCACACCGGCACTGCAGCCTCTAATACATCTGCCGCTACATACACTTGTCTGCCGATATCATGCATCTGTGCGCCATTAGGCTCGCGGTTCAGTTTCTAGTTCAGACAAGCTAGCCAAAAAAGCAGGCCTAATTAAAACAAGTCATAATAGGTAATGACTTGGAACTCCAAGTCACCATCATTCATAAATAGCGGGGTTGTGAAGTTCCTGCTGTGTGGCTGGCTGCGGCGCGCGCATCGCCTCGCTCGCGCGGTCACGCGGCGGGGCGCGTGCCACTCCGCCCGCTCACCCCGCACGCGCTCGCGTGACCTGCAACGTGACCACCCTCCGGCCTTCGCTGCTAGATCAGCTTCTATAAATTTATCCCATGTTCACGTGGCCCTCCCGAGCACGTAATTGCCACTATACCTGTCGAATGCGTGAGGAACTAGCTCAACGTTACTCGTTACATATAAATTAGAGTAAAAAATCATCATTCGTATTGTTTTGACTGATTATTTTGATATGACGAGTGTTAGTAATCCTGAAAATCGAAACCTCCTCCGAAAATGGTTATAAAATATTAATGGGAGTAATAACTTCTCGTACGAGCAGTGCACCGTAGCTACCAGCAGCATCGGTTTATCTAGCGGTCGTATGAGAACTTACGTTACTATGGCAACCGGCCTACGGGGCCTACTAGATATGCACGTCACAGTGTAGTAGTAAAAGATCCCCGCTCGTCGAGTGCTTCGCCTCAGAGGCGCGCCATGCCGCCCGCTCTCGGTACTGTGCCCCGCTGTGCTAGCTCCAACCCCACGCGCTGCCCCCGCACCACCCGCCCGTGCTGGCACCCCTTCTCATTATTTTGTGCTCGTTCACATTTTGTATGATGTGTGTATTTTATGCAGGCGATATAGTTTCTGTATATTCATTGATATTGCCCTCGCGATTGTATAATATGACATAATACTACAGTACCCATAATCTCGCCAAGCAAAGCAATTGTATGTGTGTCGCGCTCACTATCAGCTGTGCCTGGGGCCCTGTACAGTGCGGCCCGCCGGCCGGGCCGCACCGCACATCTGCCGGCGCGGCCTGGGCTGACGCCCTGTCATCATTGTTGCAGGCAAGTCGGTGAACAGTAAGGACCCGCTCGAGGACAAGAAGGATGACAGCGACCTGTGGGAGGCGCAAGCCGCCTTCCTGGGGCCTACGCTGTGGGACAAGACGCTGCCCTACGACCCCGATCTCAAGGTACAAGAAGTCAGTACTGCTACTGTATTACCTACTGCGTGTCGCGTGTCGTGTGCGTCTCGCCGCTTCGCACTAGGTAATAGAGTCGCTTGCTTTGCCCTCCTGCTCCACCCGCTCCTACACCCTGCTAAACCGCATGGTGTCTCCGATTGTTCATAATTATCTTGTATTATAATGGATATGCAAATTATGAGTTATTTAAGCGATGCCAAGCTAAGCGAATATGCTGAGCGCGAATGTTGTGGTCCCTGTGTGAGTGGGGCGCGTACGGCGCGCACGGGCGCCGACCGCGCGCCTGACGCCAGCTTCTGTTGCAGTATGCGGACCTCGACGAGTTCCTGTCGGAGAATGGCATGTCGGGCGAGGGACTGGGCGGCGCGCACCTCGGCGGCGCCGCCTTCGGGCCCGCGCTGGGGCTGCCGGCACCAGTCACCAAGCGCGAGCGCTCGCCCTCGCCCTCCGACTGCATGAGTCCCGACACCATCAACCCGCCGCTCTCGCCCGCCGACTCCAGTGAGTACTTGTTGCATTACTATCCTAAGCAGCTTCAGGTCTAGCCACTCTTTAGTTTGAAGGTCGAGTTAAGTCGTCAGTCATTGATTCTTAGTCACTTACACCCTGAAAGCTACAAAGAAGTATAATAAACTCGTGATTAACGATGTTGTGAAGGGATGAATTGTCAACTAAGACAAATAAATGTTGTTAATCATTATAGTGTTTTTAACAACAGACTTTGATATTTCCAGCATTCTCGATGGCATCATCGGGACGTGACTTCGATCCCCGGACGCGCGCCTTCTCCGACGAGGAGCTGAAGCCGCAGCCGATGATCAAGAAGTCCCGGAAACAGGTAAATGATGTTAGTGCGCTGATCATTCCTAGCGGCATGCTGCGGTCCGCCTGCGGGTGTGGCGCATACAGACTCACCACGCCACAGACACACCACACATACTACCCATAGGCGTTAGGGTCAATTGCGCAGTAGCAACCAGCTCACTCGGTTCTTATTAACATTGCTGAGGAGACAACGGCAAGTCCGACACCAGACAATCTCAGATGACTAAAATATTTCACACTAGCACTGATCGAAAAAAAAAGATAGACCTAGTCAAATACCTGCAATGATCAGCTGTCACAAGGTCCTCCTTGTGACAAGGTCATCCTTTAGGGCCGCATTGTCTGCTCAAGGGTAGCAGTTGTGGATTTTTGGTTCTGCTCAGAAAATATAAAAAAGCAGCCAAGTTCCCTTCAGGAGTTCTGCTACTAAGCAGCTTTAGTCTTCTGACTGCTGCAGATTTGTGCATGAATAGAACTAGCATTACTCAAATACTCAGTTGGCGCAATATTGACGATAACCGCTCTTTGACTGATATGAATTCTCCATTTCTTTTTCTTCAATAAATAAAATTAAGAACATTCAATATGATTTGTTATTGGACCATTCCATTGAATCCAACATTTTGATGTTTCGCCAGGATATCAAGTAAAATTGTATCTTCTATTTGACAAGCTGACACTAGGATATCACATCTTATTTACAAGTGTTTTCACTTGTAAATATAACATCTCAAATAACTGGAAATGGGCCCCATGTGGCCTACTCTGTGTTAGAGTCATCAAAATATCAATCACCTTTGATTTTTTGTGGTTAATGCTCACTGAAATGTTTCGGTTTCGACCAAGTAATTTCTATCGCAAACTTGACCGAAAAACGTTTGCTCAATGCTTGTATCCGATTCGGTTTTCAGAAATGTTGAAAAAAAATATTCCGGATGTCAATTGTGAACATTTGCTGTGACAGACATCCCGCCAATCTCACATGTTACACTCACACCTACAGTCCTACACACCCTAACAAAAGCACTTGCTGCTTTAACGACACATTACTAATGCCAGGCGGCGGGTACCTGCCACACTCGGGCTACCACACACTGCACTGACAGCACACACGGCACTGCTTCCTAACGCCTGACGTCACTACTAACCCGCGCACGCTCTGCGCTGATCTTAATTTCTCTAGTTACTTTACTTAAGTCTGATTCCTATGGACACATGGACGGAAAGGGCAGTTTTCGACATTAACAGAAACTTGAAAATTTTCTCTTGATTTTGAAGTCGAGTAAAGGATCTTAAACAATTTCAAGATTTATTTAATTCTGACTGACCAGACAGTTGTAGTCTAGTTTAAAGTTCTAACTTCATTCACCCATTCCCGAATCATATTTCAAACTAAATTCAGCAGCTCCGCGTAAATTATTTATTTATATTTTTATTATTGTTTGTCCTGACGGCCCTGTGGTCTATTCCACATGTACCAAGCATTTTGCAGGACAAAAAAATTACACTGAACGATAGTACAGTTTTCTATTAGCGAAAAACATTGCATCCAGTACTGCCGCAGTCTTACGTATAAACTAACAAACTTTAACTCTTTATAATATTAGTGTTAAATAAAATTTGGACAATCAAGCCCAGTTCATCTATGTGATGGGAATCAGACATCATTAGGATCGTCAATTCAGTCGGAACCCTGTTAATGATAACTTTGGTTTTCGTTAATCTTAGTGACTTAAAACTGAATATTTTCCTTGATTGCATCTGTGATAAATTGACGAATCTAATTTAAAGCACCCTTGAAGCAATAAAGACAATCCCAACTAGAAATATATTAAATTCTCTTGGACTACTTCCTTATCCACTTGTACTTGTAAATATGCTAAGTTCTGTGAATTCTTTCTGATGGACTGCATATATCTTGTATGAGTGGCTGGCTGTGCCCACTGCCGGTGAAGGGGGTCTTAGTGAGTGGCGCGCGTGCTAACCATACCGACGTCACAGTTCGTGCCCGATGACCTGAAAGACGACAAGTACTGGGCGCGCCGGCGGAAGAACAACATGGCGGCCAAGCGGTCCCGCGATGCGCGCCGCATGAAAGAGAACCAGATCGCCATGCGAGCGGGCTACCTGGAGAAAGAGGTCAGTGCTACGAATATGTTACGACGTCCCGCTACCAGCTACCTTAAAGTCGCTTCTAGAGCTGACGCAGTTTATCCTTCACTACGAAATACGACTGCCCGATGAGTGCCTGCTATCTACGACCATCACATATCCACCATCATATATCGTAATAGCGGTATAAAGACTGAACTGACAAACTCAATTTTGAATCTATTTAATATTTTCAATTGGTAAAGTGAAAAAAAAAATTTATGATTTCAGAATATGGGCCTGAGGCAAGAAGTGGAGCTACTTAAGAAGGAAAACCACATCCTGCGAGAGAAGCTCTCGAAGTACGCGGATGTATAGGCGGCCCGCGCCCCCCACCACCCGCATAGCACAAACACGCCACACGACATGTAAGCATCGTTGCTATACCGCAAGGTTTACAGAGAACATCCGAGGAATAGAAGCCGTTGACAGTAGCATGTCACTCAGAGCCGGAGATGCTAAAGCCAACATATTCATTACTTTATTTATAGATTAGGATTACCGTCATTACAATTTTACTCGCACTATGACATAAAGTCATAGAAACTAACAATTCTGAAAGACGCAGATGACAAAAGTTGAATTATTCAACAATTGTTCAACGGGACATTTGCTCCAAGAATGTCATAAATACTGCATGTGTATAAAAACGATTTCATGCTCCGTGATGCTATTTATCATTAAATAACATCACGAATTTAAACCGCCTTAACCTTGGATTCTATTTACAAAAATTGATGGTCGGCTGTAGGCTAAGATGTGTGAATGGCAAAACAGAGCTGATGTGGTCATGTGTTCCAGGTCGCGGGCGCTCGCCAGCGCACGCACGCACGGCCGGGCCCCGCGCGCCCCGCGCCCCGCCTGCTGCTCGTTCTGTTGCCGGGCCGCCGGCCCTGCCGCGGGCTCATCGAATGCTGCGGGATCGCCGCGACCACTGCTCTCCACCGGCTGTCGTCCATGTTGACACGTTAAGAACGATCGTGTTGCTATTCGATGATCTCGTCGGTCAATTCTGTAACTTGTTCGACTAGTAGGTTTAATTGATACTGCAGTTACCGTAAGTTTATCTACTTAGTATAATAGGAAAATCTTAACCAAAGTTCCGTTCGAGTTCTGATCTATCGTCGTCTCTAATTCCTTCTCTCGGACCGAGTCCGACACTCAACAGGGTTAGTCAACGACGTACGGACCAAATTTATGGGAAATTGTAATTTTTGAACGGTATTTGTGAGCCGTCCCGAGCGTGCGCCGCGCGCCGGGCGCCCGCGGCGCGTCCGACTTGCGGACTATTGTAATAAGTTAATGTTGTTGAATATTTATGTATACCGGCCACGGCGGCGGTCGCGTGTTTGCTCAAGTGGCTCGCGTGCGCATGCGCAAGTGTAGTGGCTGCATCTGTATATAGATAGTTTTAATAGGGCCCCGCGCCGGCCCCGGGCACTCGAACCTACTCGAAATCTGTATTATAAACTTTGCTGTTGTAAACTCTGACCTCGTCCGTCCCTCGTGTCTGAGCCCGCGCCGTGCCCGGGGCTCGCACCCGGCCCGGCCGCCGGGCCGCCGGCCGCCGGGCGCTCGCCGGCCTCACTCGCTTCGTAGGACTGCTACAGATGAGATTAGCTCCTGCCGGGCCGCGCGCCCTTGGTACTTCTGTCGATTCAGTAGTGAGCGAACACTAGTTTCGTTTCAAATTTACTTAGAGGATAGTTTAAGTAGGATGTAGTTTCCGTAGCGTAGTTGTCATTAGTCTATTTTTGTTATGGCTGTAGATGTTAATGTTTTTGAAAGTTTATATTTTTTTTTTTTAGTTCTATAGAGACTCGCATTAATGTATCGATTGGGTTGAACCCACGGACAAGATTGTATGAGCGTGCCGGCGGGCGCGCGCGCACGCCGCGTGCTAGCGCCGGGTGCGCGCGCGCCCCGCACGCCGCGCGCCGCCGCGACACCGCACTGAACACGTCTCCGGACGTTTCCCGCACTCTATTTGACTCGTGCTAATGTTATAATATATTTTTGTAGGTTTTTGTCGT
The DNA here is from genome assembly GCA_961205895.1 of Mythimna pallens. NCBI lineage: Eukaryota > Metazoa > Arthropoda > Insecta > Lepidoptera > Noctuidae > Mythimna > Mythimna pallens. Next base: position 27,239,857 of record OY540824.1, read on the forward strand.
TGATAAAATATAAGTCAATTGATGTTTATGATGAATTGAAAAAAAATTAATGTTTATAAACTAAGACTAAGAAGTTGTTGCATTTGAAAGTATTTTATGGATACAAAGCGAGAACAATAAAATGTTTTTTCTATAAAAGTTTACATGTGAGGGTTCTATACATAGGTGTGACGGTTGAACTTTGAAATGCACTGTTTCATATCAGACGATATTATTGTAATAAACTTACTATATAACGGCATTTGATATTCCATCTTGTTTGTTAAAAAATATACATTAAATTATGCCATATTCTGATGTAACCTTTGTGGAATTTTACATGCATCAAAATATATGTACTTGTTTCTCCGAAAAATTATAACCTGAATATAATAATGTAATAATATTAAGGTATCGTGATAAGATGGAGTCGTGTGTAAGAACGTTGCATGTGAGGTAGCGCCTCAGTGCTTTCTTTATTTATTTATTTGTTAGCTCCCTCGTTGAGAGGTCTTGTTTTGAACATGTTTAAATCGCAACAACATAAAACCATATTGTTTACATGTACGAGTAGTATTTTGTTTGAGTTTAATTTATATATGGTTCTATGGATTGAAAATAAAAGTTAATTGTTGTATTTATATTTAGTTTGATTTATGGTGCGTGTGAGTGGCGCGCAGTGGCGTGCAAGTCGCGTGCAGTGGCGCGCAGTGGCACTCTGTAGTCTACTGCTCACGCCCTCTAGTGATCTTAATGAACCGCTGATACGTTGTCTCCATCGATGTTTTATGTACCTAATAAATCGTCGATAAATTACCTTGCACACATCACGAGTTTTCATTATCCTGTCCTATATATTGGGTGTACGGTAGCACTGACCTCCGAGTGAGCCTCTCTCTGCACTGGTGACATGGTATCTTCTACGTTTATTTATCGATTGCTGAACGTTTTAAAGCATGTAGAACCTTGAGCATCTGGTCGGAGTTCATTGCACACATACTCGTGCTGCCGCCTGCGCCCGCATAGAGCCCCTCTGACAACTCCTCGAGTAGGCTTCTGAAAGTCACGTTTTATAAACACACTAAATGGGAGCAAGGGCGTTAAAGGTCTGTACTGAAATCAATCACATGAGAAGCTATTAAAGCGACGGGCAGCCAAAGTTGAGGTAAATCATCATCACTCATGACGATTTGAGGGCTTGGCAGTGCCTAATATAAAGAGCCAATGAAACCTGGTCTAGATTATACTAAAGAGCCCAATTTCTCAAGTAGCGTAGTAAGCAGGTTAACAAAACATACTAAGTTTCAGGGGCGGCCTTAACTGTCACAAAGGCATGGGTGGCAAGTTTTTGCGAGGCCTTTGTCCTTTTTGTAAAGTATTTGAATCAAAACTAAGTATTTCTAAAGGTAAGTGAGAAATGTAAAATATAGAAAAAGGTAGTAACTACATGAATTTCGTATTCCGGACTCAAGGCACCTCTAGACTAAACTAAATAAAATTAACGTGAAATTAAAAATTCTTCTGGTAATAAGTGACATAATGTAATTTGCTCACAAGTAACCTAACCTAACCTAACCTATCCGTGTCGGGGTGCCCTAAAATTACTTCACCTCCTTCCCTGCTCTCATCTTTTAGACAAATTGATTTTAAGTAATAGAACGTTTCAGTTGCACATCATTTTATAAGTAGGCTGGTTAGCATTGATAAATGTAGACCAAAATTTATACTTTACACATTGCCGGTGGACTAGCAGCAGGTACTCTATATAATCCCAAAGAATTGTAAAGAATTGTATACATTACCTAGATAAAGTATTTGATATACAATATTATTCATAATATTTCATACGTCGGACGCCCCAGATATTATATACATTGCCTAGGTATTGTATAGAATTTCTGAATTATACCATCGGTGGCCAAATTATTAGGGACAGTAACTGTACCTACTCATAGATATGTAATTTCTGATTGAAACACACTTTTTAAGCATACCAAAAGATTTATATAAGGTTTTATATTTGGTATTATATTTGGTATTATTACTGGTATAATAATAATTATTTTTGATAAGTGGCAACGCTGTGAAAACGCGCTATTTTTTTTAAAAGGACTTGGCAAAATTTGTTGAAAACTGTGTTTGCCAAAAAAGGATCACCAATCTTAGTACAGATCGTAAAACAGGTATATCTGATAAAAAGAGTGTCGCCCACCTTACTACAATTACAAAAAACAAGCGCATAGAAGTATCCGATAGGAAAATTCATCCACGGTTGACGGCCTACCAAAAAAACACGCCTAATCGAAGTCATGAAGAAGAGACGACTTCACTAGGCCAAACAACACCAAAATATAACTGTTAGAGACTGGATTCTGGTAAAAATATTACTTTAAATAATTCAGTACATTGTTAATACTGTGACTATCTGATTACGTTTTATCCCACCCATACGCACAAAGCTTTTTGAGAACACATTTATTTTGCGTACAGCCAAGGAGTGGAATTCCTTGCCGGAGTCTGTGTTTCCTGATAGCTACAACTTAGGGGTCTTTAAGTCAAGAGTGAATAGGCTTCTTCTAGGCAAGCGTGCTCCATCGTCGACCACATCTTCGCTTACCATCAGGTGAGATGTTGGTCAAATGCGAGCCTATCATTAATAAAAAATAAAAAAAGATTTTTTAGATATGCTTCTTCAATGAATCGACGTTTCAGGTTTTGGTTGACAAGGCTTCTTCGCCCCTTCACAAAATGCTCCTTTCCGACGACGCCTTGGAGAATAGTTCCATGCAGACTGCTTTTTGGAGAGGGCTAAACACCAAATTAGTATCAAGGTGTGGTCTGTAGCTAAGGTTATGGGACGCCTATATATCGTGGAAGGGACCATGAGGCAAGAGCAGTACAAGCGAGTACTAAAAAATTAACTACTGCCGCAGCTTAAAGAATGGTTCCAATGGCAATGACTACATTTTTATGCACGAATTTGCACTGTGCTACAAAACCAGAAGTGTTTCTGCATACCCGGCTGAAAAAAATATGTTTTACCCTAGCCAATTATTTCACCAGACATTAACCCTATTGAAAATACGTGGGAGCTCACCAAGCAGGTAATCGCTTAGCGAGTGATCGCCATCGCCATCAAGCAAATTACGAATCTTTTTTTTTCAATAATATATGAATATTAATAATAATAATATGAATGATTTTGGCATTCAAATTTTCTTTTTTATTATCTCAATCAATAAAGTCTGTAAATAATAAATAATATCAGCCGGACTTACAAGTTACAACTAACCATTTGCCTGCAAAATTCAGTTAAGGGCATGCAATTCGACATACATTTTTAACCCTCGACGGAAAAGAGGGGTGTTATAAGTTTGACGTGTCTGTGTATCTGTGTGTCTGTCCGTGGCACCGTAGCTCTTAAACGAATGGGCCGATTATGATGCAGTTTTTTTGAAATGTCACGTAGTCGACATGGTTCTTAGGTACAATTAATGCTGATCTTTCCAGGTGTACAAGGTTATTAGCTCGTTTTTTTTTTTTGCTGCGGTAGGGATTTTGAACACTTAATGGGTATTTACTTCAATTTCAAGCATATATGTAACTTAATATTTAAACTAAAATACTCATAAATATACTAGCGTCATTGAGCTGGTCTGATGATGGAGCTCAATGGTAAGAGACGTGACCTTGGATTGCCTATTAGTAAATCTACTATTACAAATCCATCCAGTTTTTGCTCATTTAGATTCGACTTACCTTGTTCTGTTTATTTTTCATAATGACGAGAAACTGATGACGAAGACCTGATGCTATAAATGGGAGGTGGCTGATGGAATCCTGAAATACCTACTAGTAAACCCATCGCGTTTGAACTCATTAGATTCGTCTTAACTAGTTCTACACATTTTTCATGATGACGAAGACCTGATGTTAGAACTGGGTGGAGCTAATGGAACCCTTGGATGCCTACTTGTATACCCATTGAGTTTAGGCTCATTAGATTCATCTTAAACAGTTCTATACATTTCTCATGATGACTTGTTGCTAGAACTGGGAGGTAGCTGATGGAACCCTGGAATGACTACTTGCATACCCATCTAGTTTGGGCTTATTAGATTAATCTTAATCAGTTCTGTATATTTCTCATGATGACTTGGACCTGATGCTAGAAGTGGGAGGTGGCTGAAGGGACCCTGGAATGCCTATTAGTAAACCCATCGAGTTTGGGTTCGTTAGATTCATCTTAATTAGTTAAGTACTTGACCTGATGCTGGAAGTGAAAGATAGCTGATGGAACCTGGAATCCCTACTAGTAAATTCATCGAGTTTGGATCCATAAATGTACATTGTCGGTTATGTGAAACGTCATCGTAACAAAAAATTACAGAAAAAAAGTGGCTTTATAGAAAATGTTGTAATAAAATAGGACTACTATATGAAATGGATAAAAAACTATAAAAGTTCTATATCCTTTGTTAGTGAATAACGTCGGACGGCGACGGTACCGTACCGTAAAGATGTGACTCGAAGACGTGTATAGTACAACATCTATTCCTAGACCGCGTAAATTATTTAGTTTAAAGTTAAAGGAGATGTTTCATTTTTATATGGGGTTCCAGCCATAACATGTACCTACCATTTAGCAAAGTTGGGAAACTTACCCCTGAATAACATTTTTTTCATAATATCAAATGGTTTTGAACAAAAAAGTTTGGCGTTTGGCCTAAGAGTTATGACAGCCATGACAGGTTGTAGAGATGACGTTTACTTAATCTATATATACTAAGATCCCAGAGCTGTCAGACATAACTTATTTTCACATGGATGAAACCTTAGGTTCTCAGTAGAGTCTCATGTGCTTTGAATACCTGTGTACTTGTGGAGCTCCCCCTTGGGGAACTTTGGCAGGTACGAGGTGAGAAAGCAAACTAAAAATAACGAGTTACTAAACTTAATGTTTTATGGCTGATTTTTATATATTTTTTGTAGAATATTATTCTAAAGTAGTACCAAAACTTCTGTCAGACATTAAAGCGTCTCCACAAAAAGTAAATAAACTTTACTTATTTTTACATTCTGTTTTTAAATAAGTATATTATTAAGGTAAATTTTAGGTCAGACAAATTATAGTGACCAAACATCGAGTTAGTGCATGAAATCGTCTAACTTGCTCTAAAACGCATGCGTGCGCGATAGATAAGCCATTGGGCTTAACATGCTTTCTGAGGCATGTTAAACCTTTGGTGAACCACAGAAGGAATGTAGAACACGGTACCCTTCAAAAAAAGAAATAAAAACCAATCAGGATTCAAAACTTTATTCTACTTCTCTTACTAATACATCATCAAGGAATGATGCTGATGAAGTCGTAGGAAGTAATATAAAAATAATACAAAATAGAAGACTTGCAAATTTAATCCAAATTCTGAACGACAACAATTTTTCTCAAAATCTTTCGAGTAAATCACGGAATTACCGAATGCTAACAGACTTTTAAGGCGTTATCTCTCTTTTATCGAGTTTGTAACTTCTTATCGCTAACAGCAATCTACAAGACAACCTTAGAATGGACTATAAGAACTTAAAATAAAAGGGAGATAGTCTGCGGTGTAAGTACTGCAAATTAATGAAGTATTTTTTACTTCAAAAACTATATATTAGACTAATACCTACATATATATATAATAGTTATTTGTTATACAAGAGTGCAAAGTTGCTTTTTAACCGCGTGTTCAATTTTGATGACCGAGCAAGCGAAGGATTGATTGATTCAAAAATTTGAATCCTGAGCGTTAGCGAGGGAATCAAAAGAGCACGAGGCGAAAATCTTTGCACTCGAGTGTAACACGTAACTTTTCATCCCACCTCAGCGAGGAAATGACTAAATACAAAAAAAAAACAATTATTATCATATGATACTTTTATTTCAGTTTAGGTATTAACTACTACATTGTGATAGGTAAGTATTACAGAATAATCTTTAAATTATAACAAATAATACTTAGATACTAAGAAAAATTTAAAATAATGTTGCAACAGTTACATAAGTCGAGTGTAATATTTTTGATAGGTACTGTAATGTTGGTGTTAGTGACTTGTGTACTGTATTTTGGTAAACTATCTGTCATACTTAATAGTTGTATCGATTCAAGGGATTCCCTTGGCGTAAATGTAGGCGAAAGAGGGCGATGGTTAGGTGTTCCATAACGGCTCATTTTTGACGTAGAAGGGCTAGTCCGAGGATCCGGCTGAGGCTCTTTCAGCGTAATGGCTCCTACGATGCCTTTACATATTTTAGACTTATTTTGGATGGAATCCTCTATGTAGCCCTCTACAACAGCATTGGACTTCCAGCCTCCATGGCGGACAGGAGATCAGCTCCTGAATCGGCCAAAAGTGTGGCTACAGTTAGTTGGATACAACAGGGGTTCTGGAAGTTCAAGAAAAGTTGCTATTTTACATGGGATATTGCCAACTGTATTAGCACCCATAGGCTGTTTGACATACTTTCCGTTGCGATATTGTAGAAAATTCGATTGATTGGAGTGTTAGGCAGGCGTAAGGCTTGATATTTCTCAACAATTGTTACGTATTCCTTGCGAATGACGAAGTTGCGGTCTGTTTTTGTCTTTATATTAGGTTAATTACTTATTATTAAATATAATTACTATTAAAGTAAGTCATCCGAATGTTTCTCAATGTTTTTGATCTTGCTCTGTTCTGAATAAAATCTTGTTAAAATACCCGCTAGGTGAACAAATTTCATTGAAAGCTGCGTAACACGAAATGCTGGTTGAATCTATAGGGTTCCTCGTTTTATCCTAGTTTTGGTACGTATAAATACTAAATGAATACTTCCAATACTTCTATAACGCTGACTTCATCATTTTTAGGGTTCCGAACCTCAAAAGGAAAAAACGGAACCCTTATAGGATCACTTTGCTGTCCGTCCGTCTGTCTGTCTGTCTGGCTGTCAAGATCCTTTGCGGAACGCGTAGAGGTATCGAGTTGAAATTAAAACCATAAACTCAGGTCTATGGATTCTTGAAGCTGTAAAAAAATCAAACATGTAAGTTAACGAGAAAAAAAAAGGTATTTCGGTTTATGTGGCATAAAACGTACATTTCGACACTCTCGAGGAAATCAAAATTCATAGGGTACTTCCCGTTGGCCCAGGATTCTGAAATATGGCGTAAAGCAAGGTCTTATAGCAAAAGTATAGGAATAAATCCGAAAACTGTAAATTTTTTTTTGCGATTCGGAAATATCTTACGAGACTTCATTTCGGAATTGAACTATTTATATAGGTAAGTTTGTACGGAATCCTCAGGGCGCGAGTCCGACTCGCACTTGCTTAGTTTTTTTTAGTATTTGTTATTATAGCGGCAACAGAAATACATCATCTGTGAAAAAAAAAGTGCCTGGTGACAGACGGATATATAGCAGACAGACACACAGACGGACGGACAGCGGAGTCTTAGTAATAGGGTTCCGTTTTATCCTTTGGGTACTAAACACTAAAAAGGAACCATACCATTTGAACTTAATTTATAATTTGAGTTAAATTTTAAATGTCTAAATTTGGGATATAATTGTGTGTTGGTCAAATGTTATGAGACTTATTTATTACTTTATTCTCTAGCGCTTCTCTGAGGTTCGACTTTCCAATTTCTTATTTAACTTTTATTCTTGTTTTCAAAATTCTAAAATCACACTACCACTACTTTGGTACTCTTGTTTGGCTGATAGGTTTTTTCGGCAGAGATCAGCTTCGACTTGTTTGGTTTTATTTCTCTAAACCCTTTTTATAGTTATAGAATAATATTTATTAAATTGACCGTTAAACTTAAAAACTAATAAATTATACGTACAAACGCCTGTCATGAAATGTAGCGGACAGTGATGGGATTGTGTGTTTGGACGGTATACACATAGTTTTAGGCATTTGATTTAATACAGTGAAACAATGGTTAAATCGTATCAAACGTTTATTTTACATAACAAATTAATAAACGCTGATACATTCGCTAAACAAAAACCAATAAACTTATTAAATTTATAAAATATTGAAACACATTAATAAAATATACCTACCAAATGTAACCTTACAACAGAATGGCGTCATACTGTGTGTTAGACGAGTATTTTAAGAAGCCGTGCTACAACACGATACTACCCGAGCTTTCGCTTTTTTAATACTGTGAGAGTTTCATACTGCACTAGTACAGCACGTGGTGGACGTTAATACTGAATACGTTCGGTATAATACTGTCGAAATCAGGTACACTACTGTATCATATGGATGTGCAGACCTACGGATGCTAGCAACGAGCACCGCGTCACGTTTTCGCAACACAGCTACCGCTACAGAGAAGCGTTGTGGAAGAGTCATAGAGATGATTAAATGCTTAGCTTGTGATCATACCAGGTGGATGAGAAGCGTACTATATGAGGTGGAGCTAGGCGTGCAGCGGCGCGGGATCCTCCTTTATGAAGGATACTACAATGGCGTCGAGCGCTGAGTAAGTGCCGGCCACCAGCCCTATCACGCCCACTAAGAAAAGCAGCACGTCCTTGATGAGTCGCACGCGGCCGGGCCCGAACTTATCCGGGAACGACACACATATTTCCATGATCGCCGGGAAACAGATGCCTAACGCCGACAGGCACAGCGCGCCGAATAGGGAGATGAACAGCCCCAGCCGCGGCACCGCCACCGCCAATATGACTGCAAAAATATGATATACATGAGCAAGCTGAGCAGCTATAGCAGAAGATCGACTTCAAAAAAGAGAAGGAGTCTGCTGGACTCTGTGTTTCCTGATAGCTGATAACCTAGGGGTCTTTAAGTCAAGAGTGAATAGATTAGGTACAACTAAGCAAGCGTGCTCCATCATCGGTCAAATCATCGCTTACCAACAGGTGAGATAATGATCAAACGCAAGCCTATCAATAAATAATAAAAATAAAGGTTATTTAAGTTCGGCTATTATATATATTCTTTATGTATGTTCATGATTTTGTAAATGCTTTTTTTTGCTTGAATGATTATACTCCTGAGTTGGTCCCATAGAAATATTGTTATGATCTGATGGTGAAGTTCGAAGATATGGAACGAAAATTATCATAGGATAGCAGAACTATCATAACAATTAATATTACATTTTTTATACGTATAGTCGATAAATGGCTGAAGAAAGAAGGGGAGGGGATACATCAAACTGATCTGATGATGAAACCGGAAGGTAGGCACCGGAATTCTGTAATAAATCAATGTATCCTAGTCATGTTTGGATTTATTAGAATTGTTATGAGATACACTCTGGCTATAAGGTACCATCGAAATGATATGATGATGGAAGGCCGAATAGTCGAAGGTATTTATATTTTTGGCTAAGAGGTACCACAACTAATAAAATGAAAAACTTTTTGTAAAAAAAATACAACCGATTCCAATGTAAAAAAAAAACACTAAATAAGTGCGAAATACCTTTAATTTCAGAAGTCGGTATTAAATATCGTAGAAATATCGAATTCCAAAATTAAAGCACCTTTTTAGTCTTTTTTTTTACATTGAATGCAGTGTATTCTTTTGTAAAAAGTTTACTGCTTTAAAATAAAAATAAAAATTTATTTCAATTAGATAGGTATTACTTTTGCAAACATGATTTGGAGATCATCTTTTAAGCGAAAAGATGCTTGTGTTAGGTGACTCCGCAAATGTACTTACAGGTAAGCAAGCAGAGCGAGACGCGCAATGCGTACTGCGCGATACGCAGGCGCGCAGGCGGTGCCCCAGAGCGCGACAGGCGTGGCAGCAAGTAGCCGCGCCACACCACATCCACGGGCACAAAGCAGTGCAGCCCGTAGCTGATAAAGATGGCAATCGCGAACATCGCGAGCACGCTGGTCGCAAGACTGCAACACAACCCACTCACATGACACTGACCCAGTAGTGACCGCTTGAAGAGTGCACAACAGCGGAACTAGTCAACTATCGGAAACGCTACTTCTAATAAGGGAAGCGTCATCTTTGTTACTCGAGAACGACGGTACTGCTTCGGGTGTTTTGGTTGGAGACTCATTGCTTATTACGAAAGGAATGAGTTTCGAACTAGAAAGACCCGCAAGGTCTGCCGTTGTCAACAAATAAATTACTCAAAGAGCAAAAAAAAAAAATGTAGGTATATGTGGAGCACGTTTTGATGTTTGGCTTTAGGATAGAATTTATGATCTACTTCCTTGTAAAATTAAAAACGTCGGATATCCTGTAATTTTCTCTTAAGAGGGCCCTTCCCCACTCGTCTATAGTCAACATGAGCATGGTTTAAAAGATTGTAGCTTCATCGAGAACGCAACGCGAAAGAAGATGGAAAACACCTTAAAAGTCTATTGGCATTCGGTAATTTCATCATTTATTAGGCAAGGAAGGAGCAAGAGTGGGTTTTTAGTCAGTAAAAGTCTGACACTATTTCTCACTCCGCCCATAGCGGGATTTTTCATTAAATGGTTGGTCATTACCCACCTAAAAAAAAACCTACTCGTATATTTCACAAAACTTTACTCAAGAAATATTAAATTTGTTTTTTTTTTTAACTTTAAAAGGTTTTAGAACAGAATTTCTATTAAATGTACTAGGTTTTTTAATTCATGAGTAGGTACATTATGAAGGGCCAAATTTCAAGCAAAATAGCTTATTCCCAGAGGTTTTTACTGGATTAGTTTTAGACCAAATATTTAGATTTTAATTGAATATCCACAAGATATCTGTGTTTCCAAAATAACTGGATAAAGATGTGTAATAACATCACAATCACGTAAGAGCGGTTGTATGAAAATGTATTTCGAGTTGGGCGCCCTTAATCAGAAATATGACAGCAGTCGAATTACTGGTTATGGTTGAAGTTAGTTGATGCAATCCACCCCACGAAACACTATAGCATTCCACATTAAAACGTTGAATGGCTGATGCCGCTCCTCCATTGATTAGGGCATTCATAAAATACTTTGGTGGTCCTGATGGCTCTTTTATTTAAAATTTATTGAGTATTTAAAAAAAAAATATCGGGCAATTAGGAAGGCTTCTGGAAAGGTTCAGTTTAGCACAGCTAAAGGACAGTACAGATTAAATAAAATATAAAATATCCCTTGGAATAAAAGAAGGTTTTCAAGGAATAGGTAAGTATGATAAGAACGTGGAAATGTTTAATGGCTTAGATTCCTTCTGGCCTTCGGCATATTGTAGCGCGTGTGTCGCTGGCGTGCGGTCTGCTCACTCAGGTGTAACCAGATGACACACGGGGTGATGCCGCGAACTATCACTGCGTGTCACGTCGCGTAACCAATGAGCTGTGAGCCCTTGATTACTGATTTGACGGGTTATGTCTTTATGCATTTAAGATAGTTTAAAAATATGTAAAACTTGCAACTCTTTTAGAAAAAAAATAGATATAGGGGCTATTACTACTTGGGGGAGACATATGTCCAATAGTGGACGTCTTTCGGCTGAAATGATGATAAGATATCAAACAATTGCAAAAATTAGCCTCAAATCGAATGGTAGCAAAAAAATGTTAGGTATGTCTGGTTTGGTCTCCATGTACAAAATGTGCGTAAAGCATTGAACCCGTGCTCCACTCCAGTGGTAATGCGTTGATAGAACGTAGTTTGAATGGATTACGAGGCCAGCTTATACCAGTTCTCTTACCATTGACATGCATTATACCGCTGGCGCCTTTCAGTCGACAAAAAATGGTAGTTCACCAGTCTAAGGTGTAGCTGTGCTGGTTCCTGTTAATCGTTTAGTGCGACTTTTTTATTATGGATAGGCTCGAGAACGGAACTGGTGAATTAAATTGTGCAATTTCAACGCACACTCCCCGAAATGTAAACGATAGAAAACCGACAGGCCAGCTACTCGACGTCACGGCGGTTTTCATTTCTTCTTCTCGAATCAATTTAACCATTCAAGTTCGGTTGATTCGTAGAAGATTCAATGAAGGGTTTGAATACTCGGCGCTGGTGCGTGACTACAAGCACTGTTCATCTAATGATAAGTAAAACACGTGGCCCCCACCGACCGCCTTGAATCTTTATGGAGCACTCTAATATGAATTAATGTGTTTTAAAGTAGGTCCATATGAAACACGAGACTGAAGTAGGCTACTATCGTATATTACTAGTAACGGAGTGTTCACCTTCACATAACCCGCGTATGATCAGCTGTCTTTGCGAGTACCTATATACTACAAGCGCTGGCTCAGCATAGCGGTTTACGTCTAGAACCCATTGATTCAATATCTGATACCAAGTGCAAAGAATATATCTATTTATCTATCTATGATCTATGTTTTGTTTAATGAGGCCCAGTTTTACGCAAAATACACACTTTTGACGTAGACTGGAGCCCGACATACAATACAACATCTTTTGTTCGGGTATGTAGGAGTAAAACCTCGTGTGAATAAACTCTGCTTTTTTACCTAAACGAAGACAATAATGATCAATTTTAAATTGCGTTTCTCCGAAAATTGATAGTTTATCAAATTTAGAAGATCCATTTGCATGAACGATAAGTTTCATAATATTGTTATGCGTAAAAAGAAGGGTGTACTAACGGTCCTTCCGGCAGGTCGAGCGTGATGGAGTCCCGGCATTTGGACACGCAGAACACGTAGCCCAGCGCGCCCACTACCACGTACATGAGTACGATGATAAGCATGCCACCGTTCAGTACGCCACACGGCGCCACGAACGCCTTAGGCGTTGCCATGTTGTTCTCCAGCGCGATCACCTGCACAGCACACAGCTACACTACAGCCACGCTCGCGCCACGCGCCTAAACTTAGTCGCATTATTACCATATATAGTGTTAATATCATTCTCAGCAACTTGAATGGACATTAAAAAGCACCAAGAAAATTATTTCAGTACTGTCGCACTCGCAAAGCCATATTGAATGACGATGAAATGAAGTCACACTTTGTAACACAGACAGTTCGCTTGGCGGTCATTTCCTAAAGAATAACATAAGAGTAGCGAGACGTGGTGAGCTACTTACCACTCCGACGGCCGTTAGCGCAAATAAAATTGTGCCGAAGAAGAGCGGGAAGGTAGTCGGTGAGCCCCACAGGTCCAGCGGTTCGTCTGTCTTTTTGCCGGAAAGAAGGTAGTACATCACGATGGCGAGCCCCACGAACGTTAGAACGTTAGCCACCGCGGAGAACGGCGCAAGCATCTTTAGGGTCGGGATGAGATTGAACGCGATCAGCGGGCCAAGTATGATCAGCATGTGCACCTCCACCGGCATCTCGTAGTACGGGTTTACAATCTGGAAACAATCACTGCTTACAAAGGCGAAAGGTGGAATTCCTCCACCATTAAAAGCTATTAAAAAGCGCGTGGTTGCGTCATGTATCCATGGCGGTATTTACTTCTTGATGAATATTGACGCAAGGAAACGGGCACGACGCCGGCCCACTTAACTCAATTGTATCGCCGCGGCCCCACCTGTTCCATGTGGAGCGCGCGGGAGAGCACGATCTGGCGGTTTGTTGATAGCATTGACAATCTGTACGATATTTACCTAGTAAGTTAAAGCTAAATTCGATAGCGAAGCGAAGATATCCACTTATTTTATTTTATACACAATTATGTACACTAGGCCTTACAAATAATATGCACATAGCATACATCGCGTCGCACGCTTCGCTCCTGTAAATATAATAATAATAATAAATTTTTATTTCGGTCAATCAAGAGTCCATAACACATTGCAAATACAGAAACAAATTACACACAAAGAAACAAATTACATATACAGAAGCGAAATTACACATACAGAAACAAATTACACATATAGAAACAAAATACATTTACACAATCATACTACATAATCATCATCGTCATCTAGTGCCACATTATCGGGCTGTCCATCCTATCGGCCGCAATAGCTACCAGGGTATTGGAACTATCGCACACCCGCCGCATCAGGGATGCTATTCGTGTTTGCATGACAGCGTAAAAATCAGGCACCCCTGCTTACGCGAACATCCCCGACGCACTGCAAAAGCGCGGCAGTCCCAACATAACCCTAAAAGCGTTATTATATTGGACTTGCAGAGCACTATACGAGCTTTTTGTATAGCCGACCCATAGGGCGCACGTGTACAAAGATTGGTAGTACGCCCTGAAGTGTGATTTTAACCTCTTTTGTACAACGTGCAAACCTGCGGGCCAGCATGTTACAACGAACTGCCAGCGCTCTGCGTTCCCTCTCTATGTCCATCGTCGGACAGATTATCGGTGACCCAATGCCCCAGGTACTTGAACTGCGTCACTCTGGAAAGCGGAGCACCCACCAAGGTGACCGGTGGGACTATGTCCCGCCTTAAAAACCAAAAGTTCGCTTTTGGTTGCATTATACCTGAGGCCATGGGCTACCGCATAGTCCTCAAATATGCGGAGAAGCTTCCTAAGTGCGCTGATCGATGGGCTCAGCAATACCGTATCATCCGCATAGCTGATATTATTAATGCAGTGCCCATAAATGGAGCACCCGATATTGACATTGCTTAGCTCACAGATCAGCTGGTTTACATACAGGTTGAAAAGCTTGGGTGAGCTGAGTAAATAATATAACAAACACTGTGAAATTTGAATGAATGACATAAAAAATGTTGAATCATATTTAATAGGTTGATATATTATTATTATATACTAAGTTGCATCTTAACATTATTTTATCATTGCAGTGTTCGCAGATATCATCTTTCTGTAAAGCCCTTCTAGGCATCTATTGACCACAGCAATGGTTGTACTATTACTTATTCTGTGGCAATGGTAATGTTTTCCCATTCCGTTTGTCTGTTTGATTTTTACGAGTAAGGCCACGTCCCCACTATGTCGTAACGGTTAATTTATCGTCGGACGACTACGTCTCTGGCTGTTCCCCTTATAAAAAATGTTTGTCGTGGATTACAGATAATCGCAACAACGACACATGATTTACCGTCACGGTTTAGTTGTGACAATTTTTTTATCGTTTTACGACTGTCGTGCTAGCCGTTCCCACTATCATGTTGTCACCGCAAAAAAGTCGTACATGACAGTTAATCGTGTCGTCACATGTAGCGCTTTCAAATGTCAGATTTTTTCAATACCGGTATCAATACCGGTATTAGTTTTATCAATACCGTGATCGCTGACTGCGATCCCATCTGGTGCAATCGTTGATGGAGAGGCGCAATAGTTTATTCACAGGCATTATATTTACTTTAGCCTTAAAGACACGTAAATTATAAGCGGACGGGAAGACCGCATCAGGCAAATATTTCCAGTCCTTCGATACACGGTATAAACGACGAGTCGAAAAGCTTAGTCTGGACCGTAGAAGTTTCAACAACATGGTGGTAGAAAGGAGATGGCGGAATCATGTCATGCAATTTCCACGCAACACTCAATAAATTACCTTTATTACCTATATTATAAAATACCGAAAGGCTGGGTACCCTACGCCTGTGCTCCAGGCCTTTCGGACCAGTACAGATCGTTATTAGTTATTAAAGTACATTGTTTGCGGTGGTACGTCTTCGAAACTAGAGGGTGTGACAGATTTTTACTGAAAAGTCTGTTACACCCTCTGTGACGGACTTTTACTGATTAAACCCACCTGTATCCTTTAGTTGTCACTGTTTCAACCGTTCCCTAGCAGACATCAACACTACTGGGCACCTTCCTTCTGTTTTTCTGATATCTCTGAGGTGCGTGTGGAACACAACACGCCGTTATCAAGCCTAGTCCTAACCGGACGACCGGACGGCGAACTACACATTGCTCGTCGCCCGCAAGCCCATGCTTGCGATGACCGTTAAGTTCTGACTTAGGCTCAGAGATTTTGTTACTTACTCAGGAGACCTCTGTGGTCTTAACGAAAAAATAATTTATTATTATTATAAAGTGGAAAAGTTGCCTTTCCCTCATAAATCAGTATCTCTGATTAGTGAGTCTACAGTAGTCGTTTGTATAATTCGGTATCAAATTAAGATGAGTTCTATTTTCAATTTGTGTGTTATTTTTTAGGTACATGTATACGTACATTTTATATAATAAATGTTAGATGTATCTGCTTAAACAACAATGTTTATCCGGTACAATCGGTAGAAAATGATCAAAAGGTACAACACATCGACTCAGTGTTTCTATGTATCCATCGATGTAAAGTAGTTTACATAGCAATTCATCAAAATGACGTTACATCAAGCTAACGATATTTGCTACATCATTGTATCGAGGAAAAGTGCTGGAAGTGATGAAATTCGAACCAACAAGCTTCACATAGACTAAAAACATTTGTAAAAAAAAACAGTGCGTATGATTTTACATGAAGTGTAAGAGAGCAGTGGTGGCTGAGTGGTAAAGGCCCCGACTTATGAGTCGTAGGTTGAGGGTTCATCAAAACTGCTCTCTTACAAAAAAGAAAAACGGCATGTCCTAGAAAAAATTCGAAGACATGTGACATCCACCAACCCACACTGGGCTCGCTTGTTGGATTACGGTCCATTTCCTCTCCTAGAGGCCTCTCTGAGTACCAGCAGTGGGAATATTAGAAGGCTGATTATGCTTATGCTATGCATCACATTTGCAAAATCTTCGTCCACAGATGTTCGAATAAGCGAAGGCAAGATTTGGGATACTGACCTCTTTGATATTAGCCGCGATGAAGACGATATAGACGCAGCATATCCCGAGCTGGTAAACCACCAGGAAGACGTCGACGGTGATAGCGAGCGAGCCGGCGAACCGGCGCAGGGGTGGAGGACCCTCCTCGAGCACCGCGGCCATGGACTCCGGGTAGGTGAGCAGCGGCACGCGCAGGCGCTTGCATGCCGCGTACTGGGACCGCACCTATACAATGCGTAACACCTGCGTCAGTAAGTCAGACATCTTAAATGAGAGTGTAGTAAATTCTGCAATATTATACTTAGTGTTCAGCCAGACTGCAAACGCGGGAGCTTGGCGGGCGGGGCGTGGAAAACTCAAACATAAGAACTTCTTTGAAATGTAGTGGGGAGGTTACTTCTAGGCAAGCGTGCTCCATCATCGGCCACATCATCGCTTACCATCAGGTGATAGTGGGATAGCAGGATAGTGGTCAAACGCGAGCCTACCAATAATAATAATTATAAAAATGCTGTGCGGCATCTCAAACTAGTACGAGGTAACCACATGCATTGTTATGATGGTTCAGTTGCGGACAGGCACAACGCGTGTGTTCCCGTACCTGCACTGGCAGTCTGGATGAGTACTTAAGAATTTAGTGCCCGTTGAGGTAAATATAGTTGGATAAAATCGGACTCACCAGCACGCGAAGGCAGTGCGTGACTAGCGCCCCGACTATGATGGTTGCTAGAATTCCGGTGACCAGCCCGGCTCGAGCGAAGGCTTGCGGCATTGCTAGGATTCCGGTGCCTAGGCTGCATTTGAGCAAGTGCACCAAAGTTTCCCAGTTGCTGCAACATGTAGTACCATATCATGAGATCTACTCACTCATATCGACTACTTCTCAGGTGCTTTATTAACTCTTTAACCGCTTGCGTCGGATTGGTCCGACGAGTGTTTTCGTGTCCAATTCGCCACGGTCGTGTGTTTGCGACTGGGTAATCCATGTCGTTTAGCTCTTTAATGCCCATAGGTGACAGAAGAGCCGACGAAATGGAGTATTTGGTCGTGAATGTGCGACTGTGCGAATCTGGTGGAATAAGCGCGAGAATGTTTGTCGGATATATCCGATGTAGGCGATTAAAAGGCTAAAGTTTAAAAAAAAAAAGTATTGCAGAACTGTATTGATAAATGCAATGAGGTAATCTTTGAGCAGAATGTAGGCATTTTAGATCAGTTAATATTGCAAGTCATCGCTTAGTATTAGGAAAACCTTTTTCGGTTCTTTCTCACTTACTT
This sequence comes from Mythimna pallens, assembly GCA_961205895.1. Lineage (NCBI taxonomy): Eukaryota > Metazoa > Arthropoda > Insecta > Lepidoptera > Noctuidae > Mythimna > Mythimna pallens. The sequence goes on from OY540824.1 coordinate 27,257,797, forward strand.
GGTAGAATTGGGCAGCTGCCGATAATCGTGAGGGTCGTAAGATTCGGTCGAGCATGGTCTGTAGACAAATTTTACTTATGTACATGATTTCTTATCTTGAGTTCGTACAGCACAACATTAGGAGCTCCAAACCTTTCAATTTTATTTTTATATATCAATAGAATTTATTGTATTCTCTTAGACAATGGTTATTTGATAAACAAGAGTGCAAGTTGTTTTTTAACCGCATGCTTAATTTTGATGACCGAGCAAGTGAAGGATTCTAAAATTGAATCTCGAGTGCAGCGAATGCTTCAAAAATTAGGATCCTGAGCGTTAGCGAGAGAATCAAAAGAGCACGAGGTGAAAAATCTTTGCACTCGAGTGTAACACGTAACTTTTCATCCCATCTCAGCGAGGAAATGACTAAATACAAAAAAAAAAAAATATTATCATATGATACTTTATTTCAGTTTAGGTATAACTGCTACATTATGATAGGTAAATATTACAGAATAATCTTTAAATTACAACGAATAATACTTAGATATAATTAAGAAAAAATTAAAGTAACGTTGCTACAGTTACTTAAGTTGAGTGTAATATTTTTGTTATGTACTGTAATGTTGGTGTTAGTGACTTGTGTACTGTTTTTTGGTAAGCTATCTGAAATACTTAAGATTCAGTGGATTCCCTTGGCGTAAATGTTGGCGAGAGAGGACGATAGTTAGGTGTTTCGTAACAGCTCATTTTTTATGTAGACGGGCCAGTTCAATGCCTTTACAGAGTTTATCCTCCACGTATCCCTTTACAACCGCGTTGTACTTCCAGCCTCCAAGGCGCTTAAGAGACAGGAGATCAGCTCCTAAATCGGCCAAAAGTGTTGCTGAAGTTCGTCGGAAACAATGACCCGTGTACAACGGGGGTTCTAGAAGTTCAAGAAAAGTTGCTATTTTTCGAGGGATACTGCCAATTTTATTAGCACCCATAGGCTGTTTGACACACTTTCCGTTGCGATATTGTAGAAAAATTCGATTGATTGGAGTGTTAGGTGGGCGTAAGGCTTGATATTTCTCAACAATTGTTATGTATTCCTTGCGAATCATTTATTACGTCATATCTTCCAAAACGCTGAACGGATTTACATAATTAAGATATTGTTAGATTTGTCTTGTTAACCCAAGTGTTCTTAGATAGGTGACGTTAAAAAAAACAACATAACGACGCGAATCGAGACTGTGAGTTGCTATACTTTAGAAATTTTTTTTGTATACTGTATTATGAATATCAAATCAAAGGGCTCATCATGAGGATTCCAAAATAGTATATCATTACGAAGGTTTTAACAATATGACGTGAAAAGAAAAAGAGCGCGCAAAGGAAATTAATAAAAGTACATCAACATCCTTGGTGTACTTTTTAAATTCCGAGTCTGAGTTTTTAACAAATAAAAAAAAGGTGTATGATAATTTTGACACCAGGAAGTAAATAAGTTCAATGATGTTTTGAGTTCACAACTTAGTGCACACGATGTTCTTAGTTTAATTTAATTTATCCTCTAGCGGATAAAAATTTATTTTGCACTCAGTTAATGAAGAGCCAAAATTCACTTTCCGAGATGGGGGGGATGAAAATATTATTTATTATTATTATTATTCATTTATTTCAAGTACTGAAGACTCATTTTAGTTTCATATCATAAACGTACGGACAATAGATAAATAATAAAATTGAAATTATTGAAATTAAATTACAATAAATTATAATATTAGCCAGTCAGACACTAAAAGAATTGAATTAAATATTAAAATAAATTGCATAAAATTAAAATTCAACTAAATGTCATATTACCTACATTAAAATAAATTACCTTTCAGAACTAATAAAGTCAACAATTAAAATTTCCTAACAGGATTTGGGACCCTATCATGTCTGCCACAGTCATGTCGGATAGATGGACAGTCTAGCCTGTCGGCGATCATTGCCAAGATAAAATTGGGGCTGGCCCACACTCGCATATTAAGCATAGCATATGGCATATTAAGTTAGACTTAACGCTTTCCTGACTTCATGTTAAACTATGTTTTAGATAGGTACTCGCCCCTTTATGATGGATGATGATGGAATTCAAATAACAATCCCTATCATAAGATGATTATTTGGCAGGAATTTCGTATTTACTATCGCAGCGAGAGTGTATTCTACTCACTTGAAGCATTGCTCCGTAGTCGATGTCCCCCCCATCGGTTGAAGATGCACCGTCTCCGACTTGCTGCTGTCTTCTGTCATCATGGCGGCTGACAACACACAATTTTTAACATTATTTAAGGTGTATTTTACGGCTCTAATACCTACAAGGACAAAGGCTAGCAATGTGTTAGGTAGCTACATCCGTAGACTCATAGTAAGGTTCAGTTTAAAACCAGCGTTTGGCAACTGCTAATTAGTTATTTGGTGTGCCAAATTACCGTGTTTTTCTTTCTTTCTTCTTACACGAGCAGAGAAAATGTAATGTGTCAGTTATTTATCCCCTGACCTCTTTCAGACACTACCCGATGACCCTTGATGCAGGACCTCAACGGGCACGGTTGGTTCAGGAGGTTACTGTGTCGGTTTTTAAAGAAAAGCCTGAGTATCACCATTATGCGGATTGCCCGGAGGACACGGTGGAGCAAACGGTGGAGGTCTGCTTCGCTTAGGCGGAGCACCACCGTGTCCTTGTGAACGCAATCGGCGACGGCGTCCTCTCGCGTCCGGCCTTAGTTCAAACCATGGTACGGGGTGAGAGAGAATGGGAAGCAGTTGCCTACTTCTGTGTGTGTGTGAAGCAGTCATACAAATAAAGAAGGCGGTCAAAATCGTGAAGCAGAGACAAGCCTCATGCCTCAACCCCCATCTGAGATGCTACGAGCGACAGGGGTCACAGGCGCAACTAACTAGCAATAGGTAGCCCGTAGTCCGGTCGTGTGATGAGGATCAAATCCTGGTCCACGGAGCGTTGTGTTCTACGCGCGTTTCAATGAGATTTTAGCAAGATGGACGAGGATTTAATATTGAACTCGACATACGACGTACTATTGTCTAAAATTGAAGGAACTGCGAGTATATGTCGTGAAAGACATCTGACGCCACCTCGTGCGCTACCTTGAAGTGTCCGGCAAAGGGTGTAGTTTTGGCCGACTGACTGTGGACCTAAGGTTAGTGCCGCATGTTTCCTCCAATTTCCTTTGCCCAGCGACATAATTTCGATGACCTAATTCGAGTCGCATTTGTAAGATCACGTACATATATTGTCTACCTACGTACTTTTTAACCCCCGCATCCATACAGTCCACTAATCATTTTGATCCAGTTCTCTGCGTCAGGGATACTCACAAACAATTTTATGTTTCCACCCAAGTGATTGTCGTAAGTCAAGCGCCACCAGTTAGTTACTCTTTATACTAAAAAATATTGATTTTAAAATATTTCCAAATAACAATATTAATAGGTAGGTATGAGAAGACATTTCATTTATTCATAAACAATTTTCATTGTGTTAAATTCAATTTATATCATATTCAAATATGCACGCAAATAAGATAAAATATAAAGAAAAATCAAAAACAAGATACAATTTTGAATTATTGGTTAACATTCAAATAAGGTGTCAAACAGTTCCAACTTCCAACAATAATGTCAAGCGATTTAATTTAATGTCTAACTTGTGAAACAAAATACGAAACCTATGAATATTTAATTTGAATTTAGAACAATTAGGTTTTTAAAACCTCACATTATTCACTATTAAACGACATTTGACAATTATATTCGTAATTATACATATTTTTCTGATAATCCTTACAAATCAAAAACTTGCAAGGTATTTCGACTTTTCTGATGAGAAGTTTATTTGAGGTTAGCTTGGATTATTATTGTGTTACTTCCATAAAAATAGTTAAAATGGATATATTAATACGATTGACTTCATCGATTTGGAAGATGTGGATACTTATGTGGGAAACATGTCGGCAATCTTACAAACATAGTTATTGTGGGAATCCATTTCAATTGAGTGACGAAGATTTTAGATTTAAATATAGGTTCACAAAACGTTTTGGAGAAATAACAATGGTACTTTTACAAAGCACTTTAAATAAACCATTTTAATTAAATGTTTTATTTATACTCTTTAAGGATTTTTATTCATCCTAAGCTTCGACTGCAATAACCAAGATTGTCACTTGCGCCAAAATGTACTATTTCCTACGAAAGCACGGCACCTTCAGCGCGCAAGGTTGACTCACTCGATGCGACTCGTGTGATATTTTGTTGTTATGATAGCCGATACGTTTACCTTACTTTATGATTTCAGACATTGTCTATACTTAGGCCAACGATCATAAGCACATGGGTGAGAAATGAGTATATTAGAGGAATTTTAAAAGTAGCACCAGTGAATGAAAAGTTGAAAGGAAATCGTTTGTCCTGATATGGATATGTAAAGAGGAAGGATGAAAAGCATGTTACTAAAAGAGTTCTGAGTATACATGTAGACGGATGGAGAGGGAGCGGGAGGCCAAAGAAAATATGGATGGATTGTGTGAGGCATCATATGAAGGAAAAGACAGAATGGAAAAAATAACGTGTAACATGTAACGTGTGGGGACCCCAAGTACGACCCCTTTTTGCCACCGATCATATATTAAATCGGTTATATATAGAGTTCTTCCCTTTGATGTTCTTCAATAGTTTTTCATAAAATGTTTGAATTTAATTTATTCATTGTACCAATTAAGTTGTTGTTTGGCAGGCTTGTTGGTCTAGTGGTCAGTGGCCTGACTGCCCTGGATAAATATTTATGTGATGAGCACGATCATTTGTTCTGTGTCTGGGTGTAATTTATCTATAATATGTATGTATTTAGAAATATATAAGTGTGTTTATCAGTTGTCTAGTACTGATACCATAAGCTCTGCTTAGACTGGGAATAGAAGGCGTTGTGTGAAAGTTGTGGAATATTTTTATTATTAATCTTCAAAACCAAGAACGACAAGCGTAGGAGATATGTCCATATACAGCATGCAGCATGGACTATGGAGCATGCTGCTTACAGCGGTGTGCTCAGTGTACTTGTGTTGTGAATGGGATTGTAGGTTGCGATGCCGGTTGGTAGAAATTCATAAAAGTACAATAATTTTCATCATTATCCCTTGTTTTAAGCCTGTTAGTGTATTTGTACCCATGGTTGGTAATACTAAAAAGCTGAACTTTATAGCTGAACTTAGAGTGACTTGGGTCCTCACCATAAGGTGATGTCAACCGTGCGAGGGAGAAAGAGTGATGGAGTTATACACCCTATTTCTCCATCCCTTTACCAGTTCAGTTTAGGTCGACCAATGGATTGCGTTAAGCTCGTGGTTGGGCCTTGTAAGTTTTCCGTACAGTTACAGTCGCATACTTTGAGAGTTTTATAAGGGTATACGCTGGACCTATTACTCCTTAACAAAATACGTTTTGATTAGATCAAAACATAAAACCAGAAATATACAATTTTTTTTTTATTATCTTATTGTTATAATTATTGTTTCCATTTAAAAAGTGAAATTAAAACACAACAACTATTTTACATGGTTTCACTACATAGTATAAAACAAAGTCGCTTTCGCTGTCTGTCTGTCCCTATGTATATAGGGACAGGATATAGGGACAGACAGACAGCGAAAGTCGCTTGACTTTGTTTCATTTCATTCATTTATTCATTTTTCACTTTATCCAAGTGAAAAATGAATATATATTAGATGAAGTTTGAAAGTGGTACCAGTGATTGAAAAGTTGAAAACGAATTGTTTGTCTTGGTATGGCCATGTGAAAAGGAGAGATGAAACACATGTTACTAAAAAAGTTATGTGGATTGATGGAGAAGAAAAGGGAGGCCAAAGAAAAGATGGATTGTGTGAGGGGTGACAGGACAGAATGGGAGAAAAAAAACGTGTTGCGCCGACCCTAAATAACACGGGATTAAAGACAGGAAGATGATGACTTTTATTAAAGCCACTTATAACACTGTTTTATAAAACTGTACCACCCCTATACCGGTGCACACTATTCTTTTCACTCCCTGTATGATAAAATGGTTCAGTAGACTTCCTGTTCCGTCAATATGATACGGGTTCTAAATATCTTGAGTTGACGACACTGTGTTATGAAAATCTAAATCGTTGATAATGTAAATGTGGTCGAATATTACATACAGGATGAGCGTGAACCGGACGTGGTGCAACGGACGCTATGGTAACACAATGTGCTGAAAGACTAGCGCGGACGGGCGGGCGCGCGCGCAGCCGGCCGCAAACTGGCGGCGCCGGGTGCAAGCCGCACGGTCGCACTGGCACGCCCTCGCCTCAATTGCTATACTCTACTTGTTGCGTGTTTCGGGACGACCGACAATAAAACAATCATATGTCAATTGTCCACTTAGTATCACAGTTACAATCATCGTGTTCTTCCACAGGAGTATCGCAGCGATCCTACTGCACGCCGCGTGCTCTTACTAGTGTCAGCTAACCGAAACTCTTCGACGGTTCATGAATAATTTTTTTCCATCGCGAAAATATGTTTTTTTGACGAATCTTTTTCGAAACAAACTAAAACTAGACTTTGAAAATATCACTTTTAATACTAAGACCTGCCAATAAACAGTGCTGCTAGTATTTAAAAACTGGGCAAGTGCGAGTCGGACTCGCGCCCTAAGAGTTCCGTACAAATTTACGTGTTATGTAAATAGTTCAAATCCCGAATGGAGTTCCGAAGATTTTTCCAAATAGCATAGTTTTTTTTTGTGACGTAACAACAAATTTACGGTTTTCAGATTTATTCCTATACCTGTGCTATAAGAACTTGCAATATGCCAAATTTCAGAATTCTGGGTCAACGGGTAGTATATGAATTTTGGTTCCTTGAAAGTGTCGAAATATAAGTTTTTTACGACATAAATGGCAGTATTTTTTTTCGTTAATTTTGAATTTGGATTTTTTCACAGCTACAAGGGCCCGCAGACCTAAGTATATGGTTTTAATTTCTATTCGATCCGTCTACTTGTTCCCGAGTTGAAGGGTCTTGACAGACAGACAGACAAACGGACAACAAAGTGATCCTATAAAAGTTCCCTTTTTCTTTTCAGGTACGGAACCCCAAAAATGGTGAAATATATTATTATTCTTGAATTTGTGCACAATTTTTTAATCGGTATTATAGTACTTTTATTTTTGAGCACGGAGTTCTAGCCTCTTCAATTTCATAGCCCAATGGCGACAGCGACTATCGCAACATAGTGCTGGGCACACCTTAATTATGGCGGTAAGTCCCCTCTTTGATAGACCCACCTATAAGGGACCGCAGACCTGAATAAATGGTTTTGATTACAACTCGATACCTCAACGCGTCCCCGTGATAAAGGGTCTTGACAGGCAGACAGAAAGACAGTCAGACGAACGGATAACAAAGTGATCATAATAAGGGTTCCGTTTTTTCCTTTTGAGGTCCGGAACCCTGACCTAACCCTAACCACGAAGTCTAAGGCTAAGGTCCGCTCCCGCCTTAGTCTTCTAACCTAGCTTGTCTGTGTTTACCTGAATTATACAGATTGCCGGTAACATGTACAATTGCTAGAGATTGTATACTGTAACCGGCAATGTAAATAGATTTTGTTCTATATTTATCAATGTTTAACGACCTACTTATAAAATAACAACTAAATTAAACGTTTTCTAGAGCAGGAAAGTAATTGACGTAATTTTAGGGCACCCCGACACGGACAGGTTAGCCGTGGTTATTTTTTTATAACCACCCGGAAATATGAGCCTTACTAAACCCTGCGGACAGAAATAGGACCTGCGTATTTATATATAATAAAATTAACGTGAAATTAAAAATTCTTCTGGTTATAACCTAATGTAATTTACTTACAAGTACTCAGGTCCTACTTATGACTACAACAAGCGATGGCGGAGGGCTATTTGTTGCGACTCTAGACAAATATGAGGTCTCACGGAGAATTAATTGGGAGTCCAGTTGTGTAGAACTATGGATTATAATTAAGTGTGAGGGTGGTCTAAGCATTAATATTTGTACAGTTTACATCCCACCTCCAATCAAACAAGATTATGTTGATGAACTATTTCGAAACTTTACAGAAGTAATCAAGAAAAGAGCAAAGGCAATTCCATCAACTTACTAATCGGTGATCTCAATGTGGGTAGCATCACTTGGGAATATAATGTGGATTCAGGTCTTTTAATACCCAAAGGATCAAGTAGTAATCAGGAAAACGTTTAAAATCGAGTTTTAAATCTAGTTCTTAGTAGTAGTAAAAATACAGTGCTGGTATCTCATGCCTCATGTCCATTTATACCTATTGATCCTAATCACCCAGCGCTAGAAATCTCGTTTTCTACGGATCATACCAAACCTTTAATGCAAAATAAAGTCCCATACTTAAATTTCTATTTTTGTAAATATGACGTGGTCAATGCTGAACTTGCGGATATTGCTTGGTCTGATGAATTGAATAGGCATAGCCTAATGTCAACGACATGTTGCAAAAGTTCTCATGTTCTCTATCTGGTATACTCGTGCTTTACTAAAAGTCTCTAGAAAGAAAGCTAAGTATCACAAAATATATAAAAATACGTACGAATGCTTAGGAGTACGTTGTAGTGATATGATTCAAGACAAATTTTATAAGAAATATAACCGAACATCTGCACACCAATCCTAAGTATGTATGGAGGTACTTAAAAGGTAAACGGGTAGGTGATACTTCTATTCCTGATAAGATGATTCTCAAAAACAATAAGTTTGCCCGGGGAGACCAGGAAATTTGCATTTTGTTTTCCGATACTTATTAGTCTATATAATTATGGAGGATTCAGTATTACACGCTCCTCAGCGGCAGTTGAACCCACTCCGTGCAGTAATAATACTTTCAGTCATTGCCAACTTGAAGTTAAAGAAGTTTTTGACTGCTCGTGTTCCCTCGACTGTGATAAAGGCCCGGGACCTGATTCAATCCCTTCTCTCTTCCTTAAATAGAGTACAGCGAACCCAGCTGATCCTCTTACTACAATATTCAACTGCTCTATATCATAGGGCTATTTCCCTGATCAGTGAAAAATAGCACACATTACGCCAATATTTAAATCTGGTAGTGATGACGATGTTCCAAATTACATACCATTATCAATACTTTCGACGTGTTGTAAAGTTATTGAATCGCTTGCGTAGAGAAAAATGTTCAAGCCAGTACGGTTTTCACCCAAAAAAATCGACACAAACCAATTTGGTTGAGTATATTGACTGGCCTGTTGGTCTAGTGGTTAGTGGCCCTGACTGCTATGCTCGAGGTCGTGGGTTCGATGCCCACCCAGGAAAAACGTTTTTGTGATGAGCGCTCCACCCAGCTCAACCATTTTGAAGGGAACTGAATGATCCGACACACGCGCCGCCATTAGTGAGACATTTGAGTGAGTACAAGTATATAAGATCCCTGATCATGCTCAATGACAAAACTAAAATAGACTAGTCTAGCGTTATCAACATCCGTAAAATGGTGGATTATTCTAACAGCACATGCAGCTGAGCTAAGCCGTCCTGCAAGAGATGTTAAACGAGGACTCCATTGTAGCATTGAGTCAAGCGTAATCCCCAGGAAAACCATTTAATGGAGGAAATCACTACTTTTGATTGACATTCGGTAAGGAAAATCTTATGCATTTAGTTTTTTCCTATTTAGAACTAGATTTAAACAGGCCCAAAACTGGTTCACTGATAATAGCAGGGATCCAATTTTGGATCTGTAGTAGGGCGTTATTTTTATCCATATTTTTTTTTTTTTGCAATAACCTAGGTAAATTAATATTATCGGAAAATAAAAAAGGACCTATTATTGAACCTTGGGGTAGCCCTATTTTCACATTTGATCCCGATGAATTGACACCGTATATTTAAACTAATAGCTGTCTGTCATTCAAATAAGATTTTAAACTTAACGCTGTTTTGCCTAGTCTGTAATGCTCAAGTTACAGGAGTCATGTTTGATTTACCATACAATCAAATGCCTTAGACTGGTCACAGAAGATGCCTATAGCATTTTGTGCCTCTTCTAAAATGATTAGGTAAGCATTTGATATAACATTACCTTTCCAAATATAATTATTTATTATATTTGGCCTATAATTATTAGTGTATTTACTGTCCCCAGATTTAAAAAGTGACATCACTTTACCATATTTCATAAGATCCGGAAAGACTACTTGATCCACACACCATTAAATATTAGAGCGTAAGTAAGGCGCTATAGTTTCCATAATTGAGGTACAAACTTTGAAAGACATTCCTCATAGATCTTCAGTCAATTTAACCTTGATTTGTTTAAAAGTTTTTATCACTGTTATTTGGTTTAACATGCTTAAAGTTAAATTAGTTGAGCAAGCTGCAACCTTTACTTGTAATAAACCAAAAGCAAGCGATGGTGAAGAATGTAGGACTTCAGTAGTTTCAGTTGGATAAAGAAATTTACAATTTTTGCACAACTAGTTTGTTATCGGTAATAAACTCATGATGAGTCTCCAATGTGTAATCATTAATATGTATTTTATTGGTTTCAATAATAATAATTTTCCAAACCGTTTTTATTTTATTACCTGCTGTTTTAACGTTGTTGCTAATATGTAAGGCCTTAGCTGCCTGACAAGAACATTTTTGAATAGGTAGAAACATACTTATTAAAAGTTTCAGTGTTAATATAAGGCTAAAGGCCATACAGCTCGGAAAGTCTTTTCCTGCTTATTCTGATCCCTTTAGTTGCCCAGTCACAAAATCTAAACTGACGGCAGATACTTTTAGTATTTTTCTCAAAGTCTTAATAAGCTCGGTTTGAACTATTGAAAAAAAAAATCGTTTTAAAAACGTTACAATTGTTCGCTCCAATCACCTAATAGCAAGTTAGGTGATTGGAGTCAACAATTGTTTTGAGTGTACAATTCAATGCCGTTAAAATTTAGTTTACTGGATATTACTGCTCTAGAATGTATCTGCGCTTATTGTATTTGTATGTTGGATTCAAAAGTTACCATTAGGCCGCGGTGATTATAAGGCAGATCATTTACAATGGATTTTTCTAAATAGTCACCCATGGAGGTGCAAAACGTATAGGGTTGCGGTTAACTTAGAATATTGAAATTTCACAAGAAATAAGATCCCATAATGGTACGGAACCGTTCGTATCGGAGTTCTACTCACATTTGACTGATTTTTTAATAACAAACATTATATTTCTGAACTGTAAGTACGAGTATGTTGTTAAAAACCGTGGATCAATATTTGAATTTTATGGGAACTACCATAATAGTGTAAGTGATAAAACGCAATGCATAATGTTTACCGGTAGACGAACCTGGGGCTTGCAAGTGCACGTGGCTGCGTGCGGGGTGGCGCGAACACGCGTGGCACTGACTGCTCGCGCGGCACCCGTGGCACGCGTACCAGACTGGGCGCGCGTTGCACGCCCGGCACGCCTGGCTCGCCCGGCACCCGCACCACCCGTGGAGGTGTGCGGTCGAGGTTCACACGGCGCATGCGCGCCGCTCTTTCAAGCTCACGGCTTGATCACACCCCACAAAAACTGATCACCAGGCCCTTGGCTAGGAAATTCTTGCAGACCACCTTCCTTCAAATAAACAGCAAGAGTTTACCGGAAACTAACATCGTTATTTGAACACACGGTTAGATTACGTAATTGGTACTTATTGTAAATTGAAATCTTACTTTTTAATAGTTCGCACTCTGATACGGGAACGTGCGCTGATTCGGGTTAATAAGGGGAACAACTGAGTGAAGCAAACGGCATCCGAATGCACAGGTAGAGCACTATGACCAAGGCAGCGCAGGGAGGGTTGCAGTACCTAGCGAGCGTCACGACAGCGCGCGGCGGAGTGGCGGGCTCGGCGTCAGGTGCGCAGCGGCGGGCGCGGGGCTGCGCGCCGCTGCGGCCCGCAGCCGTTCGGCGCCGAAGCGCCTGGTCGCGTCGCCACTTTGTCGCTAGCTCAGCACTCTATATATGCTTCTAACTATATCCTACATTGTACTCTATGGGGCAAACGGCGGCAACAGAGCACGAAAAACAAGACATTTCGATGAAAATAATCCGAGTGAAGTTTCTTCACTAGAATTAGTTTATAACAACGCAGTATACCATTGTAACAAATAGGTAAATACTGTGTGAAAAATCTATTAGAATATACCTATTTTTAGAAAAATTAAGCATGTTATAGTCATATTATAACCGACTTCAAAAAGAGGAGGTTATACGTTCGGTCGTATGTATTTTTTTTATGTATGTTCACCGATTTCTCTGTCAATTGTGGACCGATTTTGAAAATTATTTTTTTAGTTTAATTGGTTACATATAAATATAGTTATGATCTGATGATTAACTTCAAAGATATGGAACGGAACTCATTATAGGAGAACTGTCGTAACAAGTAAAATTGCTTTGTTTATTCGTGCAGTCGATGACTGACTGAAGAAAGAGGGGAAGGGGATACATCGAATTGATCTGATGATGAAGCCGGAAGGTAGGTACCAGAACTTTGTAATAAATCAATGTAACCTAGCCAAGTTTTTCGATTATTAAAATTGTTATGAGATGCACTCTGGCTTTAAAGTATCTACCATAGAGCTAATCTGATGATGGAAGGTAGGCACGAAAACTCCGTAATCTATATATATAAAAGAAAGTCGTGTTAGTTACACTGTTTATAACTCAAGAACAGCTGAACCGATTTGGCTGAAAATTGGTGGGGAGGTAGCTTAGAACCAGGAGACGGACATAGGGTACTTTTTAACGAGTAGGGTAGAGTAGGGTAGAGTAGGGTAGAGTAGGGTAGAGTAGGGTAGAGTAGGGTAGAGTAGGGTAGAGTAGGGTAGAGTAGGGTAGAGTAGGGTGGAGTAGGGTAGAGTAGGGTAGAGTAGGGTAGAGTAGGGTAATTTTTTTTTTTTACTAAATCCCGCTTTTGGGCAGAACAACGTCTGCCGGGACCGCTAGTAAAACAATAAATCTTAGCCGTGGCTTGACTTATTATAATAATTTGACCGACTAAATGGATCTACAATAATTGACAGATGAAATAAAATGCTGACAAGAAGCCGGGCACGCTCTCAAAACACATACCCAACATCTTCGGGTTCGTCGCTCAGCTTCGCCTCGCAGCCTCCGGGACCAGCGCCAACCGTGAGTCCATAGATTCCAGTCGCTGCAGTTGCGTCGACCTCGAGCGACTAATACTTCTCGCCACCGACGACACCACCACCTGCGCGTCGACGGGGAAGAGGCCGACCTCCGGCCAGCTTGGGACCTCGCGTCCCGCCGGCCCCGCTGCCGGTGGAAGTGTGCAGCGCATGCGATGGACATCATCCATTAATGAAAATGTTATGCGCTCATACTTATTTTTTTTTTATTATCATCATATATTTATTTTTTATTTTCCAATGTAATGAAATTGAATCATGTAATTAACTTATGATTATTAATGTAATTAAATGTAATTAAATAATGTAATTAACTGATTATAATTATTGTAATGTATTTCGAGAATCAAATCGTCTTCTGTACGAGAGTTATTAATCTCAAACTTTGTTTTTGGGGGCCTGGTGACCTGACCTGACACACAGGTTTTGTGAAAAACTTAATTCAGGCACCAGTCTTCCACAAATTGTTTTTGGTATATTGTTAAATTAATTAATTTCTCTGTAATTTGTGGAAGGAAAATAAAATAAATAATTATTATTCAATTTATTTTCTATAAAAACATATTATTTTCATTTTTAAATGTTTCTTAAAAAACAACACAATAAAAAAACATTTAAAAATATAAAAAATAGTAGCCCACCGGCATCGGGAACAGGGTCCAAGCTACTGGTGGTCAGGGCTCCTGAGAGAGGAATCTCCACAATCTCACAATGCGTGCCGTGTCTAGGAGTACCACTTTCTGGATCAAGCCCTTAATCCAGCTGCCCAACGAGAGCCTCCTTAGATGTTATTAGAGGCTCTTAGTTATTAAGCCATTGGTCGTTATTGTGCGGCGCTCTAGTCCATCTATCACCACTATGTAAAGCTTATTGGCAATTATTATTATTTCGTTATGAGTAATTACTTTGGGGCTACAGAGGGAGGAATTAACCTGACTGCGTATCGTGTTCGGATGCTCTCTCTGTTTCAGGTGCTTGAGCTAGCTGTCAACGTATTGGTCCAACGACTATCGGATCAGGTGCGCGTCAATCAGCGAAATCATATGTTGGATGATGCCGTACTTGATAGACTGCACCTGGGATCACAGAGTAGCCGTGTTTCACCTGCTGCACCACCGGCAGAGGTGCAACGTCAACCCACTGCTTCACCGCGACCCGACCACGTTAGTGACGACGTTAGTACCCAATGTAATGATCGATTGAGGGGTGCTTTGGAGGACGCATTTCGAGAGTACCGTTCCACATCGCCGCGGCTCTGACCTCGTCTACCTCGTTTGCCCATGCACAAGAGAAATAGGGCGCTGGTGTATGGTCTAGATTCGCATCTATCAAATTGTTTTGATAGCAGCAAAGACTTCACTGATACCCACTCGATCTTGTACTGTGCGGCTGTAACGACATGTCGTGTAGCTCATCTTAAATTTCTTAATTGTGACAGAGCTACACGACCAGCTGTGCCAGTTTGGCAGTGCAGGATAGAGCACCGTATCGGTGAGGCTAGAGCACTCATCGGTAAGCTTATGTGCTTCAGGGAGATCAATAATCACCCTAGAGTGATGCGCTTTATGAGGCGGGCATTCTCAGGGACTGATATTAGTCCTCGAGATTTTTTGCCTCAGAAAATCTTTGCATGGGCAAACCGTATTCGTCGGTACAAGCTGCGAGTGGAGCGCTACACTCGGAATCGTACATTCCAAAGCAACGAAAGGTGGGTTTACAGGGATTGGGAGCGACCGGACCAAGGTGTAACTGACACGCGCCTACCGGATGATGACGCCATGTGTTCATTTTGGCGCAGCTTTTGGTCGGCGCCTGTCAGTCACACCGAGGATGATTGGATTCGAGAGGTCGAGCGCGCATGCGATCTTTTACCAGAAATGGAGGCAATTACCATCAGCCCCCAAGACGTAGCCCGTGCAGTCCGTCTGTTGCCTAACTGAAAATCAATAGTCATATTGAGACAAATTCTATCATGTCTGCCTCTCAAAATGGATGTAGGAACTGGTCTTGCGGTACTGAAGAGCTACTCCTCGTCGATATGGCCATTAGCCAACAGGTTAGACGTTCTCGATAGAATCCAGAAGAAAGAAAGAAGAAGAAGAATATTGGATAGATTATAAGAAGGCCTATGACTCTGTTCCTCGTACATGGCTCATGAGGGCGCTGGAACTGTATACAGTTGATGCAACTCTGCGCACCTTTCTGATGTCATGTATGGGGTAGTGGAGAACAGTCCTTCACTATACGGGATGTCGACAGATTCAGGAGAACAGCGAACCGATAAGGATTGTGCGTGGCATATTCCAAGGTGACAGTCTGAGTCCACTGTGATTTTGCCTAGCCTTGAACCCTCTCAGCACACTGCTGGAGGGTTCTGGCTTAGGTTACCGGTTGAAAAGAGGCGGTCAGGTCATACCTTCTTTACATGGACGATCTGAAACTCTTTGCCCCCAACAACTTGCAACTGGTGGAGCTACTGAAGGTAACTGAAAACTTCAGTAGTGCCATCAGGATGGAATTTAGTGTGGACAAATGTGCAGTCATACATATAAAGAGAGGTGAGATTATGGAATCCGTCGGAATTCAACTCATGGATTCCATACATTAGATCCCTCTGCTCAACCGAAACTTACAAGTATTTGGGTATATCGGAATCGTTAGGCATCAATACTGATGACGTGAAACAATCGTTGAAAGAGCGCTTCTTTGACCGCTTGAATAAAATAATGAATAGTGTTTTATCAGGCGGAAACAAAGTGCGCGTTTTTAACGGTTGGGTCATGCCGGTATTGATGTATTCTTTTAGCATACTCAAATGGACTCAGACAGAACTTGACGCCTTGGATAAGACACTACTTACCACAAATCGGATGCATCACCCACGGTCATCGGTGACTGTATATACCGCGGAAGTGCGGGGGTTGTGGCTTCTTAAATGCTAAGACCCTGCACAACCGTGAGGTACGCAGTCTCAGGGAGTACTTCCTAAAAACCGACGTGGGTATGCACAGAGATATGGCAGCGCTGGACAAGGACCTCACTCCGCTGTCCTTGGCCAACGAGAACTGGCGCAAACCTATACTGGATACTAATGACCGCAGGGAAGTATGGCAAAGCAAGGAGCTTCACGGACGCTTTTACCGGGCCTTAAATGGGCCCAATGTAGACCTGTTAGCGTCCGTATCTTGGCTGCGTTTCGGTGAACTCTTCGGGGAAACCAAAAGTTTTGTCTTTGCGATAATGGACGAAGTTATAATGGCGAACAACTACCGGAAATACATTGTGAAGGACAGTACGGTTGACATTTGTCGGGCATGCCACCGGCCCAGGGAATCAATCCGACACATTATTTCTGGGTGTTCTCATTTAGCTAACGGAGAATATTTGCATAGACACAACCTCGTAGCCAGGATTATCCACCAGCAACTTACTCTTAAATACAATCTTGTGAAATCCAAAGTACCGTATTATAGGTATTTGCCTGACCTAGTTCTCAAAAATGGCAATATCACATTATATTGGAATCGATCTATCATCACTGACTGGACTAAACCTGATATAGTGGTGATAGATCGACTAAAGCGTCCCACAATGATTGTTGATATAGCTGTCCCTCCTGACGAGAACCTCGTGAAAGCTGTGTAAGATAAGCAAACTAAGTATCTTGACTTAGCTCGCGAGGTTCTCGACATGTGGATAGAGCAATCATTGAGTCGATAGTCGTAACGGCCAATGGCTTAATAGCCAAGACCCTCGAACAACATCTAAGGAGGCTCTCGTTAGGCAGCTGGATCAAGGGCCTGATCCAGAAAGCAGTAAGTACTCCTAGACATGGCGCGCATTGTTAGGAGATTCCTCTCTCAGGAGCCCTGACCGCTGGCAGCTTGGACTCTGTTCCCGATGCCGGGGGGCTACTATTTTTTATATTTTTAAATGTTTTTTTTAATAGGTCTTTTTAAGGAATTATTTAAAAATATAATAAGTATGTATATAAAATAAAAATAATAGTTGTTTATTGATCAAAAAAGGTACAGATAATATGAAAAAACAAAACTTAAACTACTAACAAGCAAGATATACAAGCTTAAGTAGCCACATTTTAAGGGAGAATATATTGGTGGAACTAACATCTGTGTTCAGTGACGAAACCCCATGTCTGCGGACTGTCAAACGCTGGTATTTAGAATTCCAGCATGGACATACTAGTGTTAGTGACAAATCTCGCGAAGGATGCCCAAAATCCGCCTTCACTGAAGGTGGTCGTGTGACGTAGAGGCTCTATTAGGCATCTCAGGGACAACTATTCAGAAGATCTTGCATGAAGCGCTTGGTGCGAGAAAGCTAGTTTGCCGTTAGAAACCGCATCTGTTTTCCGACGATCACAAGGCGGCCCGCGTCAGATGGTGTAAGAAAACTTTGCTAAAGTTCAACCGAGGAGAGTCAAATCACGTCTAATACATCATCTGTTGTGACGAATCTTGGATCTATGCCTACGATCCCGATTCCAAACAACAATCTACAATCTGGGTCAAGACGAGCCAAAGCCGACTAAAGTTGTTCGTTCTCGAAGCACTTCAAAGAAGATGGTGGCCACGTTCGTTGGAAAAACCGGCCATGTTGCGACTATTGTACTTGAAGATGGTAGAACGGTTAACGCAGAGTGGTATACCACAGTTTGTTTACCAAAAGTCATCACCAAACTTTAAAAATCTAACTCAAAGCGACGCATCATCCTGCACCACGACAACGCAAGTTCACACAGCGCTCGTCAAACGATTGAGTATTTATTATTAATTCATTTATTTCAGGCTTGAAATACCCATAGTGACATTACAATTCATTTTGAAAAAATTAAAATTAATAATAATAATACAAAGTCAAATTCAATTCAATAGTTAATACAATGTTAGATTAGATCAATAAATGTCAGATTTACACCGTCAGTGAGTCAGATATTAAAAGAATTGTATTAAATATTAAAATAAATTATATAAAATTAAAATTCAAATAAATAATAATAATAATAATAATAATCTTTATTTATATAAAAAACACAGATTGTAGTACATGTAACAGTTTTAACAAAGTGGGTAGTATAAAATCTGTGGCAATCAAATGGGTGACGTGCTGCTCTCCTTGCTAGGCTATGACATAGCCTGTATTAAGGAGTAACAGTGCCGATCCCCTCTAATTGTATATATTACCTACTACAATTATCATTATTTTTTAAAAAAAATTCTGCTATTGTTTTTTAAATATAAGTATTATTGCGCGAGCGCATTTGTGTGTGTGTTTGTGAGTGTGTAAGTGTGCTTGTGCGTGTGTGTGTGACCATGTGTGTGCTGTGTGTACGTGTAGGGTCTGTGTGTGTATGTGCGTGCGGCTGTGTAAGCGTGCGTTAGTAAAGGGATTGGATCACTTAGTGTGGGTCAATGTTTTTGGTGAGTGGTACAAGATACAAACTTGTCAGAATTAGGTTAAATATTTTTCTGTTTCGTCGTAGGTTTTATTTTGAAGGAATGTGCGGACAGTCTTTTTACAATTATGATAAGACAATTTATATATTGGGCACTTTCTGTTTATTGTGTTGTAAAGGGACGGACCTAAATAATAAAAGAATCTTTTAGTAAACGACAGTCGGGTTTTTGGAGGAGTACATATTTTATCTTTTCGACGTTTAGTAAGTTCAATATAGGGGGTTATGCGGTGTTGCAAAAGAATTGATTGTAAAATAAAGTGTTGCCGCACATTGAGGACGTTGCAGGTTTTGTATAACTGATTAGTTGGATAAATTAGTGGACGGAAGGTAGCCACTTTCAGTACAGCGCGATGTGCAACTTCCAATGGTTTAAGGATAGTTTTTGCAGCACCACCCCAACAGGAAATACAATAGGTAATAATAGATAGGCATAAGGCAAAATAGACATTACGTATAATTATAGGATTAGCAACACTTCTTAAGGTCTTAAAGATATATATAAGTTTGCGAACTCTGCCAGTAAGAACATTAATATGACATTTAAATTTAAGATTCTTATCTATGACTATACCTAGGTATTTGATTTCATCCGTAGAGGATATGGGTTCGCAGTGGCAAGAAACTTGAGTTTGCAAATTGCATGTGTGAGCTTTTAGTGATATTGGTGAGTTTGGTTGGGTGGCAGAACTGATCGAGTAGGTAATGAACTTGGTTTTAGAGGTATTAAGTGTAAGCTTGTGGAAGTAAAGCCAGTTTAACGCTACATTAAAGCCATGCTGTGCTTTGTCCTCGAGTTCAGACCATGTGTTGGCGACAAAAGTTATAGCAGTGTCATCTGCAAAGGATGTTATCTTGGCATTTGGGATATTTATATTGCATAAGTCATTTATAAAAACTAGAAATAAGGTGGGACCCAATATGCTTCCCTGTGGAACGCCATAGTAGATGGGGAGCTCATTGCTGCTGTGCCGATCAATCTTCACTACTTGGGAGCGATTTGTGAGGTAGCTTTGAAAGAGATCCAGTTGCAACCCCCTGACACCCAACCTTTCAAGTTTGAGTAAGAGAGAAGAGACGGGGACGGTGTCGAATGCCTTCGCAAGGTCCAGAAATATTGTTAGGACCTTTTTATTAGTGTTCAGGTTTTGTATGATATTATTAGTTAATTCCTGAACTGCGTCACAGGTTGACTTGTTTTTACGAAATCCTAATTGTCGTGTTGATATTAGTTTGTAATGTTCTAGGTAGCATACAAGTCTTTTATTGATTAGACGTTCTAGTACCTTGGATAAGGCACTCAGAACAGCAATGGGGCGGTAATTATTCGGTAAGTTCCCGTCGCCTCCCTTGAAGACTGGGTGAATGATTGCCTTTTTGAAAGAAGAGGGAAAGACGGCAGTCTCGAAACAGAGGTTAAAAATGTGGCACAGTATGGGTGCCAGGGAGGTGGAGTACCTCTTCAGGATGTAGGGTGATATACCATCCCAGCCAGTTGCAGCATCAGAGCGCAACGAGTGGATGACTGTTGTGATTTCGTCAAGGTCTGTAGGGTCGAGGACGAATGATGTAGTCGATGTGATTTCAGAAGTGGGTAGAGTGACTGTCAATGAGTAGTGCTAGTGTGAATTATATCATTTGCAAGCCTCTCGCCAATGTTAACGAAGTATGAGTTTACAGTGTTGCAAGACTCAATAGGTGAAGATGACAAAGTTAGTAATTGAGCAGGTGTAATGTTAGTTTTAGTAGTGTTAGTTACCCATCTAATAGTATCCCATAGTGTTTTTGGGTTTTTACTTGCTTTCTTTAGTTCCTCTGTGTCATAAACTCTCTTAGCTTTCTTTAAAATACGAACACAAAAATTTCTGTATCGAAGGTAAGTAATTTTTAGAACTTCATTTCCTGGGAAATTTTTAACTTTATTGTGTAAAGCATCCCTGTTTCTTATGCACCGCAATAAACCAGATGTGATCCATGGTTTGAGAATTCTCTTTTTTGATGAAACTGTTTTAACTGTGGTATTTTCAGAAATGGATACTGTTATTAAATTCAATAATTTATCGGTAGCCATATTTGCGTCTTTTATACTCAATATAGGGGTGAAATCCAATTGTGACATTGATTTGTCGAGTCCTTCATAGTCAATTTTTGTTAGAAGGGAGTTTGCGACCGTTCGTAAACATTTATCTCGAATGCAAAGTAAGGAGGAGGAATGATCAGTTATTGTGGAGTTTAAAATAAATGTGTGGGTGGGGGAAATTGTTTTGAGGAACGTGTGGTCCAAACAATTCCCATCCCTGGTCGGTAGGGTGTGGGCAGGAAGATAACCGTGAAAGGCAAGGCAATTTAGGTATTCGTGGGAGCGGATGTCAGATGTGGTAGGTTTGATGTCCACGTTCAGGTCGCCTGTTATAACTACCGATTTAAATCTATGCAGCGACGGAAGAATGTTGTTAAGAACTGTGAGAAAGCTGTTTATGTTGTCTATTGACGGCGAGCGATAGATACAGATTATCGCCAAGTCGAAATTAATTTTAATAATAAGACCAGATGCAGATCGGTGGAAGTCTGGCTCCTCGCATGTAACAGATAGGTCCGATTTTGAATACACCACTACACCATCACTTTGATTTATATGTTTGGTGGTCTTGAACGTGGAGTAGTTATTCAGAACCGGAATAGTGCTATTGCTAGCGCATGGTAGCCAGCATTCAGTTAATACAACCAGATCGCAATCGAAAGAAATTCGGTGTCATTATTATATTTAAATACATTATTACAATTTCCTAACAGGAATTGTAACAGTAGCATGTCTTCCACAGCCATGTCGTATATATGGACAGTCTAGCCTGTCGGCGATCATTGCCAGGATGGCATTGGGGCTGGCCCACACCCGGCGCACCAGGGACGCGCACCGCTTGCGCATAGTGGTATGAAAACAGTCAGTGCGCGCCGCTGCGAACATCCCTGATGCGCTACAGAAACGGGGCAGCCCCACTACCGCCCGGAACGCGTTATTATACTGGACACGGAGGGCACTGTATGCCCTTTCAGTGTAATCAACCCACAGGCTGCACGAGTACAGGGATGTGCAGTACGCTCTGAAGAGCGTGATCTTCACCCCCCTAGAACATCGCGCAAACCGGCGTGCTAAAATATTAGCTCGCACTGACAGTGCCCTCCGCTCCCTCTCTATGTCAGCCTGATCATTAAGATCCTCGGTGAGTAGATGCCCTAAATACTTAAACTGATCCACTCGCTGTAGTGGAACACCATCGATTTGAACTGTCGGTATGTTCATAGGGCTCGACCCACCTACGGCCCGAAAGACCATGTATAGGCTTTTCTTCTTATTATATTTTAACCCATGACCACGCGCGTATTCCGTACATGTATTGAGTAGCCTCCTCAATCCACAGATCGACGCGCTCAGCAGCACCATGTCGTCCGCATAACTCAAATTGTTAACGCACATTCCGTCCACATAGCAACCGACATGCTGACTGCTGAGCGAGACGATCAGCTCGTTCATGTAGAGATTAAACAATGTGGGCGAGGTCAGGCCGCCCTGCCTTACGCCGCACTCGATGTTATAAGTATCCGACATCGCCCCCGCCCATCTGACACTGTTAACCTGGTGCCCGTACCAATATCGAAATATACTGATGAGTTCCCAAGGTAACCCCGTTCTCTCCAACTTTTCCCATAGTATATCGTACGAGACAAGGTCAAAGGCCTTGGATAAATCGAGGAAGCACGCGTATACCGGAGTCTTTCTCGTCGTATAATACTTGACGGTATGCTTTAAACACAGTATTGCACTCTCTGTTGACAGTTTAGGTCGAAATCCAAACTGGTTACTTTGAAGCGATACATGTCTATTTAACTGCGCGTTAAGCACACCGTCAAATACCTTCGCCACTATAGTTGCAAGCGATATAGGCCTGTAGTTATTTTTATCAGCTAAATCACCTGTTTTATTTTTAACCACAGGCACTACAATTGTCCTCATAAAGTCATCAGGCAGGTAGGAGTGGCACACACACAGCGAGAAGAACATTGCCAGGACTCTCGCCAGGTGTGGGCCAGCGTGCTGTAGGTGCTCAATGCTGAGTGCGTCGTGCCCTGGAGACTTTCCTCGCTCAATCTGTTTTCAATTTGAAGGAGGAAAAAGTAGAAATTCTTGACCATCCTCCATACAGTCCTGACCTAAGCCCTAACGATTTCTTTACACTTCCTATAAAAAACGTTTACATAAAAAAAATACAACCGTCTTCAAAGTAAAAAAAAACACTAAAAACTGCCAAATAACTTTAATTTCGGAAGTCGGTGTTTCTATAATGGTTTTGCCTCTTCGTTATTTAACACCGACTTCTGAAATCAAAGTTATTTGGCACTTTTCAGTGTTTTTTTTACTTAGAAGTCGGATGTTTTTTTTTTTTGTAAAAAAAAATTATTTTACACTTTTTAGTTAGGGTACCACCACTAAAAAGTACCCCTCAGTCAAACTTAAATACCTTATAGCCAGAGTGCATCTCATGACAATTGCAATAATCCCAAACACGGTTAGATTACATAATAATTATTACAGAGATAATTTATTACAGAGTTCCGGTGCCTCACTTCAGGCTTCATCATCAGATCAGTTCGATATTTTCCCCCTCTTCTTTCAGTCAGTCATCGAATACTCGTATAAACAAAGCAATTTTACTTATTACGACGGTTCTGCTGTGATCCTATGAGGAGTTCTGTTCCATATCTTCGAAGTTCATGATCTGATTATAACATAACCTTTCAATCATAAAAAAATTTCAAAATCAGGTCAACAATTGACTGAGAAATCGGTGAACATACATAAAAAAATAAATTAAAAAAAATACATTCAACCGAACATAGAACCTCCTCCTTTTTTAACTCGGTTAAAAACTAAGAAAAGTCATCGTGGTCAAAGGTTCCAGTCCGGTGAAGAAGCAGTCGACGCTTTCAAGTCAGCCATTTTTGAACACCCCCACTTTAGAATGGAATAAATGTTATAATAACTGGTTTGAGCGAATGGAAAAGTGTATTAAGCTACGTGTTGAATACTTTGAAAAACAATAAAAATAACTATAAGGTTCTAGTTGTTTTTTCTTCAAACGACAAAACTTAAAAGGCATGCCTCATATAATATGTAAACTATCAAATCTGAGTGTAAACTTGTAAATTGAATTAACGTCATACTGCGTCTGCGAAGAAATATTGGAAATATTTTTGAACTATAATATTTTTATTTACTGTTATTACTAATATTATTTTTATTTAATATTCTTCAGCGTTCGAGTCTATTAGTTCGCACGTGTTATTGGCAAAATTGTGGTGTCTCTTCCACAAATGCCATTAATGAAGAGTTGAAGTTGAACGTTTAGCACAAAGTAAAAAGCTCAGCGATGGCCCTCACTGTGCCGCCGTCTCAATGAGACACTGGTAGAATAGTGGCAAACAGCTCAATTGCTACAAAAAACCCCAATCAGTTACTGTACAGTACTGTATGGTGCCGGACGTAATGAATAGCACCATCCCATATCTTACCGTGGATGTCGTAAGAGGTGACTAAGGGATATTTAAAGACTGTGCATACTACAGCACCTTAAGTCACTCCGTGGTGGGGGATAAACTACCAACAAAAGCATTCCCAAGGAGGGTTAGTGTCAGGCTGGTGGCAGACTTTTAAAAACTAGCCAAATCCCCTTTTGCTACATGTTCGGTCTTAATAAAATGCGCGATAAGGTTAGAGCGTACCCCACAGGCAACGCGCAGGGGCAGCACCCGGCTCCTGTGGGAAATGGACTAGGGTTGTCCAAGTCATAGTCCAATGACCAGAGAGTTAGCGGATGTATTGAAAAGAAGACGAATAAATATAGCATGCTTGCAGGAAACTAAATGGAGAGGAACAAAAGCGAGAGAAATTGGTGAGGGATATAAGTTCTACTACTGTGGAAGTGAAGGAAAAAGAAATTGTGTAGTGCCAGACAGTAAATTGAAAGAAAGCGTGATGGAAGTATTATATTATATTATTAGAGAATATACCTATATTGTTAGAGAATGTGCTGTTGAATGTAGTTAGTGTGTATGCACCAGAAGTAGGATGTCATGAAAAGGTGAAAGAAAAAGGAGGATTTTGACACAGCTTTAATGAAAATCCTTGTTCATGAATAATCGATAGTTGGAGGGGATTTTAATGGACATGTGGAAAGAATAAAAGGTGCAAAAGTTATTATGGGGGATGTGGTTTTGGTAGACTGAACAGTGAAGGAGACATGCTACTACAGTCCGCTACTGCATTTGACCTGGGAGTAGCCAATACGTGGTTCCAGGAAAGAGACGAACACATGATCACGTACAAAAGTGGTGATCATAAGACCCAAATCGACTACTTTTCAGTTCGGCGCAACCACTTAAAGCACGTCAAAGACTGCAAAGTACTACCAGGAGAAGACCTAGTAGTCTCAAAACACAGACTCCTAGTTATGACATCAGTGGTCAAAATATTGTCTAACAAAAATAAAGAGCGTCCTCCCCTAAAATAAAATGGCATATACATTCAGTCAGAAAAGGAACGGGAATGGACGATTCAAATTCAATTTTTTGTTTTTTTTATTGTTGGTAGATTGGCACAACTGTTTTCCGTTTTTGCGCGGAGTTTGAGTTGCATCTGTTATTTATATTAAATACAGTGCTATTTTTAGTTATATCATATTTAGTGTGTATTGCGAATTTCATAATGGACAAAAACATCGAACAAAGAGTTTGTCCTAAATTTTGCATCGCCAATGGAATTTCATGTTCGGAGTTACTGAAAATGTTACAGAAGGTTTACGGTGAATCGACTTTATCAAAACAACGTGCTTATGAGTGGTAAAAAGCGTTCAAGCGGTCGAGATGTGATGGAAGAATTGCCTCGCTCTGGTAGGCCATCAACGTCTTCAACTGAAATTAATATCGCAAAAGTGAAGGAAATAGTGACTGAAAATCCTCATTCGACTTTGAAAGAGATAGCCGCTAAACTTTCTGTATCTCACAAGTCGATCCGTACCATTCTAACTAATCATTTGGGTATGAAACATGTTGCCGCTCGGCTGGTGACGAGACGTAGGTTTACGAGTTTGACATACAAACTAGTCAACAAGTTTCGGAGTGGCGCCTTTCAACTGAACCGAAACCAAAAAAAACACGCCAAGAAAATTCTTGGATTTTGCAACATGATAATGCGCCTTTCCACAAGGCTTTGTGAACGAATTTTTGACCAAATACTTAACAAATACCATCGAGCAAAGTCGGCTGGAGCCATATCTGGTGAATATGGTGGATATTCACCAGATATGGCTCCAGCCGACTTTTTTCTTTTTCCTTAACTCAAATTACCACTTCGTGGCCCCCGTTTTCAACCGGTAGAAGACATAAAGGAGAATTTTCGGCGAGAACTGAACTCAATTCCAGAAACAGCATTTAATTCGTTGGCGTAAGTGTATCGTTACTGAAGGAGCATACTTTGAAGGTGATAAAATAAAGGATGAATAACAAACATTATGTGTATTATTGATCTTTTCCCGGTACTTTCTTGACAGAGTAATATTAGAGAGGAATGATTGTGCAAAGAAGTTCAGGGAGCGAGTGGTGGGCAGAATGATAGAGATGGGAGACATGAATGATCAAAGTATATAAACGAAAGCTGTAATATCTCATTACTGGCTGGGTGTATTAGGCATGCGACGAAATATTATAATATTTTGAAGAAGATAAAAAACTTTTTACAAAATAAATTCAACCGACTTCAAAGTAAAAAGTAATCACCGTAAAGTGCAAAATAACTTTAATTTCAGAAGTCGGTGTTTCTTTAATAGTTTTGTGTTTTCCTTATTCTTCTATTCTTAATTTCGGAAGTCTACCGACTTCCGAAATTGAAGTTATTTTGAACTTTTCAGTGTTTTTTTTACTTTGATGTCGGTTAAATTCTTTTTGTAAAAAGTTTTTTATTTTACACTTTTTAGTTATGGTACCACCACTAAAAAATACCCCTCAGCCAAACTTAAATACCATAGAGCCAGAGTGCATCTCATGACAATTCTAATAATTCCAAAGACGGTTAGATTACATTAATTTATTACAGAGTTCCGGTGTCTAACTTTAGGCTTCA
Organism: Mythimna pallens; assembly: GCA_961205895.1. Classification (NCBI taxonomy): domain Eukaryota; kingdom Metazoa; phylum Arthropoda; class Insecta; order Lepidoptera; family Noctuidae; genus Mythimna; species Mythimna pallens. The sequence goes on from OY540824.1 coordinate 27,284,712, forward strand.
TCATCAGATCAGTTCCATATGTTCTCCCTCTTCTTTCAGGCAGTCATCAACAACTCGTATAAACAAAGCAATTATACTTGTTACGACGGTTCTGCTGTGATTCCATGAGGAGTTCTGTTCCATATCTTCGAAGTTCATGATCAGATCATATATCAATATTTCTATGGGACCAACTCGGAAGCATAACATAACAATTAAAAAAAAATTCAAAATCGGTCTACAATTGACCGAGAAATCAGTGAAGATATATATATAAAAAAAAAAAACTGATTGGAGGTGTGGTGGCACAGACTGGAGAGCGTTGGCCTGAAATTGAGTAGAACCAAAATGGAGTACTTGTTCTGCGATTTTACCGGTCTCTCCAATCCAATGCCTTTAGCTCTCGCCGGAACGCCCATACCGATATGTTCCGACTTTTGGGACCTCGGGTCGCTCGTCCAAGGGGATTGTAAGGTAGACCGGGACGTAACACATCGGATGTTGGATGCCACTCAAGTTGAAGAGTAAAATCTACAAGTCCGTGATAAGACCTGTCTTATAAAACTAAGAATAAGCTGTGAAAAAGACGGATGAAAAAAGATTGCACGTAGCGGAGATGAGAATGTATGGTGTGACGAGAATAGATAAAGTGAGAAATGAGTATATATCGGGAAGTTTGAAAGTGGCGCCAGTGACTGAAAAGTTGAAATGGAATCGTTTGTCTTGGTATAGTCATGTGAAGAGGAGGGATGAAACGCATGTTGCTAAAAGATTTATGAGCTTGCATGTGGATGGATGGAGAGGGAGAGGGAGACCAACGAAAAGATGGATGGATTGTGTGAGCAGTGATATGAAAGGAAAGTGAGTTAGTGATAGCGTGACGACCGACAGGACAGAAAGAAAGAAGAAAACGAGTTGCGCCGAATCCAAATAAAACGGGACAAGGGCAGGAAGACGATGATGCTAATCCGTGATTAGCATTAATTCGTTATTTTCCTGGGCTATAAATACAAATTAAAATGAACGTGACTGTATTATTGCAATTCTCTTCAATAGCGTTTCTGAGTTCAGGAAGATATCGAGGGTTCCGTGAAATAATGAAGAAAAAAAATATTGATTTACTTCACTGCTAAAGAATCAAAATGTAAGGCCCGTTTTAGATAACTTTCCGACCTTTATATTCGTACTTTTTGTTTATATTCATACACCTTATTATAATTTTATTACTGGTAATTGAAAAAGTGACATAAAATAATGAAAAATAAAGTAACCTCAGTTGTCAATGTATTGACAGATAGCCTGGTTTCTTAGCCTTATTGATAATTATATTCAAATAGGTGAATACGAAGAGTAGCAGATGATCGAAAAATTACTTCATAGTGGAAAATACGCATCGATCAGATTACGGTCGGAGCAGTGTTTCCAAAGCAGTGTTAACTTAGTGTGTGAGGAGTGCGTGCATTGCGAGCAGAAACATGAGCGACCCCAAACCCAGCGCCTCGAGGGGCAGCACGGGGCCCAGGCCGAGCATTTCCAACATCACGCCATCGAAGGTGCCTTCCAAAGTGGCGTCCAAGGTGATGTCTGCGGTAGATCTAACCGCCACCAAGGACGCACTCATGACACCGCTGAAGGTTATCACCGGCCAGCCGGCGGAAGAGTACGACCCACACAAGCACCGCAACGTGCCCAACCCTACCTCGTAACTATTATTATTTGCATCGTTTACTTTTAACGTATATTTTTACTCATTTCTCATTTGTCGAGTTAATAATATTCTTTCAGTCATAAATTTAATACCTATTTTGTTTTGCGGTCGTAACCTAGGGACCGCAAATGTGCTTGATTTGAGAACAGGGATCTGAGAACCAGTAACTGGTAGCAGATGACAATAGCTGCCGAAATGGTTGAATCAATTATTATCGTGTGCGTTTTATTATTTCAATGTTTGAAACGATATTTCGACGATCGATTGACGACGTTTTACGTTCGAGGACGTTGGGTTATTCCCTGAGCACCTTATCACCACTGCACAAATACTGCTACAAATTTGTAAATTCGTTAGAATTGTGAATGAACTATATTGCAAACAACGCATTGAAACGGCTTTCAATACAAATAAGGAGGAAATACGACTTCGTACAACAACTGTCGTAATACGAAACAGAAGTAGGGCCTGCATTCGCAACAGAGGCCAACAATTTGAGCAGGATTTGTAAAAATTATGAAATAAATGTTAAAAAATGCTGTTTAATTTTTTTTTTTCTAGTAAAACCTACGAAAAGAACTTATAAAGAGTGAGATAACATTTTTAATAGGATTTTCAGGTACCTATCATATAAGCAAAAATATTTTTTAAATCATAATTCTGATTATTAGTCATAAGTGACTCTATTCACAATTCTAGCGAATTCACAAAGTTATAAAAAGACTAGCTTTTGCCCGCGACTTCGTTCGCGTGAAATAGTGACTTCCGGCAGATTTTTGGTTTTTACCCACATAGTTCCCGACCTCGCGGGATCTCTTCAAAAATGAAATGTGAAAGATATTCTAGGGAACTCTTCAAAAATCAACATAATGAGCTCTGCGTTTGAATTTAAGAGATGTATACTCACTTAGGGCATTAAAGCCGTTATTGCCGATCGAAAAAGGCGAAAATGTTATTTTTCCCTTATTTTCCCATCATTCTACTGATTTGCCATTTCAGTTCAAAAGGAAAAAAAGACTGTTTCTCCCTTGACAAATTTTCTATTATTTTAGGCTTTAGAGATTATGAAAGTTTCTTACACCAAGACATTTCTGTATACCACGTTTTTAGTTTTGCCATCCTTTGCAAAAATATAAAGGTTTTGTGGTTTCGACACTCTTGAGCACGCAACGTAGAGTTGTCTATGGGATAAACAGTCTTTTTCAAGATGTACCCCCGCAACTTTTAGCGTTTACCCTTGGGCTTTATGTTCATTGCAAACGCAGTTTTCAGCGGAAACTGAACTCTTTTGAATTGGAATGGCAAATCAGTTGGAATGATGGGAATGCGGGGAATAATTACAGTTTCGCCTTTTGCCATTGCAGTCATAATAACGGCTTTAATGACATTCCGTCCTAAATAGGTTATTTGTAACCGTGTGCCGTTATATAGCCTTGGTGGATCTAGGTTTCTCATAAGCATCACAGGAACACCAACTTTCAGCCTCAACTTGTGAGTAGGCACTCCTGATAACTCTTAGGGTAGGTTCAGATGACAAGCGCTCAACGCGCGTTTTGATAACGCGCGTTTACAACTACATACATTTTATTCAGGCCGTACACATGCTAACGCGCGTTTTAGTAACGCGCGCGTTCAACGCTGCTCTAGCGCTCGACTGTTGTCAGCGCGCGTCAACGCCGCTTTGAGATCATTGATTTTCTATGTTTCCGTTCAGTTGAGCGCGCGCTTTCGACGCGGATAGACGTATTTTAGGGTTCGTCAAGTTCGTCCGAAAATCGTCCGAAATGGAAACCGAAGCTTTTAATACGGAATTATTAATTGATGAAATAGAGAAACGTCCTGCGATATGGGACATGACAAGTAGCGATTATTCAGATAAAAATTTGAGAAGACGGGCTTGGGAAGAACTCGTCCTTATATTTTGTGAAGGACATGACAATGAAGAAAAGAAGAAAATATTATGTGAGTATATATATTTATTTACATTTACAATCGGTTTGTGTTACAAGTTAAATATAACGATCCTGCCAATCTACTTTTCCTTCATTAATGAAATAGTTTGTTAAATGTACTCGAACATTATCCGCCTGTCGCACAGCACGTCCGGTATAATGTGAGGCTAGATTTTCCAGGGGTGGCGTATAAAGTGTGTCTTCAAAATTGTAGCCATCCCTGATTCTGACATAATTATTTAGTGTACATATCGCTTTTACGATCTTTTCTGCAAAACCGATGTTAACATCTAACGGCCTGTGTAAAATGCGCCATTTATTGCACATTATGCCAAAAGTACATTCAACATACCGGCGTGCTAATGTCAAACGGTAATTAAATATTTTTTTAGCATAAGTTAGTGACCTTCCCCCATATGGACGCATTAAATTCTCCATCATGCCAAAAGCTTCATCAGCCACTATCACATATGGCAACGTTGTCGGTCTATTTTGTATTAACAATGCCTTTGGCTCAGGTAGATCTAATGACCTTTCTGTCAGCTTTTTGTACAATGAAGAATTCTTGAATATACCTGAGTCACTGTTTTTACCGTAGGCACCTATGTCAACCCACACAAAACAATAGTTTGCATCCGCTAGCGCCAATAAAACTAGCGAAAAATAATTTTTATAGTTATAATACATAGAAACCGTGTGTTCAGGCTGGATTAACCGTATATGTTTCCCGTCCAAGGCTCCCAAACAATTGGGAAACTTTGAGTTCTTTTCAAATATCGTGGATATTTCACACCACTTTTCTTTCGTTGGTTCACTCATAACAACGGGCCTTAATTTTTTCCAAATAGTTTCACATACATGTGGTATTATAGTAGCCACAGTAGATTTGCCAATTCTATAGTCGTAGCTTAATGTCCCAAATGAACATCCAATGGCCAAATATCTGGAAACAAACATAAACTATTACTAAATACTGTTTTTTTTTTCAGCGTCATCCCTGCAAAAAAAGTGGAAGAGTTTACGGGATAATTATATGAGAGAGGTGAAGAAAATAAGGACTGTCAAATCTGGATCAGGAGCTTCCAAAACTTCGACATATATTCATTATAATAGACTACGATTTCTACAGGCATCAATTGCCAACAAAGATACAGAAAGTAGTTTCGATGCAGATAATGCATCAACTTCGTCAGAGGTTGCTGAAGTAGAAATAAGTTCTGGCTTTAAGAGTCCTAAATCTACTTCAAGAAAAAAACAAAAATTAAATCCTGCTGATGAAAGATTTGCAAACATATTAGAGCAGAGTTTAGCACAGAAAAATGTGTCTCATCCAAAAGAAGATGACGATGAAGACAAGTTGTTTTGTTTGTCACTCGTTAAAGAGATTAAAAAAATTCCGGAATATAGGCGACTTCAAACTAAAATTGCCATTTATAATTTAATTTTGCAAAACCAAAATGAATTTCAAGGACCACAACAACAGACATATGAAAATCAAAATTACCCGGTATCACAACGAAGAAATTATTCATCACAAGAGCAGCGTCATCAGTCATCAGCTTCTGTTGAAGGCTTTCGTTATCATGATTATAGATCACAGCAGTCTAGTGTGTCAAATAATTTTGCACATTATGGTTATACTACAGCAATGGGGTCTCCATCGCCAGCACCAACTAATGTCAGCAATGAATCAGAGTTAGAGTTATTCTGCGAGTAACAAAATGTTAATTTTTCTTTAAAAAAATTGTTCCTAAACAAGTTGATTTGATTTATTTGATTATAGATTATGTTGATTATTAAAAAACTTACCTCAATGTAATTATGAGTTTTTCTTCCGGTGAAATGCTATATCGCACAGCGTTTTTATCTGCTACGAGTTCATCGTTTATGAGAGTCAGTAAGTCATCAAATGACTTGATGGACATTCTGAAGTAGTTAAAGAATTTGGGCTCAAATTGCCTTAACTTAGGATATAAAATAATGTACTGACTTTCAGTCAGCCTGGTTGACAAAATTGGGTGAACCCAATATCTCTGTCTTCTGTTGTGTCGTTTCTGCCGTCTGTATAAAATCACCGATAAAACTGTTTCTACGTCCATCTTCGACAAATGTAGAACTCAAACTGGCCGCAACAACGCGCGTTTAACGCCTGACAAGCGCGCACCATGTGAACACTATACAAAAATTCAACGCGCGTTCAACGCGCGCTGAGCGCTTGTCATCTGAACCTACCCTTAAGGAGTTGAGGAACTCTGTTGGGTAAGATGTCACTTGCTCGGTATCCACGACGTTATCTACTGATAGATACTCGATGACATCTCCCTCTACGTCAGTCATAATTTGGTCATTTATCCGGCCTACTATTTCATTTGTTGGCGCCAATATCGCCCTTTCGCATAACCATTCCCGATTTTCGATATTGACGCGTAAATCCAGATAGACACTATTTTTTAAATTGTATGTGCTATTGCATTGTAATTGTATCCACAATTTATCCATAATGCGCTGCTCAGCGTGATCATACTCTCGGAGTCGGTAGGCATACGATCCTCGCCGATCTTCAGAAGAGCAGCAGCATACTGCCCGGCTTGACAATCGTTATGGAGTAATATTTCGTGTAACGAAACCATAGCACGATCTATTTCGATCCCAACGCCATCTATCGAGCATAGTGACAACTCGGATTATTTATCTATACTCCGTTCGGGCATTTTCTTTGTACTAAAATTTTATTAAAAAAAAAAAACAAAATCTTTATTTCTTAACAAAATAGTTTACATTTGTAGTTGATTGAAGCCTCCTTTTAAGCATGTAATGCCTGTATTAGATATATATATATTTATTTAATAGTTGAGATATAACGCATGCTCGTGACTGTGTTTGCGTGTGTGTGAGGGTGTGTTTGTGTGTGATGGTGCGTGTGTGTGTGGTGTGTTTGTGTGTGCGTATGTGTGTATGTGCATGAGTTTGCGGGTGTTTAAGTGAAAATGTATGCTCGTGTTTTATTTTATTTGTTGTAATAGGGTCTCAGTGTCTGCATAATTTAGAGTTTTTATCCAATCAGCAATAATTTTTTTACACTCGTGTAATGGTTTGTTGTGTATATACGTCTTTCTATTTATCTTATTGTAAAGTTGACATGATAGTTTGTTGTACTGAATGGCAGCAAATTTAGTTTTAGTCTGTGGAACCTTGGCTAAGTGATCATTCCGTCTTCTTGTTGGTTTATTTGGATCATATGGTAGATTTTTATATTTTTTTAAGACGGTATATATGATATATAACTTTCTAACGGAAAGTAGTCCACCTTCCAGATACAGCCTTTCAGTAGGGTATCTAAATCTTTTAAAATACATTATTTTTATAACGGCACGTTGTCCTTGTTCAACATGTATAAGCTGTGATTTTGCTGCACCACCCCATACAGTGATACAGTAGGCTATTACTGATTGTGCTAGAGCGATATATATTTCATTTAATAAATTTCTGTGAGAGCCCGATTTCTTTTTTATATTTTTGGGAACAATATACCTTAAAGTTTTAAAAATCCACCCCAACTTCCTAATCATCCCAGTGACATGTTCAAAATGAGAGTACCATGATAATCTGTGGTCAATAATTACGCCTAGATATTTTGTTTTCAAAACTTTACTGATTGTGGGACAAGCGCAATTATTATTTGGAGTTTTATCACATGAGTGTACTTTAATGTTGAACAGTTCATCTGGTTGTGAACTTTTATATATGGAGAAGCATATATAGTTAGTTTTCGTGGTATTAAAGGTAAGAAGGTTGTTATCGAGCCAAGTCGCAATCTGGAACATACCTGACTCTGTTTTAATTTTAACATCGGACCAACTGTGCCCGTGGAAGACAACGGCAGTGTCGTCGGCGTAGGAAAATATATTTGCGTGTTCAACTCTCAGGTTACAAAGATCGTTAATATAGGTTAGAAATAGTGTTGGACCCAGGACACTGCCCTGTGGCACGCCGAACGACACTTCAGCATCGTCACTAATATACTCTCCAATCTTTACCCTCTGTTTCCTATTTGTGAGATAGTCTTTAAAAAAATTTAGAGGTGTTCCCCTTATTCCAAGTTTTTCTAGTTTGTTCACCAGGAAGGGAACGGAAACGGTGTAAAAAGCTTTTTTTAAGTCTAGAAATACCGTCAAGCATTTCTCCCCTTTATCCAAATAATCAGTAACTAATGAAGTGAGGGCTCCAACCGCATCCTCGGTGCATACTCCCTGTCTAAACCCAAATTGCGTTAAAGATATGATTTGAAACTTATTTATATAATTTAGTAATTGTTAATTTTTCTATGACCTTAGACAGGGCTGGCAACACCGAAATAGGTCTATAATTATTGACATCGCTTCCGTTCCCCCCCTTGTGGACTGGAGTAATAACAGATTGTTTCAGGGGAGCCGGGAATACTCCGTTTCTGAAACAGAGGTTAGCCAGATGGGCAATAACAGGGGCAAGTTCTTTGTTACAGTGTTTTAGGAATTTTGCTGAGATACCATCCCATCCAGGGGCACTATCAGACTTCAAGTTCCTTATTATATTGATATTATTTTTTTCATACCTTTTTACTATTTATTTACTTTTTTCCGATGAATTAAAACAATAACATGAACCGAACTCGTGTAACGATCGACACCATTGCGCGATCATCACCATCTATCGAGCATAAGGACAACTCGCCATATGGTACTAATAGAATTATCTATACTCCGTTAGAGCATTTTCTTTGCACTAAAAGTTTTTTCCGATGAATTAAAACAATAACATGAACCGAACACGTGTAATGACACCATTGCGCGATCAACGCCATCTATCTGTGGAGCATAGGAACAGCTCGACATTTATAGTACTGTATTGATGCCGACTTTTAACCAATAGATGGCGCTGTATGTCCGGATTTTTTTATTTTGTTTTACCGGTGACCTTGATTAAAAAAAAATTCCATACACGGATAGGGAACTTTTAAATATTATTTATAATTATGTTTTGAACAATTTACTGATTTTCAGCTTGTTGGGATTTTATATTGTCAAAAAATGAGAGTGAAGGTATCTTCACTCTCATTTTTTGACACATCACTAGCAAGAGGGTAAGCTAGAGAATTTTTGAGGGAGTTGGAAGATTCCGGTCGCTTTTGTTTTTTTTTTATGGCCATGTAAATAGTTGTAACATGAACAGCTTTAATTTAAGTCCAAAACTTTGCGAGTAAATTAAAAAAAGATAGGGCTAAACTTTCCTTTATGGACCGTCGATTTGGAAGTTCATTTTTTTATTGTAGATAGTACTCATAAATAGAAAGCTCTTTGCAAAATATTAAGTTGCGCAAAATTACCGTTTACGAGATATAATTCTCCAAAGTTCCATAAAAATTGTAAATTAATACGCCATTTAGATTAGATAAATTGTCATTGTAGATGTCAAAGTTGACGTTTCACGTTTCGTTAAGCGTCCACGATTGTTTGTGGTTTGTTTCATTCAATTTAGTCATATATTTTTTTAAATATAATTTTATTTTTACGTATTAAATTACGTATGTAATTAATGTGCACAAAAACTATGCAGTAACAAGCAATTACATTGACTATTTACATAAAAAATGCGAAATATTTGTTTTCACTGAGTAACGGAATGGAACATGAAGCGAGACCATTTTGTTTTATATTCGTCATGACGTCATGTCAGTCATCGTCTGTTTGTTTTTGTTGCCCTTGCAAGTTGCGTTGGTATGACTGTGTTAGTGAATCATTTAGGTTAGGTTAGAACTGTGACCAAATCCCCTTCTAATGTTAAAAACCATTATGATTTAGGCCCAAACCGTCCTATAAATCGATGGAAATTAGTGTTCTAACTTAACCTAACCTCAAACTTCAAACATGGATATCTCCATAACCATGGGGTTTTGCGGGGTGGGGATAATACAGGGATGTAGCCCTCTCTCCCCGCCTCCCTCCCCACTACTCCCCGACCCTTGAATCGATGTAAATTATTGTTTTAACCTAACCTAACCTCAAACTTTAAACATGAATATCTTCGTAACCATGGGTTTGCGTGGGTTGGGAATGGTACAGGGGGGTAGCCCTCCTCTCCCCCTCCACCCCGACCCTTAAATCGATGGTCCATAAAGGAAAGTTTAACCATTTTAACATTTTTTTTTACTTTTTGAATATTTATTTAAAATAGATATAGGACGCAGGAAGAGTCGTACCAGGCGCCGGTCGAACTAGCGACAAGTGTGGTTGCGACAGTCGTGGAGAGCATCCAGCAGTTGAAGTCACAAACAATAACAAAACAAGTCCGAGAGAACAAGTCCGAGGCCATGTGCTTCCACGACTCTCGGAACACGCCACCATTGAGTTTCCAAATAACGGTAGGAGGAGTTCACATTGGCGTTGAGTCGACAATGAAGTACCTGGGACTCGTCCTCGACAGCCGATGGCTCTTTATGGAGCGCTGGTATGGCGCGTTTCCCGCGAAGCGGCGATCCTCCTTGCTGGCCTGCCACCATTGGATCTGAAGGCAACAGTACAGTGCTTGCACGCGTGCACGATTTGCGCGTGGAGATGCAACAAACTTACCTTTGAAAACAGTTCAACTTTCGAATTGAGTTACGAAGATTTTTCCGAATATAAGTTTCTGGCGACATAAACGGCCGTATCTTTTTTTTTCGTTAATTTAGAAGTTCGATTTTATCGCAGCTTAAAAGGACTGCAGACCTGACTACATGGTTTAATTTCAAACGTACAGTCTTGGTACATAGGCGGACTTAATGCAACAAGGCATTCTCTACCTGTCAACCTTTGGGTTATAAAAGACAACACTGGTAGGTTTGATCAATAAACATACTTCGAACAGAAAAAAAAGTTAGTTATAATAATAAAATACATATATATGCTAAAATTATAAACTAATACATACTATGAAAAATATCAAATCATTAAGAGAACTTAATAATAATACATCCTTGGCTCCCGAGATAAAGGGTTCTGACATACAGACAGACGGACAACAAAGTGATCCTACAATGGTTCCGTTTTTCCTTTTGAGGTAAGGAACCGTAAAAACATATCCAAAGCTCGAAACAAGTCCAATAACTATTTAATTCTCGGTCGAAATAAACATTTATTTTCACCTAGTGCTTGCCTGACACTTGCAGGTACGGTTTGCTCCTGACCACACTAACAAGCAGTTTGTGTGCAGGTACTCGGAGACCATGACGCATATGCTGAAAGCGTGCTTTGGCGTCGGTATGCTCGCCATGCCTCACGCCTTCTCTCGCCTTGGTCTAATATTTGGCACGCTTGGCTGCTGTTTCCTTGGATTTTTTGCCACATACTGCATACAATTACTGGTAAGTTAACACTTGTTACTTTAATTACATCAACATATCGAAATTCACGTGGTAAACTCGAAGCCGTTACTGGTAAAGCGTTAAAGCTAAACAAATCAGATCCGAGCTTGTCAGCGCTTGTTGACTCTGGTTCGTACAAAATAGTCCGCTTCTATACTCTTGTACCCATTGTTCTTTAAAAAATCTTAAAAATGGTCCACTTTTTTTAGGTTTTTTGAGGTATGGAAAATCATAAAACAATTTCTTTCGCTCTGGGTTGAGCAAGAGAGATTGTCAATTTTACTGACACCCACGTGTTGTTCCTGCAGTTGCTTTTTGCGTTCTAGGGCTATGGTAATTCTTTCGAAAAATCCTGCAGCGCTAGCAGGCATTGACTTTACTAGACCCCGTGCACTTTGTTGACATTCCTTTGAAGCTTGAGTGGAACGCAACGCACCGTCGACTCAGGCTTGGTCTTTACTGCACGGCCGCCAACCACAACCAACGCCTACATTGGCCGGAAATCACCCTGCTACTCTCGATACCCATGGCGGGTACCAGTGGCGGAGACGGGGGAGTGAGGATATCCTCTCTTTCACGGTATCTGCTACCTTCTTCGCTCGTATTACTGCTTCGCAGAAGGAGATAACGTCTTCCCATTTCCTCTTGCTCTGTACGATAGCCTGAACCAGAGCTGGAAGTGAGCTTTTTGACCCGGAATTTCACCTCCACGAGCCACTCATGTATGTGTGCAAGGACTGTTATCATCAAATCCTACAGAGGCTGGTCGGTAAAGGGGCTCGCTGACAATTATCACAACCCCGCGTGTCGGTAACTGGCCGCCACCTGGTGCTATCCTGGTGCCTGGCGCTATGGTGGTGGTGGTGGTATATGCTTATGCCCGTGTGACCCCCTTCGCATCAGGAACAGCGAGTTGTCAGTGTAGAAGACTACGCAGACACGATGACGCCGCTTCGCCGTTAGGGAGGTCACCATATAGCACGTAGTCGTAAGCCGGTCCCACAGTACCAGCCCCAGAACCGCAAACCTCACAACATCTCTCGATGGTTCCACTATTCCCGTTGACTGGAGTAGATGATGGCCTGTCTGTCAAATAGGCCTCGAGCTCACGACACAGCTTCCGATAATAATAGAGTGTCTTCTTAATAACTGACATATTTAAATGTTACCCAAAACAACAGCGTTAGATGAGCGGGTAAAGTGAGAAATTATCTAATGAGCTCTCCCAATATAAGAAAGAGTGGTTAGACTTTTACTGACTAAAACCACACAACAAGTTAAGTAATTTATTAGTGTTTTAACCTAAAATTAAGCTCAATAATAGAACCGTGAAGCTACATTTTATAAGTCCACATACATTGTAACCTCTTGTCAGCAAACGGGAATTGCATATCTAATATGAACAATACTGGCAGGAATAGTGTCATTTGATTTGTCGGTAGTAGTGTCGGTTTTGCTGACTCTGATCTCTTTGAGAGGCGCATGGAACACTGCACACTGTCGATGACTCTGGTTTGGTCCGGACAGTTACCAGACGACCGGACATTGCTCATCGTCCGCAAGCCCGCGCCTACGGTGCTAGTACTCGGGGTGCTAGTAGCTGGAGCGTGAGGAAGTCACGACCCCTTCGATAGGCTTGCTCTAATAGGCCCGGTTCGCGAGCAGAAATCACTGTGGAGACGGCAGCAACGCCGTATTTCTTGGGCTAGAAGTTGCGAGTGGACGACACAGCAATATGCCTTCCAGTACGGAAAACCGTTGCTGGAAGGCAGCGAGCTTCTGCGGCACAAGTTAAGAATCTGGCTTTGGTTGCACATGCTTGCACCCGCCTTTTAGCACCTCGCAGAGACCTTGAAGCGCGGTGCTTCCTGTTAGAGAAGCTTGTTAGAGAATCTCTGTGGCGGCGGTCAGGTGGGTGACCTCCGCTCGCAGTTACATCAATGCGTCATCCGCTGATGACGCTAATTTCGGAGACTCGACATAGTTAATTTCCACTAACGCTCAGAAGTAGTTTGTGACGTGGACATGCGTCTTTACGAGATTTCATACTTTTTTGGACCTCGGTAAACTTTGCCGTCCGCTTCAAATTGAAGCCGCTAGTGTTGTCGCACATTGAAAATGGACCCTACTTTTCTTTTAACATCTCATTTGACGTTATAATATGAGTAAAGAAGTGTCCTAAAGTGCCTCAACGAGTTATTTGGGAGCATAGATCACTTTATGAAAACTTACACTCTATTTCGAAGCCTTAGCTCTATAGATAAATCTCAGGAAATTTACAAAAAGAAATATAAAATAACTAGCGGTCCCGGCAGACGTTGTTCTGCCCAAAAGCGGGATTTAGTAAAAAAAAAAATTACCCTACTCTACCCTACTCTACCCTACTCTACCCTACTCTACCCTACTCTACCCTACTCTACCCTACTCTACCCTACTCTACCCTACTCTACCCTACTCTACCCTACTCTACCCTACTCTACCCTACTCTACCCTACTCTACCCTAAAAAAAAAAAAAGTAAAAAAAAAGTACCCTATGTCCGTCTCCTGGTTCTAAGCTACCTCCCCACCAATTTTCAGCCAAATCGGTTCAGCCGTTCTTGAGTTATAAGTGGTGTAACTAACACGACTTTCTTTTATATATATAGATATATAATATAATATATTCCACCACTATCACACAACGCCATCTTGTCTCAAGCTAAGCAGAGCTTGTGTTATGAGTACCTACTAGGCAACTGATAAACATACTTATTTATTTATTTATTAAAACTTCATGCAACATAAAGGTACAAAGGCGGACTTAATGCCTTAGGCATTCTCTACCAGTCAACCAAGGGTAGTGAAGAGAAAACATGGCAGGTATATAAAAAAAAATGAAAGAACAATACGAAAACAAGGAATATTTGATCCCTTGTTTTCGTATTATTCTTTAATTTTTTTTACATACATACATACTTATATATTTCTAAATACATACATATACATACTATCGATAAATAAAATAAATTAATCAACGATTCACCAACGGTTCACATAATTATTTATTTCATTTATTATGACAGGAATCATATTTTTGTATTGGTTAAGGTAATACTTGTGTTTCGGCATGCAGGTCCTCGCACAGTACCAGGTGTGCAAGAAACACAAGATCGGCTACTTGTCGTACCCTAAGACTATGAGGATAGCGCTGAAGGAGGGGCCGCCGTGCATGCGCTGGACCGCCGTTCCTTTCGCCGTCGCTGTGGACGGCTTTCTCATTATCTGGCAGTTTGGTGTCTGCGCTGTCTTCTTGGTATTTGTCGCTGAAAATACAAGAGAGGCAAGTGACGGACTCCTTCGTTGTGTTAGATCGGATGGGATGTATTAGGTCTTTAGCTATGAAATGGTCGGTTTACGAGACTAATTAGTTACTATAATATACTACGTAACTGCGCTGACATTATCGATCGAAACTGGCACTTTCGATTATTTACAAGGCAACGCACTTATGAAAACATATCGAAACTACCAAAAACGATAATCATAATTTTAGTACGCACATTAAAAATACCTCTAAGCTAAGCTTAAATCAGAAGTAAAGAAAAAAAATCTAATTTTGAGATTCGAGAGTTTACCTAGGGACAATCGATTTTGTTTTTAGATTAATTTGACATAGTAACTTCAATTAACTTTATATTTAAAGCATGTCTGTTATGCCCTTTAAAAATAGGGATTTGTGTGTATTTTTAGATTTTTCGTCTATAGTATCGCCATTTTTAGGTATATCCACTTTATCTGAGATCTCTTAGATCTCCTGTGTGTCCTTACATTTTATAAAACCAAAGAATCCCACCGCGTTCGTCTGTCTGTATGTACGCAATAAACTAAAAACTAGGTATTGAACGGGTTTTCGTACGGTTTTCACTTTAGGCAGAATTATTCATGAGAAAGGTTTGGGTATATGTATAATACATACTTTTACAGTAGAAAAAAAGCCTAGAATTTCGAAATTTCTAATATGTCGACGAGTCACTAGTTTTTTCGTAATCAAATTCAAAGTTCAATTATTTGTTAATATCGCTGTAACATACCTATAGGTGTACAATATTTATATGTCAAAACTTTTAGTCATAATAAAATACATTACTGGTCACACTTCTACTGGTTACAATAAGTTATTCATAATTATTTCATTTCCAATTAAAACTAAAATAAATTATTGGTCACAATTACACTAGTTGCAATATTTATCTGTCATTTTCAATTAATTTAAAATATAGGTATGTCCGGTTACAATATTATTTACATGTCAATTGAAAATAAAATGAAATACATCCCTGGTCACTTTTTACTTCAATATAGTCAAATATATTTTAGATTCATAATCGTAATTTATAATCATATAAATAATAATTATTTAACATAATCAATATACAGGGTGTTTGGTGCATCGTGTGCCAAATTGAAATGGTCGACGGGAGGAGTCATTTCCTATCCTTTCAGACCCCTAAACACTTCTCATGCCCTGTGCTTTTTATTTCATCGATTTTTTATTGTTTTATGAAAATAAGACCCAAATTTTTCGTTCAAATACAAATTAAAAAATATATACAAATCGTAGACTTTAAATTTTAATTTTATTTAGATGTGTATAGTATTAGAGAACTTTTAAATTTAAAATGAGTGACATTAGCTATCTAGTTATTTTTTAATTTAGTCGCTAAGGTTTGGACTTAAATTAAAGCTGTTCATGTTACAACTATTTATATGGCCATAAAAAAAAAAAACAAAAGCGACCGGAATCTTCCAACTCCTTCAAAAATTCTACATATTACAGTCTTGCTAGTGATGTGTCACATTGAGATGGTTTTCAATACAATTAAGGAGAAAATACGACATCGTACAACAACTGCCAAAATACGAAACAGATATCGGGCCTGCATTCACAACAGAGACTAACAATTTGAGCAGGATTTGTAAACCTTATGAAATAAATGTTAAAAATGAAGTTTCATTTTTTTTTAAACCCACGAGAAGTGAGATATAGGACAGATTTTACCTTACAAGAGTGAGATAACATTTTTAATAGGTTTTTTCAGGTATCATTTAAGCAAAATTATTTTTTAAATCATAATTTTTAATATTAGTCTTATGAGACTCGATTCACAATTCTAGCGAATTCACAAAGTTATAAAAAGATTTTTATGGCATGTGGCACATCACTAGCAAGAAGATGAACTAGAGATTTTTTGAAGGATTTGTAAGATTCCGGTCGCTTTTGTTTTTTTTTATAGCCATGTAAATAGTTGTAACATGAAAGCTTTAATTTAAGTCCAACACTTTGCGAGTAAATTAAAAAAAAAACAAGATAGCCAATGTCATTAATTTTAAATTTTAAAGTACTGTAATACAATACACATCTAAATAAAATTAAAATTCAGACTCTCTGCCTTATATATATTTTAAATTTGTATTTGAACGAAAAATTTGGGTCTTATTTTCATAAAACAATAAAAAGTAAAAAAAAATCCACAGGGCATGAGAAGTGTTTAGGGGTCTGAAAGGATAGCAGATGACCCCTCTCGTCAACCATTTCAATTTGGCACACGATGCACCAAACACCCTGTATAGTCAATTTAGTAGTTTTATGAGTACATATGTAATAACATATTAAATCAATGGCTCGGGTAATTCAGAAATCTCTTCAAGCCAGAACTTGGAAATATTTAAAGACGGGATATTTTTAAAACAAAATGGGAGGCTGTTATAAAGTTTTATTCCTATTTCAAATACACTTGATTTATACTTTACAGTTCTACAAAATATATGTAAAGCGTCTTTATTTAGTTTTGTGTCTCACATTTCTCAATGGTTCATACCTGCTGAAGAGCGTAAGCATTCGGCGTTTCTTGCCTGGGCTTGTGACCATAAAGCTTCGATTCTAAGCTCAAAGAACAGACTCTTCAACCATGCTGCCAAGTCTTACAAAAAGGCACAAAGGATAGCTCGCTTCGACCGCTTTTTCCATATTGGCACAAAACTCTCTGCACAGCCGTTCGGTAGCAGAGCATTCTGATCCCTTGCCAAGTCAGTCGAAGTGAACTTCTGTCGGTTCCCATTACCTCCGCTGGGTAAAAACCTGATGGATCACTGGCTCATACGGTGAGAGAGAAAGCAGGTCTCCTTGCATCTCTCTTTGCCCATAATTGTCACCTTGACACTAGCGTTGCTACTCCACAGACTCTGCCTCACTGCGACACTTTGGTGCCCGAAGTTCGCAAAAGGAACGAATAAGTTCTGGAAGCACTGTGTCCTCTAGACGTGAATAAAGCTAGTGGACCAGATGGTATAACAGCAATTGTTCTCAAGGCTTGTGCGCCCAAGTCGTCTCCCGTATTGTCGCGCTTGTATCGCTTCTCATTTAAGACTGGTATAGTGCCCAAGTCCTGGAAGCTTGCCAACGTGCAACCCATGTCCAAAAAGGACAGTCGTGCTGATCCTGCCAACTATCGGACGATTTCAATAACCTCCATACTATGCAAGATTATGTAGCGTGTATTGAAGTCACGCCTCATGGCATACCTGGAAGGTAACGGTCTCTTCAGTGACCGACATTACCGATTTCGCCGCAATCGATCTGCTGGGGACCTACTAGTTTATGCCACCCACTTATGAGGCGAGACCCTCGTGAGGAATGGAGAAGCGATTGCCGTTTCCTTAGATGTCTCGAAGGCCTTCGACAGGGTATGACACGCTAGCCTTTTGAGTAAGCTTCCAGCGTATGGCATTTCCCCTGTTCTGATTAACTAGGTGAAAGACTTCCTGAGTGAACGGCCCTCCGAGTTGTTGTCGGTGGTCGCTCATCAAAGCCCATGACGACTAACGGAGTTCCTCAGGGGTCTGTTTTCTCTGCAACTCTCTTCCTGCTGCATATCAACGATCTGCTGATGCCCGGTATCTATGGGTATGCAAATGATAGCACAGTTGTCGAGAGATACTTGCTAAGTGCTCCAAAGTCCTCGAGTCCGAAAGAGAGGCTATGGTAGAGCGTACGAATGTCTCACTTCAGGCAGTCTCGCAAGTGAGGTGAAGCCAATCTGGCGGGATTCAATGCCGCCAAAACACAAGCGTGTCATACCGCTAAAAGGAACCTGTTCACCTTGGTTCCTGCATTTCAGAATGTATCCCTGGAGTACACCGACTGCCTTCAGCTTTTGGGAGTTGACAGACCTTAACTTTGGGCGGTTCGTTGAGTCTAAAGCCAAGCTCCTAGGCTCCTGGGAAACTCGGCGTTCTTACAAAAGTCCAACAGGGACAGCTTTTAATGTTATGCAAAAATTTCAAACTCCTAGACCCCGTAGTTTCAGCTTTGCGTTGATATGTCAGTCAGTAATTAGATAAATCTTCTTAAATCACATTTACAATAACACGTACCACCCTGGCTGCATATCCTGTAGGGTTTGACAGACGTGCATTAGCTTCAGTATCTAGTAACGCCAAAGTGACCCCCTTGATAAATCGATCTTCATAGGTAATAACTTAATCACATTCTAAATAGCCACTATTATGAACAATTCAAATATTAATGGACATTCAATTAAATTATTGTAATCTTTTTATGTGTCTTGTTCGTGCGTAGTTTAACAGCTATATTGTCCTTATACAATTAGTCGGAATGCCCTAACTTAGTTGCTGTGTTCAATTTTTTAAGACAACTCAGAAAGATAAAACATTGGTTAAGTGCTAGTAGGACTCTTATGTTAAGGGTTTCCTTTATTTAGGCTTGCTATGTGATTCTATTTAACCTTAGATGATAAGTATTATAAAGTTTGGCAAGAGTTGAAATAGTAGGCAATTAAGCAGAATTGGGAAACATACTCGCACTTGACCGTAACATTTTTTCTGAGTGTTTTATGTAGTAAGTATATCTGTAGATGTCATGTATAGTTTTTCACAACTTATCCCCATAACTTGAGAAAAAATTTGAAAGAGCAAAATTATAAGTTTAAAGTATCTTTAAAAGAACACGGTATCGGCGTAGTTCACTTATGTGAGATTTATAATTAAGATTAAAAATGTGTAAAAATGCTTACCACCATTCCGGTCTGTCACTGAAAAATTTTTAATGAAAATCTCTAAAAGCGCTTTCACACATTCCACGATCAGCCGTTGCATATGCAACTCTGAGACCAACGGGCAGTTATCCTGGATCTCTTCTTATTATAAAGAAATATCACTATTTTTAAGAATTACGTGTCTCTAAAAACAAGACTTACCGAGTGACTGTTAGCAAAATTCCGTTTATAATTTACTAAGCTTCTGCCAGCGGCTTCGCCTGCATGAAAATAGGTTTCTCTATACAAACTTGGGACCCCCGTTTCATCCCCTTAGGGTGTGAAGTTTGGAAAATCCCCTCTTAGTGCTCACCTACGTCATAAAAGGAATCCTTGTGCAAAATTTCACGTTCCTAGTCCCAGTAGTTTTGGCTGTGCGTTGATATGTCAGTTAGCCAGTTTCTCCTTTTATATATATAGATAATCACACTTTTCTTATAATGTATTTCTGTCGACAGGTCTTACATTCCTTCGGCGTAGAATTAACGATACGGATAATGATTTGCTGTTTGTACCCGCCGCTAGTCATCATGTGCTTGACGAAAAATCTCAAAGTGTTGGCGCCTTTATCGACATTCTCGAATGTCTGTAACATGTTTGGAGTTGCCCTTGTATTTTATTATTTGATACATGATAACCTTGAGATTGATGATGACAAATATAAATTAAAATCGTTGATGGATATTCCAATATTCATAGGCATCGTCCTGTACGCACTGGAAGCAGTGGGAGTGGTGAGCGAGAGTAATACGTTGTGAGTGCGGCTTAGAGCGCGACCGAACACTGACGTTGTTCTCGTGTGCAGATTCTGGCGCTGGAGTACAACATGGAAAACCCCAAGGAGTTCACGGGCTGGTGCGGGCTCCTCAGCATCGGGATGATCGTGATTGTTGTGATTTACTGCGTTTTGGGCATCTTCGGGTATCTCAAGTACGGAATGGATGCTAAAGCGTCTATTACGCTAAATCTCCCACAGAATGAGAAGTAAGTTTTTGTTTTAATAATTTATTTAGAGTAATTTGTAGGTATATAATACTGCCGTGCTAACTATAACCACCTTAATTAACATTTTTGTCAATTTTGAGTTATTGGTATTTTTGGAATCAGCAAGACGAGATTTACATGAATAAATTTAATTTTTTTTTAGTAAAGCTAGTAGAAACAAAGATAAACAAGATAAATAGTAACTGCATCATTGATTACCTACAGAATTCTAAACATAAAGGATAAGGGTTGTTAAGTTGTTTATGTTTAGTGTAAGTTAAAAGAAATGGTATAACGTTTCCTAATAATAATTACCTTAAGAGCACTTCCTGACGGACGTTTGTGTGAACAACATGAGACGATTGAGAGACGAGCCAGGAGGATCATTGGTAATGATGCACTTGTTGAGTCGAGGCTTCAAAGTCTTGGGCATCAACGCCGAGTTGCTAGCCTATCGTTGCCTGGTCGCCTGTGTTCTACCGGTTGCATTTCGGGGAGTGTGCGTCGATTGCACAACCTAATTCCGCCTAGTCCGTTCCATCATCGGACCACCTGGCGTACGGCAATGCGCCACGGGTACATGGTGGACATACCACCTATACGCACGAAACGTTTTGGGAACACACTCATTGTGCGCACAGCTAAGGAGTGGAATTCCTTGCTGGAATCTGTGTTTCCTGATGGCTACAACCCGGGAATCTTTAAGTCGAGAGTGAATAGATTACTTCTAGCTAAGTGCGCGCCGTTGTCGACCGCATTGTCGCTTTCCATTAGGTGAGATAGTGGTCAAGCGCGAAACTATCAAGACTAAAAAAAAAACAAAAAACATCAGCTACGCTGATGACATGATGCTGTTGAGCCCATCTATCAGTGCAATGAGAAGGCTTCTTGAAATTTGTGAAAGTTATGCGGTGGCTCACGGGCTCAAATACAATACCGATAAGAGTGAATGGTTGGTTTTTAAATCGGGTAGGTACTTTAACCTACAAACAGCTGCCTGAAGTCTAACTCTCTGGGTCTCCTTTAACTTGAGTTTCGAAGTTCAAGTATAGGTAATTGGGTCACTAGGTAACTGATGACTTAAAAGATAATGTTGATATAGAAAGGGAGCGCAGGTCGCTGGCTGTCCGTTGCAACATGCTGGCTCGCAGGTTTGACTCTGTAAAAATAACGCTTTTTAAGAATTTCGGCCAGTCGTTTTACACGACTTTGGAGTATAGCCATCGCTATACTTAGTATTATTTCATACAGCGACCTGCGCGTACAGTACAATAACGCATTCAGATTGCTTTTGGGATTGTCGTGGCGATGTAGCACGTCAGGGATGTTCGCGGACGCATGTGTTGACGGGTTAGCCACGATCATGCGGAAGCAATGCGCTTCCATGTTGGCGCGCCTGCGTTCCTCCTCCAATGGCATCCTATCTGTTTGTTCAGGCATCACGCAAAAACTACCGGTTCGAATACGATGAAACTTGGTATAATTATTCTTAAATATCCTGGGCACCACACAGGGTACTTTTTATACCGGAAAAGTATATACAATAAAAAACAAACTTAATTTTGCGGTTCGAACCTTAGACCCGATTACTGTACCAACCAAATAACTGCAGGCAAATAATAAGTTTATTAAGGGGCGCTGCACAAGGTTAAGATACAATAATTCGGTCAATAAGTATAATAAAAGGTAATCAACACATTCATTGCCTGTTAAGCGGTAGGTTTGTACCTACCGCTTAACAGTCTATGAATGTTCTCCGGGTCAGCTTGTTTAACATATTATTTTGTTACAGAAAAGCGCAGGTGGCGCATATGTCATTTGCTGCAACAATATTTACGTCATATCCACTACAAAATTATGTGGCGTGGCAAATCATTTGGGGTTTAATACAAAACAAGTTCACGGAACAGAAGAAATACATGGCAGACATGTCGCTGCGAGTGGCGTGTTCGACCTTTCCCTGTGAGTACTGTCCATATTGTACAAGACAAGCTTACTACGTGTGCTAATATATACTAATCAAACAAAGACCTGATTTACGAGTATGACTATGTGTATGCTTGCTCCTTTGCTATGAAGTTGTTGTGTTGTTAAAGTTTGTATGGAACGTCGATATGATTCCTTGGTCCAATCTACTTCAAATTTTGCATGAACATTCTCTATCAGAATTAATGGAAGACGAGTTACGTACTTTATTGAAATCCTAACGGAGTTAAAAAGGGGTAGAAAGTTATTTTGGGGGGAATTTACTTCGAAGTTAACATCTAGTAGTACTTTTGATTTAAAATACAATTTATTTTGACACATGTTTGAAAACTTAATCTGATATTATTCAAAAAAAGTTGAACTTACATAAAAGCTTGCATGAGCAGATGCATGAGCAGTGGTGGCCGAGTGGTAACGACCCCGACTTACGAGTTGTAGGTCGCGTGGTTCAAACCCATCCAGGCGCATTACTTTGTGTAATTTATTTCATCACCACTGCTCTCAAAACGGTGAAGGAAAGCATCGTGAGGAAACCGGCATGTCCTAGAACCAAAAATTCGAAGACATGTGACATCCACCAACCCGCACTGGGCCCGCGTGGTGGATTACGGCCCATTCCCTCTCCTAGAAAGGCCTGAGTCCCAATAGTGGGAACATTATAAGGCCGACTATGCTATTCTATACATAAAAGCTTGGTGCAATACAAAAACTCTTAAAAGTTGAATGTCTCGGATGAGACATAGACTAAAACATTTTGGTTAGAAAATAAACGAATAATTCCATAAAAAAAAACATGTATAATATGAATTTAGAATATTATTTGCATAAAAGTGAACCCCCATTTCTCCTGGTCATGCTGTAACTTAAGAAAAGCTGTACTAATTTTAATAATTCTTTTTTGTTCTGTTCACCATCATACAGGGAAGGTTGTAGGGCAGGTAGGTAGGATAAGTAGGTAGGTAGGGTAGGTAGGGTAGGTAAGTAACTAGCTTAGGGTAGGTGGTAGGTAGCGTATTTTAGCCTGGCAGATTATATATTTGTATATATAAAATCCCTATTTCCCTTAGTCACGTCTTCACGCGTGAACGGTTGGATCAATTTCGCTAATTTTCTTTTTCTTGTATTCGTTATTGTCAGGAGAAAGTTCTTATGAAAATTATGAAAAATTAAGAAAGTTAGAAAGAGTGATGTCAGACTCTCGAACAAAATTTTGTTTGCATATTCTTTTAGCGTCAAGGAAAAAATATATAAAGTATGTATATAGATTAAATTTCTTTTCCACAGTATGGCGAAATATTAAACGATTCAGGTCAGCATTCAGTGACACAACAGCCTCTAAACTGCCATTAGAGTTAGCCAATGAGTTCATGGATCAGCTCCTTCTTCAGTCCCTGAACAGAGATCTTTGATGCATTTTCCTTATGTTCCTATTTCTGATTCTGACTTGAATTCTCTCTTCACACTAAGTGAGTTGAAAGGAGTCCTTTCATATGTTAAGGATCAGCTCCTGGTGAAGATATAGTTTTTAGCTAATCTTTCCGACTCTGTTCTTTTAATATATTTAAATGTTATCAATATAGCCTTAATATCTGGCAACATCACATCAAGTTGGAAGTGTCAAATAATTATTCCTGTTCTAAAACCGAATAAACCTGCTTCTAACGCTACTTCTTATCGACCAATTGCACTTTCGACATTGCTCGCCGTCCGCAAGCCCACGCCTACGGTGGCCAGAAATCAGGATCGGAATCCCGGCGGTAGTTGGGGCGTGAGGACCGTTGCCTCACGCGATCGGCCGCCTCCTTTGCTAACATTACTGCTTCGCAGAATGAGGCAACCGCCTGCCACTCCTCCTCGCTCCGGACCATGGCCTGTACCAAGGCCCGTCGCGAGAGATCGCTGCCACCGATCGCCCCCACGAGGACACGGCGGTGCTCTGCCCAAGCGGGGCTTCGGATGTCTGGTGGAGAGCACATCCATTTTCATTAAAATTGCTATACAATACATTAATTAGAAGTGTTTTGGACTATGGTAAGTTTTTGCTGGAACCTGCAAATGTTGCTGGCATTAAGAAACTGGACAGTGTTCAGTCCAAGGCACTTAGAGTAGTTTCAGGTGCAATGAAAAGCAGTCCTATTATTTGTCTTCAGGTGCAATGTAGAGAACACTTTATTTGCGTCGTCAATTTTTGGCTGATAGATACGAGGCATGCCTTTTAAGTTTTGTCGTTTGAAGAAAAAAATATAACTACAACCTTATAGTACTTTTTATTGTTTTTCAAAGTATTCACCACGTAAATTCAAAATGGCTGACTTGAAAGCGTTGACTGCTTCTTCACCGGACTGGAACCTTGGAACACGAAAACTTTTCTTAATTTTAGGAAATGTAAAGAAATTGTTAGGGCTTAGGTCAGGATTGTATGGAGGATGGTCAAGAATTTCTACTTTTTCCTGCTTCAAATACTCAATCGTTTGACGAGCGCTGTGTGAGCTTGCGTTGTCGTGGTGCAAGATGATGCGTCGCTTTAAGTTAGATTTTCGAAGTTTGGCGATGACTTGTGGTAAACAAACTGTGGTATACCTACGTTACTCTGCGTTAACTGTTTTACGATCTTCAAGTGCAATAATCTCAACATGACCGGTTTTTCCAACGAAAGGCTCGTCTTGAAAGACCCAGATTGTAAATTGTTGTTTGGGATCAGGATCGTAGGCATAGGCGAGGTTGTCCCTAAGATGCCTAATAGAGCCTTTATCTCTCGATATGTCAACGATTTTCGAGAATTAGTTGTCTCAATACAATGCAATGATCTTCAGTGAAGGCGGATTTTGGGCGTCCTTCGCGAGATTTATCACTAACACTAGTATATCCACGCTGGAATTCTAAATTCCAGCGTTCGACAGTCCGCAGACATGGGGCTTCATCACTGAACACCGATGTTAGCTCTTCAAAACACTGAAGCCGTGTCAGGCCTCTTCTAAAGTTGTAGAAAATTATTGCACGAACATTTTCCTTAGAAAGATTAATTGTCGTATGTAAAATGACAAATTCCAATCGACGCTGTGACTAAACAATAGCATTAATCCTAAAACTTTCAACTGTTTTGAGATTCAAAATTTAAACATATTCGAATATAGAACAGTTCCAAATTCAAAATTGCCGGGAAATAAACGACAGAACTTAAAAGGCATGCCTAGTACATGGCTCGTTGTTTGCAATTTACACACCATCCTTTGCTAAATAAACTTTCTACTCTCTCTAAAGAAGTAACCTCATCCACTTACTGGAGATACAAAGTTACTCCGTGCTTAGTTAAAAACTCCAAAAAATACAATTTAATTCAAGCCACCAATCTCAATTTATTCCCATATTTCATTGTAATTACAGTTCACTAGTTATCTTACCAAATATTCGTTATAATCTTAACATTAAGCGAGACGATGTTTGTCCTAACGATAGCTTCAAATTCACTATGTATAGAGACTGGAAGGGCTATCAGCTCCTGTTTACAGATGCTTCGAAGCATGGAAGAGACTCGTGTGTGGGAGTAGGTGTATATATAATATAATATTGTTCAAAAAATAAAGCTCCCGCCTGAATCATCTGTATTTACGGGAGAATAATACGGTCTATTCATAGCTGTCGAATATATACTTCTTATGGGCTTAAGAAATTCACTTATTTTAACTGATGCAAAGAGTTCCTTACAATCTTTGGCCAAATTTCCGTTCTATTGTCAAAATCTTTTCATTCTTTTTGAAACACGTAAACTCCTTCACAAGTGTTTTCTTAAAGGGTATTTACTTCATTTTGCGTGGATTCCCTCTCATTGTACCATTTTAGGTAATGAGAGAGCTGACCAATTAGCTTATGATGCAGTTTTGTGTGGAGATGTTTTTCCATACAAAAATAACTCCCAAGATCTGGCTGCTCTGCCCAAAGTTTATCTACAAGAATCCTGGGGTCAGCTTTGGTCAGAACAATCACTGAAAGGGAAATTGTATCGTTTAATTCAGCCATCTATTCCTGTTAAACCTTGGTTTAGCAAGTTTAAACTAAGCAAAAAGATTTCAACGATATTCATACGTATGAGATTGGGTCATGTGTGCACTCCTGCTCACCTTGCCAGACTCGGCATTGTGCAGAGCCCTGTGTGTGAATGTGGTGCTGAGGTGGGAAATTTGAACCACCGTAGTTTTGCTTGCCCCCGTTTTGACCACTCCTTACTTTTCCAGAGCCTTGTTTCCCTCCGAGTCCCTCTTTCCACTTCTATCAGATGTATCTTATTTAATTTTAATATTTACAAAATCATAGCACTTTTCCTTGTAAATAATGATATAGCTATTTAAATGTAAAAATGAAAACGCTTGATACATAATTGTACCATTATTTATTATGTAGTTTAGTTTTTAGGTTAATTTAGAGACACACCAAGTTGTGCTTCTTGTTGGATCAGCTGGTTGCGTTAATTTTCTATTTTAATATTATATTCCATACCTACTGTTATTTGTAATTTATTATTTTAATTCATTAATCCAGTAACAACTAATCTCCTTTCCTTTTCCAAATCCTTTGTAACATTTAATCGTTTCGTGAGTAATCAATTCTTACGTTTTGTTATTATAAAATATTGTCAGTGGCAATAAGCACAAACAGTGCAATGCCGTATATAATTAAATATATATATATATAGTTTGTTCAGAATCAGTAACTGAATCGATTCCAATAATATTTACACCATTTTAAATATATATATATTTTTTACACTAAGTACAACATAGGTCATGGCAGGTCATAGTATGGTGTGAAGTCACGTTCTTCAGCACATCACGTATAGCACATAGTTTAAGTTAAGATAGATAAGATCTGTTCGTAGCTTTATAAGCATATTGTCACATACAAACTATTTGAAACTATGTATATATATGTCACTAATTAAAGGAAGATCTTCAGTTGACTCATGCAGAAGTACACGTCACGTTGTTTACTTAACCCGTTCTTTCCTCCACATCGTAATAGTGGACAATAGGCAACCGCGGTTACCTATCATGAGTTCGAAAAATATTTTACCGAATAACATTTCACCTAAAACTTTTCAACTATTTTCGTTTCGTTTTTTTTATTTCATCGAAGTCACGTCTGCCACTGTATCAGTTGACCTATTATCAATTCGTTTTTTTTCGTTACTGCAACGTTTCATTTGATCGAAAAACTTTTTACCGATCTTACACTTAGCCGAAATAACATTTGTTCGACGTATTATGTTTCCGAACATTCATTATACTACTGTTTTAATTAACATATTTTCATTTCACCAAAAGCCTAGAAATGTAAATATTACACTTGCATGATTGAAGCAGCAGGAGCTAATTTTAGATTAGTATAACCTAATATTTTGTATAATTAATTATTTAAATGTAATTGCACTTAATAATATAGTTGATTATGAACAAAAGTGTTTTTAATTGGTCCCAGTAAGTAGCATGCAAACAAGGATGCTTGCATGCATTGCATACATTAAGCATGCAGCTTGCAAGCAGGCATGCAGTATGCAAGCAGGCATGCAGCATGCAAGCAGGCATTCAGCATGAAAGCAGGCATGCAGCACGGAAGCAAGCAGGCATGCAGTATGTAAGCAGGCGTGCAGTATGCAAGCAGGTATGCAGTACGCAAGCAGGCATGCAGTATGAAAGCAGGCATGCAGCATGGAAGCAGACATGCAACATGCTGCAGGCATGCAACATGAACCAAGCATGCAGTATGCAAACAGGCATGCAGCATGCAAGCAGGCATTCAGCATGCAAGCAGGCATGCAGCATGCAGCAGGTATGTAGCCTGCAAGCAAGCATGCAACATGCAGCAGGCATGCAGCATGCAAGCAGGCGTGTAGCATGCAAGCAAGCATGCAGCATGGAAGCAGGCATGCAACATGCTGCGAGCATTGTTTCTGTCATGGCTCCGGCGCTACAGAGTTTGGGCGGCCCCACTCGAGCCTATCGTCGCAGATGGTTTTAACGCTCACCACGTGCTCCTCAGCTCGCGGGCCGCCCTACACATCCGCGCCTACGCGGGTTTGAATTACACTCTAGGGGTAGGGCAGGTGTAAGACTGTGTTAAGTCGGTTTAGTAGCAATTCGTTACTATCACTAAATTTTGTAGCACTATTTATTTACTTTTTATGAGACTATTTTAATTTAATATTAAAATGCTATCAAGTAACCGTCTATATATACTTGAGATCAAAACTCCGTAAAATGTTGTTTCAGTGTGGTGAAAATATGGCAAATAAATCATTTGGAAAATGAAAAAGTTCAAAATAGGCTTCAGCAAAAAGTTATTTTGTAAATCGGTGAAATATAGTTCGGTAATATAATACTTATGGCACATAATACTTCGACGGATCAAAAATATGTCAAATAATGCATATAGCAAAAAAGACGTCGGTCAATATTTTTCGGTAAAAAACTTTTCCAAAAAGAAATATAACCGACTTCAAAGTAAAATAAAAACACTGAAAAGTGCAAAATAACTTTAATTTCGGAAGTCGGTGTTTCTATAATAGTTTTGTCTCTTCGTTATTTAACATATTTTACAGTTTTTAGTTACGGTACCACCACTAAAAAGCACCCCTCAGCCAAATTTAAATACCTTATAGCCAGAGTGCATCTCATGACAATTCTAATAATCCCTAACACAGTTAGATTACATTAATTTATTACAGAGTTCCGGTGCCTAAGTGCCCTGGTTCAGGGTTCATCATCAGATCAATTCGATATATTTTCCCTCTACCTTTAGTCAGTCATCGACTACACGTATAAACAAAGCAATTTTACTTGTTACGACGGTTCTGCTGTGATCCTATGAGGAGTTCTGTTCCATATCTTTGAAGTTCATGATCAGATCATAACAATATTTCTATGGGACCAACTCGGAAGTATAACCTTTCAATCGAAAAAAAATTTTTCAAAATTTGCCTACAATTGACCGAGAAATCGGTGAACATACATAAAAAAAAAAATAAACAACATACATTCAACCAAACATATAACCCTTTTTTTGAAGTCGGTTAAAAATGAAATTCGAATAAAAAAAAAATTGGAAAAGTTCCCGACAACTGCGTACAACTGGGTGTGGGAGCAAAACGACTCATACTCGGGGTGGAGCGTCAGGGAGTGTCAGATTTTTACTGGCTGTAACCGACTTTCTTCCTTTAGTTGCCTTTTGCGTTCCAAAGATGCAGTAATTCTTGAACAATCTCGCAACTCTAGCAGGCATTAGCGGGCCTCGTCAATTTTACTACTATAGGATGCGTGTGGAATACAACGCGTTGGTAACACATTTTTAGTCATTATCGGACAGTGAGCTACTTATTGCTCGCCGTTCGCAAGCTTGTTTCTATCTAGGGTGGTCGGCAATAGCCCTGCGATTCCCAATGCCCGGGCATCTTTTGCGGCAGCTGGGGTGAGAAAATGTATTCTCCCACTCGCTTTCCGCTACCTCCTTTGCTTGCATTACTGCTTCGCAGGAGGTGGCTGCTTTCTATTCCTGGACGTGAAAGATTGCCACCGCCGATCACCTCTATAAGGACTTCCACTGTGTTTTTGGGAAGATAAGCACAATGCTAACAGCTAGGCGTATTTTCCTACCTGAACACCTACGTCAGGCAGAAAATGAAGACGCCGTGGAGCTTCTTGTGACACTGCAAAATCAATTGTTATTGTTTAGATTACAAACTAGCAATATCTCCTTTTTAACACTATGGATCTATCAATTTCTTTTCTCCTAAAAGCGAGAGATAACTCCTCGATAAGAATTAAATTCTTTGCTCCTTTCTGTTTGCCCTCAAACCTTTCGAATTTTAGTTTCTGACTGGGGTGGATATTGTTGCAGATCTGGCTCTTTTGGCTGGCTTGAAGTCGGGGACGCTGATGGGGCGAGACGACCTGGTGTATGCCCGATGTTGACCTTGGTCCTTGGTCAAGGTTAGACTCGACATGTGTTCTGACAGTGTGGCTATCCCTCTGCAGCGTTAGGTCACTCTTATTCGAGCCACGTTCGTGGAATCACCATCAGGTATTTGAAATCGTCCGTTCTTTGTTTTGGCCCAGATATCCACCCCGTAGAGCATGCAAATCGTGTGATGGCGGATCACGTATCGTCACTGACCTCAAGGGGCTTTGTTCTGTTTGTCTTTACAGTTATTATTACGCCTAACCTTACATTCCCCTCATTCATAATTAATAAATTACAATCGATTAATGAATTTAATTATCTTGTGCGATATATTCGGTTTAAAGATATTTATTCCCATAAAGAACACAAATGGTTCACTTAAATATGAGATTACAAACAAATCATGCAGTTATTATAAAACACATCGTGACTCCATGAGTCGATTTAGATGGAAAATAACGAAAATTAGACACAATATAGGATCCCAAAGAATTTAAGTGCATGCTTTGTTATAAAATTTTTGACACATAAACTTTTAACATTTTTTAAAGATATTTGTACTTTTTACATTAATCATATCATCTGGTAATTTATTACATAGCACCGCTCCCTCGTATAAAATACTTTTCTTCCCGTAATTGGTTCTGGGTGGTCTGAGTTCTAACTTGTTACGGTTTCGGGTGTGTTATCCATGATTTCTTTTTTTGAAAGTAAGTTGAGAGTGCGTTTCCTTTAATATTATTTTTCTAATTAAAATGCATGTTTTGAATGTATATAGTTGCTCTATATTGTATATCTTAGTGTCATTGTATATTTGTTTAGTTGGTGTTAGGTAGTGGTATTTGTAAAGAGTTTTAATAAGTCTGTTTTGTATTACTTAGATGTCATTTATGAAAGTTTTAGCAGCACATCCCCAAATTTCAACTAGATACTCTAGATGAGGTTTCACGAGCGTATTATATATCATGTATCTGATTTTATGTGGAATACAACCGAAAAATCTACGTAATGCCCCCGTGAGTAAGGAGCAAAATCTCTTTACTCACGGGGGCATTACGTAGACTTTTCGATTTTGTCACGCATGTTTTTTATGTGGTTGCACCATGATAGTCATGGATCCAGAGTTAAGCCATCCATATTTAGTAAATAAATCCATAGTTAATGTGTAACAAATAAATAAATAAATAGTTTAATATCGCTATGTTCTATTTTATTTTTTGCTGCAAAGACCACAAATATAAGGGTTTTTTTGGTTAATGGTTAATAAGTTGTACTTGAACCATTCATTAAGTGAATATAGGTAAGCTTGCGCTTCTCTGACAATCTCTTGAACATCACTAGCAAAATAAAAAAGGCAAGTGTCATCAGCATACAGCATGATGACGCCGGTAACTTTAAAGTTTTTTATGTTATTTACATACACAAAGAAAAGTAGAGGTCCTAAAATTCATCCCTGGGGTATTCCGCAATTTAATTTTGCTGGTGTACTTTTGTAATATTTTAACTATTTAAATCCTGTTTGTAAGATATGATTCCATCACTCTGAATGCCGATCCTATTATTCCCACGTTACTGAGTTTTTTTTACCACAAGAGAATAACAAACTGCATATTCGATGTAGTTTGCGCCTTCTTTAAGTCAATGAGGATACCCAAATCTATAAGTTTCTTATCAAATGATGTTTTAATTTTAGTGATTAAATCTATCGTGGCTGATATGGTGTTCGATTTAGGACGGAACCCGTATTGTTGGCTATAAAAGAAATCTATGTTATCTATGTGATTTATACATATTAAGAACATTAACCCAAATTCATACATTAAAATTACATTTTGTTAAATTACTGCCTTTACCCGCGGCTTCGCTCCTGTCAACTTATTACCTAACATATCATCAGGAAGAGGTAAGCCTCGTCTTGATGATAATGGACGCTCTGACGTCGGACATTCAGGAAGAGGCTCCCTGGTAAATGCTGTATGCCGATGACATTGTGTTGGTTGCCGAGAGTAGCCTAGAGGTCCAGAACAGATTGGATGTGTGGTGGCACAAACTGGAGAGTGTTGGCCTGAAATTGAGTAGAACCAAAACGGAATACTTGTTCTGCGATTTCGGCGGTCTCTCCAATCCAGTGCCTTCAGCTCTCGCTGGAACGCCCATACCAATCGGAATCAGAATCAGAATAATTTATTTGTAAACATAGGTCAGATTCCAACAGAGTGTGAGGTGTTAAAAATAGTTAGATCCTCTATGTTTTACCCAGAGGCGTACTAATATATGAATTAACATTGTCCGATCTGCTCCGACTTTCGGTACTTCGGGTCAGTCGTCCAAGGGGATGGTGAGGTATACCGGGACGTAACACATCGGATCAACGCAGGATGGATGAAATGGCGACAGGTCGCGGGAACAAATGACCTACGGATGCCCCTCAAGTTGAAGGCCTCTACATATACAAGTCCGTGATAAGACCTGTCATACTGTATGGATCAGAATGTTGGGCTGTGAAAAAGACGGATGAAAAAAGATTGCACGTAGTGGAGATGGGAACGTTAAGATGGATGTGTGGTGTGACGAGAATGGATAAAGTGAAAAATGAGTATATTAGGGGAAGTTTGAAAGTGGCGCTAGTGACTGAAAAGTTGAAAGGGAATCGTTTTTCTTGGTATGGTCATGACTGTGAAGAGGAGGGATAAAACGCATGTTACTAAAAGAGTTATGAGTTTACATGTGGATGCATGTAGAGGGAGAGGGAGACCAAAGAAAAGATGGATGGATTGTGTGAAGAGTGATATGAAAGAAAAGGAAGTATTTTTTTTTACTTTATTCAAAAATTTGCTTACATTATGCAATACAAAAGTTCTGCCAAACTGTAAAACAGTTTGTCGGCAGCGATAGCATGACGAGTGACAAGGCAGAATGGAAGAAAAAAACGTGTTGCACCGACCCCGAATAGCACGGCACAAGGGCAGGAAGATGATGATGAGTAAGGTTTTTGAAAAAGTTATGCTTTATCAATTGCTTTACCATTTTAACAGCAATACAATCTTTTACGATCAGCAGTATGGTTTCACCAAAGGACTTAGTACGACTGACGCTGGTGTCACTTTATTAAAACATATATTTGCAGCGTGGGAAGAAGCCCAAGATGCGATAGGATTTTTTTGTGACCTCTTCTGTGAGCTTTTGATTGCGTTAATTACGAAACCTTGCTTTTTAATCTAGAACATTATGAGGTAGGTAAACTTCACTCAGCTTGGTGAAATCTTATTTGAATGACAGGCAACAGCAAGTTAATAAAAGGTGTCATTTATCCGGGTTTGAAAGTCAAAATGGGTGTACCACAAGGCTCAATATTGGGTCCTTTCCTCTTTTTAATAATATACTTTCAGTCAGAAAAGTATCGGGAATGGATGATTTGTTTATGGTTCCAAATTAAAATGTTTTTTTTTTTGTTGTTGTCGGTAGATTGGCATAGCTGTTTTCCATTTTGGCGCGGAACTTGAGTTGCATCTGTTATTTATATTAAATACAGTGCTTTTTAGTTATATTATATCTAGTGTGTATTGCGAATTTCATAATGACAAAAACATCGAACAAAGAGTTTGTCTTAAATTTAGCATCGCCAATAGAATTTCGTGTTTGGAGTCACTGAAAATGTTACAAAAAGCTTACGGTTAACCGACTTTATCAAAAACACATGCTTATGAGTGGTACAATGGTATGGCGTTCAAAAGCAGTCGAGATGTGATGGAAGATTTGCGTCGGTCTGGTAGGCCATCAACGTCTTCAACTGAAGTTAACATCGCAAAAGTGAAGAAATAGTGACTAAAAATCTTCATTCAACTTTGAAAGAGATAGCCGCCGAACTTTTTGTATCTCACGAGTCGATCCGTACCATTTTAACTAATCATTTGGGTATAAAACATGTTTCCGCTCGGCTAGTCTCAAATGACCTGAATTTTCTCTAAAAACTCAATCGCATGAGATTCGCTGAGGACATACTAGAACGAGACATTCATGAAACGCATTGTTACTGGTGATGAAACGTGGTTTTACGAGTTTGACATGCAAACTAGTCAACAAGCTTCGGAGTGGCGCCTTCTAACTGAACCGAAACGGAAAATACCACTCCAAAGTCGATCAAAAGTCAAAGTCATGTTGACTGTTTTCTTTGATTATCGCGGTGTTGTGCACTTGGAATTCTTGTCGGAAGATCAAACGGTAAATAAAGAATATTATTTGAGCGTTATGCGTCATTTAAGAGAGCAAATTCGACGAAAAAGGTCAGATTTGTGGAGAGAAAATTCTTGCACCATGATAATGCACCTTCACAAAAGGCTATCATTGTGAACGAATTTTTGACCGAACACTCAACAAATGCTATCGAGAAACCACCCCATTCACCAGATATGGCTCCAGCCGACTTCTTTCTGTTTCCTAAACTTAAATTACCACTTTGTGGCACCCGTTTTCAATCGGTAGAAGCCTTAAAGGAGAATTCGCGGCGACAACTGAACTCAATTCCGGAAACAGTATTTAAAAAATGTTCTGATAATTGGATTATTCGTTGGCGTAAGTGTATCGTTTCTCAAGGAGCATACTTTGTAGATGATAAAATAAATTTGGATGAATAACAAACATTTTGTTTATTATTGATCTTTTCCCGGTACTTTCTTGACAGAGTAGATTAATGATCTACCAAATCTATTAAAAAAACAACCACATAGTTATATTATGAGTGCAAGCTCGAAACAAAATGATTAATATTAATAAATAAAAAATTACACAAATACACTTATATCAATTTTTAGTTTAAGTAAGGGTTATATTTGTATAGTTTATATTTTATTTACCATCATCCATGCGTCACTGCGAGGTACCAGCTGAAAATCAGCGCTGGGTGTCTGACGCCCAGCAATTGCTGAGTGGGCGACCCTTTCGGTTTGGGCACGCTCAGCGCAACGATACGTATATCTGCACTTTTTTTGTGTTTTTGCCTATTGTAATGCCTGCATCGAATAAATATTATTCCATTCTATATTTTATTGTTTGCTGACGATACTCATAATTTTTTAAGATCAATAGACGTTCAACAAACCTTGATGACGTAAACACCCCTTTACAGCAAGTCCAAAACTGGTTTACTGGTAATAATTTAGTATTAAATAGAAAAAAAAATAGTTTTTCAAAATCTCATGCATTATGGTGCATTTTCGTTATCGAATGTTAAAAGTATAATAAGTTCGACATAGTATCGAAGGAGAAACTCGAATTCGTCGTGAACACGGTTTCCCTGGGGATCACGCTTAACTCGAAACTACAATGGGGTCCTCATTTAACATCTTTGGCAAGTCGGCTTAGTTCAGCAGCATGTGCTGTCATAAAAATCCGTCAATTTACTGATGCAGATACTGCGAGATTATTCTATTTTAGTTACTTTCATAGTATCATGTCTTATGGTATTTTCCTATGGAGAAAATTTTACACCGACAATGTCTGCAGCCCAGACATTGTCGGTGTAAAATTTTATAATAAAATACCACTTGAGATTCTACAACTGAATGAGTCCAAATTTAAAACGTGCATTAAACGCACACTATGTAGACAAGCATATTATAAACTGGAAGATTATATCCTTGATAAAAATACTTGGCTAAATACCGGTCCTGCTCCACAGCCACAACCACTTTAATCTACAAATTAGTTTTTTTTTTATATTTATACATATGTGTTATAAATATTGGAAGAAATACTATTCCCGTTGTTGTATTGTGGTTTTCGTAATGTTTTTTCTTATTTTATTTGTTTATTTCAATAGAGCTTATAATTTAATACCTTTTTTATTCGTATAAAATAGCATTATATAATGTTTCTAACACCTTTTTTTTTCAAGTTCTGTGACTTTGAAGTACAATGGAGCAATTTTATTAGGTTACAACTAGTTTCACAATACAAGCATGGCAGTTGAGAGTTTGTCATGCTCACTCAAATGTCTCGCTGATGGTGGCACATGGTGTTGGGTTATTTAGTTCTCTTCAAAATGGTAGACTAGAGCAAATGCTAATAGTACATTATGATGCAAGTGTGTAATGTTAGTGATTACCGTCGATGCGATTATTTCGAGGAGAGCCATGAACGGTAGTCATTAATTACTCACGTGTATCATACGACGTTTTTCAATACACTTGTGAAGAAAACAATAGTAAAAGTAGTATTTTTTTTTTACATTTCAGTAAAAATCTGTTTTTTTTATGCGCGCGCATCATTTTTTTTATTTACCCTTAGGGGAAGGCTAAAGTATTTTGATCATATTGTAAGTATGTCTTACGTTTATCTACTATATAAAAATAAGTCGGGTTTTCCTTCCTGACGCTATAACTCCATAACGCACGAACCGATTTCCACGGTTTTGCATTCGTTGGAAAGGTCTCGGGCTCCGTGTGGTTTATAGCAAAGAAAAGAGTAGGGTAGAGTAGGGTAGAGTAGGGTAGAGTAGGGTAGAGTAGGGTAGAGTAGGGTAGAGTAGGGTAGAGTAGGGTAATTTTTTTTTTTTACTAAATCCCGCTTTTGGGCAGAACAACATCTGCCGGGACCGCTAGTGTGTTTATGTTTTCTTGCATGAAAAGTGTTTACGATAATGTCATTCGTAGTGACAATAGAAAATGGATGTAACATTTTATAATGATTTTGTAGTATTTATTTTAATTAATACAGCCACTGAACTTCACTGGAATAAAAAAAATCACGCTAAAAACCGCGCGCATCTTAAAATGGCGGCCATAGACCACAAAAAAAAACAAATTTTATTTGAATGTACAATTTATTTACTAAATGTTTTTTAATAAATAAATCGTTTGTACAAGTTAAAACCACGTCCATTTTAACTTGTAAATTAGATGAAATAAGTAAGGCACTAATTTATATACTATTGAACGCAATAACTTAATGGGAATTTTATTAGAATTCAAAATTTGTTTTGCGAACAAAGAGGTTGAACAAAAAGGTTTTAACTACATTACAGCACTGGTGCGTAATGGTAATCAAAATGTCACAGTTTGGTTACGAGTGCCATTATATACCTAAGTGCAGTGCAATAAGAGTCACTTTCTGAGCAAGTGTGTTGAATAAGATCTTAGCGATTCGAGCCCTGAGTTTGGACTAAAGATGAACATGTCGAAGACTAAAATCATAACCAACAGCTTCAAAAAGAACATAAACGTAGGAGGGCAGAATATACGTCTAAGAATATATCTATTTGGCCCAAGTATTTTCGTTCCGGGCAAGGTAAGACAAAGAAATAACGTGCCAAACAGAAAATGCCTGGAAAAGCTACTGGTCCATATATATAGGCACTATTTAAGGACACTTTTCCCGCGTAAGCTGATACATGTGTATTCTCTTCATTCTGACCTATGGTGCACAGATTTGGTCTTTGACTAACATCCAAAAATCCAAACTCAAGGTTTGTCAACTGACCTGGATGTCTTTTTTAAGAATTGGAATGTGAGCAAGGAATTGTGACCATTGGAAAAAGTGGAGGGATGCTTTTGCCCTGCAGTAGGACAATACCAGATAGCTATAATAACCAATACAAAAACGAGTAAAGATTTTTTTATTGGTATTTTACATTATACTACTCTGTCTAATGTGTTCCCAAAACGCTTTTTACGTATGGGTGGGATGTCCACCATGTACCGATAGCGCAACAGCGTTCATCTAGTGGTTCGATGACGGAAAAAATAAATGGATAGTGTTTAAAATTAATAAAGGTAATGCAGTAACAAGCGTGATGTTTCAGTCGTTCTGGCCGTGGCGGCACCGACGCTGGGCCCCTTCATCGGGCTGCTGGGCTCACTGTGCCTCACTACGGCAGCCATACTGTTCCCTGCCGTCTTGGATATCAGCGTGTACTACCCCAACAAATATGGCGTCGGCAGCTACAAGCTGATCGTTGACATCTTAATTATAGCGTTTGGCACATTCTGTTGCTTCTCCGGATGTTATGTCAGCCTCCTAGAAATGATAGAACAACTTTCATAGTTACTTCATAACTTGTAGGGGTTGGATGGAGAAAATGGAACATTATTCTTTCTTCTTACCTAACTCTGACGTCAGTCAAACACAAGAATATTTTCTCTTCAATATAATTTTAGAATAGCAGTAAAAAAGATAATCTTTTAGTGATATTTTGTGTACGAAGAAACTTTAGGTGCCATCTCCACGATCTCTGCGACACGATTATTCTTCTTATTGCTATGCATCGTGACAGATTGCATGTTTGCAATAAATCGTTGCACAGTAATCTTGTTGAAATGTTTTTGTGTTCTCTTACTCATTGTGAGCATGTCGCGTTTCGGTATAGAATTATCGTGATACACGCGTTCCTGGAGGTAGCGTCTCAGGCTTATAACACACTAAGCGTTGCGTAAGCGGAGACCCCAGAGAGCTGTATACATTTTATTGATGTGGTTAGCCGCGCCACTACTGACGCCATCGTGAGGTAGGGCCTCAATGCGGGAGTCTTATATATTTTATTGTTTATCCAAAACATAATTCTGATCACATAAGCACCGCAAATAGATCCTATTGTTACTTATTTTATAGAAGGACAAATTTATTAAATTTCATATTTCTAAGAAGTTTTAAATATTATCTTAATGAAAATATAGGTATATTAAAATAAAACCATTTTTGGTTTGCTTAAGCTAAGGCATATTTAAAGGGAAAAAGCACTATCTGTGGATAAAGTACCTATTTAACACTAATAAAAGAAAAAAAAATTAAGATTTATTTAAATAAAACAACTGACTTCAGACTGGTAATAATAAAATCAAAATATTAAACTGATAATTATTATAATAAATAATAATAAAAATTATTTCAGACCACAATAAATCCGTATATTGGTGTTAGTAAAAACTTAAAAATTAATGTTAGTGTCTTTAAAAATAGAATAATTACAATTTAATGTCTAAAATCGGACCTTACACTATCCACGCAGTATATACTCGTATAATTATGTATGAAGTCCGATCCAGTGACGCAGCATTGGGCAATCCAGGATTGAGGCAGACCGCTTTCGAATGGTGACATGAAAGCCATCAATCCTCGCCTCAGCAAATCTGGTACTAAGGAATCAAATTAGTGTCATAATATCGCTAAATTGTCATACTTCTCGACATATATGATTTATCAATGTAAATGCACCCACGATACTCGAGTCTTTATCTATTTTATTAGAAATAAATAATTAAATTAGAAAAAAAAAGAGAAAAGGTAAAAAGAGACCAGTGGATATAAGATTTGGGGGCAACGTTCTTCAGTAATATTAATTGTTACGCCACCTGATCGATAATGCCCTTTTAATTACTTAAAGTTAGTCATTCTGTCCTTCTTAGGGAGATAACGTAGTATGGGCGATTCGCACTCGGGGCACCGCATCCCCCTTCGTGAGGGCTCGCATGCCCATGATGGCGTCCCAAGAGCCTCCATGGCCAGGACCCAGATTTTCCCAGGCAAGCCGTCGGGTCCTGGGGCGGCATTTTTTGCATTCAGCCTTCGTACCACAACTCTCATCTCTAACTCGGTCTACTCTGGAGCATTGTCGTCGTCATCGCCGTCAGCGTGTCGTGGTCAGTGTCGGACACAGCTGGTGTTGGAGCCATGGGCGGGAGAGAGAGTTCCCCTCGAGCAGGGAACAGAGTGCTCACCTCAATTTGGGGCCGAAGACTCTGCGTCAGCGGGGAAGCCCAGAGGCGGAGTTTATCCCGCATCACCTTGTAGGGGCATCCCCACGGGTCTCCGTTCAGAGTCCCCAGCCAAACAGCCAAACATTGCGGGCCTCCATTTTCACTCTGTATCCCTCGTACAGCTCCGTCTCTGCCTTGTATGTTCCTAATATAATATTTAGTAAAAAGGGATGTTATGCAACCGCTGATTATTGAAATGTGTTTGATATTTAGTTTTTATTGGCAGTATTTTATTAATTGTATGGTGTGGGAGTATATTAGGAAACTTACAAATCATACACAATTCAGTTCACCACAATTAAATAAAAAAATGCACGCGAGCGTAGCCGGGGCGGACTAAAAAAGCTCGTGTTTTTGTACAATAAAAGGTCTTCATTTTTTTTTTCTACCAAATTTGTTGCACATTTTTTTCACAAGAAGTGACAATTTTGTGTTTGTCTTAATTATGTCTCATACGTTAAGCGTAATAAAACAAAAACATGAAAAAATGGAGAACTGAGGGCCCAAATTTTGTCAAGGTCATAACTTTCAAACAATAACAAGATGTGGCCTGAGCTAGCTTTCACAAATATTTACAATTTATTTAGTAGCTAGGACTTCAAACAGCAGCTGTAAGTTAATGATTTCATTTTATTTATGTTGTAAACATTTACCTTAGTGAGAATTGAGGGCCCATTTTGAACAAGGCTATATAAAGTAGGAGAGTGTTTTGCGGTAATATCTTGTTTTCACGAATTCTGTTTGGCATTAACTTATCTTTTGCATAAAGAGTTTTTCTGCAGTGTCCATAGTTAATCCGATACAGATCTATGGGCCTTCAGTGGGACAGTTGACAGTTCTCACATAGAGGATCTATGTGAGAACTGTCAACTGCCCAACTTTACAGTCCATAACTCGCATATATTTGACTTTCACAAAATCTGATTTCCACTTCCACATTTCTTTAGGAAAGTTCACTAAATCTTAAGCATATTTTCAAGTTTTTACAAACGGGCCCTCACACCACACGCACACGCTGAAAGAATACGTCACAAGGAACTAAAAAAAATACATTTTCCTCCTTTTCCTTGGTAGCCGCCTACCTACTAACATTATCCGACATATAAATTCTTTATAATCATTAAATAACAGATGAGGGAATGTCTCGTACTGGATCTTACATAAAACCAGTAATATCGTTGCAAGAATGTCAGGCTTTTGTAACTTGGAGGCCTTGCTGGAAAGGCTGCTACATCAGCAGCATTATTTCGTGGATTATCTGGTAAGTGGTAATTTAATTTGGTGGTGAGACGTCTCTATTTTCTGTAATGTTTGTCTATTTATCCTCAGTGACATTAAGTAGAGGACTAATGAAATTCTGTAGTGAGCAAGCAGTGCCGTTATCGTTTGAGCATTTGTTATGCACCGCCGCGCGTCATGTAAAAATGTAGGTATACCTATATATATAATTTATTTAACGTGAATGAATGCATTAACTTAGTAGAAACAGTTTGAATGATATTATATAATATTGAAGCCAGTAGTTAATATAAACTTCAATTTGACTAATGTGAAAATTTATTTAAAAAAAAAAATAACAAATTTATCAAGCTTGTTTGTGTGATGCAAACTAACATGGACTATTTGCTGGTCTTAAAAGCTAGGTATTGCAAGAAAGTTGTCACAATAAACTTGTTATTTTTGATTATATACTTGTCTATATAATCAAAGCCTGGCATCGCTTCAGGTCGTTAAAGGGATGCAACTCGACATACATTTTCACAGTTTGTACAACCGCTCTTACGCGATTATAGCAAATCAAACTATGGCGTCACAAAACTTCTATATCGCTGTCGACTGGTTTTTTTTTTTCGGTGGGAAAATCTGTCGACTGGTAATGTGCCCAAAAGACTGGCGGCATTGCTACGCTGTATGACAATGCTTATCCTCTGTCCGAGGTAAAAGCCAGCCCTTAGGTCACGTGAAGTATCAACTAGACGTTTTGACAGATCTTTAAACAACTTGTGAGCAAACAACAGGACCCCACTATCTGAAAGTTTCAACTCCAAATGCTTCGAAAATATTACTTCCAACAAGGTTATTTAATGAAATGATTCACTAACATTAGAAAGGGATTTGGTGCCCGGCGGCCGCTGCCACGGCAAGCTCGCTTCGCTCGGTCCCGCTTTAATGGTCACTGTTCTAACCTAACCTAACCCACATGATCGCTCCGTTCTAATGGTCACTAATCTAACCTGACCTAATCCAGACGCGATTTTTAACTTAACCTAACCCAAATGATTCACTAACATTAGATGGGGGGGGGGGATATGGTGCCGCAGCCGTGGCACTTTATATGCTATGAGACTCACCCATTTTTTATTACTGCATTAACACGTGGTACCCTTACTTTGATGCACTTTTTTAACTTATGTGTATGTTTATAGTCAATATTTTTTTAAAATTAATTATCCTATTATTCAAGTTTGTAAAAGTATTAATAATAAAATGTTACGATCATCAAACAACGTACACTGTTGACATACAGAATCACCCAGGCAGTGCTTTGTTTATTTTGGAATTCCATATTCAAGCACAATGGCTAATATAAATTGTACTCAAAGAGATTTGTGTTTGTTTTTTATGTTTTGAAACTTGTATGTCATGTAACTAATTCACTATTGTGATGCCTCAATATAATTCTTAACTTATGTTCAATGACGAAAAACTTGTAACTTCATAGTTCGGGTACAGTACAAATATACATTCATCTCGCATTAGGTTTCGATTATATTATGATTGATTTGATATGATTTATAATTTAAGAATTCATTTGCACTAGTTCTGCAATATGTTTAATATTGTATGCTTTATATATTAATCGATTAAATGGTCATTTTAAAATTGAGTTTTATTTCATGATCCATTTAATTTACAGCACGTATTGTTTCTTTAATGATCTGTTTTGTCGAGTGATTCTTTAAGAGCGGCCAACTCGAGGTACATTTCTATTCAAACGTTCTTACGTGATTATGATGTTATTACATATCTTTCTCTAAATATTTTGGATAGATAGATATCTTGTGGATATTATCTAAGCTTCTATAGAAATCAAAACAGAAATTCTTGTAAAACTAATCTTGTAAAGACCTCTGAAAATTTGCTATTTTACATGAACTTTGGCCCTTCATAAATGTAGTTATATAATATATATACATCCATAGCCTTGCACATTTAATCGAGATTCAGAATTTAGAAAAAGAAATCGAAAAACATTTACGAGTTTAAAAAAACACGTATTTCCTGGAACAAGTATTGTGAAATAGTCGAGTAAATCACGGAATTGCCGAATGCCAACAGGGTTTTCAGGCGTTGTTGATGTTGCTGAGCGTTGATGGTAGACAAGTGGAAAAGGGCCCTCTTTAAATCGAGGGAATATGATTCATTCATTTTTTTTAGCGATAATTATGGTCTTCATTAGCATATTGTCCTGGTCATTAAATGTAATGTTAATAATAATAACACTGGACTAGCAACATAAGTCATATTTTTTTCTATTGCATTTTAAATTTGATAAACCCTTACTTTTTACCTGTAAACTGTGATAAAATTTACCATAAAAGAAGCCTAATCAAATTTAATAAATAAGAAACCAATAGAAATTCGCACCATAATAAAATAGGAGAGAAAAAACCGAATGACGTCTGTCATTGACGATGTCTAACAATCAACAAGAAATGGAATGAATTGAAAGAAATGGGTTATTATGTTAACTAGAGCGCTGCCCGTCGCGCACGCCATCCACCCCCGGACTCAATGTTCAGCTCCGCCTCGCCGCCGCCGGACCTCGAATCACCAGTGTCACCGGCGGCTGTAGTTGCGTCGAGCTTGAGTGACGAGTATTTTTCCCCGCCAACGTCGCCAACACCAGTACGTCAGCAGAGGAGATGTTCTCAGTCTATGAAAGAGAACGTCATGCGCGCATATTACGGGTCTACAGAGGGGGGAACTAACCTTACTGCGTATCGTGATAGGATGCTGCCTCTTTTTCAGGACCTAGAACCAACCGTCAACGTCTCGTCCCAACGATTGTCGGATGAGGTGCGGGTTATCTAACACAACCACAGGTTGGACGACGCTACACTTGATCGGCTGCGCTCAGAGGTACTGAGCAACCAAATCGTCTCCACATTGCGCAGCGCACAGCGCTTCGAGAGTACAGAACAACTCCGACTGAACTTAGACCCCGTTTGCCACGGTTACCCATGCACAAAAAAAAATAGGGCGCTGGTATGTACTTTGGACTCGCTGCTTAAAAACAACTTTGAGAGCAGCGACAACCTTGTTGATACGCATCAATCCTGTACTGTGGGGCTGTTGCGGCATGTTGTTTGGCGAACATAAATTTTCCTAAATTAGATGGAACTATTCGACCAAAGCCTGCTGCACCAGCCCGGCAATGCAGGATCGCGTAGGTATCGATGGGGCCAGGGTACTCATCGGCAAACTACACTGCTTCAGGGAGGGTAATACGCGACGACGAGTGATGCGCTTTGTGAGTCGGGCGTTTTTGGGGACTGGTATCAGCTCTCAAGAATACATGTCTCGTGTCACAGAGCGCATCGACTTCCTGAAGCAGGTTTGTGCATGGGCGAGCCGCATTAGGGGGTATAAGCGGCGGGTTGATCGGTACTCGCAGAATCGCATGTTCTAGAGCTATGAGAGGTGAGTGTATATAGCTTGAGTTGAGCCCAGATGATTTTGCCAGC
Organism: Mythimna pallens; assembly: GCA_961205895.1. Taxonomy (NCBI): domain Eukaryota; kingdom Metazoa; phylum Arthropoda; class Insecta; order Lepidoptera; family Noctuidae; genus Mythimna; species Mythimna pallens. Next base: position 27,329,240 of record OY540824.1, read on the forward strand.
ATTACATTATGGTGAAACATTTGGTCGGTGCCTGGCAGTCACACTGAGGGTGACTGGATGCGTGACGTCGAGCGCGTGTGTGAAGCTATACCAGAAATGGAAAAAATTGTCATTACTCCAGCGGATGTAGCCAAAGCAGTTCGTCCTTTACCGAACTGGAAATTATCGGGACCGGACGGACTGCAAAATTTTTGACTGGCTGGACGCAATTCCAGTCAACCTTAGAGTCTGGGTCGCTACCAGAGTATCTAACAACTGGCGTAACCCACCTGCTCCATAAGACAAGTAACCTCGTGGAACCCAAGAATTATAGACCGATTACATGTTTGTCGACGGTCTATAAACTTCTTACATCCATTCTGAAAGCAAAAATTAATCGACACATAGAGAATAACTTATTGTCTGCCTCTCAGAATGGTTGTAGGAATAGGTCCGGGTACTAAGGAGCTACTCCTCATTGACATGGCCATAAGCCAACAGGCTCGTCGATCCCGCAAGGATCTGTCGACATGTTGGATAGATTACCAGAAGGCCTGATTCTGTTCCACATGCTTGGCTCATGAGGGTGTTGGAGTTATACAAAATAGATATGACTTTATGCACCTTCCTTGAGTCATGTATGCGGCAATGGAAGACGGTCCTTCGCTATCCAGGATGTCGACCGATCCAGGGTAATGATGAGCTTATTAGGATTAAACGGGGAATATTTCAGGGCGACAGTTTGAGTCCACTTTGGTTTTGCTTGGCTCTGAATCCTCTTAGCACATTGCTGGAGGATCAGGACTAGGCTATCGGTTGAGAAGAGGTAGTCAGGCCATATCTTACCTCTTTACATGGATGACCTTAAACTCTTTGCCACCAGCAATTTGCAACTAATGGAGCTACTGAAGGTAACTGAAACTTTCAGTAGCGCCATGAGGATGAAATTTGGTGTGGACAAATGTGCAGCCATGCATGTAAAGCAAGAGGAGATTAAGGAATCCGAGGGAATTCCACTCCCGGATTCCATACACCTTAGATCCCTCTCCTCGACCGAAACCTACAGGTATTTGGGTATGTCGGAAGCGTTGGGCATTAACAATGCTGACATGAAGCAATCGCTGAGGGAGCGCTTTTTTAGCCGCCTGAAGAAGGTATTAATAATAGCCTTCAGTCAGGCGGAAATAAGGTGCGCACCTTCAACTGTTGGGTCAAGCTAGTTTTAATGTACTCTTTTGGCATATTCAAATGGACTCAGACTGAACTAGACGCTCTGGATAGACGGGTCCGTACACTGCTGACCGCAAACCGGATGCATCATCTACGATTATCGGTGATGAGACTGTACATCTCGCGAAAATGTGGAGGTCGAGGCTTTTTGAACGCAAAGACTGCACAACCGTGAGGTGTGCAGTCTCAGAGAATATTTTCTTAAAACCGATGTGGGTATGCACCGAGATGTGAGGGACTCACCCCGTTGTCCATGGCTAAAGAGAACTGGCGCAAACCTGTAATACTGACTACTGATGACCGCAAGGAAATATGGAAAGGCAAGGAGCTCCACGGGCGTCCGTGTCCTGCTTAAGTTTCAGGGACCTCTTTGGGGAAACTGAAGGTTTTATCTGTGCGATTATGGACGAAGTTATCTTAATGAACAACTACCGAGATATTTATTGAAGGACGGAACGGTTGACGTCTGTCGGGCATGCCATCGGCCGGGTGAGTATCAGACATATTATCTCTGGTTGTTCTCGTTTGGCTAACGGCGAGTATTTGCACAGACATGACCACGTAGCCAGGATTATTTACCAGCTTTGACGTACAACCTAGTGGATTCTGAGGTACCGTATTACAAGTATGTGCTCGACCCAGTTCTCGAAAATGACCATGTCACGTTGTACTGGGATCGGTCTATCATTACTGACCGGACTATTGTAGCCAATAAGCCGGATATAGTGGTGATAGACCCGTTAGCGTGCCGCGCAGTAATAGTCGACGTCACCATCCCGCATGACGAGAATTTCGTGAAAGCTGAGAAAGAGAAACAAATCAAATATCTCGACTTAGCACACGAGGTTGTCGACATGTGGAATATGGACTCGGCTGTCATTGTGCCGATTATCGTGACCACCAATGGTCTTAGAGCCAAAAGCTTCGACGACCATCTGTCGAAGCTGTGGTTGCGCGGTTGGATCAAAGGCCTGATACAGAAGACCTGTCTCTGGAGCCATAATCACCGGTAGCTTGGACCCTGTTCCCGACACCGGCGGACAACTATTTATTATATTTTTAAATGTTTTTTTTTTCATGTTTTGTTTTAAAGAAATATTTAAAAATGTGAATGATATGTATATAAAAATAAATAAATGCAATAATATTCCACAACTATCGCACAACGCCGTCTAGTCCCAAGCTAAGCAGAGCTTGTGTTATGGGTACTAGACAACTGATAAACATACTTATATATTTCTAAATACATACACATATAGATAAATGACATCCAGACACAAAACAAATGATCGTGCTCATCACATAAATATTTGTCCTGGGTTCTCCGGCATAGCAGTCAGGGCCACTAACCACTAGACAAACAGGCCAGTCATTTCGATATTAACAAACCTGCATCAAAGATTATTCGTTTACGCCAAATGGCCTACGATTTAGAACTTACTGATTAATTAATCAGCTATTTTAATACGAATTAGAAACATCAGAATAATGCAACATTGCGCCAGATTAATTAGGACTATGCAGATTATGGTAATTTTAATTCATTTTCAATAGATTTTAATCAATCATCATCCGTAATCATAGCTGTAAAAATAAAAGGAATCAAAACAATCTGTGTTGCGGTACATTATATTAATTATCGTATTAGTGTTCCAATGAATTTATAGATGGCGCTATTGTGAGTTTGTGAAGATTGTATAAATGGTTTGAGCTACTGTTACACCAGGTTTTTTTTTTTTATGTTGGATATCATCCAAATGACTTTTCGCGCTCTGGGTGGAGCGCGAGGGCGTGTCAGACTTTTACTGACTGTTACACCAGGTGTCTTGATTAGCGGATAGATGGCATTTATACATGACGTTGCGTTAGCATCGGCGACCTACAACTGCACAACAGCTCGCCCGGCGAATAACCGAATAACCATTACAATATACCCATTTTGGTAATATTGAATGACGGAATAATAGGTAGTGTTCCAATGAATTTATAGATGGCGCTATTGTGAGTTTGTGAAGATTGTATAAATGGTTTGAGCTACTGTTACACCAGGTGTCTTGATTAGCGGATAGATGTCGTTTATACATGACGCTGCGTTAGCAGCGGCGACCTACAACTGCACAACAGCTCGCTTAACTGGCGAAGAACCATTACTATATACGTAGATACCCATTTTGGTAATATTGAATGACGGAATAATAGGTGTATGTCCGGCTAGAATAGAAAATTGTTGGCCGCCTCTCCATCATTCGACAGATATTTTATTTCTCCCCACTTTTTTAATGCCATCACTACTAATGTTTTTTATTTTGTTTTATATACGAATTGCTGACGGCATTGATTTCCGGCATATGGATGCGGTTTAGATCGAGAAACGCGGGCCATAATGGGTCTCTTGTCTGATGAACTGTAGGTATGCCTCTCACACGCTAGGGTGAACAAATTATGATTGAAAGGCCGCAACAACCACATTTTTATCCATAATGGTTTGTTTTTAAACAACCTCAATACTTGAGTTGTTTCCGACTCTATATAATATATAGGTAATGTCGGTGCAGGATGCCGATCATCATTGAAAGTCTGTCCAGGGGCTCTGTTCTGTGGGCGATGACTGGGTATCGAGCAATAAACAAACTATTCCAGATCACACAACTGATTTATTATGATGCAAGGTTTAGGTGTTTACTTCACACAACGAGCCGTAAGACAGTCCCAACGTCCCCTAGACGTTGTTCGCTCGGCTTTCCCGGACCTCTGCGGTCAGCACTTTTATGTGCTCGGTTGGTGCAAACGTCAGCGCGGATTCTGTCAATGTGACATGTGTCACTTCGTTCGTTTTCAAGCTTCTGTACTATTGACTTCACCGACACGGCCATCCTGCGGAACACACGTCCCCATGTGCTAGTCATCGTCGCCATCTCAGCTGGAAATGTCCATTGACGAGACGTCCCAACAAGACATCGGTTGCTGTGTTCACCACCTCAACCGGAAGACGTCCACTGACGAGATTTCCAAACAAAACGTCCGTCTCTGTATGTTTCTCTGAAACAAAATACAACTCGCAGTATCATATAGCTCGGTCACTCCTGACAAATACTAGGAACCTCTCTCGTATCGTGAGTGCGTTCTTAAACATGCAAACTCACACATTATGAGTGACCATGTATACTGAAACTCCTAATCTGGATAAAGTGTGCTGAGTATATTCTTCTTTGGGTGAAATGATGACGCAGACTTGCAGAATAATGTGGTATATTCCATAAATCCAATTACAATATGAATTAAACCCGACAGTAAAAAATGTCCGTGATGCGGACGCGGGCGAGAGGCAAAGAGTGCCAAATAGATGTTGCCATGCAGGAAATGGTGTTACCATATTCGGAATGATGTTGATGTAGACGTCGTAATGCCTGGAACGCACTTGTAACTAGGCGTTAACGTCCTGCCGCCCTTGGAACATCCTGTTCCAAAATTGGTAGTAGGACCAGTCGATTGTACGCTTTTCTTAGCGTACCAGTGGTGGTGTGCAAATCGGCGACGCGCGTGACGCCATCGGTGCCCGGGTACAGCCGCTCGATCCGTCCAAGCAGCGAACGGTTGGGGGGCAGTCTCTCGTCCTTCACGATGACTTGCTGATGAAGATGCAGTTCAGCACCTGGTTTGCTCCATTTGGTGCACTTCTGCAGCTCTGTAATGTAATCACGTTGATAACGCTTCCAAAATTTCTCCTTCAGAGCCTGCACTCGCTTGAGTCTTGTCAGTGTGTGAATCTTATTTTCATCCTCCGGTATTTGAGGCGTCAGCAGTGATGTAGGCGTGCGCCCGATGAGAAAGTGTGATGGAGTCAGCGCTACAAGGTCAGATGGGTCAGCTGACAAGGGAGTGAGTGGTCTGGAATTCAGGATTCCTTCTATCTGCACTAACACTGTTGACATTTCCTCATAAGTTAAGTTACCTAGCCCAAGAACTCTACTTAAATGATGTTTAATTGACTTTACAGAACCCTCTGCTAGGCCGTTAAAATGGAGACTATATATATGCAGGCGAAAAGTGAAAATTATTTTACATTTAGACTAAAAATTTTGACAGCTAGTTTTAGGCACCTACAAAGTTTGTGTCATTATTTGAGAATATGTGTTGAGGCATACCCCGACGGGCAATAAACCGATTTAATGCTGCGGGGAAGCTCTCCGTACTTAGCTCCGTGACAAGCTCTATGAGTACCGCTCGGACTGCCAAACATACAAGAACACAAATATATGCTTTAATTAATCAAGATCCTCTAGACCTTTCCTGTACGCAATCATGATAGGCCCTGTATAGTCTACAGCAGTGCTCTGAAGTGGATATTCAGCGTGTAGCCTTGCTTGAGGAAGATTCCCCATTATGGGTTGGAGTGATTAGCCTCCAAAGCGGCAACAAGTTATGCAGTTCTTTACTGTCTTCCTAGCAAGGTTACGGCCACTAACAATCCAAAATGTATGTCGTAAAATTGAAAGTAATTGCTTTGGGCCAGCATGCATGAGTTTTATGTGATGATGTCTGACAATAAGTTGCGTTATATGATGATTTGCATGTAAAAGTATGGGATGTTTAGTGTTGTAATCATAGTTAGAGTTAGATAGTCTTCCAACAACTCTTAATAAATGTTCACTGTCCATAAACGGATTTAAGGAAACTAATTGATCTTTAGGTGTTAAATTATTCTTGCTTAACTGATATTGCTTTTCAAACATTTCTCTTTGCACAATCCTACACAATGTGTTTGTCGCTTGTTCTAATTCTGACATCAGTAAATGATTATCAATAATTTTATGTTGTGGATTACGGCAATTATTCATAAATCTGTGAATATAAGACAGTACATGTTGCAATTTTAGGGGACTATGGTTGAGTCACACCAGTATGTTTCACTACTGAGCTGTACTGACAAGGTAGATTTTACCTTTTTGACAAGTTGTGCTGCTAGCACTGCGCCAGACAATTCAAGTTTTGGTATGGTCATAATTCTTTTAAATGGTGCTACCCTTGATTTAGCAATAAGCATACGAACATGAACCTTACCATCACAGGTAATACTACGTACATACACACAGGCTGCGTATGCATTCTTGGACGTATCACAGAAGGCATGCAGTTCTACACGGACCGGTGAATCGCAGATTACATGGCGAGGTATCTAGATTTGCTGTTGAAGACAAGGTAAGTGCTTTATAAATTTTTCCCATTGTTTATTTAAGTTATCAGGAATCTTACTATCCCATGAAGAATTATCCTTCTACAACTGTTGCAAAATAAATTTTAGTTGCAGCAAGCATGGATTAATTAAGCCCAAAGGGTCAAATATTTGTGCAAGTGAGGATAATATGGTCCGATTTGTTTGAGTTACAGTGGAACTGGCTGTGAGTGATGGCATAAACATTATAGAATCGCTGTCTAGTTCCAGGTGATACCTAAAATCTTAGCATTTTCTTCATTTTTAATTGTTAATACGGGATCATTGTTGATTTCACCATTCTCATGTATTTTGTCCAATAAGTGTGTGTAATTCGAACTCCATTTGCAGAGATGTAATTGTGCAGATTCTAACTCATGAATGACTCTCTTACAGGTCTGAATTAGCTGAGATGCATCATCAGATCCCGTAACGAGATCATCAATATATATACCATGTAATATTGTGGAGCTTACAGACTCATTAACACAGTCTCGACCAAGCTGAATGAGACACCTAGAGGCAAGGTAGGGCGCAGAAGCTGTACCATAAGTGATAGTGTTGAGTTGGTGTACCTTTAAACAAGCATTGGGATCTGATCGCCAAAATATTTGCTGCAATGGTTGCTGTGCTGGTGTAACAAGAATCTGTCTATAAAATTTATCAATGTCTGCTGTGTATTAGTGTTGACGAAATCGGATCAGAATACTAAGTAAATCGTCTTGCACAGTGGGATCGATTCGCTGGCGAACTTGGCTCTGCTTGTGACAGTAGAAGCATCAAATACTGTTCGAAGTTTTGTGGTGAGACTTGTTTCTTTTAAAACACCATGATGTGGTAAGAAGTATTTATGTTTGTGTTGAGCTGTGGTTTCGCACATGTGACCCAACTGAATGTATTCTGTCATGAAATCTATGTACTTTTGTTTAAACACAAGATCATGTTGAAACCTGAGTTCTAACGCAAAGAATCTAGCTAGAGCCATTTTCCTAGAATTGCCTAGAGTGGATGGGGACTGTTTTAGCGGAATTTCCACCACAAAACGCCCGTTTGACAAACGCGTGGTCGTTTGTTTAAATAACTTTTCACATTCAGGTTCATCATTACTTAAGTTGTGAGGACTATTAATATTATCACATTCAAAATAATGATCAAGACTATTTTGTAAGTCAATGTCCAAGTTATTATTTTTTTTTTTTATTATTGATAGGCTCGCGTTTGACCTCTATCTCACCTGATGGTAAGCGATGATGTGGCCGAAGATGGAGCACGCTTGCCTAGAAGTAACTCTTGACTTAAAGACCCCTAGGAATGAATGAATTTACAATACACTAAAACCTGCCACCCTAACTTTGTTTTATTTAGAGATGGCTTATGTTTTCCTTATTATTGCGGAGTACCTGCCAAAAGATGTCTGCACCCAACAACATCTCCACTTCGGACGGTATCACGGTATCATCTTGCCCCTTTAACTCCTTTTGACCCTCTTGATGCTGTTTAATCTTCTTCGTTGGCGTTCGGTAAGGGACGTCTTATTGTAGACTAACTTACATAAACATAACTTACTTAAACAGACGAACAAGTTAAGTGACAAACGAGCAGATAAAAGTGCTGACCGCAGAGGTCCGGGGTGTTTCCTCTGTCGATAGCCGTGCGAACAAAGTCTAGTCTCGGGGACTGTCTGACGGCTCGTTGTGGGAAGTGAATACCTAAAGCTTGCATAATAATAAATCAGTTGTGTGTTCTGGAATAGTTTGTATATTGCTCGATACCCAGCCATCGCCCACAAAACAGAGTCCCTGGACAGAGTTTCAATGATAATCGGTAGGATGTCGCTGACATCAGAATTTCAAGCAAATAAACAAGCGCAGCAAAGGTTACGTAACGCCGGCTATGAAAAAAATAGTAAGAGCGAAGACAAGTGGCGGTCATTGTTCCATATTTGAAATGGAAAATTAGAAAGTGAAGGCCTGGAATAAAGCACTGAACCGTAAAAGATTCCGTTAATCAATGTCGTTATCAGTTTTGGTCTGATTAGATTTTTTCTGGGGTTTTCTCCTAATCCTGAGCAACAAATGTGGAACCATGATGACATTGTTTAAATCTTATCTTCGGGGTCGCTCACAGTCTGTTCGATCCGATGAGGATTCCTCTGAATGGTGTGAGTGGGCTGCAGGTATTTCTCAGGGTGGCGTCCTCTCTCCTCTTCTCTTCTCGATTATTATAAATGCGTGCAGTGTAGAGAAGAGACAGAATATGTGTATCTCACCGACGCCGAATTGGCAGCCACTTTAATTTGGTCTGGAACTCCGACACGTGGTCGTATTTGCGGAGGCCAAAAATAAAGCAGGTGCACAAATTCTGCAGTCGTTTAAGGTTGTTTAGAAGTACCTCTGTAGCATCTAGAAAACAGACATCTGCATAACCTATGAGCGGTAAAAGAAGAGATTGTGCAAGATTAACCTTAGTGTGAAATAGTAGGCATTTTTGGAGACGTTTAAGAGACTGAAAAGACTAAAAGCCTCTTCTACTCACATCAACAACATGAACCTCCCAAAAAAGGTTAGTGCCCATATGCACTCCAAGGTTCTTAGCACTTTTAGAGTATAGTATGGGCACAGAATCATACACCACAGGCACAGGCGGGAGTGACGTGTGTGTGTGTGGTGGTCGTTGAGCATGTATCTGCCACCAACAATGAGCGCTTGGGATTTAGTTGGGTTTAGTAAAAGTCCAAAATATTTAGCCAACTGGTGAATATTTTCAAGATTATTATTGATGGCAGCCAGTTTCAGTGATGTCGTCTACTTTACAATGACGATATAACTGCAAGTCGTCTGCATAAAGAAGATACGAAGATAATTCGAAGTTAGGACCTTAGTGAGCGCATTTATAATAATCGAGAAGAGAAGAGGAGAGAGGACGCCACCCTGAGAAATACCTGCAGCCCACTCACACCATTCAGAGGAATCCTCATCGGATCGAACAGACTGTGAGCGACCCCGAAGATAAGATTTAAACAATGTCATCATGGTTCCACATTTGTTGCTCAGGATTAGGAGAAAACCCCAGACAAAATCTAATCAGACCAAAACTGATAACGACATTGATTAACGGAATCTTTTACGGTTCAGTGCTTTATTCCAGGCCTTCACTTTCTAATTTTCCATTTCAAATATGGAACAATGACCGCCACTTGTCTTCGCTCTTACTATTTTTTTCATAGCCGGCGTTACGTAACCTTTGCTGCGCTTGTTTATTTGCTTGAAATTCTGATGTCAGCGACATCCTACCGATTATCATTGAAACTCTGTCCAGGGACTCTGTTTTGTGGGCGATGGCTGGGTATCGAGCAATATACAAACTATTCCAGAACACACAACTGATTTATTATTATGCAAGCTTTAGGTATTCACTTCCCACAACGAGCCGTCAGACAGTCCCCGAGACTAGACTTTGTTCGCACGGCTATCGACAGAGGAAACACCCCGGACCTCTGCGGTCAGCACTTTTATCTGCTCGTTTGTCACTTAACTTGTTCGTCTGTTTAAGTAAGTTATGTTTATGTAAGTTAGTCTACAATAAGACGTCCCTTACCGAACGCCAACGAAGAAGATTAAACAGCATCAAGAGGGTCAAAAGGAGTTAAAGGGGCAAGATGATGATCCATAGCTATCAAGAGAGAAAAAAGAAATTAAAATCTGCGAAGAAATATGAAAACTCTAACTAGTCCAGTGCCTAGGTAGTTAATCATTCCAATCCTCGGACCTACCTAAACAAGAATATGAAAAGAAAAAGATTGTTAGTGTTATACTTGCTTTATTAATACAATTAAAAGGTAAATGCATAAGTTCTAAAGTAATACTACATTATGATCTTTGTAAAACTCTTAATGGTACTTAATTAAAGTAACTATATCTGATACGATTCTATCATTTCTAGTAAGCTAGTATAAACGCCGGAGCCGCAGCAGACGAGACCGAAGAGAATAATGAATATATCTATCAACAACTTATAATTATAAGATCCATATCTATCGGGATAGTAGACGCAGATATCCATGACGGCAGGAAACAGGATGGCCACCATAGTGAGGCACAGCGCGCCCAGCAGCCCCATGAAGGCGCCCAGGTTTGGCGCCGCCACTGCCATGCCGACTGCAACACAAGACTACTTACTTGGGGATTTACCATGACGTGTTAAACTGACAGTCGTGCAAGCGAGAAAAGGATAGAGCTATTAAAAAGGAGTTGGTTGACTGCGATCCCACCTGATGGTAAGCAGTGATGCAATCGTTGATGGTGAGGCGCACTAGATTATTAAGAGCCTATTCGCTCAGCTATACACCCTAATATAGCTTCATCCCAGCTAAGGAGGAGCGGAGTCTCCTAATACAGGCATCATCATGCTTAAAAGGAGACTCCAATCATAGACTAATCTAAAATACTTGATAACAGAAATAAAACATTTTGTATTTTGTATTGTTATTATACAGTCCTGTTTAGGTCGTAAAAAAAATCGCAATATGAGCTCGTAATAGCACTGCTGATCAATACAGTGTACGCCAAAAACTACTTAACAACTGCTATCTTTCCTTTATCTAGACGAGTGTTTATTTATACGAGGATTTCCTATATTATCTAAGTTCAATATTATGACATAGTGTGGCTATTATAGGTTTCATCGAAGAAAAACTGAGATATGAAAGGGTGCCAAGTTTGTAGACAATCCTGAAGGCTGCTATACAAAAATTTGTTATACTAAAATCTCGTGTCTTTGTTATCTAATTCCTCTGAAACGGTTTGTTAGTCCGGTCAATTTAGATATTCGAAGGTGCTTAAAGTCCCAACAAGCTGAAAATCAGTAAAATTGTTCAAAACATAATTATAAATAATATTTAAAAGTTCCCCATCATTCCCGTGTATGGAATTTTTTTTTATTCAAGGTCAAAGGTCAAAAAAATGAGTATTTCGCAATTTTCAGCAAAATGGTAAGTTTTATCATGAAAGCACCTTAGACAAAAATTGTAGATCATAAAATTATCTATAGAAAATGCATGAATACTTTTTTCCTACGAGCCACCGTTTCTGAGATATAACGATGCAAAAAGTTAGAAAAGTTGTTATCGTCATAATATGCACACGCCGCCTATGAGGTAGTGTACTTAGCGCGTTTTTTGCAACAAGAAGTTATCACCGACGGCATCCGATTTCTTCTTTCTATGTACGGAGCTCCTAAAAAAAACTACCTGTTTAGATAAGCATCGATATGCATGTTTCGTTAAAAATACTAAAAATAAAAAACAAGTTCAATTAGCTTGTCTTCCTCCAACCTTAGTTGCTGCTTATCAACATCTTTTTCGAGTATATTACCAAGTTCAAGTGTGGCTTGGTTATCAGCTAGACCCTACAGACTGGGGTTGGAAGTTGGTCAACAATATATTATTATTAGATCCAGTTCAAACTTTACTCCCACTTGTGCCGTAAAAACTGCTGAACACATTTTTTTGCAACAGCAAAAAGGGATGCAGTGCTAAATGTGGTTGCAAAAAAGTCGGACTGTTTTATTCTCTGGCATGCACAAATTGTCAAGGCCGGTCGTGCTCTAATGTTGAATCACAAACAATAGAGAATTCATTTGATTCCGACGAAGTGTCATCGCTATTGACGCAATTTACTTGCATCCAAAATGAAGATGAAGAAGAAGCAGGAGAAGAAGAAGAAGAACAAGAAGAATTTGAAACATACGAATCAGGCGATCTTCATCACTTTTTTTTTAATTTACATCGCTTTTATCTTTTCCAATCTTCGAAAATTTCCGTTATTTTGCAATAGTTTCACATTAAACAGGATCACAACTGAACCGTGGAGTAGGCCTACTGGGGAAACCATGTTAAAAAAACGCGCTAAGTACACTACCTCATAGGTGGCGTGGAAACGTGTGCATATTATGACGATAACAACTTTTATAACTTTTTGAATCGTTATATCTTAGAAACAGTGGCTCGTAGGAAAAAAGTATTGATGCATTTTCTATAGATAATTTTATGATCTACAATTTTTGTCTAAGATACTTTTATGATAAAACTTACCGTTTTGCTGAAAATCGCGAAAAACTCATTTTTTGCCCTTTGACCTTAAATAAGAAAAATCCATACACGGGAATAATGGGGAACTTTTAAATGTTATTTATAATTATGTTTTGAACAATTTTACTGATTTTCAGCTTGTTGGGACTTTATGTACCTTCACTCTCATTTTTTGGTCTAGATTGACCGGACTATGTGTTTTGTTTGGGTATATTTTGAAGGTCTGAGAATAGGTCGTACTGTCGTAGGTTACTACCCCAACGTCTTATTTTTTTCGTTTAGAAATCCATACTAAATATATTTTTATATTATTTTTAATCTTCTTCTATATTATAAAAAAATTAATAGCTGTTCGCTAGTCTCGCTAAAACTCGAGAACGGCTTGACCGATTTGGTTTATTTTGGTCTGGAAATATTTGTGATAGTTCAGGAAAGGTTATGGTGAGAAAATATGAAAAAAATTACGAAAAAATTTATTCGAATACAACGCCATCTCTAATTAAAATGACATTTTATGACTTATGCTGTTATGGTAATACCAGTAGATAGATGGCGTTATCCTTTGACAGTTTAGCTAACACAACATTCATTTGATAACAACGCCATCTCTAATTAAAATGTCATTTTATAATAAATTATATTGTTATGTTATTCCCAGTAGATGGCAACAGTTTAGCTAACACAACATTCATTAACTTAGTGCTCGGCCACACTGGAAGCGCGGGTGCGGGGCGTGCGCGGCGCGGCAATCTCAAACACAAGAACTTCCTTTGAGTGTCCACAGCGGGCACGCGGGCGCGGGAAGCGGTGCGGACTGCGAGACTCGGAACGCGTGCGGGCATCTCACGCCATAAAGAGTTCATACAAGTGGCCACAGTGAGAGCGCGGGCGGCAAGCGGCAAACTACATAGTTCGAGCCATACTAGAAGTAATATTTATCGATGTATCGACATTTATAAAAATAAATGAGAATCTGTATAAAACTTCTTCATCTTCCTGCCCTTGTCCTATAATACTTAGGATCGGCGCAACACATAATCTTATTAAAACTAACTAAACAAGAATATACTAAAATTTTAAAGACCAATTAGTTTTTTCAGGCATTATATTGAAAGTAAAACAAAACAGTACAATATAAACAGTACAGTTTTTTTCCGTTCGTTCCTATCTTTTACGGCTTTGAATTCATTTAAATATGCTGCTGATAAATAAATAAAAAAAAAAGTTTCTGATACTATTTTCGAAATTGAATATTTTGTATCGATAAATCTATGTATCGGATCAAAATATATGTATAGACTGATAATTTTGATATATCGTAGCAAAAATATCGATATTTTTTCAACAAGCCTTCTTCGGACAGGCATTATCACCCGCGCCGCTGCCCGCACCGCGCTGCCAGTGTAGCCACGCAAATCGCGCACGTTGCCGCTCCCGCGCCGCTACCCGCCCCACGCTGCCACTGTGGCCGAGCACTATAGTTATCACGCAGGAACTAGACTCTGGCCAGCGAAAGATGGCAGCGAATTATTTATTAAGTTCATCTAAGGCAGCAGGACTTTTCAGGACTTTTTTTTTTAGGTGGTAAAATCATCTTATGACAAATCCCGCTCTTGGGCGGGGCGGGAAATAGTGTCAGACTTTTACTGACTAAAAACACACTCCCGTTCCTTCTTTGCCTTCGTCCCAGGGCCCGGGGTTTCACTTCCGCACGAATCCGGTACAGGAACTTCCCGAACTAACCTTGTTTGGTGAGAACCTGCGTCATGCGAAATGTGAGAACACCGTGAGGTCTTTCCAACCACTCCTCAAAGAGGGGACTTACCGCCATAATTGTGGCGTGCCCAAGCATTTCAGGACTGTCAAAATTGTGTCATTGACGTTTCATACTTTATGTATCTTATGTTTACGTGAACCTTATTTTTGTTTATTTTGCTATAATAATGCGGAAAATAATAAATAGTTCAACGAGGAGGCTTCTCTTCAAGATGATTCATACATTTTAAGACCAAAAAAAGTGAGATTAATCAGAATCTTCAGAAATAATGCAGCGGCTGGTTACAATAAGTTCATATAGAGGTTAGTGTTTTAAATATCTAGTAAAACAACTTGATAATTTTCGATTATTTATAACAAATTGCAATATTACTCACTGCGTCTTTTTAGGAGATATCAACAATGAGCAGATGAAACTTCAAATTACTAGAACGGTAAAGGCATTGAAAACTCTTGAAGAAAATTAAATGTCAACTTCTGAAACACAATACATAAAAAAAAAATATCTTCAATGACAGGTATTTTTCTCCATTCATACATTTTTGATTTAACAGTCATTTACTAATGTTTAAAGGAGAGGTGTAAGGATGGCTAAATTAAATAATATATACATTGTTGTATTATATTATGTCATTTGATTGTTTTAATTGTGGTATTTTTTGTGTTATTATTAAACTGTTTCGAAATAATTGTGATTTTTGGTTTTCAGACGTAAGTGTGAGGACACTGAAAAGAATAAAAAAAGAAGGGAAAGATCAATCAAGGAATGTGGAACACTCCCGGAAAAAGCGCCCTCATTTTGCAACAGTTTCCAATTTGGATAATTTTAATGTTCTGTTTGAAATTTTATAATAAATAAATTATATATTTTTTTTATTTGATATAAACTAGTGCTTAACTGCGATCCCACCTGATGGTAAGCAGTGACGCAATCGTTGATGGTGAGACACCCAAATTATAATCGGATGGGAGGACCTCAGCAGGCAAATTGTTCCAGTCCTTCGATGTACGCGGTATAAACGACGAGGCGAAACGCTTATTCCGGATCATAGAGGTTTCAACAACCTAAGGGTGGATACTCGCCATTCGTCGGGTTGTCCGATGGTAGAAATGAGATGGTGGAATCAAGTCATGCAATACCCGCGCACATTCTCCAAAATGCAACCTGTAAAACACCGAAAAGCTGACTACCCTACGCCTGTGCTCGAGGCTTTGAAGATTGGACCAAATCTGGATCACCAATTAGCCTCTTCGCACGCCTTTCCACCGAGTTTAAAGCTGCCAGGTGGCATTTTACAGCACCAGCCCATATGTGGCTGCAATACTCCACACACGATCGGACCTGTGCTTTTTATAACATTAAAAGCTATCCCGGTGTGAAGTACCGCCGACACAAATTAAATATAAAACTTGTAATAAACGCACACTATGCAGGCAAGCATATTATAAGTTGGGGGATTATATTGAAGATAAAAATGCTTGACTCAAAGCTCGTCTAGCTCTATTACCATTGGGGCGCACAAATTGATTAGTTTGAAATTTGAAATCACTGGTGGTGGCGCGTTAGTTGGATGTTGAATCATTCGGTTCCCTTCAAAATAGTAGATCTTGGTGGTGCTGACATATGCTTCATATCCGTAAACGGGCGTTATAAGTCGATGATTACCAACTTTAGGCCTGAATTGGATTATAATATAGACATCAGCCTAATTTATACTCAAAGAGTTATGCAAAATTTGACGTTTCGGATGCGCGCTGTCCAGCAAGACAGCGCGCATCCGAAACACCGCGGTGGCTCACTTTTTTGGTCTTTAAATTTATCAATCATCTTAAAGAGAAGCCTCGTCCTTCGTTTTTTTTCTAGCATTTTAAGTAAGTTATCTTTTATCATTAACTTTATTAAAAATTTACTTCACTTCAACTTTTAATAGTAACTAAAGGAAAAAATGTATGTATTAAATGATGTACTGATATGTTAGATTGTTAATAAAGGCTATTATTATTATTATTAATTTTATAACTGTTTCTCAATTTGCATAAAATATCCTTTCCAAATACGGCAGAAAACCATATTTCATTATTTTTAACATAATATTACAAAAAATATCTTATTCATGAGCACGATGACACAGCAATGACAGGTATGGAAAGTTTCTTTTTAGTCCGCACCGTATCTCATGTGTCGGCGTTGTGCTGCTTCCTATATTTCCTGCATGGTTCCTATAGTCAACGAATGTTTTGTTAGCTAAACTGTCAAAGGATAACGCCATCTACTGGTATTACCATAATAGTATAATTAGAGAGACTAACGAACAGCTATTCATTTTTATGTATAGATAGAAGAAAATAGATAATAATAAAATATTATAATTATATTGTTGAAAGTTGGATTTCTTTTGAGTTGGGAAGACATTTAATGACTTATCGCCGCGATGCTGTGACTTGTCATGGCAGCGACTAAAACCACACCTACGTTCCTTCATACTTTTACCTATTGTCCTAGTAAGCATCGGCCTTGCTAAGCCCACCCTACGGTTTACTGACATCTCGTTGAGGCACGCATGATTTGCCTTCCTCAGCTAAAGTGTCGGTAAAGAAACAGCAGGAAGTATACTTACAGGGAATGGTCGCGACGATTACTCTGAGGACATAGTCCACCACCGGGCTTTTATTAACCCGTTTACCTGTTAAACGCCACGCTATTTGCCACGCCACAAAGTTTTGTAGTGGATACGACAGAAAAAGTGCTATGGCAAATGATAATTTCACCACCTGTGCTTTCCTGTAAAAAAAAATACAATCGTTAGGTTTCCACTGCCAAAAGGAATTTAACCGTAGAGCTTATAGTTATAGTAATTTAGTAAGTAGATTAGCCGGTTTTTTTTTTTTATTATAAATAAACACCGTAATGAACACACAGTAATCCAATACAAAAAATAAAAGATAGTTTTTAATCTATAAATTATGGAAGCTTCATTTTAAAAGGAAATAAAAAATCAGGCACTAAATCGATATTCGTTTTTGATTACAACTCACTTCTCATCCTGAGGTAGATTAAGCGTAATAGATCCTTCACAATCCGTCCCGTACTTAAGGAAACCAGAAACTCCTAGTAAGACATAGATTCCGAGAATAATGGCCATCCCTATGCTGAAGAGCCCGCACCAGCCTGTGAACTCTCTGGGCTTCTCCATGTTATACTCCAGTGCCAGGATCTGCAAACACTCGCGTGTCAGAGCTCGCTGTCGTTGTCTCGTTTGCTCACACTATGCATTACTCGCTCATACTATGCACTATTTGCTCATACTATGCACTATTTGCTCATACTATGCACTACTAGCTCACCACGCCCACCGCCTCCAGCGCGAATAGAGTGATTCCGATGAATACTGGAATATCGGCAATTGCTTTCACGGCAATCAGCTTTTCCTGATCAATTATTACATCATCTTCAATCAAATAATAGAACGTAAGAAGCAGTCCAATCATAACACATAAATTGGAAATGGTCGAAAAAGGTGTTAACAGTTTTAAATTTTTTATCAAACTCATCAAAAGTGCTAAGGGATAGCTGTAGCAAATAAGTAACCGCACTGACATTGTTTCGCCGGGGTTGTAAAAATCAACGATCTGTCAATAGAAAGAAATTCTTAAAGTAATTGTTCATGGAAGTGTACCCAAACAATGAGAAAGTGGGATGTTAGTTACCTGTTTTATATTTTCAGCAACGAACACGAAATAGATGGCACAGATACCAATTTGCCAAAAAAGGAGGAAGAAGTCCACAGCGTTGGCGAATAAATTGCTCGTGCGACGCATAAACATGGGCCCCTTCGCCACTGCTATACGCATGCTCTTGGTGTACGCCATGTAGCCGCGCCGCTCCCTCTTGCACAGCTGATACTGCGCCAGCACCTGCACAAGGTAAGATCGCGTCAGTCATATATTGGTTGGTTTGGAATTACATCTCAATATTCGTTTCGAGGTATGCGGAATAGAGAGTAAAGTCTCGCAAACCTCTGTTGAAAAGGGAGGATTCTCCAACCAGACGGGTGTTATGTCTGGTAGGCAACTGCCAGATAGATGATTTCGGGCCGTTCTTATGTTCAAATTGCGTGGAGAACTTCAAAGCGCGATACAGGATTAGTTCTTATGTGACTCCATAGATGGCGCTATATCACTCCCCTCCGGGGATCGGAGATCAATGGTTCTTGATGCTTCTTGATGCGTGCCAGGCCAGTTGTAGGTTGGTTCCAGTGGGTCGGATCGGAACCGAATGTCACATAGTTCTCGGTGAGTCAAAACTGTCTGCGGTGATGCTCCAGTGAGTCGGGGTGGTGCTTTCCCAGTGAGTCGGGATGATGCTGAGGGTTATGACCAGGTATGACCAGGTAAGCATGCTGGTGGTCAGGATATCCTTTAGAGCCATAGGTGCTGGCTGTATGGCTCGCTGCTCAAAAGCTTGAGGAAGTGATGATAATGTCACGAAGTAGTGGCTACACGAAGGCTGCGCTGGCGTTCTTTGTAGAGGGTTACCAGTTTGGAGGTATGCGGAACAGAGAGTAAAGTCCCGCAAACCTCCGATGAAAAGGGAGATCCTCCGACCAGACGGGTGTTATGTCTGGTAGGCAACTGCCCGATAGATGATTTCAGGCCGTTCTATATGTTCAAATCGAGCAGTCGATGCAGTATTAGTTCTTATGTGACACCATAGATGGCGCTACACTCGAATGCCTCAAAATACTGCTTCGTTAGATGGTTTAATAGAAACGCGCCCGAGAATGAACTCGACTCGCTGTAACGTCATCTGTCGCGATCAGTCTCTACCGGCGAATGAATATAATATATTGTTTCTGATTTTAGTGATAAGTATTTGAGTATGTTATATAAGTCTGTGTTTCCGACATACGCACATAATATAATAGAATAGGATAGAATACAACAGAATACAACAGAATAGAATAGAATAGAATAGAATAGAATAGAATAGAATAGAATAGAATAGAATAGAATAGAATAGAATAGAATAGAATAGAATAGAATAGAATAGAATAGAATAGAATAGAATAGAATAGAATAGAATAGAATAGAATAGAATAGAATAGAATAGAATAGAATAGAATAGAATAGAATAGAATAGAATAGAATAGAATAGAATAGAATAGAATAGAATAGAATAGAATAGAATAGAATAGAATAGAATAGAATAGAATAGAATAGAATAGAATAGAATAGATTACAATAGAATAGGATAAATCTTTATTGTACACCAAAATAGTAACAAAAACTTACAAACTAACTTAATCTATGGGTACAATGGCGGTCTTAGCGCTAACAGCGATATCTACCAGACAACCTTAGGATGGACTGTAGAACTTGACATAAAAAAGGGGGTAGACTGCGGTATAATGCAAATTAAATTTAATTAAATTAAAAATATATATAATACTATACATAGATAGAAAATTATATTATATAGCTATTATATATAAAAGACAAAAAACAAACTCATGAATATTATATATATACACATACATATTATATGTTACACAATTTGAAAGAGAGAAATAGAGAAAAAATAAAAAATAAAAAAGGGTGAAAGGACTAGAAAGAAAAAGAAGGGAAAGAACTGAATTTGGATAGTAGCAGAATTAACTATTGTGAAAGAAAATGATCTTTAACTAAATTTTTAAAAGAAACTAGTGACTGGGCTTGCCTACTTGGCATCGGCAACACGTACCACAGTCGCACTGCTTGGACCGTGAACGATTTGTCACTAAACTTGGTGGAATGTGAGGGCATTAAAAGTTTCAAATTTTCCGATGATCTCAAGTGTCTAGAATGTGTGTCATGAAGGAACTTAAAACGTTATTTGAGGTAAGAGGGGGTTGTAGGAATAAACAGGACACTGTAAAGCAACGATATGATATGGGTATTCCGGCGAAGGCGGATCGGCAGCCACTTGAGCTTAATACGGAATTCAGAAACATGATCATATTTGCGTAAACCAAATATGAACCTAATAAAAAAGTTTTGGAGTCGCTCAAGCTTATCTAGCTGTACTTCAGTTAGGTCTTAATAACTGACATCGGCATAGTCAAGGATTGGGAGAAGGAGGGATTGGGCGAGCGCAGTTTTGGTGGTAGTTGGAAGAAAATTGCGCAGACTTCGCAAAGACCCCGCAGACGCAAACAACTTGCGGCTAACTTCCTGCAATTGAGGACCCCACGAAAAGTCTTTGTTAATAAAAATTCCTAGATCTTTCACTGAATCGCTGTATGTGATAATTGAGCCATCAAAAACTATCGGTGGTATCCGCGTCCAGTTGATTTTTGAGCGCAAACTAGGGCTGCCGACAACAATGACTTGGGTCTTCCCAGGATTGACTTTCAAACCATGAGCCACACTCCACTCGGCAATACGAGTCAAATCTTTATTGACCATATTAACCGATTCAGATAGTAATTAGATAATATTTTTATCGTGTTTCGTATGATTTACGAGTTATGAGGGTTTGAAGATTTGACGAACTCTCAGGGATGCGCTACTTCGAATGCCATTATCCAGCTTAAGGAAGTTGAAATTAAATACATATAACATACTCAAATATTACTAAAATCGGAAATAAAGAAATTTTTTAATTGTCCGCTCCACGTGAAATTCACCTACGATCAAGACGTTTGACGCATGGATCATGGCAGATGACGTCATCGTATGTAGTCCAGCGATAGTTCGCGTTTCTAATTAACCGTTCAGAAAAACTTTAATAAACCCACCATTTCTTGACGGATTTTAATAATATACACATACGATGTACTTAGTAAAATGGGATTTGCTATTATGTGATTGATCCTCATTACTTCTCCCGCTAAGGGTGGAGCGAGAGAGTGTGTCAGATTTTGACGTGACAACGTCTTATAAATTGGTTTGCCGGGTGACACTTCAAGAAACTGCGTTACGCTCCGCTCACGTTATGCGCTCACAATGAGAGCGAGTGAGAGGCACGCGTCCCTTCCACTCGGGCATGGTTAGCCCGCCTAAGAGCGAGAGAGACAGACATAAAAATTATTTTACCACTCAAAGTCGTTGTCACGTAAAACTTTCGCCCGTATACCGACTTTACAGGCAACCAATTTTTTACTGACTAAAACTACACCTGTTTCCTTCAGTTGCCCTTTCCTATCTAAGTCTACAGGGTTCCTTTTCAGAAAATGCCCGCGGCCCAAGTGGGTATCGGCCTTGCAGCCCTCCTACGGTTTGCTGACATCTCTTTGAGGAGCGCGAAAACATTACGTGCTGTCGACGACTTGGGCTCGGTTTGTTCGATTGTCGGACGATCGGACGGCGAGTTACCCATTGCTCGCCGTCCGCAAGCCCGCATCTATCATAGCTAGTCCTCGGGGTCGGGTTTTTGGCGGCTGAGGTATCCGTTCCCTCACGCGTGCGGCCGTCTCCTTCGCTAATGTTAGGGGTTAATGTATGAAATTGCCGATTTGTACTGAAATATTTAAATTGTTTTTTTTTTTTTTTTTTTTATTTGACCTATTTATTTAATCAAAATAACATTGCTGCCTTTGTGGTAGAACTCTGATGATCTAGATTCGACAAACTGTGCGAAAGCCTTTAAATGTACAAGTTGGTAGCCGACTGCACGCAGCAGCAGCAGACGACGTGTCGCAGCGACACTACTGGTGTCTACGTATTTCTATAAAATTCCCTCCGTAGTTATCAACATGAAGCTAGCGACGCGTCGTCGAGCGGCAGACGGCAGTATCGTCCGACCGCAGATCAGTAGTGCCGCTGACGCCGGAGCAACGACACGTCGACTATTCTCGAACACGTCAGACATCTTGTTTCACGGAGCACTCGGAACCAACTGGATAACATCTGCTGTTGCCGTCTGCAGTCGGCTTCGAAATCATGACTGTAGTGACATGCAACGACGTGTCGTGACGACATGAAGCGACGATGTCGTCTGCTGCTGCTGAATGCAGTCCGCTTGTACCTTTATACTGCCTCCTGAGAAGAAAACTTTTTACCACATAGAAAATTGTCCAAATCACAAAAAAAAAAATGCTAGTCCGTTGGAGCAAGTTCTGGCGAATACGGAGGGTGACGAATGGTTTCTAATTGCAGTTCCTGTAGAGTTAAAACGGTTTCTCGTGCTGAATGAGGTCTCGCGATATTATAGAGCAATAATGGTGGAGATAAATTCATGAGTCGGGGCTGTTTCACTGCTAGTTTTACTAGCATTGTTCGGAGTTCGGCACAGTCACATCTGTTGTTATTGCTTGACCAGATCGGAGAAAGCTATAGTGAATGACACCATGCTGAGACCACCAAACAGTTACAAGAAAAATGAAAATACATAGGGAAAAAGCTGAAAACGGGTACTCAACCTACCCTGTCTGCAGTCCAGAACACCTTGCCAAAAACAGGCCTAGTGGATGAAGAGGGTTTCACAAGAGTAGAAAAGAAGATGAAGAAGCCCTATTCCCGTAACCAGTGCGGTACCGCACCGAGTGGTCTGAACATGCTGCTGCGTCCTGCTGTGCCTACGACGCAGCTATACATTTCGCGCCTGCAACACTACAAGAAGGTTGAGGAAGTCGTGAAGTATCGTAAAGTTGGAAGCGCACCACGATGTCAACTTTAAGTTTTTCGTGGTACGAGTTCCAACCCAACATCTACAGACTTTCTTAAAAGAGGACTTCTGGCTGAAAGATGTCGTATATCGACGTTTCCGAGGACGGTTATACGATACCACGCAACGCAACACGACGCCAACTACATTGCGTGTATCATCATCATCATTATTTCAGCCAAAAGACGTCCACTGCTGGACACAGGCCTCCTCAAATGTCACAATGAACGGTCCAATGCATCTCGCATCCATCGGACTCGCGTAACCGTTACCAAGTCATCGGTCCACCTTCTGGGAGGCCTTCCAACGCTAAGTCTTCCGGTACGTGGTTGCCATTCCAGAATCTTTCGACGGACGGACCGGTATTCCACCCGCCTTCATGAGTTCGCCCGTTAATTCCGTCCTCACCCGATGCCTTGTTGTTTTTCGGCTGCTTCAGAGACATTCTAATCTCATACAGGCTGACGTCCGGTGACGACCGGATCTTCGGTATATTGTCGTGTCAATCTAGTTCTTGGATTGTTTGCTAGATTTGCAGCAGGTTTAGTGATAGACGTGTATTAACTGTCCATAAAAAGGCTCGATCTCTCCCAGAAGCTCCGATTTGGTGGATATCAACGTCGGTCTTTAGTTTCGTAAGCTGGCTTTGCCCAATAGACAGATCCCTTGCAAATACTTTAGAGTCCTTATTCCACTTAATCGCATCCTTAATCTTTGCTGCATTTAAGCGGCGAAGATCGCGTTTTAGAGACTTCGAGATTTGTCTATTGAGCCGCCGGTATTTACTGCCGGTATATGCACGCATCGTCTGAAATCTGCAGGATCATCTCACGCCTCTTCTTCATTCTTCTTCTTCTCAGATCTTTAATTTCGACGAATTAATATAATAAGAACGAGTTTTTCACCGTACAAATAAGAACAAGAATTCTTATTTGTACGGTGAAAAACTTAGACCCGTCCGTATGGACAGTTTCCTCGAACCCATCGTTATATGCGTCCACGGAGCTTCCTAGGCATTTGAAACGATTGTGGTTGTCGAACTGAAAGCTTTCGGGGTTTTGGATTTGGATCTGTGCTGGACGGAGCGTAGACTTCATTAGTCAAGACCTTACAAGCTTAATATTAATATTCAATGTGCCTCTTACCATGCGGTGATCACTTCCAGTTTTCACCGCGTTGATCACAGAGACATCATTGAATTTGCTTCTTCGTTGACGGGATGAAGTCAATCTCATTTCTAGTTGCCCCATCAGGACTTTGCAAGGTCTACCTTCTATGCTCACGCTTTTTGAAAAAGGAATTCATCATGTAGAGGCCCTCCTTCTCCATAAAGCTAGCCAGTAGGTGTCCCCGGTGATTCCGACGTCCAAATCCAAATTGCCCCACTCGCAGCTCGTCACCGTCTCGTTTGGCCAGTTTCGCGTTAAAGTCTCCCATGACCATGGTGAAGTGAGTCTTATAACCATGCATGGCTCTAGATACATCCTCATACATGGTCTATACTTCGTCGTCGGGGTGTGTCGACGTTGGGTCATAAATCTATATGACCTTCAGCGAATATCTTGATGATATTCTGAGTATAAGGTACGCCACCCTGGTCGACACACTCTCAATCTTCACCACATTGTTCACAAGAGGTGTGAGGACGAGAAACCCGACACCACGCTAGGACTGCTAGTCACCCTCTCGGAAATAGAGTAGGTTACCGGATTTGAGAATTATCGTATTCTCCCCCTGTTTTCGGACTTCAGATATTTCCACAATACTCCATCGTAACCTGCTCAATTGTTAGGTCCAGTCGTTCTATAGATGGGTAGCTAGATTCCATCCGGAGATTCATCGCACCCCTTGCCTCGTCGTGGCCTTGACCGCTACTGGAGTCAAGGGTAGACGGGCTGTCGGGCACTAGCGGCCATTTTTTCATTTTCATTTTCATTTTTTTGCCATAATCATCAACACACTTGGCAAACGGGTTGCCGATCGCAGTTTGGTTGTTGTAATGCACAGAGGATGCTGCTGCCCATTCTCTGGTATGTCCCTTAGTCGCCATTTACGACACCCTCGGGAAGAGATGGGATGGTGTTTTTCTTTACGACACCATACGGAACATTAAGTGTATAATTATAGTTAAATAATTTTTGTTTTTGTGATATGTATTAGTTTCTTATTGTTTAAGATTATTTTGTGTATTTTTTCTATGGGCCTCTGATGCCTGAAAATAAAATGATTATTATTCTTTATTTATTTTTATACACATATCATTTACATTTTTAAATATTTCTTTAAAGAACAAGTAATAAAAAAAAAACATTTAAAAATATAAAAAATAGTTATCCGCCGGTGTGCGAAACAAGGAGAGAAAATGAATGCATAGAGGAGTATCCCGAATTTATACTATGCCATACTTCGGCCCAAAAAGGGAAAAATGGTGTGGGTTTTATAATAAAAAAAATACACAGAAACAAAATCATTAGCTTTAGAGCATTCTCTGATAGAGTTGCCATATTAGAGGTACAAACATCACATAGCATCATATGGTCAATAATTCAGGTATACGCACCCACCGAAAAATACAAAGAAGAGGATATGACTCTATTCTATGATATAGTTGAAAAAGCTCTGAGCACGGTAGATTCCAAGTATACAATTTTGATGGGAGATTTCAATGCTCAAATAGGAAAGGCTCTAAAAGGTGAAGATCTGGTTCTGGGCAAGTATTCGTACGGAAAGCGTAGCCCACATGGACAAAAATTGATCGAGTTCGCATTGGAAAACAATCTAAAATGTTTGAATAGTTTGTTCAAGCAAAAATGTCACAAAAAATGGACTTGGAGATCCCCAAGTGGTAAAGATTTAAACGAAATCGATTATATATTTGCAAATAAATCAATCAAAATAGAAGAGTTCAATGTTATCAAAAAATTTAACTTTAATACCGATCACCGTATGATAAGATGCAAACTAAAAGTACAAGGAACAAATGGAAGACATTTTATAGAAAACATAAGAAAGAACTATAGAAGGAATTTACCAATAATATCCGGAGATAGTGCATCACAGTGGGAAAGCAAGTTTCTAATGTCTCTTAATGAAACCTTAGAAATTCAAGCGCAGTACAATAATTTTGAAGAAGTAATAAGGTCACTACAAATGCAATTACCTAAAGATGAAAAGAAAAAAGGCTATGAGTTAGACATTGAAACGATTACATTGCTGGATCTAAGAAAGCAACTTTATCAACAAAAGAGAACCAAGGAGATTAAAAATAGAATCACGGAAGTAAGTAAAAAAATAAACCGGCAGATATCAAAAAGTAAGAAATTATTTAGACAAGAGAAAATAGAAAAGTATGTAGAGAAGAGCGGTGCCATAAAAAAAGCATTCAAAGAGCTGAGAAACAAATCGGAATGGACTGCAAACTTAATAGATAAGACCGGAAACATGCTGTCAAAACGGCCAGATATAATAAAAGAAGCCACTATCTTTTACAGGGATCTCTACGCGCATGAGGAAATCCAAAATAGTATGCCTCTAGAGAATACAGAACATGTAGCGGACTTGTCGACAACACCAAATATATTACAATCCGAAATAGAATATGCAATATCTACTCAAAAAAATGATAAGACGCCAGGACAAGATAACGTTTCAAACGAGTTACTTAAAGCCCTATCTCCTTCTCTAGTAAGACCTCTACAGATGCTATTTGATAATGTAATAGGAAAGGAAACTACACCTGAACAATGGTCAAAATCCACAATAATATTAATACACAAAAAAGGAGACAGAACTAACCTTGGAAACTATCGGCCTATAAGTCTGACTTCAAATATTTACAAAGTCTTCGCAAAGGTATTACTGAATCGAATATCAAAACGCTTAGATGAGCAACAACCCCCTGAACAAGCTGGTTTTCGGAAAAACTATTCCACCATAGACCATATCCAAGTAGTAACGCAAATAATAGAGAAAGCTACCGAATATAATCAGCGTGTATATATGTGCTTCATAGATTTTACGAAAGCTTTTGACTCTCTATTTCATAATGCTATTTGGGAATCGCTACTGGAGCAGGGCATAAATAAAAAATATGTAGAGCTACTAAATAACATATACTCAAAGTGCTGGGCAAAGGTGAGATTGGAAAAAGAAGGGCCAGAATTTCGCATTAGGAAAGGAGTCAGGCAAGGAGACCCTTTATCCCCAAAAATGTTCTCCGCTGTACTAGAGTCGATATTCCGAAAGCTGCATTGGGAAAATATTGGTCTTAAGGTAGGGGGAGAGTTCTTAAACCACTTAAGATTTGCGGACGATATAGTGCTTTTCGCAGACAATGCAGCCGATCTAGGATACATGATTAATTGCTTATCAGCGGAGAGCAGAAAAGTAGGGTTATCCTTGAACGCCTCGAAAACCAACATCCTAACAAATGGCGAAACCATAGATATTGTCGTGGATGGGTACAAGATTGAGTACGTCAACGATTATGTTTATTTGGGGCATTCGATTTCGTTCAATAACTGCACTGAAAATGAAGTAAATAGAAGGATCGCAACAGCATGGAAAAAGTATTGGAGTTTAAAAGAAATTATGAAGAACAAGAATGTAAACATTAAAACCAAGAAAAAGATTTATGAAGTAGTGATTCTTCCAAGTATAACCTATGGATGTCAAACTTGGTCTCTAAAAAAGAAAGAGGAAGAAAAGCTAGCAGTCTGCCAGAGAAAAATGGAAAGAAGCATGTTAGGTGTCAAACTGTTGGATAAAATAAGTAATAAAAAAATTAGAGCTATAACGAAAATTCAAGACATAAGAGAGAGGATTCGGTTGCTGAAATGGAAGTGGGCTGGTCATGTATGTAGAATGGAAAACGATAGATGGACAAAAAAAGTAACAGAATGGCTACCAAGAGAGGAAACAAGAAATAAAGGGCGACAAAGAATTAGATGGAGAGACATATTTACACAAAAAGTTGGACCGGATTGGATGAGAAAAGCTAGAGATAGGGAACTGTGGAAAACACTGGGGGAGGCCTACGCCAAAGAGGCGACTACTACCTAAAAGTTTTATTATTTAATTTAATGTTATGATTATTATGGATTATTATTATGGATTGTTATTGTCGATTATTATTATGAATTATTATTATTGTAGATTATAATTATGTAGGAATTATATATGATGTAATAATTAATATATATGATGAATAATTAATTAATTTAAAATGTGTTTATACATTGTTAGATGTGGTAGTAGAATAAAAGGCTATTTTATTTATTTTATTTTATTTTATTATAGTTAAATAATTTTTGTTTTTGTGATATGTATTAGTTTCTTATTGTTTAAGATTATTTTGTGTATTTTTTCTATGGGCCTCTGATGCCTGAAAATAAAATGATTATTATTCTTTATTTATTTTTATACACATATCATTTACATTTTTAAATATTTCTTTAAAGAACAAGTAATAAAAAAAAAACATTTAAAAATATAAAAAATAGTTATCCGCCGGTGTCGGGAACAGGGTCCAAGCTACCGGTGGTTAGGGCTCCAGAGACAGAAACCTCCTCACAATGCGAGCCGTATCGAGGAGTACTGCCTTCTGTATCAGGCCCTTGATCCAACCGCGCAACGACAGCTTCGACAGATGGTCGTCGAAGCTTTTGGCTATAAGACCATTGGCGGTCACGACAATCGGCACAATGATAGCCGAGTCCACATTCCACATGTCGACAACCTCGTGTGCTAAGTCGAGATATTTGATTTGTTTCTCTTTCTCAGCTTTCACGAGATTCTCGTCATGCGGGATGGTGACGTCGACTATCACTGCGCGGCGCGCTAATCGGTCTATCACCACTATATCCGGCTTATTCGCTACAATAGTCCGGTCAGTAATGATAGACCGATCCCAGTACAACGTGACATGGTCATTTTCGAGAACTGGGTCGGGCACATACCTGTAGTATGGTACCTCAGATTCCACTAGGTTGTATTTTAAAGCAAGTTGCTGGTGAATAATCCTGGCTACTTGGTTATGCCTATGCAAGTACTCGCCGTTAGCCAGACGAGAACAACCTGAGATTATATGTCTGATGGACTCACCCGGACGATGGCATGCCCGACACATGTCAACCGTCGCGTCCTTCATAATATGTCTCCGGTAGTTGTTCGTCAAAATAACTTCGTCCATAATCGCACAGACAAAACCTTCAGTTTCTCCGAAGAGGTTGCTGAAACGTGACCAGGCCACGGACGCCAAAAAATCTACATCAGGCTCATGAAGAGCCCGATAAAAGCGCCCGTGGAGCTCCTTGCCTTTCCATACTTCCTTGCGGTCATCAGTAGTAAGTACCACAGGTTTGCGCCAGTTCTCTTTAGCCATGGACAACGGGGTGAGTCCCTTGTCCATTGCGACCACATCGCGGTGCATACCCACATCGGTTTTGAGAAAATATTCTCTGAGGCTGCACACCTCGCGGTTGTGTAGAGTCTTTGCATTCAAAAAGCCGCGACCTCCACACTTCCGCGGGATGTACAGTCTCATCACCGAAGATCGTGGGTGATGCATCCGGTTTGCGGTCAGCAATGTACGGACCCGCCTATCCAGAGCGTCTAGCTCGGTCTGAGTCCATTTGAGTATGCCGAAAGAGTACATTAAAACCGGCATGACCCAACCATTGAAGGCGCGCACCTTATTTCCGCCTGACAGAAGGCTGTTTAAAACCTTCTTCAGGCGGTTAAAGAAGCGCTCCTTCAACGTTTGCTTCATGTCAGCGACGTTAATGCCTAACGCTTCCGACATACCCAAATACTTATAAGTTTCGGTCGGGGAGAGGGTTCTAAGGTGTATGGAATCTGAGAGTTGAATTCTCTCGGATTCCACAATCTCCCCTCGCTTTACATGCATAACTGCACATTTGTCCACTCCAAATTCCATCCTGATGGCACTACTGAAAGTTTCAGTTACCTTTAGTAGTTCCATTAGTTGCAAATTGTTGTGGGCAAAGAGTTTTAAATCATCCATGTAAAGCAGGTGAGATAGGACCTGACCACCTCTTCTCAACCGATAGCCTAGACCTGAATTCTCCAGCAACGTGCTTAGAGGATTCAGGGCTAAGCAAAACCAAAGTGGACTCAAACTGTCGCCCTGAAATATTCCCCGTTTAATCCATATTGGTTCATCATTCCCCTGGATCGGTCGACATCCTGGATAGCGAAGGACTGTTTTCCATTGCCTCATACATGACTCAAGGAAGGTGGGTAAAGTTGCATCTATTTTATACAACTCCAGCACCCTCATGAGCCATGTATGTGGAACAAAGTCGTAGGCCTTCTTATAATCTATCCAACATGTCGACAGATCCTTGCGAGATCGACGAACCTGTTGGCTTATGGCCATGTCAATGAGGAGTAGCTCCTTAGTACCACGGGACCCATTCCTACACCCGTTCTGAGAGGCAGACATTATCAAATTGTTCTCTATATGTACATTAATTTTTGCTCTCAGAATGGATGTAAGAAGTTTATAGACCGTCGACAAACATGTAATCGGCCTATAATTCTTGGGTTCCGTGGGACTACCTGTCTTATGGAGCAGATGGGTGATACCAGTTGTGAGAAACTGAGGTAGCGACCCAGAATCTAAACATGACTGGAATTGCGATGCCAGAAGCGCATGTGAGCTGCTGTACCATTTTAACCAGAAGTTGTGCAGTCCGTCCGTACCTGGAGACTTCCAATTAGGTAATGGACGAACTGCTCTGGCTACGTCTAGTGGCGTAATTTCAATTTTTTCCATTTCTGGTACATCAACGCACACGCGCTCGACATCACGCATCCAGCCACCCTCAGTGTGACAGACGGGCACCGACCAAATGCTGCGCCAGAATGCATTCGTGGCGGCATCATCCGGGCGGACCACGTCAATCACACTATGTTCAGGTCGCTCCCAAGCTCTGTACACCCACCTCTCATCGCTCTGGAACATGCGATTCTGCGAGTATCGATCGACCCGACGCTTATACCGCCGGATACGATTGGCCCATGCACAAACTTTCTGCTTCAGGAAGTCGATGCGCTCCGTGACACGGGACATGTATTCTCGGGGGGTAATTCCAGTTCCCGAAAATGCCCGTCTCACGAATCGCATCACACGTGGACGTGTATTGCCCTCCCTGAAGCAGTATAGCTTGCCAATGAGTGCTCTGGCCTCATCAATACGTCCCTCGATCCTGCACTGCCAGGCTGGTACAGCAGGCTTTGGTCGATTAGCTACATCACAGCTTGAAAACTTTATGTTAGCTAAACGAGCCGCAACAGCCCCACAATACAGGATGGAGTGCGTATCAACGAGGTCCTCGCTGCTCTCAAAAACATTCTTAAGCAGCGAGTCCAGAGCACACACTAGCGCCATATTTCGTTTGCACATAGGTAACCGCGGCAATCGGGGTCTAAATTCGGCTGGAGTGGACCTATACTCGCGAAGCGCATCCTCCAGTGCGCTCCTCAGTCTTTCATTGCACTGGCTACTTACTGTGTCAACCCTATCATCTAACTCATTCTCAACAGCATTGGACCGCGGCGGGATTGCGTCAGCGGCCGGCAGTACCCCTGCCTGTGTCGGAGTCGAGACGATATAGTTGTTCAGTACTTCTGAGCGCAGCCTATCAAGTAGAACAACAAACAATGTCTAGCAAAACATTTTGAGCAATAAATAAAAGATATTGTAGAAAATAAAAGAATACATAAAAAAGCCAACCTAAAACATTGAATCCGTTTTTAGATAACTATGGCATCTTAAGGGTTGGTGGACGTCTGGAGAAAGCTGAAATAAAAATTGATACAAGACATCTAATAATCTTACTATCAAAAGCTCATTTCACTGATTTAGTCCTCGCTGAAACTCTTCACATGACGTTGCACGGTGGACCACAGCTAATGTTCTACGATGTTGATGAGTCATTTGATTGGCTTCAAATTGCTTTTATGGATGAAAGACCTTCAAAAGCAACCATCTCCCGCTGGTATAACGAGTTCAAGCGCAATCGCCTTACTTTGGGGGATGAGCAAAGGAGTGGTCGTCCTACGACGGCTGTCACTGAAGATAATGTGCTTGAAGTAAAAAAAATAATTCAAGAAACCAGGCGAATTATATACGAAGAGATTCAGCATACACTGCAGATTGGTTCGGGAAGCGTTCACAAGATTCAATACGAGCATCTTCGCGTGAGGAGGATAGTTTGACGCTGGGTGCTGCACAACCTTACCGAAGCTCAGAAGCAGGCCCGTGTGAAGTGGTGCCGTGATATGATTCAAAAATTTGAAGCAGACTCGTCTCGGCGCATTTACGACATTGTGACAGGTGACTAATCCTAGATTTATCAATGCAATCCAAAAACAAAATGTCAGTCGACAGTTTGGCTGTTTCAAAATGAACCAACGCAGGCCTACGAAAGTGAAGCGATCGAGAAGACCAGGGAAAATTTTGATCGCTAGTTAATCGATTGGTAGTCTGATTTCAATTCCATTACGAGACCAAAGCAGCATCAACGCCGAATCGTATATCACAAAATACCTGCCAGAAGTTTCGTCTACAATGAGCAACAAGCAACCGAACACCGGGCTCCACCGGGTACTGCTTCACCACGACAACGCGTCCGCGCACTCAGCGCTCAAAACGAGGGACTTCCTGGACACCACACAGGTCAGAGTCTTGGGGCACCCTCCTTACATCCTTATAACTAAAATAAAAATTTGCTGAAAGAGGCACAGTTTTCATCACCGGACGACGCGCTAGCAGCGTTCGAGAAGGCCGTGGAAGAGGTATCTACGGTGGACTTGGAAAAAATATTTCGAAAATTGGTTCAGACGAATGAAACTTTGCATAGAGGCTGGGGGAGAATTTTTTGAAAAGATTTAATAAAAATATTTTATCCATAGAAGTTATTTTTTTAGTTTCTCAAAACTTTCTGAGCGTCTCACGTATTTTTAGTTGCTTCAGTCGTCATCAAGTTGGGTGCACAGCCAGAAGAATATGACGGCCTCGGCGTTTTTTTGAAAAGGAGTTGAACTAATAATGTTCAGTCACATATTAGGGTTCAAAGCATTGTGCAGAAATTACTATGTTGAAGGTTTCTTTCCCTGGAGTTGGAGTCAAAGATGGAACGTACAGCGTAAGGGCTTTTTTATAGGTACAATTGAAATGAAACATTATACTCCTGATTTTGTACTCCTTTTTATACATAGGACAAACTTTACTCAACGCCATGTGGTCACCTTTACAATTAATGCAAGTGTACGAGGTTGTTTCACAACATTTGTGGTTTTTGCTGCATTTAGGCCATATAATTGTCTTGTTGAGACAAATCTTTTCGAATTGTAACTTCACTTTAAACTGATTAACTTATTTAGCGCGTGAAGCACGATTAATATTGTTGACTTGTAATAATAACTAGCTAATTTAAACTGTTTAAGAAGGGGTTCCTTATAGGGATTGCGACTTCTATTTTTTCTTCTAGGTCTTGGGTAGCTAGATTACTTAGACTCTTATGTCGTTTACCAATTTTATTTATAACGCTCCAGTTGTCATCTATATCGTTTGTTGATCTTCTTTTCGTGTTTGTGAGTTATCATTTGCTTGTTAATCTTCAGAAGTTGTCTCCATCTCGTCTACTTATGTATTGTCTTCTCCCCCTTGTGCGTTTCCAGCGTTCCAACAATGACCAATTCATTGTTGGAACACTGGATTCCATCCGTATGGCCCTCACTTCACTTTTCGCGACGCCGAACCTAACACGTACAGTGCAGCTGGCGTCATGCAAAATAAAATAGTTTAAACTACAAGTAATTGGCTTGTTATTCTGTAAATAATTAACCTTATTTATATAAAAAAATTGTGGACATCTGTCATACAGTTGACATGACAATGACGATTATCGAAAAAAAAAAAACACGTGATTAAAATCTGCCCAGAGAGACTATCATAAACCCAGAAATATTCGTATTGGCAGTCTTTGTTCTTGCCTTATTATTTTCACTAAAGAATACAATGTTAACCGACCAGTAGTTGTATGCAGTAAGTAGCGAAGATTCCGATGCCAAGAATGCCCAAGGTGCCGAACACGATACCCAGGCGCGACACGGCATTAGGCATGGCCAGCAGCCCGGCGCCCAAGCAGCCCTTCAGCATGTGCATCATGGTTTCCGAGTACCTGTACACACACATGTTATATCTTAATTCAGATTTAACCAAATATTCATTTTAGTTTTGTTCTACCGAACCATATCGTATTTATCATATTCATTGGAATCTACACTCACTCTCTACAGAATTCAAGCAGACTTCCGTTAATTCATAAAAAAATAAAAGCTTTTTTGGTTGTCTGCTTGATTTTTTATTTTTGATAGGCTCGCGTTTAACCACTATCTCACCTGATGGTATACGAAGATGTGGCCGACGATGGAGCACGCTTGCCGAGTAGTAACATACAGACTCCTTGACATAAATAAGAGTCTTTGCTGTGAGACTAGGTGAACACTGATACCATAGTGGTCAAAATACAGTGTAAGAAAAGCAAAAGCGTCCTCCAAATAAAATATAGTGGAATATGCTAGAGAGGAATATAGAGATGCAAGACATAAATCATTAAAGTTTAAATGAAAGCTGGACTGAGACAGCTGGATGTATGAGGCATGGAGTGAAATATGGTCTATAGCCCTTTACGGGGCAACGGTATGGGCGCCGTCGCTGCGAAAGTGACCGGTGGCCAAGCTAAACACATGCCAGAAGATCATGGCCATCTGGATGGTGCGGGGATACCGCACGGTCTATCCACCATGGGATCTGAAGGCTATAAGTTCTTGCACGTATGCACGATTTGCGCATGAAGATGCAACGCTCTAATATAAAAAAAAACACAGGGTACTCAGGTCTGCACATCGCGACGCGTACGTACGCACTTTCTCTTGACAATCAGCTTTAAGTTTCTTAATTTCCCTGTTTAGTGTCAGACTTCATTCAATATTTAAGTAATAATATTATAGGAAGTGTAGGCACTTCTGTGAACTAAAAGGTATCTGTTATTATATTTACAATTGTTATTGATATATATTTGGTGTTAAATAATACTAAAAGAAGTATAAGTATACATATGGATGGATTGAGAGGGAGAGGGAGACCGAAGAAAAGTAGTGATAGCGTGACGGATGACAGGTTAGAATTGAAGAAAAAAACGTGTTGCACAAACCCCAAATAAAATGAAACAAGGGCAGGAAACAGGACAGTGTTAAATGTAAAGACTCAACGCGACTATTATATTTTGTTGGTCATAGGGCTTAACCCTGACCACATTAGTACGGCGCGGTGCCTAACTGCAGCACGCTGCAATATCGTGCAATTACACTGGGTCTAAGGCGGTGCCGTATTGCACCATGACACCTTGTTGATCGTCTGCCCACAAAATCTATTCCCAACTTGCCTTTGCTATTCAAGAAATTGTCGTATTCATTTTTATCGTAAGTTTGAAGCACAGTGATCCTTATGTCTCGTCGTATGTATAATCATACATATCGCCTGCGACATAAATACGATTAAACCACTTGCATACTACCACTGTGTGTCATGCATCTAGCTAATCTACCTAGCTCACTACGACGTATAAATAAAGGTACACTTATTTATGTATTGTAGAAGCAGTGATTTGCAATCTATGCGCAATCAGCTGACCTTTTCGACCACTGAATGTAACTGTATCGTAAGTATTCGGAAAAATATTATACTTACTTGTAAATTTTAATATCGTACTGTGTAGACTACATTGGAACGAATCCTTATGCCTGTTATTAATATTGGGTGTCGTATTATTGGCTGCACTCACGTGGTGGGATGTTTTATCTTGCGATATAGATGAGGATCGAAGTCTTCGTCTAAGTCGGAAACTGCAATAGAAGTCACAGATGAAAGGCGTCAGCGAGATACGGCAAGAGTGGATGATGTGGCGACACTACAGGCGGCCGCGGCCGGCACGTACTCTGCGCCCATGCAACGTGCAACGAGCTCTGTGCCACGCTGCGGCCGCTTGTTGGCGGTATTCCTCACGGGCGGTGATTACGTCGTCGAACCCCGACTGCACGTACTCGTAGATGAACATGCTTGCGGCGCTGCTGCTGTTATTCTCCGGTACTCTCTAACAAGTGTTTCTGTGATGAGGTACCGCAGACTGCATCTGTTTATTATCTTGCGGATACTGCAATGTATATTTACTATACTCTTTGCTGCAATGATTGCTTAAAATCAAAGAGTATAGTAAATCTTAAAATTAATGTCATCCGTCAGTGTCAAGTTGTTATGTGACTGTTGTAGGCAGTTTTAGGAGTTGTACATTATACTCTAATACCATGGTCTTTACTAAGAGTAAGCATGGAATTACAAAGTACGGAAAATACCCATTTTGAGCTTAGCGTGACCTGAGAAAATGAGGTCAAAGCAAAAAATATTGATAAATGATATTTATTTTGCAAATAGGTTTAAAAAATAAAACATTTTTTTTTCGTCATTTTAAACTATATGAGGCCGGTATTC
Organism: Mythimna pallens; assembly: GCA_961205895.1. Classification (NCBI taxonomy): domain Eukaryota; kingdom Metazoa; phylum Arthropoda; class Insecta; order Lepidoptera; family Noctuidae; genus Mythimna; species Mythimna pallens. Next base: position 27,365,748 of record OY540824.1, read on the forward strand.
CCTAGCTAACTACCCTGAGAAGAATCACAGAAACAAGCTCAGGGGTCAAAGTCTCTTTTAAAGACCGTACAGTAAATATCAAGTAAATATGTAATTGTCAAATCACATGACCCACGTAGCCCGCAGTACCCGTTGTACCACGCAGATTTGTCTGAGATGGTCTTTTGAAGAAATAACCATACAGGTTTGAGTGGACCTGTCCAGTCAGTGCAAGCATTTGTCAGTATTCGCAAAGCTCAACTTAGGATTATTTAGCAGCTCAACGACTTGACGAAAAATACCAAGGAAAGGACATTTGAAAGGACATTGAATGTGATATTACTGACATAGTAGGACAATAAAGTTTTGATACTTGAGTATTTTATGTATTTCCGACAATCTTATAATATTTGTTTACGAATTACATATATTCCTAACAACTCGAAAAGGAACATAAAGGTAGGCGGGGAGAATATACAATACGTCTAAGAATATAATACCTATTTGGGCTAAATACTCTCTTTGCAGGAATGGCGAGACAAAGAAATAACGCACCGAACAGAAATGTCTGGAAGAGCTACTGGTCCATGAAGGAACTATTTAAGGGTACTTTGCCCAATTCGAAGCGTAAGCTGATGGATATCCCCCCATTCAGACCTATGGTGCAGAAAATTGGGCTTTGACTAATATTCAAAAGTCTAAACTCTAGGTTTTACAACGTGCTATGGAGCAATAGTTGATGAAGCTCAAAAGGCTACCCAAATTAAATGGGACTTTTTTTTTCAGTTGGGTAAATCATCTAATGACCTCTCTCGCTCTTGGGTGGAGTGAGATATAGTGTCAGACTTTAACTGACTAAAAACCCACTCCTGTTCCTTCTTAGCTATTTTTCCAGGGCCCCGGGAATCTCTTTCGCATCACCCATGGCCCCCGTAGGCTACGACCCTGCTGGGCCCCTACGGTTGCTGACATCTCCTTGAAGAGAAGAAGAAGGAGGCAACCGCCTTCTACTCCTTCTCGTTCCGGATCATGGCCTGTACCAAGGCCCGGCACGAGAGATCGCTGCCGCCGATCGCCCCCACGAGGACACGGCGGTACTCTGCCCAAGCGGGGCACACCTCTACCGTATGCTCCACCGTGTCCTCCGGGCGGTCCACACAATGGTGGCACTCTCTTCTGCACGAATCCGGTGCAGGAACCTCCCTAACTTACCATTTCCGGTGAGGACCTGTGTCGTGCGGCAGGTAAGGACGCCTTGAGGTCTTTCCAGCCACTCCTCAAAGAGGGGACTTATCGCCATAATTATGGCGACTGAAATGGGACTGGGAAGGACATGTCTGCCGCATGTCTAACAACCTGTGGGCACGTAAAAAACAGTACTGGTGCTCAGATACAGCAACGCGGGGCCGCAGCAGATCACGAAGGAGATAGCGGGACAACCTGGATGTCTTCCAGGATGAGAAAGTAAGGAACTAATAACCAATACAAAAACGAGTAAAGATTTGTTAATTTGTATATTACATTATACTACTCTGTCAAGGCAGTAAATATCGCAGCATATGCTGAGATGGGGGATTTTTGGCCTCGCACAGGTCTTTTATTTTTACCCGACTGCAAGAAGGGTTATGTTTTTCGCGCTTATCTTGTATGTAGGTATGTATGTAATATTCTTTATTACCTCATATCTTCCAAACCACTGAACGGATTATTAAAATATAATTAAAATATCGTTAGATTCGTCGTGATAACCCAAATGTATTTAATTAAATAGGTGACGTTAAAAAAACCCAACGTAACGACTGTGAGATGCCATAACTTAGTTAAAAAATATATATATATATATATATATTACTGCGATATGGGTATCAAAGTAAAGGACTCATCATGAGGATTTCAAAATAGTATATCATAACCATATTAAAAATAAATACAATAGGAAATATGTTATTTATTATCTACTAACTGTTACTCGTGAATTTGTTACTCGCCGTTTTTATTATGTAACGGTAACGGGACTTAATTCTCAGGGGGATACCCCTGAGAATTAAGTCCCGTTACTTAATTCTCAGGGGGATACCCCTGAGAATTAAGTCCCGTTACCGCGGGAAAATGAAAAGTAGCCCAAGTTACTCCTTGTAACATCAACGACGAATTTCGGACGACGTGCAATGTGTAGCTCGCAGTCCGACCGTCCGGCTGTTGTCCGGACCGAGCCTTTATCGTCGACAGCGCGAAAGGCCTTCTAAGTCTGTCCAGCCGTTTCTAAGAAGTCCATTATTCCTGGGAATTAAGATGAACTACGAGTACCTCCCTCGAGAAATAAGTCCCGTCCCGCAGAAGTGTAAAAATTAGATTAAGTTACTCATTATAACATTAGCTATATCCCAATAAAAAGTAGCCTAAGTAACTGCTTGTAACATTTGCTTTCTGTCAGTGAATATCCTGTCAAAATCGGTCTAGCCATTTCGGATGTTAGCCGGAACAAACCGATAACTTATCAAAAATTTCAAAGTTCACGTTTTTGTTAAAGGTAATCGAATACACTTTGATATACATTTAGTAAACAAATGTTTTTTTGATAATACAAACAGACACTTCAATTTTATTTATGCTACAAAAAAGCGAGGCGAATGACAAGGTAGGTTCGTGAACATTGTACGCCTAAAATAAAGTGAATTAATAGAATTAGATTAAATTAACTAAAAAGTGTAAAATAAAAATATAAATTTAAAAACAAAAAAACCCTACTGCCCCATATCATAAGTAATGATTTTAATGGGTCCCGACTGTTGCAGTTTTAATTTAATTGGTTTCTACGCTACTGGTCTCAACTTGTTTATTTTCTTTTCAGTTTTTATTTAAAGTTATTTTTTTCGCAATCGGGTTTTTTTATTGTTTAAATTTATGTTTTTATTTTTTTCCACACACGGAAATGATAGGGAACTTTTAAATATTATTTAAAATTATGTTTTGAACAATTTTACTGATTTTCAGCTTGTTGGGATTTTATGTACCTTCACTCTCATTTTTTGGTCTAGATTGACCGAACTATTACTTAACTATCTTCATTGTTATATCTATGTGAGGATTAAGTTCCTTTAGCCATTACTTCTCATCAGTTCCACTTCATCAAATGTTAGTTTTTGCCTGTAAATGCTTAAGTTCTCGATGAAAATACCAAAATCACTATATGGTTGCCTCGATATTTGAGGAGTTCCCTCGATTTCTCATGGATTCCATCATCAAAACTAGATTTTGAAAAAAATTGGACCAACTCAACATAATTTTACTATTACGAAAAGATTTGGGGAAAACAAATTCGACCCACCCTATTGCTTATTTCATTCAATATTTAAATTTTATCTTGTACATGTTTAATCTATACTAGTACTAATAAATTAGGGGTTAAAGTATGAAATTGCCGATTTGTACTAAAAAATTGAAATTTGTTTTTTTTTTAATTTAACATATTTATTTAATCAAATGTGGCGACACTTGGAGGAGCCCTGTGTCCAGTAGTGGAAGTCTTTTGGCTGAAATTGTGATGATGATGACGATTTAATCAAAATAATTACCATTATTATGGCTTCTTCCCGCAACAACTTATTGAAGAACAAAGCTAACCACGTCCATCCATCTAATCTCTCGCAATAACTTCCACACTTCAACTGGTATTCCACCTGGATCAATGGCTTTACCATTCTTCATTCCATTTACTGCTATTCTGACTTCATCCTTACTAAACATTCTTAAAATATTAATCCCATATTAACTGGTTTATTCTCTAACACCCCACTACATTTATTTTTTTCATTCATCAGTCTTTCAAAATATTGCATCTACCTCTTTTTGATTTTTTCATCATCCGATAGAACCGTTTGCATTTGTCAAACTACTTATAAAAAAAATAAAGGAAATACAAAAGCTGACCGGTACTTCCACTCCGATCAACTGAACCGATCAACTGGTTGTGCGGAATGGTACTTGGTGAAGGATTTTTTTCCAATCTAATCAACTTTGAAACGGATCAACTGTTTTCTTTCTCAACGGTACAACTTTTCAGTTGGTCCGATAGGAATATTTTACTTCATTTAAATTTGTTCTATCTACACAACTTTGGTACTAGACCTTTTTAATTTATGTACACTAATGAACTGGTTACTTATAATAGACAATGAAGAAATTGTCTCTGACTAATAGAGTGAGAGCTCGTGGCTACAAGACTTTCATCATTTTATAAAAGCTGGTAGTTTGTCATGGACTGTATGGTGGTTTGTGATCACTACAACTAATGTTGAATTTTGTTATCACTAGTTCCACTTTAAGCACTTGTGAAAATTTTTAAGGGTGGAAAAACACTTGAGGTAAAAACACTTGTGAAAATTTGTATGGGTGGTAAAACACTACAAGTAAAAACACTTGTGAAAATTAGTAAAGGCGGAAAAACACTATAGGTAAAAATACTTGTGAAAATATGTATGGGTGGAAAAACCTGTGATAGCTGCTGCTGTGTGTGCTTTTATAAAATGACGAAATTCTGGCAGCCACGAGCTCTTAGACTATAAATGGATTGAAGTATTAAGTCATTGTTGGGCTGAGTTGTGGTTAAAAAATTGTAAGAAAATTTATTGATTGTATTTGAAAAATTGGTAAACAATACAATGCTTGGTGACCTCAGTAGAGCTTCCGAAAGAGTGGGACTTAAAATGAACATGGACAAAACCAAAGTCATGGTAAACAGCCATGTAGCACCCACTCCTATCAAGATCGGAGACTCTACACTCGAAGTTGTGGACGACTACATTTAGCTGGGACAGACGGTCCAGTTGGGAAGGTCTAACTTCGAAAAAGAGATCAATCGACGAATCCGACTCGGCTGGGCAGCGTTCCGAAGGCTGCGCCCACAGTGTCTCAAGACGAAAGTCTATGACCAGTGCGTGTTGCCAGTATTGCCATAATAATTGTTTATTAAATATGGCGTGCAGGGCGGACGTGCTCCTAAATTGCGTCGATTTACTGATACTTTTGTTTTGTAACATACTAAGTTATACAGATACCACAGTATTATAGCGTGACGGGTGACAGAACAGAATGGAAGAAAAAAATGTGTTGCGCCAATCCCATTTCACATGGGATAAGAGCAGAAAGATAATGAAGTCTTTAATTTGAATTTCTTCAAATATTTAATTTTTGTGTAATATAATTCTGCATTTATTTTAGTATTTTTGAATACTGACTACTAAGGGTATTTGTTGATCCCTTTTTTTAAACAGTCACACTGTTTGGAAGTACAGTATTGTTATGTATTACTTTGCTTCTTTGTAGTAGGTTGTTTTTTTTAGTCCCTACTGATTAATGAAGAAAATGTTATGATATATGAACGTAAAAGTTATTTTATTCAAGCATTATTCGTTTCTGTCCATCAACTAAAAAGTTGTATCGCTGAGAAAAGTGTTTTTACCTCGAGTATTTTTCCACCCTTAAGAAATTTCACAAATGCCTAAGATAATAAAGTGGAACTAGTGATAACAAAATTCAAAATTAGTTTCATAGATTTCTGAATATTTTAAAATGGAACTAGTGATTTAAAAAAACATCAGAAGTTCTGTGATGGAACTATTAATGGTACTAGTGACAATGAAGCAAATATTTCTATCGGAACTACTAAAAACTTGCATCGTTGAGAATGAAAAATAGGTGATCCGATTGAGTTCCATTCCGCAGAACTAGTTGGTCGGTTCAGTTGGTCGGAATGGAAGATCAGAAGGTGATCCGATCGAGTTCCATTCTGCACAACCGGTTGATCGGTTCCGTTGATCGGAGTGGAAGTACCGAAGCTGACCATAATTGGTTGTAAAAATTAAAATAATTATTTTAATTTTTTGTGAATAGTTTTCGATCTTTTTATCGATATCAGTTACGGTACCTCACTATTTAAGAAATTTAAAAGTCTTGCAACATTGTCAAATCATTATCTCTGATTAAAGGTGCATTCTCACACACCAGACACCGTCAAGTCACGTCACCAGCATGGTTTAAAAAAAAATGTTTCTATACTCTTAATATGACTTTGTTCCCACATGTCAGTCACCGGCACGTGATCTATCAGTGACGTCACCGGTCAGGCACGTCAAATAATATTTCCATAAAAGTATCATACTTTTATCCCCACACACCCAGGACCGTCACGTCTCAGTTCAGTCAGCGTCGTGCTACCGTCATTGCGTGGCATTTTATCCGTCAGGGCAGTATCTGTTCTGTAGCGTGACACACACCTAATCACTGACCAACCCGTAACTTGACTGATGTATGTGTGTAATGATTCAGTCAAACCGGCGACGTGACTGACGAACGACGTGACGGTGACTGGTGTTTGTGGATACGTACACAAACCGTCACCGATCCGTTGTCGAAGACTTGACGGTGACTGATGTGTGAGAATGCACCTTAATGGCACAACGGCCAAAAAGCCATGCCACAAAAATATAAAAAAGTATATATACCTCTGATTAAAAAAGCAGACTTTATTTTGATCAGTGTAAAACATTTATTTTGAGGTTATAAATTGATCGTATACCAATTAATGGTGCTGTGGTTTTACGGCTTTAATACAGCACAAGCTCCAATTGTACTCCTAATGTTGAGAGCTCTTATAAAAACTCGTGCACCATGAAGTTTTCCGAAATCATGTAAGATGTATTTTTATTGAAACCTACTAGAATCTGCGAGCGGCTTCACCCACATGAAAGTAAAAAATATATCACCTATGTCAATCAGTGATAAATAAAAGGATAAACCAAAGACATTAAATGGATAAACTGACTGACATGTCAACCCAAAGCTGAAACTACTGGAACTAATAGTGTGAAATTTTGCACAACGCTTCCTTTTAGGCGAGCACTAAGAGAGGATTTTCCAAAATTCCCTAAGAGGGTTGAAACTGGGGTCCAAAGTAGTGTAAAAAACTACTTTTCACGCGAGCGAAGCCGCTGGCAGAAGCTAGTCAGTGGTAAAATAACATTGTACTGGATAAATTATTTTTAAAATCGGCCCTTTAGTTTTTGACTTTATTCATTAAAAAAAATTAAAATCATTCCTCTTATAATAAATTAACCTTACTTCATCTGCGTAAGTAGGTATGTCTAGTATTAAATGAAAATTAATTAATTTAGCCACTGCTTCTTTAGGCTGTCTAAAGAAGCAGTGGCTATATTGATAGGTACGCACAGTAAAGAGCGCCTCCGCATTCGGCAGCCTAGGCGCGGTGCGGCGGTCTGTAGCAACCGGTTTTCAACCGGTTAGTGTCATAAGCACTTGGCAATAACAAACTTAGACGCAAACGTGGCCACCACGGCTTGGCTGCCGAGTGCAGAGGTTCTCTTAGTGCAACGTACACAACTTTAGACGTCGCGTGTCGCTTGCTCGTGTCGCGTACTCCCGAGTCTTGTGTTGAGCAGGTGCGAGCGCCAGGTGGACGACGTTGAGCTCGACGACGGCGGTGGTGGCGGCCATGTGCCTGGCTGGTTGCGCATCTTATCAGCGCGGACTGTGCCTGGTTAGTTGTCTCCACATCACATAGCTTCTAAGTCTAAGGAATAACACAATTACAACAATATTATATGCAGGTACAGTTACGGCATGAAATATACTGTCAATAACTTTAGGTAATAAGTAATTATATTTTCATTCTCGTATTTACTCGTATTTTCTAAACAAGGTCTTTTTCCGTCCAGAATTAGCTCTCTGCTATGCCGGTGATTTTGTCTCGTCATTTTTGCCTGATAAGTCTGCCACTAAGTATTTTTCTGTATTGTCGATTGCAGTAGAGGACACATTCGCTTCATCTCAAGTACCTATAATCCTCGTTACTTGACTACTCGCATTTCCAATTTAATTTGCCGTCTGTGAAAAGCACGTCCGTTAGTTAGGTCTTTGCTCGTTTAGGGCTTTTGATGCGCTCATGTATTCTGCAGTACAGTGAGGTAAATTTAGTTTCACTCAGATGGTTCTTATTTTCCGTATTTTTTGGCGGCAGAACAGGATTTGTAGCGTAAGTTGAGAGTCTCTTTTGAATAATTATTTTAGTTATCAATACATTTTACATGCAACTAATTTCAGCAGTTTTTTTTTTTTATTAATTAAAGCGGTTGCGCTTGCGTGCAAATTAGAAATTATCCCAAGGGATCGTATCCCTGAGACAAAGGTATCACAGGTCTTTTTTGATGTGGTCTACATATTCGGTCTGCCGGTTTTCTGGAGTGAATGGCATTTGATTGGTTCTGTCTGTCTGTCTGCGACCAGTTAAGTATCGCATAAACCACAACAAATGGTTTTTTTTAGGTGGGAAATCATTCATGACTTCTCCCGCTCATGGGCTGCAGAGGGCGTGTCTGACTTTTACAGACTAAAATTCACTCCTGCTCCTTCTTTGCCTTCGTTCCAGGGCTCCGGGGTTACCTTTCACATAACCTATGGCCTCAGTAGGCTTCGACTAAAAGTAAGATTGTATGGCCGAAACTTATTTTTTGGGTTAAAAATTTTAAACTGGGTATAAATTCTAATCATTAGTTTTCCAGAACTACCCTCAAGAATACGGTTTAAATTTTTTATGAAAACACCCCACTCACTCCCGTCCCCCACTTAATAAACTCAAAATTTGCCATGATTTTTTTTTAGTTTTTTTTAAAAAAGCTCAGCGATAAAATGTTGTGATCAATTCATACGTAGAGTTAGGTACCTATAGCAAATTATTTGAAGTTTTATTGCCTCTGGATTGTGAAATAAGTTTTATAAAAAAAGTAAATTTTTGATGGCACGTGGGTACTACTTTTCAAGTTAATCCTTACAGTTTTCATGCGTGATGGTTCTTAAAAAAGTTCATGGACAAGAGTCGAAAAAAGGATGAGTTGTTTGACGAGACAAGTGACGTGTGATCCATCGATAAGACAACCTTTATAGTGATCAAAGGATCTTTACAGAGATTCGTTTGTATAATAAACATGAATGAACCACCGCTCAGACATTTGCTTAAACACATTTTTTTTATATTCCACAACATTATCATGTCCAAAACTAAGCAGAGCTTGAGCTTGGTATGAGCACTAGACAACTGAAAAACATACTTGTAAATTTTTAAATACATATATATTATGCATAAATTACACCAAGAAACAGAACAAATGATCGTGCTCATCACACAATCTTCGGCATAGCAGACAGGGCCACTAACCACTAAACGAGCAGGCCAGTCAACATTGATGATAAGTACATCCCGGCGTGTCAGACTTTTACTGATTAAGACCCTCTCCTAGTTCCTTCGTTGCCTTGCATCGCAGGGCTGGGCTTTCCTTTCAGAAGCGAACTCATGGCCCCAGTAGGCTTCGACCCTGCTGGGCCCCTACGAATTTGCCGACATCTCCTTGAGGCGCACGTGGAACACTACGCGCCGTCAACGACTTGAGCTGGGTCCGAACAGTTACCGGACGGTCAGACAGCGAGCCCATTGCTCGCCGTCCACAAGCCCGCGCCTACGGTGGCTGGTAATCGGGATCGGGATCCCGGCGGCTGGGGCGTGGGGGCCGTTCCCTCGCGCGTGCGGCCTACTCCTTTGCTAGCATTACTGCTTCTCAGAAGAAGGTGGCTGCCTGCTACTCCTCCTCGCTTCTAACCATGGCTTGTACCAAGGCCTGGCGCGGAGAGAGCGTTGCCGCCGATCGCTCCCACGAGGACACGGCGGTGCTTTGCCCAAGCGGGTTACACCTCTGCCGTACGCTCCATCATGTGTGACGGGCGGTCCACACAGTGGTGACACCTGGGCGTTTCTTCCGCATGAATCCAATGCAGGAACCACCCGAACTGACCATGTCCGGTGAAAACTTGCGTCATGCGGAAGTTGAGAATGCCGTGAGGTCTTTCCAGCCACTCCTCAAAGAGGGGACTTACCGCCATAATTATGCACGTGCACAGCACTGGGTTGCGACAGTTGCTGTCGCCATTCCACCGTGAGATCTCTCCGAAACTTTGTCCGCCATGCCGCGACTTGTCAAAACAGCGGAGTTTCGCCCTGGCGTTGCATCTCCACGCGCAAATCGTGCATGCGTGCAAGGACTGTTGCCTCCAGGTCCCATGGTGGCAGGCCAGCAAGGAGGCTCGCTTAGCGGGAAGCCGTGCGATATCCCCACACCATCCGTATGGCCATTTGCTCTGGCACGCGTTCAGCTTGGCCGCCGGTCACTTTTGCAGCGACGGCGCCCATACCGGCGCTCCATAAAGGAATATGGACCGAACCTGAGAACGTAGAGCCTCCGGCAGGAGGCGTCTGGACCCCCTATGTTGGGCAGGAGCCCTGTGGTAAGTACATCTGGACTATAGATATTTTCCTGGAAATTTGTCAAAATACTTGAAAATTCTGAAAATCGATCGATAACTGTTTTTTGACCTATTCCGTCAAAATTACCGGAGCTATCTACTAAACATATTAGTACAGACCAGAAATACTTATCCAGAATATTTGAGGTAGTCTCAAGGCATATTTCTTAGTGATTTAGCAAACTAATCGCATGTTTGACGCCTGGTAGCTTACTTGCACCAATAGGATTCTCAGTCTGTATGTTTCAGTAGAGATTTCCTCGAAAAATTAAATAACTGTAGCAACATACGTGGGACACTCAGAGAGTTTTGAGAAACTAAAAAACTAACTTCTATGAATAAAATATTTTTATATTACATCTTTTCAAAGAACTTTTCACCAGCCTCTATAGAAAGTTTTATGCGTCTGAACCAATTTACGAATCATGTTTTTCAGTCCGCCGCATACACCTCTTCCACGGCTCTTCGAACGCTGCTGTCTTGCGGCGATGAAAACTGTATCCCTTTTAGCTGTTTTATTTTATTTTAGGGAATAAAAAGAAGTCGCACGGTACCAGATCGGGACTGTAAGGAGGGTGCCACAAGACTTTGACCGGTGTGGTGTCCAGGAAGTCCCTTGTTTTGAGAGCTGAGTGCGTGGGCGCATGGTCGTGGTGAAGCAGTACCCAGCGGAGCCCGGTGTTCGGTCGCTTGTTGCTCATTGCAGACAAAACTTCTGTCAGGCATTTTGTGGTATACCATTTGTTGTTGATGCTGCTTTAGTCTCGTAATGGAATTGAAATCAGATACTTCGTCAAAGTGAAGAAACTAGTGATCAAAATTTTCCCTGCGCTTCTCGAACGCTTCACTTTCGTAGGCATTGATTCGTTTTGAAACAGCTAAACTGTCGACTGACGCTTTGTTTTTGGATCGTATTGATAAATCCAGGATTCTTCACCTGTCACTATGACGCGCTGAGACGAGCCTGCTTCAAATTTTTTAATCATATCACGGCATCACTCCAAACGGGCCTGCTTCTGAGCTTCGGTGAGGTTGTACTGCACCCAGCGGAATTTTGTGAACACTTCCCGAACCAATCTGCAGTGCATGTTGAATCTCTTCGTATGTAATTCGCCTGTTTTCTTGAATTAATTTTTTTACTGTCAGTACACTTTCTTCCATGACAGCCGTCGTAGGCCGACCACTCCTTTGTTCAACCCCCAAAGTAAGGCAACCGCGCTAGAACTCGCTATACCAGAGTTAGATGGTTGCTCTTAAAGGTCCTTTCATATATATAGCAATTTGAAGTCGATCAAATGACTCATCAGGTTTTAGGCCACATTTAAAATCGTAGAAAATCTTCGCACGAAAATATTCTCGATGATGTTTTCAAAATAATTGCAAGTGACCAGTGCCTTATACATAAAAACTTTTTTTCACAAAACTTTCTGAGCAGCTGTGGTATGATTTAGCTCAACCCAAGCAAAGATAGATTTAGGGCGGATTTCCGAATTGAGTATTTTAAATTAAAAACGTCTCAAACCATACTCAACTGCCAAATTTTGACAGGTTTTCAGGGCAAAATAGGCTTTGAGTAATTCTCAACTTCGAATGCTTAAATCAGAAACCGAGGGTGAGACACTTATTTAAGGCTATCGAGTTAACCAGGTAGGTATTTAGCAAAAAGTTTAAAAGCTGTTATCGATTCCATGATTCAAAAAAACAGCAATGTCACTCATCCGCAAACCTTGCTGCTTGTTATGTTTACGGATTTCAAGACAATGTAACTGAGCTTCTTTATCAGTAAATGGACAAAATCTTCGATTGTGTGTTGCCCAAAAGCGAGAAGGATGATTAGATCTATTGCACCCTCCTTGCAAAACACAAGCTGTAGAAAAATCAGTCGAAGTTGTGCATGAAGTTTCAGCTAATTTATGCTACGAAACAACATGAGAAGGATTCATTAAAGAAAAGATAAACGCGAGAAAAGCAATGCCGAAATTCGACAGCAAAGCGCGTTTTGTCACAAACGAATTCGTCCGATGTACTTAATAATATATTTTGCTGTAAAAATAGTAATGTTATTTTTTCTTTAATAAACACTTACTATTGAATAATGATTTTTGTTTATAAATAATGTTTATTAGTGTAGCTTGGTATGCCATGAAGGCACCTTTTGAATCATTTTTTTGACAATTTCCACGTGAAACCGGAGGCAGAAAATAAATTCGTACCAAAATCAGTACCAAACTTCATAATCTATTTACACTTATCGTTAAGGGGAGAGTCCTTAAGAATCGCCTCATACAGTTTTCAATATTTTTAAAAATACACTGCATTGAATCACACAAAAAAAAAATGAAGCACCTGATTTATAAATGTGCTAACAGTTTCACCGCAAGCTATTTGCAAACCTATTCTTAATTACGAGAAAAAAAAGTTCATATCTCTTAAAAAACAGATAAGTAAATCGAACTTTTCTATTTACAGGATTTACCAAAATTTTTTATTTTTTTATTTTTCTCGAAATTAAGAATAGTTTTGCAAATATCTCGCGGTAAAACTGTTGGCAAATCTATTTAGGTTTTTTTTATACTTCAGTGCAGTGTATTTTAAAAATTTTGAAAACTGTACGTGCCTTTTGGTGTTTCTAAAGGGCAACTTTTCGTCGCTGTGCTTGCAAGAAAGCTTAAAATTATTTTTCATCATATTTAGGTAACCCAGGTACTAGACATGTAATAGAAATTGATATTATTAGTTTAATAAACTCGAAATTTATTATGAATACTTACCCACACAATAACATGAATTAGATATTGTTATTATTAGCTTTCAAAATTACCTATGTACTTGCATAAAGGGGCTTCAAATTAAAGTTTATTTGAATGATTTTTTACACATTTAAAGGCTTCTAGACTAATTTAAAGCCTTTTAAAATACATTTTTACTTTAAAGAGTGAATGTGACAGTCGACCCCCCAACAGAGCAAAAAAGGTTAATTCAACGAATAAATCACTATCGTATCATATAACATGTATATATACAGCTGTGTCGTATAATACGCCGTATTGTGTACGGATTGATTTAACAGCAACATCCGCAGGGACGAGTCCGGAGCAGCGGCTGCGCTCACGCTCCTCGCCCGCACGGTGAGTTTCTCCAACGCATGTGTACCCTTCTGGGCCCTCGGTGCTGCTGCGACTTTGGTGAGACTAACACTTTCACCTCCTTGTATCTACTGGAGCTAAGATGGAATTTAGAACCAAGCGTCCCTGACAGGCTTCTTTAGCGTCACCACCGAATTTAGTACAGCCCTCATTGGGGAAAGGAGGTCATAATCCCCTCATCATATTATGTTGTAGTTTACTTATTTTACTGTGACAGTTGGCTGCAATTCAGTCGTAAAAACAACGTTGTAAAGTTGTTGATATGGCTTACGGGATATACAAGCTGGGTCAGCCTTAAAAGACTTGGGAAATTGACCGTTTTGTCAGAAGTGTTCTTAAATCCGCGTACGTGAAAAGGTACGTGCTCAGGTTAACGACTACCTGGACTGGTCAAAACTCAGAGTGGTACCAGCTGCATGAGAATTGTTAAGAATCGAAATGAATGCTAGTCGATTGTCCAGCAGTAGACTGTTCTAGACTGATGATGACGATGAGGATACAGAGCTCAAATGTGATATTGAAATTTTACAGTGTAATCCTCTTAATTTCAAACAATGACATGGGCTGAACTAGTCCTAGGCTGGGCCGATAAAATAACGGGTTATAAAATATAGGAAAGCTGCGATATCTCCTAAAACTATGAAAGTGTATAGATCGCTTGTTTAAATTGTAAATATGTTATCATAAGTATGGATTACATATTTATACTCTTTTTCTCCTGTTTTTAGACATTATTGATTACATTTATTTTAAATTTCTCCTTTCGTTGGTTTGCTGAAAAGGAAACTAATTTCTTCACAAAATAAACATTGCCTATCTTAAACTATTTATATTTTTATCAAATTAGTTTCATTTCCAGCAAAAGAGATTTTTGAACATTCAAAAAATTTGAAATATTCAAAAAGCACATTCAGCACATTTTTGAAATATTCAAAAAATTTCGAAAATGCCTGATCATATTTCATAGCAATTTTTAACCGTAGTGATTATTATAATTGGCACTCTATACATATAGGTGAGTCAATTTCAACAACTCGATTTTTTACCTAATTTCCATGGACATTTTCATTTTGAGGTTTTTTAAAAAACTTTAATAATAAAGCGCAACATATTCACATTATATATACATTTTCTAAAAGGGGATTATATAATTAAACTATTTAGAGAGTTATTTCGGCCATCGAAATTGGCGAGCCACAGAAACTTTCTTGCCTTCATTCTTGCCACCGAAATAGTATTGGTGACACAGAAATAATGCGTGTGGTGGTGGTGAGAGGTGACCGAGGTAGAGATGAAGGTGGCGGTACTTAGGCTTAGTGCCAAGAATACCACCCCAGGACCCGATGGCATGCCTGAAAAAGCCTGGGTCCTGGCCATGGAGGAACTAAGGCCTCGACTAAGACGGTTCTTTAGTGCATGTATGGAGAGGGGCCAGTTCCCACTTCGCTGGAAGACGGGGTAATTGATCCTTATCGCGAAGCCGGGGCGCCCAGCAGACTCTCCGTCTGCGTATCGGGCCCAGTGCCCATTAATGGTAGGAGGAGTTCGCCCTCGACAGTCGGTGGATTATTGAGGAGCACTTCCGACGTCTAGTTCCCAAACTGAATCGGACTGGGGCTGCCCTCAAATGGCTCCTGCCCAACCTAGGGGGTCTAGTCGCCTCCTGCCGGAGGCTCTACCGTGTTGGAGGTTCATGGCCTTTTACGGGGCGCCAGTGTGAGCGCCGTGGCTGCGAAAGCGGCCGACGGCACAGCTGGACGCATGCCAGAGGGTCATGGCCATACGGATGGTGCGGGGAAACCACACGGTTTCCCGCGAAGCAGCGAGCCTTGCTGGCCTGCCACCAGGGGATCTGGAGGCAATACTCCTTGCACGCATGCACGGTTTGTGCGTGGAGATGCAACGCCGGGGTGAAACTCCGCTGCTGCGACAAGTCACGGCATGGCGGATAGAGTTCCGGCGGGATCTCATAGAATGGCGATACCGACTATCGCAACCCAGTGCTGGTCACGCCATAATTCTGGCGGTAAGTCCCCTCTTTGAGGAGTGGCTGGAAAGACCTCACGGCGTCCTCACCTTCCGCATGACGCAGTTCTCACCGAACATGGTCAGTTCGGGAAGTTCCTGAACCGGATTCATGTGGAAGTAACGCCCGGGTGCCTCCACTGTGTGGACCGCCTGGAGGACACGGTGGTGAAGCACACGGTAGAGGTGTGCCCAGCTTGGGTAGAGCACCACCGTGTCCTCGTGGGGGAGATCGGCGGCAACAATCTCTCGCGCCCGGTCTTGATACAGGCCATGGTCCAAAGCGAGGAGGAGTGGCAGGCTGTAATCATCCGGACCGAGCCCAAGTCGTCGACGGCGCGTACTGTTCCACACGCGCCTTAAGGAGATGTCAGCAAACCGTAGGGCCCCAGCAGGGTAGAAGCCTACTGGGGCCAAGGGTCTGCTTCTGAAAGGAAGATTCGGCCCTGTTATGAAAGGCAATGAATGAACAGAAGTGGGTTTTTAGTCAGTAAAAGTCTGACACACCCTCTCGCTCCGCCCAAGTGCTGGGGATGTCATTGGATGATTTTCCCACCTAAAAAAAAACCAAAGACTCAAAAAACATACCAAAATGTTAAATCCCTATTACACATACTTAACAAGTTACACGAAATAGACAAACCATATTTTTTTCTACATATCACCTTAAATGAGTTCTGTCAAAGTAATTTCGGCATAACAAATATTGATTCTTTTCAAAAATTTTCAATAACATTAATACAATAATTGATTGGTACAATTTCTGTTGAGTCGTGTAGTTTCCGTGGGCACCCAGATGCCACGGAAACCACAGAAATTGGCCCACAGAAATTGGAAATGTGGCAATTTTTTTTTTTATTACAAGAAACTATCAAGGCTGTGTTACTACTATTGTTTTCTATATTCTTAATGTGTATCAAAAGCTACTTAGCATGCATAAAAGACCTTTATTTCTTACAAAAATCCTTTTAAAACCTAATCACCGAAATCGCAAAATTTCGTTCCGAGCAAACTGAAATGACGTATTTACATTTTTGGTGGGAAGTCGTGGCGATATGGTGCTCTACCATTCTCACTGAGCGTAAGCCCACGACTGTCTCTTGCCGGGCAAGGATTAATTGTTCGTTTAAACTCATTGGTGGAAGCTCAGGACGGCGAAACAAAATGACCACAGAAATGAGTAATTTCGCTCAGACAAAACTACCGTTGACATGTACTCATTAACTATGAGTCTAAACTTTCAAAAATAATTATTTTCTTGTAGGTCGATTATTACATAACGCAATCAAAATACTTTTTCCTATATAAGTTGAAGATTATCTTCCAGAGAGGTAAATGCTGTGCATGAAAGTGATTGTGGACAAGAGTCAGACATTGATAATTCGTCATTTACCGATGTTTTTCTTAAAAAGTAATAGTCTTATGAAAATAATTTAAGTGGCTTTTTTTAGATTCACGTTACTTTAATTCTGAGAAAAAAAATCGTTGCCTTATCTGTAAAGCAGAACTGCGTTTTCAGTCTAGACGCGTAAATTTTTCGCCTGAGAAATTCACTCAGGTATGCGATACAGGCCAAAATGCTGGGTAGTGTATTGCATTATTATTGATATAAAACGGGTGCGCGATAAGTTAGGTCCCGGATTCCTTCTCTCCTATATTGTGGCGTTACTTACGTTCAGGCTTTTATCGCGCATGGGTAATATCTTGACGCTATACCTAGGCCTACACTAACATACATTGATTATAAAATTTTTAGATATACCACTCAAAAAAAAAACATAAAACTTATTTAGTCTAATATGAAAGAACGAAACTTTTTTATAAATCATAATGGCTTTTAACTTATGAGTAGTTCAATCCAAATGATTGACTAACGTCATTAAAAGGGGATCTGGCGCTCGGCGGCCGCTGCCATGGCACGCTCGCTTCACTCGCTCGCCTTCGCACTTTCATGGTCACTGTTCTAACCTAACATAACCCACATGATCCCTTCGTTCGCTCGCCATCGCGGTCTAATGGTCACTATTCTAATCTTATCTGACCCAGGTGCGATTTGTAACTTAACCTTACCCAAATAATTCACTAACATTAGAAAGGGATCTGGCGCTTGGTGGCCGCTGCCGCAGCACGCTCGCATCGCTCGCTCGCCGTCTGGTTTTTATGGTCACTGTTCTAACCTAACCCACATGATCGCTTTGGTCATTGTTCACTTCGCTTCACGTTCCGTTCCGTTCCACAGTGTAGACGTTTATGATTCGTTATTTTTTATGTAAAAAAAGTTAATTTTACAGTACGGTTTTTGTCACATTTATTACATACCAAATTTAATATGCGAAAATACAATTTTATTTAAAGAAAAATTAAATGAAACACACCTCCACCGTCAACGAAACGTGAAACGTCAACTTTAACATCTACCATGATAATTTATCTAATCTAAACGGCGTGGTGTTTTTCAATTTATATGGAAACTTTAAAAAAATTATATCTCGTAAACCGTAAGTTTCAGTAACTTAGAAATTTTAAAAAATGCTATTAATATACTTGTGAAGCAATATGGTACGGGGTATGGGCATTCTTCTTTACTTCAATTAAATTGTCAAAAGAAAAATATAACCGACTGACATATCAACGCACAGCCTACGCACTTTCATGGTCACTGTTCTAACCTAACATAACCCACATGATCCCTTCGTTCGCTCGCCATCGCGGTCTAATGGTCACTATTCTAATCTTATCTGACCCAGGTGCGATTTGTAACTTAACCTTACCCAAATAATTCACTAACATTAGAAAGGGATCTGGCGCTTGGTGGCCCAAACTACGCAGTCTAGGAACGTGAAATTTTGCTCAAGGTTCAAGGTCATGTCGTCGTATGAGTATTTAATTTGTTTACCATTAGGATATCGATGTACTCATCATAATGTTTTTTGTAGTATTTGGCAGCAAATGTATAGGCAATTTTATTGACTGTAGGCTTTTACTGTAGTATTGACTACTTCCTCTAGCGAAGTTTGCCGAGAAGGCTGACTCTAAAAATAAATAAAGAATACTTTTGCTGACAAATACGGTAAAAACATTAGGATGTGTTGTACCCGCAATACATATTTATTACTGATGACGAGGCGATATGGTATAAAGACCTCATCCTGCCCAAATGGAGTGAAGAAAAAAATTACGATGCGCGATAAGAAAACCGATTAAATTTTTTACCACAAAAATTAAATCACTATTACTAGTTTTACCGTTGAATAAATTGTTAGTTAAATTATTTTTCTTAACAATTGTTTAGAAAAACGTTGAGTAATACATACAAGTGAATATTGGTAATTACCGCCCTCGGTTCTCTCTCCTGCAACCAGGCTCAAATGAAAATAGGGGATAATTTAGATGCTAATGCACACATTTTAAAAAAACCAGTCATATCCACGAACTTAGCCTAAATAAATTCAAATCATTTGTAAAGCAAAATCTATGTGAAGGCTTTTTATACTGTAAGAGAGTATCTTAAGGATAAAACGGGTTGGGATTGATCTGCTCCACAATTACAGTGCTGACTATTAATTTATTGTGGTTAGATTGGACAAGTATGCTACATTGTCAGAAAACTTGATTCATCAATTCGATAATTCCCCCTCTTCTTTCAGTCAGTCCTCGACTACACGTACAAACAAAGCATGCAGCATCCTATGAGGAGTTCTGTTCCATATCTTCGAAGATCATGATCAGATCATTACAATATTTCTATGGAACCAACTCGGAAGCATAACTAGTCAATAAAAAAAAAAACAATGTCGGTCCACAATTGACTGAGAATACGTTGAAAATGAACAAATATATAAATATATACATACAGCCGAACATAGAAGCTCCTCCTTTTTGCAGTCAGATAATAATACAGAAAACTATTATTCACTAGCGATAATCGCTACATTTAAAAGAAATGTTGCAAAATTATTCAAATTCTTAACGAATTTATGGATATAAAAGGAAAAACATTTGGACGCAATTCGCAATTTATCGAAAATTTGGGCAATAATATGCACGAAATTACTTTAATTTACATAAATGTTTACCATACTCAATATTTAATAAGGTATGTAAGGATATTTTGGATATTGGATGAATTTTCAACGAAGGAAAGGCACTTTGAGATGACCTTTACGCTCGGCTCGATGCGATGCTTTAGCAGCACCGCTGCTCGAATCCTGGCTACCTTGGTTGTCCAGGCGACAGTCCACCATACGCTGGAACCCGTGTATGAAGACCCTCCACTGCAAGGCTTCCAATCCTGGTGTTCTTTGTCTCCACGCGCACGTTGTCCTCGTGGTGGTTTGATCGAAGAAACCCGTAGTTTTTAAATATATTCTCGCGAATTACGATAATTTCTTATTAGTTCCTCTCATAGGCCACCATTTTATATCTTTAGGAATATACTGGTGCTAAATCAAATTTCCAATAAATAGCGACTTACAATATATTTTATAAAGGTTGTTACATGTATAGAGGTTCTGAGGCGAGTGAAGGTGACAAATAGCCTAGTAAAATATAAATACATAAACACAAACGCCAGTGGTGAGAATCATAGAAACAAGATGCGTTGTGATGTCTTAGGGATAGATGTCTTGTAGAAAGCGTGAAGTCTGAACAGGTCCACTCAAATCTGTGATTCTTTATTTTTTAAATTGATATTTAATAAACCGGTGCTTTTTTTTACAATCTGAGAGACTAATCTGCATGGTTGTTGTATAATTTGACCATTACATTATTACTGTATAGACTTGAGACATTGCCCTCTGAGTTTGTTTAGATGTTTCTTCTCAGAGTAGTCAGCTTGGAAACACCGGCCTGATCTAGTTTAAGCAGCCGAAACATAATTGACGAGTAAAAGTGTGTTGTTTTTTAAACCTTTTTGCAAAATAAATGTTATTTAAGCTTACGGCTCGAATCTAAATATCACCTCAACCGAGATTCTACAACTAAATGAGTCCAAATTTAAAACATGCATTAAACGCACACTATGTAGATAAACATATTGTAAACTGGTTAAGATTATATCCTTGATAAAAAAAAAACGCTTGGCTAAGTCCTGTCCCTTTACCTTCAAATTAATTTTTTTTTAAATATATTTATAAATATCGGAAGACATACTATTCCCCTTTTTGTATCGTTTTATTTATTTTATTTGTTGATTTCAGTAGAGCTTATGTTAATTAGAAACAATAGCATTCTATAATGTAGAAACACTTTTAAGTTTTATGGAGCATTTTTATTAGGTTACAACTTATTTAACATTACGAGCATGGCAGTTGAGAGTTTGTCATGCTCATGTCATGTCGTGTTATTGGGTCATTCAGTTCCCTTCAAAATGTTTGAGCTGAGTGGGGCTGATACACGCGTCATGCTCGTGAACGGGTACCCTCAGTTGAGACTGGTCATCTCTTAGCTACCATTGGCTTAATTTAATTTCTATTTAAAAAAAAAAAAATTGGTTGCCTGTAAAGTCGGTATACGGGCGAAAGTTTTACGTGACAACGACTTTGAGTGGTAAAATAATTTTAATGTGAATATTCATTCGTATAGTAGGAAGAAGGATGAAATAATAGTAACAATTTAAAACATTTATTTATACAAAGAATTATATTTAAAACATTAATTTATACAAAGAACACCACTTTCACTTTTTATGTCTGTCTCTCTCGCTCTTAGGCGGGCTAACCATGCCCGAGTGGAAGGGACGCGTGCCTCTCACTCGCTCTCATTGTGAGCGCATAACGTGAGCGGAGCGTAACGCAGTTTCTTGAAGTGTCACCCGGCAAACCAATTTATAAGACGTTGTCACGTCAAAAATATTAGTTTTTTTAAATTATTATTACTTATATACCTACATTGTGCTCACATATTAGAAGCGACAAGAAATATGTAACCAAGATTTATGAAACTTATAACATGATTTAAAAGACTGCATAGAATTTCTTGCACTTTCTTCTTCATAGATATCTACGCTTTGGAACGTGCAATTTAGCTTAATTTGTTTTTTTTTTTGACTGACCGACATTTTGACAATTTAAAAGTACCTGTAATTGGTCTATTTGAAATAAACGTTTCTGATTTCTGTATAGTTAAAGCGGCGTTTTGGTGTTAAGTTATTGTCGTATTGTCGGCACCGCTCCGGATATAGAATGGTTCGAACATTAGGGCAGTCAATGTATTTAGTTACAAACTTCAGCATCTTGAACGTGTTATAACAGGAGTTTGGTGCACGTGGACGTGCCAGCTCGCGTGCAGTGCGACGATCCAACGTGCGCGGCGGCTGCGTTCTACTCGCTTCGTCCACCCGCTGTGCCCATGCGCCTGGTGGCGGTGACGCCGCCGCCAGCAAGTACATGCGCGCTGGCCTCGGACACTATACTATTGCCTTCCACGCCCCTGCCGACCGTGCCTATGCCGACCGGCACCACGGTCGTGTCGGCACCGCTCGACGAGGTAACACAATTTGCTATTCATAAAAAATCTACATAAATAAAAAGAGAAATAGCTGACTGACTGACATATCAATACACAGCCGAAACTACTGGGTCTGAGCGTGAAATTTTGCACAAGGTTTTTTTTATGATGTAGATGAGCACAAAGAGAGGATTTTAGAAAATTCACTCCCTAAAGGGTTGAAACAGTCCAAAGTTTGTATGGAGAAACCTACTTTCACGCGGGCGAAACCGCTAACAAGCTTGTATGCATATATTGACACAAAAGATAAAAACAATTGGCGTTCAAGAAATACTACACAGTACAGTGTCAAAACCCGTCTTTCAAACTAAAATGCAACACGCCGTTTAGGATAATGATAGTACAGGTGGAAAAAAACAAACGTCTAATCGTTCAAGTTGCTATTGCCTATATTTTCACAAATTCACGTTAAATTTCTAATAATTCCAGCCACAATTAGCGTCCGCTCAGCCCAAGTAAAAACGCTCTCACCCGGAATTCAGAATAATAGTATTCTAACTTTCGGCTGATAGCGTATTAGTGGCACAAATATGGTGAAGCTATTTTTGCTCTCACTTCAGTAGAACCGAGCGATATGTCATGGATTATCACTAATCTTAAAAGTAACGCCGAGGGCCACGACATCATTACTTTAGATATGATTAGCATAACTTTTCCGCAAACTTTAAACATTATAACTGAAACAATTAACTGTTCTATAGTGACGTTTCCCGAACAATGGAAAATTGCTTCAGTTAGGCCATTACCAAAAAATTCAAATCTAACCGAGTTAAAAAACCTACGTCCTAAAAGCATTTTACTATGCCTGTCTAAAATATTGCAGAAAGTCGTCAGCCAACACTTAACTAAATTTTAGGAACAAAATAACATTCTACCTGACTTACAATCTGGGTTCCGGAAGCAAGGCAGTACGTCCACTGCTATACCAGACGTTACTGATAATATTTTGACTGCTCAGAATCAGGGAATGTGTACAATGCTCGTTTTGCTAGATTTTTCCCGGGCGTTTGATGCAATAAATATTCCGGTTTTATTATCCAAGTTTAACTTTTCCGTTTATTAAACAATAACATTGATACATTCATGCTAACATATTTGCATACCAGCACAAACCATCGCGGGTTTAACAGCGGTATGTCAGTAGCGACAAACTCGGCGCCCACATACTTTAGACGAACAGTAGGTATACATACATAGTCCTCATTCAAAAGATACTTTCTAGATCGCATTATAATCTAGAAAATATAAATGTTGCATGTTGTAACCATAAACTATTACGGTTTCGACCCTACCGCTGTACAGTAGTTCCGCAGTTACCTCACAAATAGAAAGCAGTTTGTCGATTTGCGTTTGGGTGACGGCACTACTGTAATCACTACGGCACTCATTGCAGTAAAGAGAGGAGTCCTACAGGGCTCCATCTTAGGTCCGATTATTTTCATCTTGTACTGTGCAGATATCATTCATTGTCTCTATAAATGTTAATATCATATGTACGCCGATGATGTTCTCATTTATATATTTTTCCGACCAGGCGAGTACGATGATGCCATTAAAGATCTTAACGATGACCTTTGAAGAATTGCCACTTGAGCTGAGGAGAACTGCTTGTCATTAAATCCTACAAAAACCAAATATTTGTTTTTTTTTGGCTCATGACAGCAGCTTGCTAAGCTTTTTTTATCATTTGGCCTAAAGCTAATGGGCGAGCACATCGAGCGAGTGTATGAGGCGAGGAATTTAGGACTAGTTATGGATAAAGACCTACGTTTTGAAAAACACGTACCAGACTCAGTTAGAAATTGTTTCTATTACCTGAAGGTCTTATACAAGATGCGACCGTACTCGGTAACACCCTCGCTTTTGTTACAACATACCTCGCAAAACCCATGTAACGCCCTATCTAAACCAGCACTTTAAGCTGAAAATGAAGTCTAGACGCAAACTGCACTTAGATTCTTTTGTTCAGTGTAGTTAAATACCAGAAACCAGATTACTTATTAAATAAGCTGAGTTGGCTTACGAGCCGACGAGAATACGAAAGAAGGAAATGCTCACAGCAACTTTGGAGCAAGTCCTGTGGCATAGCTGCTTTTAGGGGCAGCTTTCGTTATGCGGCTTCCAAAGTGTGGAATAACCTCCCGCCACCTATTAGAGTGACTAACACAATAGGTAGGTTCAGAAAACGCTTGCGACAGTATCTGATCGATGCGCAACGAAAGCTGGATATGGTGACACAAAATACCTCAATTATATAAATTATCCGTGTGCCTGCCTTTATTGATTATGCTTTTATGGGCTTAGTGTTCACATCATTTAGTGTTACAAGTAAGGACAATTAATTAACTGCTGTCACATAATGGTGGGAGTTGCTCACACTAGGTCTGCTCGGGTTCCCTGTCCCTCGGTTCGGAGGGGGAACATAAATTTTTAACTATATAATATTTAAAACGTTTGTCTCTCAACGTACCCACTGTTTCTGGCCTACATGCTAGCGATGAGCGCGCGGTGTCTGGATGGCGTATTTTATTCCCATTCCCCTTCCTTAGGGCTTCAAAGTGGCTAGTCCGAACGTAAATCTCCTTATTTTCTAATCTAATCATTTATTTTTTTATTTATTATTTCATTACTGTAAAATTATTTTAGGAGTCTGAAATGATAGCAGATGACCCCTCTCATCGATCATTTTAATTTGGCACACAATGCACCAAACACCCTGTATATTACAATGCAAAACTGTTTTGCGTCCGTTGTGTCACAACCACAGGTTCAGTTGAAAACCAGCGTCAGGCACTAGTTGCCTGGCGTGTATGCTGAACTGGACCGATTGGTGCAGCCGTGTGGCACATAACTATATTTTTTGGTTCTGTTTTTATATATATTATTGTATCGTGTTACCTAATATTATGTTTGTACCTTGTGCTGTACTGTGAGTTCGAGTCTTGCTGGAGCTCCTTGGGCCAAATGCTTTTTAGACGTATCCCGTAGTTGGGAACCCCGATCTTGCGGGAAAATAAAATGTAGTCTAAGTTACTACTTGTGCGGGAACAATTCTCCATGGTTCCCAGATCTGCATTCTTACCCTTATATTTTCTCCTTACATTTTATTTATAGTGGTGTTCCAAACATTTATTTGTTCCAATTTAACTGTTTGCGGATTATGGCATCTTAGCTGAGATCACAGCATCATATTTAACTCCAGTTACATTCACCCTTCCACGGTGAATGCAGGGCTCTTCTGTGGAACATCATAAATACGATGATCATGATCTAGTGATCCAAACCAATAAACGATGAACCTCACAACGTCGTCTTCTTCATGCCTTTTACCTCTGTTCCCTTCGCGAAATGAGCATTCTCCCCTGCCCATGGCTCTGCCACTTACAGTGTCTGACGCGGACCACGACGACGACGACGGTGATACTCCGGAGGTGAGCCAGGTAGAATTGAGGGTGGCGGTACAAAAGGTGAACGCCAAAAATACTGCCTCAGGACCCGACGGTAAGCCTAGGTCCTGGTCTCGAAGGCTCTGCTTAGAGAGGGATCAGTTCTCACTTCGTTTGATGACGGGGAAACTAGTCCTCATGCGGTAGGACGGGCTACCGATTCCTCGTCTGCATACCGACCCATCGCGCAGCTAAACAAAGTGGGCAAACTCTTGTAATGGCAAGCGAATCATCGCGCGGGTGGTGCGGGTGGAGCTAGATCTGGGAGCCCTCAATAGTGGACATGAAATGGTCAAGTCAATGCTTTCAATACCCTGCCCTGAAGTTGCATTAGGGAAGCACTCTGATGTCACTGGATGCCTACCTATCTCTGTAATGTGGTCAAAGCCTATTTGACGGACAGGATTTTGATCTGCCGCGTTCACCAAGGAATTACACTGACGGATAGTTCATTGTTACAAGGGGTAGCATAGGCTACTTTTCATTTTTCGCAGGAACATTATTTCAAACTAACCTCGTTAAAGAGATATTTTTAACCATTTATGCGTGAAAATTGTTTGGAGCCTGACAATCTACTAAGTGATAGAAATTTGTGAAAATTAAAAATAAGCTTTAGGAAAGTTACTAGCTTTAGGAAAGTTAAGACTTACTAGTTTTAATAATTTATTCGAATCCAGTTAAGTGTAGGTAATATAAATCCTAGGAGAGTTGTAAGAACGCGGTGCGCAGCGTGCTATGGGAGCTGCTGGCGGTGCTTCCGCTGTCAGCCCCTTCGTCACCGGGTCGCAGCACGCCGCTGCAATCCCCGAGGCGCGCGTGCTCGCCGTGCCAGGCGCGCCGGCGGCGCCACACGAACTTTGCGCGCCACGCTCGCCATTCACGCCTTGCTGCCTTTCCGCGCCAGCCTCGCTCGCCGCGCCAACCGCACCGTGCCGTGCCTGCAAGATGCACACCTCTAGTGCCAAGCGCGCCTGATACCTTCTATTCGGATAGTCAAGACCGGTGAGTAAAACAGTAACATCTGATTTCATAAGCTATACAAAAATTAAACTCCTTTTCTCATGTGTAATCGCTATCCTCATCTGACTGGCTGGCACCTTCATCTACTGGAGAACCGTCACCGCCAGCATAAGCGCGCTCAAAGTTAGTGCCTTTACGGGTTCTTTACGCGATCCAATTTACAACCTAAAGTGAAATGTTAAAAGGAATGGAGCTATATAGAGTGAATTATTATTTTTTGTTACATTCTGTAGCAGTAAATCAATATCCATCCAATTCTAAAAATAAGTATGGTACTCGTACGTAATTTTATTTCCAAAAAGTATCAACGTATTTGCAGTCGTAGTATACGAATCTGACAGGTCTGGGATCTTCCCAGAGCTGTCAGATATAACTTATTTTTACATGGATGAAACATTAGATTCTCAGTAGCGTCTCAAGTGCTTTGAATACCTGTGTACTTGTGGAGCTCCCCCTTGGAGAACTTTGGCAGGTACGAGGTGAAAAAGGGAACTAAAAATTACTTAACTTAATGTTTTACGGCTGATTTTTATGAGCGCGAGAGCACGCATGCGTTTCAGAGCGAGTGAGACGATTTCATGCACTGACTGGATGTTTGGTCATTATAATTAGTCTGACTACTGAAATGTAACTTTGTAATAGTTACCTCAATAACATATTTAAAAATCAGACATGTAAACATAATTCAAGTTCTTTTTTTTTAAGCTTTTCATTGTCTGACAGAAGTTTTGATCCATGGAAACTGTCTGTCACCTATGATACTACTTTAGAATAATATTCTACAAAACATCTATAAAAACCAGCCATAAAAATTCAAGTTAAGTAACTCGTTATTTTTAGTTCCCTTTCTCACCTCGTACGTCTGCCTATGTTCCCCAAGGGGTAGCTCCACAAGTACACAGATATTCAAAGCACATGAGACGCTACTGAGAACCTAACGTTTCATCCATGAGAAAATAAGTTATGTCTGATAGCTCTGGGATCTTGGTCTACCACGCATCTGCATTGTCGTTGTTATATTACACGATTGTTACACAATAACTTTAACATTACGAAGAAAGGACATTTCTCGTCGTCCATACATTGCTCGCCTAAGATCTAACAGGAGGTGTATTTACTCTTTGGGTTTTAGATAATGTATATATTCGATTAAACCTAAATTAAAACAACGAACACTTTTGAGAATTCTGAAAAAATCAAAACACTTTCGGATTTTGAGGTCATAATTACGCAGATCGAGCACAGAATGCGCGCGCCAAGTGACATTACTACCAAATGTCAAATGTTGTCATCTGTCAATTCGTTAATTGTCAGTGTCAATATTACTGCTCGTTTCAAATAGCGCTTTCAATCGAATTTTTTGATAAGGCTTATTATAGTTCCGCGACATCATAGCGGACTGTTTGTAACTAAAAATTATTATAGTACATCAAGTGTTGAGAATACTGACGCTTGTCTGTGTCAAACTCTTATTAAGAATGCTGTTACAAAGACTTGGCTGTATGAGCTATAATAGCTTTGCCTATTATAAACCTCAAATTGAACCAAAAAATAATAGAACTATCACCGAGGATTATGACGGAAGCTAAGGACGAAAGTGAATACTTTTTAAAATGTTTTCGAAATTAAGAAGTGTCCGTTCTATTAAAATATAAGTAATATATATTATTAAAATAACTAGTAATTATAGTAAATATTTCATGCGTGTTGTTCATAGGCCATTTTTTACAATGTCCTTTGTATCAAAAAGCGGCGAACAACACGTTCGCTGCTTGGCTTCGTAGTCTTACAGTAATAATACACTTAACAGGAAAATACCAAACCTGGGTGGCTTGGCAAGGAGCGTGGGAACCTTGGCCAGTCCTGCAAGCAGTGGCAGCGTGGGCAGCGCTACACTCGAGTGGGGCGACTGCGTCATGCGCAACGTGGCTACACAAGTGCACGCCCCGCGGTACGCTCTACCTTCTCTATTCATTACACACTTCCGTCAAAGCCCATACATAAAAAAACTTGATCACTTACAGTTTGTTCATTCAAAAACTTGGTCGCTGTCATTTGACACTGGACGTTGTTTCGCTACCAGTAGCATATATATGTAAAAGGAGAAACTGACTGACTGACATATCAAAGTACAACCGAAACTATTGGGACTGAGTGAAATTTTGCACAAAGTTAGTTTTTATGACTTAGGCGTGCACTAAGAGAGGATTTTCCAAAAATTCATCCCTTAAGAGGGTCGTTTTTCACTCGCCTATCGTCAACATCGAGCATGGTTTAAAAGCTTGTTACTTCATCTAAAGCAATCCAACGCGATGTTTGATGAAGAGGCAATGCAAAAAAAGATAGATAACGCCTGAAAACTGTTAACGTTCGGTAATTCCGTGATTTACCCGAATATTTCACAAAACTTGTTCCAGGAAATCCGTGTTTTTTTTTACACTTAAGTTTTTGAAAAAAAAAATTCGTTTTGATTAAATTTGCAAGGCTTCTATTGTTATACTTTTTTGAATAAATTATGATGTGTCAAAGTTCATGCAAAATAGCAGATTTTCAGAGGTCTTCATTGGGTTAGTTTTACACAAATTTATAAATTGATTTCAATAGAAGCCTAGATAATATCCTTAAGATACTGTGTTTCCAAAATATCTAATGAAAAATGTGTAATAACGTCATAATCGCGTAAGAGCGGTTGTATGGAAAACAATGAAAATGTATTGTCGATTAGCGTCCCCTTATGGGGTTGAAACAGTCCAAAATTTGTATGGAGAATACTACTTTCACGTGGGCGAAGCCTCTAGCAGAAGGTAGTATATTATAATGCAATATTTTATGAAGCAAGTATTTGAATCTGTCTTTTGTTACTTGAAATAAATGAATACAATAATAAATATTATTTTAATTTCTATATATTTTTTTATATTTTTTCTATGTCAGAAATATGTAATATTTCTGCGTCTGACAGAAGTTTTGGTCCATGGAAAGTTTTTGACACCACTTTAAAATAATATTCTACAAAACATATAAAAATCAGCCATAAAAATTTAAGTTAAGTAACTCTTATTTTTAGTTACCTTTTTCACCTGGTACCTGCCCGGGGGCCCCAAGAGGGAGCTCCAAAAGCACAAAGGTATTCAAAGCACATGATACGCTACTGAGAACCTAAGGTTTCATCCATGTGAAAATAAGTTATGTCTGATCGCTCTGGGATCTTGGTATAGTAGGATGACAGCAGGACGAAAGTATGCATCTTTAAGGAGAGAGAAGGATAGGTAGCTACATCTTAGTATGAATCCGACAGCTGTCACCCGCACCAAGAACAACGGAACGGAATGGTCGTGTGTATGGAAATGTGCACGACGAAGGCTCTGCCGCCTGGTGGCGCAAATCCGAAACATTTACCATAATTATACCCTAATTGTATATACTAGTCGTATAATACATCTAATATGTTATTTAGGAGTAAAAAATAATGTAAATTGTTATTAAAATGCATTTATGCATTTTAAGATACTTCAATACATCAAAGAAAAATGATCATAAATCATTTGATGTAATGTTTTATTACTTTCCGACCAAATAGTACTCACATGCCATGGTTGAGTGAAAAACGACCTAAATGAATAATTGCAGTAAAGAAATATACGTAAGTTTAGTTTCAAAAGTATTTAAAAACATCTAGTAATGTTTTATTGTTAAAATAATTACGTTTAGTAATTATTTTTAAATACAAAAAAAGTCTTTAAATAAATGTAATCTAAAATCGGTTTACCCCATTGTTGTGCATCGCTAGTTTTCGACTTAGTACTTTTCGGGGAGTTTATATAATAAATTAATTATATAAATTATCTATAAAATAATAATTATAAGGCACAGACGTGATTGCGTTTACCAGATAGGCCTGCCTTACATTTACAAATTGCACTTGTAATAATTCTATTGCAATCAAGCTGTAAAGAAGGGAACATAAACAGAATTAACAATATAAATGACATGTTATTTACATAAAAAACTGATTTATTTTCTTGATCTGTTTGCTCTTCTGAAAAATTGAAATGGCTGCTTTCTGCATAACACAGTTCGATTTTATTATTGTTTTTATTCTATGCAGGAATGTTCAGCGCGACGACTACAGACCAGGTTAGCCTTCGAAACTTATTATTGTTGTATATTGTGAAAACTTTAGTAGTTTGACTTGATTTAGTTTAGCATAATTATTGTTGTATTCTTAGTGCTCGGCCACAGTGGCAGCGCGGTGCGGATAGCGGCGCGGGAGCGGCAACGCGCGCGATTTGCGTGGCCACACTGGCAGCGCGGTGCGGGCCTCTGTTTAAAGTCTATGGTCCGCGCCGCTACCCGCGCCCGCGTGCCCACTATGGACACTCAAAGAAGTTCTTGTGTTTGAGATTGCCACGCTGCGCCCGCCCCGCACCCGCGCTTCCAGTGTGGCCGAGCACTTAGAAAGTTAGGTAGTAACTGCGTAACACACAACAAATCGATCACGTTACCTTTCATTTTGTAAAATTTAACTGTATTCACCGTGTGCTTAATTTTGTCAATGGATTATGAATTTAATTCTAAATAACGATGGATGATCTTTCTTATGAGACCTGCCCCTCCAACCGATCTCCTGTGTATGTTAATAGGTTTTTAAGGTTTTTTAAAAAGACTAGCAACCAGTTTTAACTTCAAAATCCGTGGGGCTTAGAAATAATATAAGATAAAATAAAATAAAATAAATCATTTTAGTTTTGACTTCTGTCGCCGAATTTTATACCTTTTAGTGGTTATTTGAGGGGACTGCTATGCTAAGAACTTGGCTTGCTCTCTTGAACTTGACTCTGGAGACAAGCTTGTTGTCTTAAGCCGGGGTTCTGGCCCTAAGTACGTGAGGATTCGAGGCAATTGGGTAGGTGACATTTCGTTCGCAAGCTCCGGTCCGTCACGGCGTGTCATCGACTGGGGCGTCATGGAGGGGGTAAAGAAGTATGAGTATTTCTGACCACCGGAACAGTCATTTTGATATCTCCAACAGACTACGGAGTGGACTCGGGTGTTCCGCGATGGGTACAGAAACAGCTGGACCGAGACCTCCTCCAGTCAGCAGGCCTAGGTTCAATTACCGGAGAGGCAAACAGATATTGATTGGAGGATGTGGGGACGTGCTTAGATCACTGGTACATTTAGTTCGATGTTTTCGCCCAGACCTTGAGCGCGCTGTTCCAACAGACTACATATAGTCTGCGGTGATCGCTGAAGCAGCTGATACGGGACCTCCTGGAAGTCGCAGTCGTACAGTCCTGGATGCAATCACCTGACAGACCTGTCAAGATTGATGTCATGGCGAAATGGTTCCAGGAGGTCATGTCAGAAGCCTGCGACGTGACAATACCCCGAGTCCGGCCAGGACTTGCCTAGTGTTAAGTGTATTGGTGGTTGCCGGAGATTGCGGCTCTGCACAATGGGTGCGTGCTGGCTTGCGTTGTTATAGGAAATAAAAAGACCGTAATAATAATTATAATGAACACAGTTAATTTTCATCATTATAATTATTATAATTATAATGATGAAAATTAACTGTGTTTTAATGTGACACACAATTTAGTTGCTGGTGCCAGAACTAACAGACAACTTATTTAAAAAAAAAAAAACATTTATAATTCATCATATATTTTAAACTCGGCAGATGAGTGGCTGGGAGGAGTGAGAGCGCTGCGAGACTCGCACGTACGCCTCGTGCTGCGCCAGCTGCGCCACATCGAGCGCCTCAACCGCGCGCTGGACCGGCTCCCGCCCCCGTCTTCGCCCGCTCTTACGCCTCATATGTCTTCTTTCTCACACCCATGACCAGATTTTTTCATTAAACGAATGATTCCAATTTATAATACCAACGGCTTTTTATTGTTCCTTCTGAATGCTTTTGAAAGTGAGAGCTCGAGCATAATTTACAATCAAACACTACTCTAACAGCGATGTATTTCTGCACTTCAGTTTTTTTACTTAGTTTTAATATTTTGTACTCAAAAACTTAGCATAGTATACAGTAATAATTATAATAATTATTGTTTATTGATGAAAAAGGGTATAGATGATACGAAAAACAAAAACTACTAACAAGCAATATATACCTACAACTTACAAGCTTAAGTAACCACATTATATG
The DNA here is from genome assembly GCA_961205895.1 of Mythimna pallens. Taxonomy (NCBI): domain Eukaryota; kingdom Metazoa; phylum Arthropoda; class Insecta; order Lepidoptera; family Noctuidae; genus Mythimna; species Mythimna pallens. Next base: position 27,398,399 of record OY540824.1, read on the forward strand.
GGAGAATATATTGGTGGAAATGCATGGTATATCTGTTTACAAATTACGTTTCCCTGACTCTTAAACTAGGGTTTATAGAGAGAGGTCATATATATTTGAGGGTAGGATCCAAGGTACAATATAAACCTACTTATAAGTGTAATAATAGGGGTTAAAGTATGAAATTGCCGTTTTTTAAAACGAGTTGCTTTGAAGTGTTATATCTTTGGATTGACTTGGAATTATTAGTTCAAATAAACTTTATATTATAGGTACATTATTCTGTTTCCAAATGTGTTAGGTATTTATTGTTTTTTTTTTGTGTTTTTTATTTCCTGTAATATCGCAGTTCTTATAACCATGAAAGCTAATAAAAAAAAGATTTTTTTTTTCATATTAAGATCGCCAACGAAATTCGGTAGTTTCTGAGTTAGTAAGATTTTTAGTTTTTTTAAGCAAAATTCCAGGTTAAATCGTTTGAAGCTAATTTGAAAACTATTTATGGCGCGACTGTAATAAAATTATTATCATAATTGATGCCGTCGCAAATCCAACATGTGGCATTCGGTGGTTGGAAAGTGGAGTTGATATTCTCTTCGCGTCTCAGCAGCGTGTCCGTCACCACAAAATAAGTAACCGTCATTCCATCCGTAACAGTACATTATGTCAGTGTACTCAAAATTACAATATGCAGCCATAGTCAAGCGGGATTTGTCATAAGATGATTTTCCCACATAAAAAAAAGCCATAGTCAGTACTTAAGTTTTTTGAAATGGTTTAATTTAATAAAAGTTTACCGGATAAAAGATTTGAGGTCTTTATTATTATTTGTTTTTAAATACAATTGCATCAACGTATTTTTTTACAACGCGTTTCTGAACTAAATAAAAGACGTCGGTACTTCAAAGTTTCAAAACAATCATCTGAGAAATGCCTTGAACAAATAACGCTACTTATACTTTTTTTGGCAATAAATTTTCCCTGTGAGCTGCATTAATCCACTTTTCTTTAAGTTATGGAATATTTGGAAATCTAAAATATAAACGTTAAGACGTAACAATATTTATTTACCATTGGAAATTATACTTTTACTTGTATTACAGCTTCAGTATAATGTGGTGTACTTTAACATATTATGACGGTTACAACAGTAACTCTTGCAACTTTTTGAATCGTTATATTTCAAAAACGATGACTCTTAGGAGAAAAAAGTATTTAAACATTTTTAGGGTTCCGTACCTCAAAAGGAAAAAACGGAACCCTTATAATAATAATCCTCACAACTCTAGATTTTATAAAAGGTGAACGTATCATACGTAAGACCGTGTCAAGAATAGGGTAACAGGCGCCGTGGTTTAGATGGGTGATTAACCAACGTCTTGGATGACCTGGATTACGCTGATGACCTATGCCTCTTGAGTCATACACACGCCAACATACAAGCAAAGTTAAACAATTCAAGTTAGGAAGTGGCAAAAACTGGCGTCAAAATAAATATCCGGAAGACACAAGACATGAGAACGGGTGTGAAGAATCACTCGCCGTTGATGTAGAACTCAGAGGTAGTGTGGAACGCGTAACGAACCTAGCTTTGAAGCATCATGACAAAAACTGGAGTGAACAAGGACATTACTTCACGGATCGCCAAAGCTCAAGCAATTTTTACGTAGCTGAGATCTGGGGATCTAAAAAGGTCACTTTAGCAGAATCGTATAGGATAATAATATTAATCATACTTTTTTTAAGTCTGTATAGCCCGATAAACTCGGGTCTTCAACTTTTTTTATTTTATTTATTTATTGACACACCAACGACTTATTTACTAGGTAATTGTTTACAGTAGATGTTATGACATTCTTGTATTGTGCGGTGAATTCGTCACTTAACGGTAGTCAATATCAGAAGTTGAAAAATAACAAATAAATTAGGACACATTACATTGATTATAATTCAAATAGATTGTATTGTCAGACATTGAAATTAAAATATACCAAAAATTAATAATATCGATTAAGTTGAAATACAAAATCAACATAAATAACATTTTAACATATGAAATTTCTCATTAAAATAACAGAAAACCCAAAAACTAAGTGAAAATATTTAAAATATATATATAAAAAAAATACAAATTGATTAGGACACATTACATTAATTACAAGTATAATAGTTTTTTTTTTTTTTTTTCATTTAACAGTTAAAATTAAAATTAAAAGTCAAATTAAATTGTATAATATTAATTAAATTGAATTGATTCACACGAAGTTAAAATATAAACAAATCAATTAGGAACCGAGAACACACATCGTCTGAATTCATTAAAATTGTTCGCAAATATGTCTAGGTTGTTGGTGAACTTCGTCATTTCATAAATTTCAAGCCAATTCCATTTTCAGAAGAAATACACTTCGTTGACTTCGACTTCAAAGGCTCTCAGTAATGCGCATGTCTCCTAGGAAATAAAGGCGTAAAGTCCTAAATCTGCCATTTTCTAAGTTTAATATATAATATCCGGGAAATGAATTGTAAGATGTTGCTCTTCAGTAACTTCTCATGATTCTGCTAAGTTCATTACCAAAGCGAGTCATAAGAAGTGAACCATTTTACGACTGTGCTGTCAAATAGATGAATTGCAGTATATGTAACTTTCTTTAATTCTTTATTGTACACTAAAACATAACATAATATATTGAGATACAGACAGTTCATGTACAAAGGCGAGCTTAACTCAGCAGTAAGTTCTCTCCCAGCAAATCTTTGAATTATAGAGAGAGAACATATTCGAGGGTAGGATCCAGTGCACAATATAAACCAACTTAACTGAGGGCGGATTTCTGAATTAAGTATTTTGAGTTAAGAACGTCTCAAACCATACTTAACTTCCAAATTTTGACAGGTTTTCAGGGCAAAGTAGAGTTTGAGTAATTCTCAACTTCGAATGCTTAAATCAGAAACCGAGGCCTATTCTATATAATTAAGTATATTAAGAAGAATCCAGTAATATTATCAAGTATTATTGATTAGTATATCAAGCATTAGTAGTAAGAATCATAATACGAATAATAATGTTTTACGATAAACTGACAATTCTTGATCATTTTGCGATTTTTAACATCATCATGAAGAGAAGCCTCCTTGTATTCTATTTATTGTTTTTCGCAATATTATAACAAAATAAACGAAAATAAGATTCACGTAACACAAAATGAATGAAGTATGAAACGACAATGACACAATTTTGACAGTACTTATATGCTGCCTTATATAAATTTTAATTAGCAGAAGGGTTAATAAATAATTCGCTACCAGCTTTCGCTGGCCAGAGTCTATGTAAATGAATCAGCATTAAGTCAGACCAAAGAGTATATAGCAAATATAGCCAATAGAGAGATGAAAAAATTATGATGAATTTATATATTGATGTATTCCTTCTAGTCATATACAAACAAGAACACATGACATGGAAATGGATTATTTTTTCGAACTAGTATAATTCACCAGGCGTTTGCCCAGCAGTGGAAATTCCAATGTCTAGACAAATATAACCTTACCTAAATCCCTGAATTATTTTATTAGGTAGGCGCCTATATTTATACAAAATCCAAGTGTAGGTACCTAAAAGTCACACCGCGTGAATAAAAACCGCTAAGCATTAGTCGTTATCACCTAGTGGCGTTAAAAAGGGTGGCCTGACCCGCCCCGGGTGTCCCCCGCGATTACAGGCCATTCATTGAACATAGCTAATTACCTACGAATGTAGCTTTACCTACCCTACCGACCATTCTTACTGTCGATGAAACTGAATTATAGATAAGTAGGTAGCTACTGGTAATTTATTCTATATATACCAGTTGAATTAAATTAATCGTAATTTAGCTCAAATTAACAATAAAGTCTTCCAGCATTCATACTGAGTGTGCGATTCAAGAATATCACATCATACCGCCCGAACTAAGGCCACGCCTACCTCGTTTGCCCATGCCACAATGCATAAGAAGAATTGGGCGCTGGTGGCTGCCCTGAATTCGCAGTTGTCTATTTTGATGGCTGCAAAGATCTCACCGATACACACTCGATAAAGTACTGCGCGGCTGTGGCGGCATGTCGTGTAGCCCACGTTGTTGCGGATTGGTCCAGGTATTATTTTAGGGAGAAGATTGAAAAAAGACTTGCTCCAGGGAATGTAAAAGTGTATATATTAATAAAAACAATATGTGGGTAAACCCATGTAGAAAAACACAAAAATAAAAAATCGCTGCAAAATCACAGTTTGACCGTCTGTGGCAATGTGCCTTCGAGAAGGCGTTCTAGCGGGAACATATCCCCGGGCGTTGAAAGCCTGCCTTTCAACCACTATCTTCTGACTCTGGATACACTGGCAACGGACAAATCTTGCTAAATGATCTGCGTAACAGACCACTAGAAGTCTTGACGTCAGCAACTCGAACTACGCCATCTGTCCCTGGATATGTGGCAATAATCCGACCCATTTTCCACTTGAGTGGGGGGAGGTTGTCTTCTTTAAGGAGGACTAAGGAATTCAGCTTGAGGGAGCCCTTACATGCACGCCATTTCGTCCAAAGTTGGAGCTCAGATATGTATTCGTTGCTCCATCGCCTCCAAAAATGCTGTCGGAGAAGCTCAATGCGTTGAAATCGAGTTAAGGTGTTGATGGATTGATCTCGATAATCAGGTGACAGCAGTGAAGTCATAGGACGTCCAATCAAAAAGTGTCCGGGTGTGAGTGGCATCAGATCCTCAGGGTTTGATGATAGCGGTGTCAGTGGTCTGGAGTTCAATATTGCTTCAACCTGAACCATCATGGTATATAGCTCTTCGTAGGTAAGATTACAAAGGCCCAATACTCTAGTTAAATGATGTTTGGTTGATTTGACACCAGCTTCCGCAAGGCCAGCAAAATGAGGAGAATACGCCGGTATAAAATGAAAGTTAATTCCCTCTTTAGCCATCTCCTCGGCAACCGAATCGCAGTTGGATTTAATAAATTTAGAGAGATCATTATATGCACCAACAAATGAGGTGCCACTATCCGAGTAGATATATTTCGGCTTTTCTCTACGCGAAATGAACCTCTTTAACGCCATGACAAAAGTATTACTGGTCAAATCACCGACCAGTTCAAGATGAATTGATTTTGTAGAAAAGCAAACAAAATAGCTATGTAAACTTTAACTAATTTACAGCCACGGCTTTGACGAACAGCTGACTGAATTAGACCTGCGTAGTCCAAACCTATGTTTTCAAATGGAAAACCTGCTAGAAGTCCCTGCTGTGGTAGATCACCCATAATTGGACTGACTGTTTTACCCTTAAATCGGGAACAACGTACGCATTGCCGGCAGCACATTCTAGCTAAACTGCGACCTCTTATGGGCCAGTACGTATCTCGTATAGTCGCCAACAGTAACTGCGGTCCCGCATGAAACAATCTTTTATGCTCATAATTAAAAAGTAATTTAGAGGAGTGATGACTAGAGTGAATAAGTACCGGGTGTTTTTTGTTGTAAGGGAAATCTGAGTGTTGTAACCTGCCACGGATGCGCATTATCTTATTCTCATCTAGAAACACGTTAAATCAGTTTAATTCACTTTTCTTAGGTAAAGGTTTATTATGAAGTAACAACTTGTAATCTTCAAAATATTGATTATGGAAATACGTATAATTAAATTTAAAGCCCAATCTAATTCATTAGTAGTAAGAGAACCACGTATAGGTTGTTTCCTACAAGCGTCAATAAAACGTAAAACATAGGCTACTGCTCGTTGAAGTCTTAGCAAGTTTGAAAACCGTGTAAAATTAATCAATTCATTAAAGTCATTATCATCAAGTAAAACATGTAAGGTGACATCAGATTTAATTTCAGGCAATACTTCATTAAAATTGATTATTTTAGAAGGCCAATAAGACGTTTCGTTCAATAAAAACTTTGGACCGGACCACCAGTCATCTAAAGTGGGTAGTAAATCAATTTCTACTCCACGAGACACATAATCAGCAGGGTTTTGGTCAGTTGGGACATGTCTCCACTCACTGCCATCAGTCTTATCTAAAATCTCGGCAACTCGGTTGCGAACGAAAGGCTGTAATTTATTCGGTAACATTTTGAGCCACCCTAAAACGATAGTGGAGTCAGTGCAAAAGAACGTACGCCGCGCGCTGAGTCGTAATGCAGCAACGACCTTTTCATAAAGGCGAACACCTACCAGAGCACCGCACAGTTCGAGCCTGGGGATGGTCGTTGGCTTGAGCGGCGCCACTCGACTTTTAGCTGATAATAAACGCACTAAAATCTGACCCTGACTGTCTACACTTCGAACATAAAGGCAAGCACCGTATGCGCGTTCAGACACGTCGGTAAAAATATGAAACTCTAAAAACTCATAAGAATCAATTAAAACTTGACGTAGAATATAAATCTCATTTAATTTAGGAAAATTAGTAACAATAGCATTCCAAAGCGTATTAATCTCCGGTGGCAGCTGTTCATCCCAAGACAGTTTGTGTAACCATAATTTTTGAAGCAACATTTTCATAACAATCACACATGGAGCTAATAATCCAAGCGGGTCGAAAACTTGGGAAATGATCGAAAGCATGTCACGTTTTGTAGTATTAAAGTTAATTGACTGACTAATTGGAAAACAAAGGGAGTCTGACTGGGGCTGCCAACCGAGGCCTAAGATTTTAGTTGACTCAGATCCCCCAATATTCAAATCAAGTGAAGACTGGGGAAAGTCGGAACCAGTCACTAATTGCATGTCATTAGACTTCCACTTTCTTAAATTCATCTGCGCTGAAGCGAGAGTTGAAGTGATTTTATGACGTAACGCTTTGACCTGTTCGAGGTCATCTCCTCCCGTCAAAAGGTTATCGACATAAAAATCGTGTAGAATGACCTCGGAGACCTTATTATCACTGCACTCTAAATCTAAACCTAACTGTCGAAGACACCGAGTTGCTAGGTATGGAGCGCTGGCCGTGCCGTAAGTGACGGTGTTAAGTTGGTAAGCTTGTAATGGAGATGAAGGATTATCACGCCAAATAATTTGCTGAAGATATCTATCATTAGGATGAACAACTATCTGCCGGTACATTTTCTCAACATCAGCAGCTACTACAGGATCGATAAAAGATCATCCTGTACCACGGGTCCAACCATTTGAATATTATTAATTGAAGTACCAGTTCTGGTTAAACTACTTGCATTAAACACCACTCTTAATTTTGTGGTGGTGCTGCCTTCGCGCAAAATCCCATGATGCGGAATGTAACACGCTTGATCATCAATGAATTTACATTAAGACATATGACCTAAAGTTTCATATTCCAACATGAACTCTCAATACATTTTACAAAATTGAGTTTTAGATTTGAATCTGCGTTCTAAAGAAGAAAAACAGTGTTTGGCTCTTGTCAAAGATTCACCTAATTGACTAGAACATTTTAAAGGTATTCTAACACAAAATTGACCATTTTCCAAACGAATAGTATTTTTGACAAAATGTTCTTCTTATAGCTTTTCTTCTGTGTACTTCGTCACCATATTCCCTAATATGGTGACGAAGTACACACTTCTTCAAGTTTCCAAAACTTTGTAAGTTGTTGATCAACGCTACGATTTAATTTGTCATCGCAATCTGTATTTACCTTTATAAAATTACATTTAAACTTTAGATGAAGCATTACCCTTAATTGGACCAGAGACCAACCAACCTAATTTAGTCTCACAAAGAATTGGTTGTCCATCACCGAATTTTATTTGCGTGATTCTAATAAATCCCAAAAGATGTCAGCACCAAGCAACATATCGACAGGAGCCGGTGAGTGAAAGTTGGGATCAGCGAGACAAACATTAGTAGGAATTTTAATTTTTAACAAGTCAACAGGTGTACTCGGTTTTATCTGTAATTGAAGGGAGAATGAAACAATTGACATCAACACTAAAAGTATTATTTAAATTATTTAAAGATTTTACTGATACAGAACACATTTTATTGATGAACGATGACGAGTTGTTGATACCTAAAATAGAATTATTCACAGACTTAGCAGTCACACCTAATTGGTGGAATAGTCTTTCTGTCATGAGACATGATGTGCTGCTACTGTCAAGCACAGCACGAGCAATATATTGCTGACCATTTATCCCCATGACCTTGACTAACGCAGTGGACAATAACACGTCACCCTGTTCAACGCTCGCCGAGAGTGACAAGCCGGTACCAACAGCTGATTGAGTGGAGACATACGCACTGCTATTTGCGTCGTCACTGCTAGATGAAGCACCAGTGGATTCTGACCTTGAGGGCTTAGAAGCAATGTCAACATGAACTAAAGTGTTATGCTTGCGACGGCATATTTTGCAACCAAACTTCTTACAGCTGTTTGCATAATGTCCGGGGTTAAAACAATTATAACAGATCCTATATTTAGGTAATAATTTCAGACGAGATTCATTATTTAATGACAAAAACTGAGCACAAATGCTTAATTTATGATCACCGTCACACACGACACAATTTTTAAGTTTATTATAAGTACCATCGTCTTGTTTACGGTTATCACAAGAATTCGGTTTACTAGGATCCTGTGCCATCATTGTTCTAACATGTTTAGCATGTTTACCTTGGTTGCCAAATACTGGTCAGATAAAATTTAGTTAGAGTACATCGACACGAAAAGAAGAAGAAGAAGCATGTTTACCAGTATTTGAGTGTTTATTAGACGCCGATGACGCTAATTCTAACGTTTCTAAGATCTCAGCACGGTTTTTAATGAAAGTAATGAACAATGTAAATGTAATTTTTGAATCTTTAGCAAGGCAACCTTTATACTCTTCCCATTCACGATAAGTTTTACTGTCGAACTTGTGTGTGATAATATAAATGAGTAAAGTATCCCAGTGTGAAACAGGTTCTCCTAGAGATTCAAGGGCACGTAATTTTTTGTTAATAATATCAAGTAAAGCTTTTTAAGTTCACTGAAGACTCCTTTTGAAGAGTGTCAATTTGAAATAAGGCTGAAATATGATGTTGGATAAGCAGGTGCTTGTTATCAAACCGCTCGCATAGCAGTTCCCAAGCTACTGAATAATTGGCAGCAGAAAATTGAATTGAGTTGATCACCACAGCAGCAGAACCTTCTAGTGACGATCTCAGATAGTGGAATTTATTTATTTCGTTCATATTGTCGTTCGAATGAATAAGACTTACAAATGTGTCGTGAAACTCCAACCAATTTGTATAGGAAACACTGAATTTCGGTAACTGAATAGTTGGTAATTTAACAAACGTATGATTATTAGAACGCGAACTTCCGTCACCACTTTCGTTGGAATCTCTTTTCCTAATATTATGATCAAGTATTTTCTGAGCTTGAGCTAGGGTTTTGTAATAAAGAGATTCAAAGTCACTACGTTCCAATATCTGACTATCCAAATTATCAGTAATACACTCCAGTAATAACTGCACCTCGTCATATTGGGCGTACAATGCCTCGAGTTTTATAAAACGAAACTGCAATTCGCTTACCTCAGTAGGGCTCAAAGAAGACGGATCCAACGTATTTAAATAGTTCACAAATACTGTAACCTTTCCCTTAAAACTTGCCCGTTTTCTAATAAGTTCCTTATCCTTTGGCATTGCGTTAACTGGTGTTATCAACCTGGAATGTATACAAGTAACGTTTAAAATACAATGAGAAATGATGTTAGCCTGTAAAATACGTATAAATCCTAGCAATAATATCCTATAACGTCAAATTACTAAAGTAATTTTAATGAACTATACGTATATATGATTATTTATTACCAATCACAATGAAAATTACACTAATCCTATGTCTACATGTGCTAACTTAATGTGATTACGTAACTGTTCCAGTAGATCATTTTAAGTACATTGCAAAGCAAAATAATGCAGTTACTTCGAATAACTACTCTTTAACAATGTATCAGTAATGAAAATGTGCATAAAAATACTGACCAGTTGATAATTATAACAATTTATAATCACTCACAGACAAAGAAAAATGACAATAAGTATTTTGGTACTAACCTGATGAATACGGCTAACTTACACTAATAATACCTGGTAAAAGAGTGTTGGGTGGACTAACATAATAAGAAATACGCCTCTTTGTAGCTATTAAGTATCCATACCACGGATAATTCCAATATCCTCTGAATTACGCAGCAAAATTGATCGGCCACACCTGTGCGTTAATTTGATTTTCGAATCCACCAATTCTTTTGCAATCCTTGAATTGATAAACTGAACGGAGTAAATATTCTTCAAAACTCCACATCCAGGCTCGATAGGACCATGTTGCGGATTGATCCAGGTATTATTTTAGGGAGAAGATTGAAAAAAGACTTGCTCCAGGGAATGTAAAAGTGTATATATTAATAAAAACAATATATGGGTAAACCCATGTAGAAAAACACAAAAATAAAAAATCGCTGCAAAATCACAGTTTGACCGTCTGTGGCAATGTGCCTTCGAGTAGGCGTTCTAGCGGGAACACACGTCAAATTCCCAAACAGTGACCTAGCTACACGACCAAAACCAGCTGTGCCGGCCTGGCAGTGCAGGATCGAGTGTCGTATTGCTGGAGTCAGAGCACTCATCGACCAACTGATTTGCTACATAGAGGGCAACTCTCGCCCAAAAGTAAAGCGTTTTGTGAGACTGGCATTTTCGGGGACTGAGATCAGCCTCCACGATTACCTATATGTCCTGAGTCACAGAGCGCATCGACTTGGCGCAGCATCTGGTCGGTGCCTGTCAGTCACACCGAAGGTGACTGGACTCGGGAGGTTGAGCGTGCGTGCGATGCGATAACACAAATGGGGCCAATTAACTCACAATTAGCTCGTGCAGTCCGTCCGTTGTCTGACTGAAAATCTCCAGAGGCGGATGAGTGTTAGGTATCAATGCTTCTGACATGAAGTAATCGTTGAAGGGTTGCTTCTTTGGCCACCTGAAGAAAGTATTGAAAAGCCTTCTGTCAGGTGGAAATTGGAATAAAAGAGCGCCTTCAACGTTTGGATTATGTTTATATTGATGTATTCTTTCGGCGTACTTAAATGGACTCAAACGGAACTTGACGCCCTGGATAAGCTGGTCCATACACTGCTGACTGCATATCAAATGCATCACTCGCGGTCATTAGTGATGAGATTGGATTTTCCGCGAAAGTGTGAAGGCCGACCCTTTTTAAATGCAAAGACTCTTCACAATCGCGAGATGTGCAGTCTCAGGGAATATTTCCTAGCTGCCGACGTGGGTACGGATTTAGATGGGGTAGTGGACAAGAGACTCACCCGGCTCTCTTTGGCTAACGAGAACTGGTGCAAACCAGTAGTGCTTAACATTAACGATCGCAGGGAGGTACGGCAGAGTAAGGGACTTCACGGACGCTTTTTTTCGGGCCCTTCATGAACCCGATGTAAACCAACTAACGTCCATAGCTTGGCTGGTTAGTGACCTCTTTGTAGAAACCGAAAGTTTTGTCTGTCCAATTATGGACGAACTTATCATGACGAATAACTACCGGAGATTTATTGTGAAGAACGGCACCACGACGACACGGCTGATGTCTGTCGAGCATGTCTCCGACCGGGCGAATCAATCCGCCACATTATTTATTTAAAACTTTATGCACTAGATAATAACACTGTACAAAGATGACTGACTGACTGACTGGCCTGTTGGTCTAGTGGTTAGTGACCCTGACTGCTATGCCGGAGGTCGTGGGTTCGATTCCCACCCAGGACAAATGTTTGTGTGATGAGCATGATCATTTGTTCTGTGTCTGGGTGTAATTTATCTATATATGTATGTATTTAAGAATATATAAGTATGTTTATCAGTTGTCTAGTACCCATAACACAAGCTCTGCTTAGCTTGGGACTAGACGGCGTTGTGTGATACTTGTGGAATATTATTATTATTATTATTATTATTATTATTAAAGATGGACTTAAAGGCCTTAGGCATTTTCTACCAGTCGACATTATCTCTGGTTGTTCTCGTGTAGCTAACGGAGAATACTTGCATAGGCACAACCTTGTAGTCAGGATTATTCACCAGCAACTTGCTCTTAAATGAAATCTTGTGGAATCAGAAATACCGTACTATAGGTAGTTATGTGCGCGACCCAGTTCTCGGGATGTCGTTGGGCTGCTTTTTTATATTTTTGAATGTATTTTTTTTTAATATGCCTTTTTAAAAGAAATATTTAAAAATGTAAATAATTGATGAAAATAAATGGAATAATAATAATATTCCACAAATTTCACTCAATGTGATCTAGTTCCAAACTTAGCAGAGCTGGTGGTATGAGTGCCAGATAACTGATAAACATACTTATATATTAATATTTTATGATTTATTTATTTTTTTACTTATTTTAATCTTCGTGCATCCAAAAACATGCTCCTTCATATTCCTTCTCACCGTACTGGCTAAATGTCCAAGTCATACGATGGATCCACCCTAAAACTCTGGAAATGTGCTTCCCCTTTGTGTAAAAAAGCTAAAAGTAAATTTTCAGAAAAGTGTAACATCGAATAACACGTTCCCGTAAGTTTACTAATCTGAAACACTTAACAACGAATGCACGTTACCACGAAAAATTTAACGCCGTAGCCATGCAATCTCGAATTACATGATTCAGAAAACTGTAATATCGAATAACACGTCCCCGTATGCTTACTAATAGGAAACTCTTCACAACGAATGCACGCTGCTACGAAAAACCTAACGCCACAGTCATGGAATCTCGAATAACCAAGTCTCTAATTCACCAATTCGAGTCAGTAACAACAAATGCGCGTCTACGAATAACTTATCGCCGAAGCTACGGGACCTCTCTTAACCAAACCTCTAACGAAAAGACATCTCCAAAGTTTTTATCTATCTATTAAAATCCATGTATTTTTCCTTGGAAGCGTGTGATAGTCAAATCATATTCATTTCGACTGGCCTGTTGGTCTAGTGGTTAGTGGCCCTGACTCCTATACTGAAGTTCGTGGGTCTTTTTAGGTAAGCTTTGCTTTAGGACACTGTAGCGGCGTTTGACCTTGCAGTCATTACATTTTTCGCTTACGGTTATCGGAAAGAATCCACTTTTCATCACAATCATGTCAAAATTCGATCTAATATTTCTTCATTTCTGTATCAATTCAACAAGGGAACACAAGTTTCAACACCCGTTTCTTTCTGCAGATCAGTCAAATCATGAAGCATTCATTTCTCATATTTTTTTATTTTATTGATTTGACGCAAATGATTCAATTTTAATGGTAAGGTAACGTTAAACCATACCGCTAATTCCTGGGTAGTTTGGCTCGGATCGGCTCCCACCCTCTCTTTCAATTCATTGTTATTCACCTGTCTTCCACGTGGTTCGTTCTTCAAATCAAAGTTTGGGCACGCTACAATTATGGCGGTAAGTCTCCTTTTTGAGGAGTGGCTGGAGCGGCAACACGGCGTCTTCACCTTCCCCATGACGCAGGTCCTCACCGGACATGGCAAGTTCAGGAGGTTCCTGCATCGAATTCAGGCGGAAGCAACGCCCGGGTGTCATCATTGTGTGGACTACCCAAAGGACACGGTGGAGCATACGGTGGAATTGTGCCCCGCTTGGGCAGAGCACCGCCACGTCTTCATGGCAAGGCAAATGACGGCAGCGACCTTTCGCGTCGGGCCCTGGTTCAGGCTATGGTCCGGAGCGAGGAGAAATGGCAGGCGGTCGCATCCGTCTGCGAAGCAGTAATGCTAGCGAAGGAGGAGGCTGCACGCGTGAGGCACCGAAGGTCCTCACGCCCTAGCCATCAAAATTCCAACCCCGACTACCAGCCACGGTAGACGCAGGCTTGCGGACGTCGAGCACTGGGTAGCTCGCCGTCCGGCTGTTCGATAATGAACCGGACTGAGCCCAGTCGTCAACAGCGCATAGTGATCCTGGCGCTCCTCAAAGAGATGTCAGCAAACCGTAGGGGCCCAGCAGGGCCGATGCCCGCTAGCTAGGATCGCGGAGAATTTCTGAAGGTGAAACCCGTAGTCCTAGAACGCAAAGAGTACCTAATTAAAGGATACAGGTGTGGTTTTATTCAGTAAAAGTCTGACACGCCCTCCCGTTCCACCCAAAGCGCGAGAAGTCATTTGGATGATTTCCCACCTTAAAAAAAAAAACCTTTTTCATATTTTTTTACTTTATTGATTTGACGAAAATGAGTCTATATTATTAATTAGGGGTAGTTTGCCTTAGATCGGCTTCCACCATCTTTTTCAATTTATTGTTATTCACCTGTGTGGACGGTCTTCCACGTGGTTTGTTCTTCAAATCAAAGTTTCCATCACGAAAGTGTTTAAACCAAAATCGCATGGTGCGTTTATTAGCAGTCCCCTCTCCAAACGCAACATTGATATTGCGAGCTGTTTCTGCCGCGTTAGGACCGCGTCGGAACTCGTATTCAAAAGTCACTCGAATTGTCGAATTATCCATCTTTCTTGTCTAAGCTGAATAAAAAAAAAAACAATGAAACTCGATAATCGAATGTTGCACATTTTTTAAAAGAATAAATTCATAAGTACCATGTGAAAAAAAATTCACTTAAAAATCTCAAACCATGAAGGTTCTATGTCAATTCGAAGTACGTATCGGCAATTACATACTTTAATAACTAAAACCTTTAAAATATCCGCCTCTTTGCTTTAAAAAAAAGTAATCACAGTTGACAACACTGACCTCAACTATTTATATAAAATTGGATTGATTGTCAACCTCAAAAACGTACCAAAGAGTAAAATACAAAAGGGTACGTTATCTCTTTCTACTAGTGTGTTTATAGACTAGTTCGTACTACGAGACATTCTATAATAATAATAATAATAAATAAATAATAAATTATTTATTGACATAAAGTTTTACACTCATAAATGAAATTCCCTGACTCTTGTATTACAGGAGCCAGTGTTTTCCCCATATCGCCCACTTGCGACGACAGTGTGACATCTCGTATTATACGATTTTTCGTTTTATTGATATTCTAAATCGCGATCTCGCGTTTTATTATCTCCAAAAACGGGATATTTTTTTCTATAAAAACAACGAAAACAATGAGAGAAAAAGACAACATATCACAGTGTAGCGCTGTCTCGTTTGTTGATCTAGTTGGGTTCGACACAGTGACAAGTCAGTTGTCATCTGAGCTTCGAGGTGTGAAGTGCTCTCAGTTTTCATGAAAAACGTGATATCTCGAGGATACCACGATTCGGGTGATAAAGGTGAGTCTCTTGTAATAATTTTCTTTTATTCGATAATGTGTCATGTCATACTTATCACAGTGTTCTTGTAAAACATCATGCGAAGTGAACGACTTTATGTTTTGATGTCACGTTTTTCTTGTAAGAAATTTACAGTATCACCGTGTCATTTTGATTTGTAACGTTGTAGATGATACATGTTTCTCTTATACTGGAAATATGTTGTGAGTCATTTGTTGATGTTCTGTTGTTATAGAATATATATTGATAAAATTTAATGGTATGTCCACTTGTCACATTGTATATACTAAACAAAAATATAAAATTTCAGTTATCTTTACAGATGGGGACAAGATCTAAACTAATGTTACAATTAGCACAAACAAAATTGGACGAGCATTTGCCCAGTAGCAACCTAGTTGCTCGTAATAACCCGGGCTCAAAAACTGTTAATAATGATGAAACAGTTGATGACCAACAAACGACACAATCTCATCTCCATCGCTGTGTTAGCTGTGTATCAACAAGTTCACCTTCTTCAAGTACCTCAGTTGCTCGTAATAACCCAGATTCAAAAATTATTAACGACGATGAAACAGTAGATAATCAACAAACGACACAAACTCATCGCCATCGCAGTATATCGATGAGTTCATCTTCAAGTACCTCGAGTAGCAGCTCTTCAAGTTCTTCATCTTTCTGCGAGGACAGCGATGATTCCGTAAAAGACCCCGACTATAAAGAGATTCAAGAAAAACGCCGTCCTGTATTTTCACTCAATGATGTGAGCGATTATGTTCCAACAGCTGTGACTAGTCAGCAAACGACAAACCAAGAAGGAAGGTCAGACATCGACTCAGTGATTTTTACTTCTAATGAAAATCAATCGCCTCCATTTGAACCTAGCGTCGTCGTTGCAATAGAATCTGAAAATCCTCCTACTACTGTTGAAACTCCTACTAAAAAAGGGAAAAAAAGGCCTAGACAAGAAAAAAAGTGGAAGAAAAATATTGCACAGAAATTGAGAAATCACGGAAAACGTTATAAATCAGCAAAAACTCAAAAGGATATTCCAGAACGAACACTTAAACCCCCCTGTAAAGAAACCTGTAAATTTAAATGCTACACAAATATAACGGAACAACAACGACAACAACTTTTTAAAGAGTACTGGGATTTGGGCGAAATTGAAAGACAGTGGTCATTTATAATTCAGTCCTTAGAAGAGGTGAAACCAGCCCAGCGATATGTCAGAATTGATTCTGACGGAACAATAGCACCAAAGCGCCAAAACAACAATGCTTACTTTTTTACAGTGTCTGGGGTTAAGATCAGAGTTTGTAAAACATTTTTTAAAAACACTTTGGACATCAATAATAGACCTATAGAAACCGCACAAAAAAAAAAGAATAAAAACACAAACATTTCTTTGATCAAAGATAATCGTGGATGTCACAAAAATCATGCCCATGTTGACGAGACTATAAAAACAGGAGTTAAAGCTTTTATCGAAGCTATTCCAAAAATAGAGCCGCATTATATCCGAGCCAATTCCAAGAGGCATTATATTGATGGGAGCAAAGCTATTTCCGATATACACCGAGACTACGTTGAGCATTGCAAGGCCCAAAACATTCCCTACGCAAATTATATCATGTTCTATCGCATTTTTACTCAGGACTTTAATATATCTTTTTTTATTCCCAAAAAAGATGCGTGCGAACTTTGCGAAGCTTATAAACTAAGTACAAATGAAGAAAAGGAAAATAAAAAGGAGCAATTTCTATCTCACCAAGAAGAAAAACGGATGTCGCGAATTGAGAAGGAGAAAGATAAAAAAGACAAGGACATTTTTGTGGCCGTTTTCGATCTGCAAGCTGTGTTTCAGTGCCCGAAAGGAGATACTTCCGTTTTCTATTATAAATCAAAACTGAATGTATTGAACCTGACAATTTATGATCTCAAAACAAACTCTGTTGAAAGTTACGTCTGGGATGAATCACAAGCTCATAGAGGTGTGAATGAGATTGCTACCTGCGTTTTTCAATACTTAAAGAAGATTTCTGAAGGGCAAAATTCAATGGACATTGTTTTCTACTCGGACAACTGTGCTGGCCAGCAGAAGAATAAATTCATGATGGCTATGTATCTCTATGCTGTGCAGAACCTCCCAAACATAAACTCCATAACACACAAATTTCTCATTAAAGGGCACACACAAAATGAGGGAGATTCGGCCCACTCCCAAATTGAACGCCAAGTAAAAAGGCAGTTAAGAAGTGGACCTATTTTTGTGCCTGATGGATTTATTGGGGCGATCAAAGCTGCAAGAAAAAAGTCGGAGCCAATACATGTAAATGAATTATGTTACAGTGACATTTATGATTGGAAGGCTGTTCTCAATCAAATGAATTTTGCAATTCACAAGGATGACGATCAAAAGGTCATTAAAACTTCCGAAATAAAAGGGATTCGAGTGCTAAAAGATGATCCCCATGCGATCTACTATCGTACGTCTTACGCGGATGAAATGAAGAGAGCCTTGGTAATAAAAAAGAAACCTGTTAATGAAATCCAACTAAAGAACGCTTTCAATAGAAAACCGGGGTTGGCCCAAAAGAAAAAAGAGGATCTTCTTTCATTATTAAATGGTAACCACATTCCTGGCTATTACAGGCCATTTTTCGAAAGTTTGTAGTTCTTTTGAATTTTATATGTTTAAAAATGTAACAGAAGACTGATTTTATATGACTGATGAATGTCACTAATGTTCCTTTATTTGTTACTGTATATTAATAATGTAAGTAGGTACTTAACTGTTATTTAGTTATATCTACAAAGTCATTAGTTCCTAAATCTCTACTTAGATAGATCTTACGTTATATTTTGTTCTTATAATAGTTTACGAAATTGTTTTTGCAGTCTAGTATTTTACGTCACGTTTTCACGTGTGTACGAATTATTTTTTAGAATAAGTAAAAGAAATGTGAGCATAGTACAACATACCTTCTACACAGATCTAAGACAATCAATACTAGGCAATCACACTCACACAATATAAGTGCGTAATTAAATACCTAATAATGCCTTTACTTTTCTATAGAATGGGTTATTTTTCCAGTCACTCTGTTTTGTTTGTTTTTTAAAGTGTGAAAAAAACAGTGTCTTAATAATTATAACTTTTTTATAAGTCAAAGTGTAATTTAACGCAACAAACAAAATGTATGATTAAAATAGTTACCACTATGTTGAACGATTGTGTTATTCCTACAATAAAAAAAAATTTTCAAGAATAATGTTTTATTTTTATATAATTTAGTTAAATGACATTTTTTAAATCATCTTCAACGTGACAACTAAACTTACCACCTGGTAAATTTTCTTTTTTTCTGGAACAACGTGATAAGTTTTCCTTTTTTTTTTCAAACTCTATAAATCAAGTTAATTTGGTCCAAATCTGTTTTTTCTTTTTGATGTTTTATTTCATTATTAGTTATACTGTAATCACTTCATACATAATAAAGCTATCTTGACAACAATTTAAAAGTTATGCTCATTTAAGAGTTTAAAAGTCGTTTTCTGTAAAATTACGGTTTTTGAGATGTCACACTGTCGTCGCAAGTGGACGATATTGCTTTTATAGTTTTGTCAACAAATTCTGTTCTAAAGAAGTTCAAGATGTTATTAATACTTTATATTGTAGACTAGTAACGTACAAGTCTACAATATAATGTATTAACAACATAAAAACTAATATGTATATTATATAGGTATATATTGTGAGTACATGGCAGTAAGGGTACTGGAATAGTAACTATGTGCTGTGAGTGATAAAATAAAGTTTTTATTTTAGTTTTACATTTTCACTCAAACACAAATTACCTTTGTTATAGAAAAATCACCGAATCGACTGACACACTCTTTCTGCTTTTCTGTTTAACATAAATTCAAACATTTGTCAGTCTCTCAGACTGCTAGTACTCATGATACGATTACAACCTCTATTGATATATATATATATACAACGACAATGAAGTAATAATAATAATAATATATTCCACAACTATGACACAACGCCGTCTAGTCTCATGCTAAGCAGAGCTTGTGTTATGAGTACTAACCAACTGATAAACATATTATTATTTTTTCGTTAAAACCATAATTTACCGCTATGAATTTAAAAGTGTTTTTCCGCATGTTTTAGTAAAATCTCTTATGTAATTTTTGTTACAACTGCATTAAATTAAAATGTGGTAATACATTCTAACTAAACCAACGTGTTTATTTCTGGATTACCTCTTAAACATAGGATACTAATAACTTCTAGTTTAGTAATAAAACACAAGTGTTTAGCTTGAAACACTATAACAAAATACATTAAAGCAGTTTAATAACTAAACCAGAAGTTATTATTACTATAAATTAATTTAATACAAAATTTGACATCTCAATAAATTAAACTATTTTTTCAGGTTTTGGGTTAGGTATTGGTGCTTTGCCGTCGACATATAAAAATCTACAGCATAAATTAATATAAAATGCTGCTGTGACAAAAATAATAACAATTTATGATTACCCCAGTTAAAATAGAGGTAAGATAAGAGTAGTGCGATAAGAGACAGTTTTCGAGGAAGAGTATTGAAAAAAAAACCAAGAGCATAAACATATTGATAAACAATTTGCTTGAGCAAGACAAAACATCTAGTATATAAGCAAATGTCAAAAAGTGTGGACGTATGTTGCGCGAGCTCCTACAAACAAAAAAAAAAAAACAAACTTACTGTCCTTTTTTATGATATTTGTATAGATTTAATAGATAAATAAATAGTTTGGCTATAACATATCAGTCAGTTTTACGAACTTCGCGCGGACGAAGTCGCTAATAACACAAAGTTAGTAAAGACTAAAAACCGTTGTAATCTAGATCAGAGTAATAACGCAACAGATACCAAAAAATAATTTTATTTTAATAGCACACGGGTACAATTTCTTTTGTAGATTTTTTAAAAGATTTATTTCATTTAAATTTAAGCATAAGCATAATCAGCCTTTTCATGTTCCTACTGCTAGGACTCAGGCCTCCTCTCTCTAGGAGAGGGAATGGGCCGTAATTTACCACGCGGGCCCAGTGCGGATTGGTGAATGTCACATGTCTTCGAATTTTTGTTTCTAGGACATGCCGGTTTTCTTATGATGTTTTCCTTCACCGTTTTGAAAGCAGTGGCGATGAAATAAATTTCACAAAGTAATGCGCCTGGCTCGGTTTGAACCCGCGACCTACAACTCGTAAGTCGGAGCCGTTACCACTCGGCCACCACTGCTCTCCAGATAGTTGCTTGTCCTGATAGTTTCAATTAAACACAATAAAATAAGTTCAAACCGTTCATCAAGCTGTTCTCGAGTGAGTTATCGTCATACATTTGGCAATTGTTTTTTATTTGAACACTAGCGACTCGCTACGGCACTGAACAGATGCAATTTGTGTCTATGCATCACAAATAACATAAAAAAAATCCAAGACGCATCACACTATTAACAAATACTCTCTACACAATAATCGTTACACTGAACACCTTTTTTTCTTTTTCTCATGTTCATCTTTCTTTAATTTTAGTTTATATTTTGACTTAGTTTTTATTAATTATCAGTTAACTTTATTTTTATTTTTTATATACTTGTGACTAAATACACGTGCTAGATACAACTCAACCAACAACCTATGACAGGGGATCGCAACTGTCTTTTTTAAACACAGGTTACCTCGTAACTTATCTAGAAAAGCAGTACTGCACCCACTTACTAGTCTCAGTAAATATGTGTCTGTGTAACCCAAGAATGTATTTATTTATAAAATATTTATTTATTAATATACATAAATTCTAGTTAAATTCTGTATATACACAAATCATTCTTGCTAGTCGCTATTGGTACATAAAAAACCATTGCATGTTTTAGTTACAAAAACACAGATGCGTAAAGCGACTTTGGCACATCATTTCAGCCGAAAGACGTCCACTGCTGGACATAGGCCTCCCCAAGTGTCGCCACAATGAACGGTCCTGTGCGTCTCGCATCCATCGGACCCCCGCAACCGTTACCGAGTCATCGGTTACTTTGTCTTATACTATGTAGAAATATTAAAACAGGGTTCCAAAGTATAACCTACTTTCACTCGGGCCGCTACATAGTTAATAATGTAATAACGATAATAATATACTACTTATACTGCTAAGCGCAGTCAAATAAGTTCTCCGCATCGCTGTCGACTGGTAAAGTATTCAAAAGACTGGCGGCATTGCCACACTAATAGTAATAATATAGTATACTACTTATGTAAGTATATCTTACCAATTTTACTTCAGAAAACACTAGTGAGATATATACTTTTCTAAATATCTAATAGATCTTCGTTATGTAAAGTCAGCGATAAAAATAAATACCATAAAGTTTAACTCTCAAGTGTGTTATTTCACCTTCAAAAGATGGAGCACACAATGTGTATCTAGGAGTACAAAGAGTCCAAATAGTTGGTAGATACTTGTCGTAGCTGGTAGAATGGTAGCAGTTGGTAAGCGGACCGTTTCTGGTGAACTACCATTGAGCCGTCCCGGGATAACGCGCGCAGGCGAGAGTAGGCCACGCCCCGGGGCGTGGCCAAGCCTTCCGGCTGCCACCCCGCACCCTCCCTGCGTCTCCGACGACCGGACGAGGCACCTCGCTTTTATCCCGGTTTCCTGTCGGTGGACGCTCGCTTTGCTCCGGTCTATCGATTTGTTTATTTTTTTAACAAGACAAATAGGTCAGACGCGACCCTTCCGAGTGCGGTGTCTTGTTCGTGTTGCGTCCGGCGCGTCGCCGGTCCGTCTTGCCGCCGGGGTGTTAGCGATGGACTGCGTCCGGTGGAGCTGCGGCGTCTGCTCGCTGTCTGCCGCAAACATGGATACTGTTCAATAAAGGTGAGTGGGTAAGCCTCCTGCAGGATACCGATACATTCCACTAATCGGAATCATCCACCTTGTGAAGCCATTTGGAAGTTTCGACTAGTGATTCTGTTGGGGAAATTCTCCGATTGGAAAATTGGGATATCAAATAAGAAAAGTGTTTTTATGACGACATAAACATCCGCCGTCGCGGTCGTATTGATTATCTATACTTAATCATTATTATTATAAATGGGAATGTAACTGTCTGTCTGTGATGCTGTCACGGTTAAACTACAAAACCGACTCTGAAGAAATTTGATACTGAGTAAGCTTGGAACTTGACGAGGGACATAGGCTATTTTTAACCGACTTCAAAAACGAGGATTCGGGAGGTTCTATGTTCGGCTGAATATTTTTTTTATGTATTTTCTCAGATTTCTCGGTCAATTGTGGACCGATATTGTATTTTTTTTTTAATGTATGTTAATGCTTTCATGTTGGTCCCATAGAAATATTGATGATGACTGATCATGAACTTCGAAGATACCGTCGTAACAAAAGGATTTTCCAAAATTCATCATTTAAGTGTATGAAAGGATCCATAGTTTATAGGGAAAAACCTACTTTCACGTGGGTGAAGCCGCTTGTAGAAGCTAGTTACGAGTAATTTAGAACCTGATAGCATTCACATATTAGTATTCTCAATCCTATTCCAGTCATTTCCCTACTGCTGAATATCGTGATGTGCCCGACTGGACTTCTTGACGATCATCATTTACTTCTACAATAGGTGGTTTGTTTGCCTTGTCTGTCGTAGATTAATTAGTAGACAGGAGCGGTCTTTTCTATGATTTCGTATAGATTTTGATTGATAAAGTCGAAGTATATCTGTATTCGAATAGATTCAAATTAAAGTTACCAGAGGGCTTTGCCAAGTTGATAATCTACAATCATTAACGCTAGTAGAAAACTTCAAATGTATGGAAATGACATCATCTCAACGTTAAGTCACATGGTCAGAACAAAGGAATCGGAGGCGTTACCGACTGTAAAAAGAAATTCAAAACGAAACGGTCGTAACTTGGCTAGGCCTCCGTAACAAGTTTTAACGTCATTGACATGGTTTTATAATGTAACTGATTATTTTAACATCATCAACATCTGCTACTTGACTTTGACTACTACTGAGAATAGGCCTCTCTTTTATTTTGCATATTCTCATGTTTATGTGCAACCCTTATCCAGATTCTATCTGAGATGGCAACAACATCGTCTGCCCATCTCACTGTCGGGTAACCAACATTCTTTCTATTAGTCTCTGGACGCCACTCGGTCACTGCTCTACTCCACTATCATAACCGCGCCTTGCCAAGCATCCTGCCCATCTCCAATTGAGTTCCATAGCTCATTTTCCGATATTACGTCATCCATACACGCAAAGGTTCAGTTGAAAAGCGTCAGGCAACTGCTACGTAGTTTTCTGGCATAATGCAGCCGTGAGACCAAAATTATTGTTGTTGTTTTTTTTTCTGTTTAATTCAAGTTTCCATATATTTGTCTGTCAAATAAACATGTTCTCTTTCTTAAACCGGAAACCTTCGTACGTCTTCGGATTTCGACGTTTGGAATTAGTCTAGTAGCCTTTTGCCAACTCTTAACCTGTACAGCCTTCTGCGTGAGTGACCATATCTCAGCACCGTAAGTTATGATGAGCGTGAAACAGTGATTATAGAGGCGGTAGGTGGATTACGGCCCATTCCCTCCCCTAGAGAGGAGGCCTGAGTCCCAACAGTGGGAACATTAAAAGGCTGATTATGCTATGTTATGCTAACAAAAACATAAACAAAACCAGAACAAAACAAAAATAATATTACCGAAACATGCACTTGGTGTATGCAACAAATACGTTAAACATGTTATTAGTATGCTAGTAACTGTGTTTGTGCCAGTAATATGGCCGATTTGGCACACGCCCTGGAGCCAGAATGAATGGCAAATGAATGGCATGCGAGGCAGCCGTCGATGTGTTCAGCTGGCTAAGTGTGTAAATATTTTAAATTTACTCATTAAATGTATTGGATCTTTTGAATGAGACACATAATTTACTTGATTTCTTGTTGATAATCGCCTGAAGCTCACATTCATCTACCGTGAATTATTTATTAAAACTTTATGAACTACTAAGAAACATTGTATAAAATCGGATATACAATAATAACACATATTACATAATATATATGTATTATATATATATGTGTTGTTATTATTTAAATTTTAGAAAGGAGTAGGAGGGTAAAATTTAGCCTACGACTTATAGTCTGATCTACCAAATATATACGAAAAATGGAGGAGTTCGATAACATACACAGTGATACGAGATTTTTACCACCAATGTACATTAAGTTTATTTTTACCACCAATGAGTAGGTACATAAAATTTATTTTTACCACCAATGTACATGAAGTTTATATTTACGACCAATGTACATGAAGTTTATTTTTACGACCAATGTACATAAAGTTTATTTTTACCACCAATGGACCACCAAAAGGACTAAATTAAACAAGGCATTCTCTTCCAGTCAATCTTTGAGTTAAAAAAAGATTATGAATCATTTACTCGTTTGCCTATTTATTCTTCTCAAAACGCCTATATACCTATAATATCCTTTTCAACCGACTTCAAAAAAGGAGGAGGTTCACAATTTGGATCTATAATTTTTAAATGTTTGTTGAAACTGCGTAATTTATGGATCGATTTGCATTTTTTTGTCTTAAAAGGATGTGCTTCTAGATTGGTAATTTTTTTTTCAAAATCCAATTTTGATGATGGAATCTATGATGAATTTAGGAAAATTCTCAAATATTATAGGCAACTAGGTGTATTTAGTGATTTTGGTATTTTCATCGAGAACTTAAGCATTTACAGTCAAAAAGTATCATTTGATGAAGTGGACCTGATGAAGAATACCAGAAATCGGCAACGGAACTTCACACTCACATAAATATCACAATTAAGATAGTTGAATCTGTAAGTTTTTGGAACAAATAAAATTATTATTATTTATAATTATTATTATAGTTAAGCTAATAAATAAATGGTTCTGAATACCCTATGTTGGCCATAACCTATGTTGAAAATGATACCATCAAACTGGCCTGATGATGATGAAGGCGGACGGTAGGAACTGGAACTCCATAATTAATCAATATATCTTGGCCGTGTTTGGCCTTATTAGAATTGTCATTAGAAGCACTTTAGCTATAAGGTACCATCAAGTTGATTTGATGATGGAGCCGGAAGGTTAGGTGGGCACGGTAACTTCATATAAAAACAATGTACTTATCATAGTATCAGTGTTGATAACGAATAAAACCAGAGACACCGTCTACCGAAATCATAGTTATTGTGAACATTTTACACCCGTATTTATAAAGAAATAATTACTTGTTGCTAAGTAATTTCTTAATTAAGTCATTACTTAAGGTAATTCTTAATTACAAAACACAGGTTACTTACTTGAGCATTTGAACACTACGCTAGGTGGTTGTTCCTGTGTGGCAACACTTCATCACTGCGTTTCGTTTCATGAAAAAGCAAACGTTAGATATAGATTAATTTTACAAAATCTTGCATTAACATATTTGATATTACTTTATTTTATATTATTATAAATAAAATATAATTTTATAAATAATGATTATATAAATAATATTTTTATAAATAATTAAATGACAATAATGTACTTTTTACAATTTAAACTTTATACAACGTCACTGTCATTATTAACAATAACGTTATACAAAGCAATTTAAATTGTAAAAAATACATTATTGTCATTTAATTTTGTCGGTACAAAAGAATGTATGCTTGGAGAAACAAAACGATTGACATCTACATTATTTAAAGATTTACTTTTACACATGGATCATGGATAATATGCAGAGTTGTTAAACATATAGTCATATCGTTTATGAACAAAAACTATTATTTTGTTATTACTTAGGTACTTGCGTACCTAACACCCCATCAATTTCATTATTGCATAACCTTATATTAGGTATTGGCAGGTAGGTACCTATGAAATTGCTGTTTTTTAAAAACGGTTTGCTTTGAAGTGTTATATCGTTATATCTTTGGATTTACTTGGAATTATAAGTTCAAATAAACTTTACCAGGTCACTCAGAAAGTTTTGCGAAAAAGGGTTTTTATGTTTAAGGCACTGGCCATGAACAAAGGAGTGGTCGTCCTACGACGGCTGTCACGGAAGAAAGTGTGCTGGCAGTAAAAAGAAAATCAAGTTAACAGGCGAATTACATACGAAGAAAATTAGCATACACTGCAGATTGGTTCGGGAAGCGTTCACAAGATTCTACACGAGCACCTTCGCGTGAGGAGAATATATTGCCGCTGTGTGCCGCATAACCTCACCGAAGCTGTCCCGTGTGGAGTGGTGCCGTGATTTGATTCAAAAATTTGAAGCAGGCTCATCTCAGCAGGTTTACGACATTGTGATAAATCCTCGATTTATCAATACGATCCAAAAACAAAACGTCAGTCGACAGCTTAGCTGTTTCAAAACGAACCAATGCCTACGAAAGTGAAGCTTTCGAGAAGCGCAGGGAAAATTGTGATCGCTAGTTTTTAAATTAATAATGTATTCTGTAAAACCGTAAGAACTGTGATGACATAGTGCTGAGATTCAGGCCACCTCTCTAGAGGAGGAAATGTCCCATAATCTACCATGCGGGTCCAGTACACACACAGTAGTACACTTTTCTGGATAGCACATGTCTTCGAATTTATGGTTTTAAGACATATCGGTTGCCTCACGATGTTTTTTTGCACCGCAATGGTAATGAAATAAATTACACATAGTAAAGCGCTTGCCTGGGTTTGAACCCATTACTTACTAAATGTCTACTCGTATATGGTTTTCAAATACTCATTCGCATCGCTGTTACGGTTTAATTGAAATAAATGCTTTGAGTTTCAATTTTGAACTTCAGAAAGTTAAAGTAAAACATGGGCAAAAACATCATTTTTATTAGCTCTTATAATGATACATAGCCTTAAAAATAATCTTTATTGCAGTAAGCATGGTTTTAGCTGCATTTTCCACCCTGCTAACCATAAACTATTTTCATCCACATTAAGTCATAAAATGCATAAACTTACAAACAACAACACTAATAAGTAAGTGTAGAAATAAATCACACAAATAAAAATACACCTGGCAACGAAGAAAATTTTAAAATCCGCTCAGCAAAGATAACGTTGTGCCGTTTTTATTTATTCACGCAAATATATTCCTTGTAACATCAACATGCATTACCATAGCTGCATAAATCTAACAAGCGGTAGACACTCGGAGTCGGGGGCGACTGTACAAGTGTACATTTATATGCTCGCATAATATTCGCATAAATCACATTGGAATTAATTATTGCTTCTGACTGTATGTGTGGAGTGAAGAAGATTAAGCTTGTTTACGATGTTATATTCATCTCTTTTCAAGTGTATTTAATTTAGGGAAATTCTAAATACTTCCACTGGGGGCTTTCATTTGGACTCCGTTCGATTTAAAAACTAAACCATCTCATCAGCTGCCCAGTTTTTACTATTTGGATGTAGCTAAAGAACTACCAGTAGATTTCATGAAGAGAGCTCATGTCTGATCTCAACAAAAACACCACAGACCGTGAGACCAAGTAATTGTTGGCAATTTAAATTCAAAACCCACTATTTAATATCAAAAAAATAAAATAAATGTTAGTCCAAAGAGCATGTGCAACATAGCTGAAAAAAGCTCTGTTATATTTTTGCTATAATTATTTGATGAAAATTTTATTTGAAAAAAAAAGTATGCTAGCCAAATTTTCAAGACTTCTTCTTCTGATGACTTCCCAACTACAGGGCCAAGCCAAATTATTATATCGTTTCGATAAGCAAGTTCTATCGGTTATAATAAAAATATGGTTAAAGAGAACAAAATATAAGGAACTTTATTTAGATCCCACTGACCATGCTTTGCATTTATCATCATCAAGCTTTGCATTTATGACAATCGTAAATTGAACTTAACCAATTTTGGAGCCTGGGCTTGGAAGCGTTTCACTAGTTTTGCATTAATTATTTTTTTATTAATGTTTGAATTGTAAATCCAAACATAAATATTCGAAGAATTAAATGGTCGATGGGACTGAATGGTTCTCAAGTGGTGATCGCGTACCGTAAGACGTAGCGTTGAAAAGGCCTGGTGAGGATCGCAGGAATCCAATGGCTGGGAGGCGAACCAGACCGGTCATTATGTCGACGCTTGTGGGGGGTCTCTGTCCAAAAATGGATGGCTTTTGGCAGTAATGATGATGATTGTTATTTCCAATCTCTGCAGTTATTGGAAGGTGGAATAACAGAGTGGAAAAAAATTACTGACCTCCATAATAAACAGAACATAGAACAAAGCTAGGCCAATCACAAAAGCATTTATAAGTGCCACTGGTATAAACCAAGTGGTCAAACACTACATACTACCATTAATATTAATGGGTATTAAATCGCAGCACTATCATACAATTATGTTAACTCTTCACTACATTGTAATAAAAGAACCAACAACACATACGTAGCCATACATATTCAGGAACGGCCTAGCCCTTTCAAAATCAATACCATACTTGTTTTGCAGTACAAACAGACTCGTTGGGAATGACGTGTTTTAGTTCGTGTGCCTACGAAAATAGATGAGCCTGTATTGAAAGTATTGCGAAGTTTGGGCCGATTATTCGCTCGATTACGCCTGTGATAAGTAGCCGTTAGACCAACAGGGTAAGGGGGAAGTCACCATATCTGCAAAAGTATATTTTATTTATCCACACAGGCTAAATACCCCGCGTATTGAGGCCCGCATGGACCATCCATATTAAATACATTTAGCGTAGTTAACAAAATATTTAAAATATCATGACAATCATTGACACATTCTGTAATTTGTCTAGTGATGCAAAGGAAGTCTCGAATAGACCCGAGTAGGAATTGCTGTTATAATGTTTAGCAGTTATCTAGACGATGACTGACACATGTGTGCCGTCAGAAGTGTTCCAAGGCTTTAGACAAGTCAAGAGGGTAAGACAGACCTTGCCCTAAATTTTTGCGCAGATGGCAAAAGACTGATGTGGGAACTATATACTTTCGTAATGATAATTTTAGGATACATGGAATTATTTACAACTAAAAGATACTCAGTGTAATATTCAAATCAATTGTCTCTTATGAAGGCCGCCACCTGTTTGGCCGACAAGCGGATGACACTTTTACGGGATATAATAAGGTAATGTATAGACTTCCTGCAGCTAAGTGGCGCGCGCGCCGGCCGCTCCTCGCGCCCACATGCGCGCGTCAATTCTATATGTTCATTTGACGGTTCGTGGGGTTAGGTAGTGGAGACTATCTTTTAGATTTAGATGATGTTCTTTTTGCATTTCTAACAGGTAGAAGTTGTTGATGTTTGTGCGATTGTTATTGATGTTTGGGATTGACTGTTTGCCCATTCACGGTTATATCTTTCGAATGTCTCCATCCAAGCTGCATTGCAACGTTATCTTCAGTAGTGCTGGATGAATTATTATTATAGAAACTTTGTTTTTGTTTTAGCTTGGTTTGTAGTAGTGCTAGGGCAAAGCATTCAACAGTGTTCTCTTTAGTTCTCTACTCTTCAACGTTCTTTGGCCAAACAGGACGCGAAAAAAAATCCAAATACAATGTTTTTTAAATGCTTTAAAGCAACTAACTGAAACACATCAGCACCATAATTTCATGACCGTGGTCAAATCGAGTGGTACATTTAAATTGATTGTAGGACATGTTTCCTTGAAGCCGGATGCATTCAATTGGCATCAGCGTTGTGCGCAAGCGGCGAACAGTTCGCGATCAACCGTCCTGTCACTCTCACTGCGGTATCGATAACTTTAGCATCGAGATATTGATATGATGAAAATAATATCGGCGAACGTGAATTTACGAAACTATTGTATCAGTGAATAAATAATATTTGGTGAATTTTAATTAAAAAGTGTTTTTGGTATTTTGACTGATTTCAAATTAAACGAAAATAATTTAACTTTTACATAGCGAATTTTATAAATTTTATTTAAAAATGTATTTTCATGATAACATTCGTTATGTAGGACAGTGAAAAAAATCTTATAAGTTAATAAAAAGAAAGTGCTAGTCTAAGGACTGAGTTTGTTAGACGTGAGTGGTATCACTAATATGTGATACCACAAGACAGCTGCCACGACGGAAAAAGACGGGAAAGACAAAAAGCGACCGAAAAGGAAAAGAATCTCCGATATGAGGTGACCATATGAGCAGATATAAACTATGCATTTAGCAATAAACATATGTGTCTAGACTTCTGTGATCATCCCTTTACCCTGACTCTATACTTAAGATAAAAAACTGAAAGTTAATTTCCCTTCAAGCATAAAATTTGGAACTACTATTTGAAATCCTTTCAACCTTAGTCTGGTCTTCGTCATAATTATTACGAGTATATTCTGAGTTCTTTTAATATTTATAATTTGATATTTGTCAAAGTATTTATTGTAAGTAGTTCGAAATACTACACTGCGCTCCAAATCGCAGATCATTGACGAGGCCCAGTTTAAGTGGGACTGGGCTGGATATGTCTGCCGCAAGTCGATCGAGCGGTGGACCAGTAAAGCACAAAATTTAGCACTGAAATCGCACGATGGGGTCGCCGCAGACCAAGAAGGAGGGTGGAACGACTTAGATGTCTTCCTTAGGAATTGGCAAGAAGTGGCTCAAGGCTGGGAACAATATGGACGGAATGGAGGGAGGCCCCTGCCTAGCAGTGGTAAAGTATAGGCTAGATATAATAATAAACATAGTATTTATTAGTTTGTAATTTTAGCATTTAAAATATGAATATTATTATTGTAAGCAACTTATTTTAATGTTAGAAAACGAAACATAGACATATAATTATTTACTTAGTATTTAAGCTTACGTGTATTTTATTATTTTAAGCACCTAATCTTATTGATACTTCATTCTACTCGTATTTCAACTACACATGCCATAGTGTAGAATTTTTTAACCCAATGGTTGACTGGTAGAGAATGCCTTGCTGCATTAAATCCTACTGTATACATAAAACTTTTTTTTTTTAATATATTTTTTTAGGCATGGCACAATGAGTCTTGATCTTCTATACTAAGAAGTGTCATCATCTCAGTAGTCTTTTCCCTTTCTCGACACACAGTCCATCACAGTTTATTTTGCCTTTCCCCACCTACTCTTGTAGCAATCCACTTTCCTAAATATTTCAAACTGCGTCGGGTCCTAAGTCAAAGCCAAAATCATATAATGAAATCATTAAAAAAATCCATGACTTGAAATTACATTAAGCTTTTTTTTCTTGTCATCGATGGTGTTGTGCGGGTGTTTTGGTCAATACTCACGATGTCGATAGTGCTAACTTCTCTCAGCAATGTTTACAATATTAGCAGTAGCTTTACAAATCTCTTTTATCAGACGGTATCTTGCACAAAGAGGTCACGAGGTGATATTTCAGTATTACTTTGGCAAACGCTGGTTTCATTTACCATCAACAGCGCACCTTACAGTCACTTTATTTCATGAGTGCTTTATCTGTTTGCATACCAAAGGCTGAACTAGTCGCGGGCTCGAACTCGCTGATGGGTGAAGCCAAAAATTGCGATGTCTCATCTGATATTGTGTCCGACAGCGATAATGTCGTTTTTTCGGTTTGTCGGGTTAGACGCTAAAATATATGCACATCGTATGGTTCGCATGCACACAAACACCGTTCTGAACTGAAATGAAATTAGACGGAGCGTAAAATCTGCGAGTAATGCTTTGGAAAATCGGTTTATATGAAAAAATCACTGCATACATCTAATACAAATAAATTGTATGGAACTCTTCAATAATTATAGTTTGTCGGTACCGACTTAGTTTTTAGGATTTTATACGATTTTTGTTACTTTTTTACACTAAAAGTTGCGTTAAAATCATCAAAAAACAGAAACTTTGTTGGCTCATAACTTTGTAACGGAAATTATTTTTGTTATTCTGTTTCCGTACAGACAAAATTAAGTATAAAATAAAACCATGTCATGTTTTACTTTGGATGTACAATATCAAACTGTGGAGTAATATACCCCCCCAAAGTTTGTATGGAAAAAGTGTCGACTAGTGTAACCTTACTACACAAAAACAGTAAGGAGGAAAAATTTGAATAAACTTCAAAATAAGCATTAAACCCAGTTGTATCGTACTTAAAATATATTTATAAGTCGATTAGGGCTTCGATCAAATAGTTAAACTGCCAGGTTGACATTCGTAGCACAAATAAGCCAATAATGGTACATGAACTTCATTAGAAATGGTTCTGCACTTGAGCTCTTCATGTGCAAGGTCCCTTACTGCATGTCCAGCAATGTACAATGAATAAATCCATTGATTAAATAATCACTACAATACATGGGTTTCCCCTCTGACAGTAATAAGTAATTTCTGGTTGTTTATTGTTCATAATTATGGACGTTCACGTGCTATAGAGTTCTTTAAAAACGTATACTTTACTTACGTTAACTTGAAATAATAATGAAAAAAAATAAAAAAAGGGGTCAAAGTTATTTAAATGCTAAGACCCTACACAATCGTGAAGTATACAGTCTCAGAGAATATCTCCTAGCTGCCAACGTGGGTGTGCAACGACATGTAGTGGCAGTGGACAAGGGACTCACCCCGCTGTCCCTGGCTAACAAGAACTGGTGCAAACCTGACGCCTCCTCCTGCGAAGCAGTAATGCTAGCGAAGAAGGTGGCCGCACGTATGAGGGAACGGACTTTCTCACGCCACAGCCACCGCGACTGACCCCGATTTTCAGACAACGTAGGCGCGGGCTTGCGGAAACACTGTATCTTTTGAAAACGTGTACTATTATTTTCTGACCTGATTTAATTTGACTCACTGTAATTATGCAACCTTTATATGTTTCAAACAATTTCTAAGAGGATCTAAACAAAGTGACATTATAATTCAAAATGGTTACATGAGGATTCCGGAAGAGCTTGTTTGAATCTAATCTAATCACATCACTTTGTCTAAAGCCCAAGGTGGCACTTCTTGTAAACAGCTTATCAGTATCTCTTAACTTTGCTTTATCAGAGTAGTGTTTGTGTTCAAAATAAAATCCAAAACCTTCCTAAATCTATCGTTTCTTTGTCCTCAGGGTTGATCTCCGCAATTTAAAGTGTGCATCTGCACTTCGCGCTGGCCTCAAAGCTGCGATGTACGAAAGCAGCTGCTCCTACGCAGGAGCGTTAGAATTAAAAAGAAGCGCATTAAAGGAGGAACCATGGCCTGCAGCAGAATGGCCTCCATACCGTCTCCACCAGTCTACGTTCGAACAACTAAAACAGAGTGTGGAAAAGGCCAAAGCGGCCTTGCAAGACAGGTCCGGTCTCCTTGGTTCAGCCACGGCCTTCGGTGACTTCTATGGAGGGCAGCTGGGGCAAGATGCCACCAGCTCCACGCTAGGGTTCGGAAGGACTACCAGGGCTGATGACACAATGCTCGGGACTATAGACAAAAGTAAAAATATTGGTAAGTTCTGTTTTATAGGTTTAAATTTAAGTGCAATTTAGCATGTTGCTGCCACACTATAGCAGACGAAATGGTTTAGTTTCACATACAATTTTGATTACTGGTGAACACATATCCAACTGAAAGTATCAGAGTGCCTTTCGTTTCGCCGCAATCGACTGCTGTCAGAACGATGTCCAAAAATAAACTGCGCTACTTTAACATGATAATATTCATACATAGCGAAATCTTTTACACCAACTATTTTACATTCATATCAGAATTTAAGGTCTATTGTCACATGCCTTAACCTCGCAACGATAACGTAGCGTAGACACGGCTGAATATCGATTGGTTGCTTCGCCAGCGTAAACTCGCCCTTAAGATAACAAAGCACGATCACATTTCGCGTGTAACCTAAACCCTTTTAGATTACTTTGATGTAGGTAGAAGAGGCTTGGTGGGGAGGCATCTTCAGATAACAATCAAGGGAGAGGGGCGTACGGGATTTCATCCCCATGGTTGCTATAGAGACGCACCCGCCCCTTAACGCCCCACGATGATCGCGCACTCGGCTAAATAGTGGCAAAAATATTTTTTTATTATCTCACCGTTCATTATTGTGGATGTTAGCCGACGCGTTTTTCCTTTTAACGAGGGTAGAATGATAATTCTGTTGCATTTTTTGTGCAGTGTCGTTTGTTACAAGAATTTCTAAAGTTTTTATAACCATTCTACTTTTTTGTAGGTAGATTTGGTTATTTATATGACTATTTTATCTTTTTTTTTAAGGTTTTTTTTTACTTAATACCTAAATGTTTTAATCGAAAGTCATAGAGAGAGGCCTCTGCTCTGCAATTTGGCACCTTAGTTTGGTGGCAATACAAAGCCCCGGTTCCCTCTCCTAGAGAGGAGGTCTGCCTGAGTCCCAACAGTGGGAACGTTGTAAGGCCGACTATGCTATGCTAAATTACAAAGCCCCGGGCGAGTAATCTAGTGATTAGAAAATTTGCATCATTTGAGTAGAGGAAAACTGACTACATTTAGTTATGCTCTAACTGTCCATAGAATATTTTGCAATTTCAAAAGTACTTATTTTTTTTATTTATTTAACAATTTATGTACACACACAAAATAAAAGATTTTTTTTCCTTACCCTAAAATGTCCCATTGCTGGCTTTTGAACGAAGACTAGTTGAAAAAACATAACACTCCTTTTCTTGAGCAGTCGTGTAAATATATGGGTGTTCTCATATTTTTCCAAATAGTTTTACCTTGCGCTACCTCGAACTAGCTTTCGTGTGCATCCAGGTCGAAAATATTGATGTTGATACCTAGTTTTTTAGTACCTATCCTAGGTACTGAAAAATTAGGTATATCCCTGCGGTGAACTCAAGTGTAAATATCTTCAATAATAAAAAGAAACATTTCTAGATCCAAGAGACAAACATATTCCAATTGTTACAAAAATCCTTTGTCCCCTGCAGAGGTTGCCACAAAAGCACAGTAACAAAGGCGCTGCTCTCGAAAAAGACAATAAAGTTTATACCATTAAAAAAGTAGCACAATTCATAAAAAAATTCAAATTCGAAACGGGCAGCCATTGTCTTGACTGCGCTACCGAGAGGAGATCGGGCCTTTCCGCTCTCGTTAACTAGATGGAAACTCTCCGTTTTGGAACTCGTTTTCACATAGGATTTTTTAATATTTGAATTCATTGGAGTTTTTAAACATAGATTAGTTGTCACTGTTTGATGTTTTCGTTTTTTAAGTTTTGAAATATGCACATGTTTAGCGAACGTTTGTAATTTTATTTTCATTATTGATCACGAAACTCATGGCTTTATGGGGCAAAGTGGTGCAGTGACAAATTTCCACATGTATAAAACTACAGTTTTCAATAAACTTATGAAGAAACACTTTCTCTGAAAATGACGAAGCATTTTTGATCATTTTCCACAGAAGATAATTTTGCAAAGTTGCCATACATTTTAGTTTTGATTTAGATGGCAACAGGTTATCGCAAACATTTTCTGCATTCTCAATCAGAATATTTGGCGACGCAGCGTCTAATAAATTCTCGTCAAAACTAAAATTAGTTTTGGAGAGTAATTTTACAAATAACACAAATTTAAAAAGGATCTCATAGGGCATCAAAAAATTCGTCCCCATCGATTTCAACAGGAAAAGTGCCATAAGAAATTAATAAGATTTGATTTGCTTTTCGCGCAGCAGAAACAAATGTATGAAACCGCTATACTATGCGTTCCAAAAAAGAATAGGAAAGCCAATAACTTCGATCTGTCAAATTTTGATTGAAAAGTACGGTTATCGTATTAATAACGGTTTTTTTGCTTTGTATTACTGAGTCATAGTTTAATCTAGTCGAAGTAAAAACGTTATTATGACTTTACAATAACGTTTTTACTTCGTTACGTAGGTTAAAAATAAAATTTTCTTTTCTATTTTCATTGTTAGGAATAATTCGCCTTCTTTTTCCATTTGCCACTACTCAGACACTTCACACAGTGACGCAGAGATTAGCAAAATTGAAGAACTGAATTCTGATTAAACTTTTTTCGTTTTTGATTTATTTATTTATTTAATACTTCATGCACATAAAGGTACAGAGGTGGACTGCGCCTCGGCGGAGGCCTTAGGCATTTTCTACCGGTCAACCTTTGGGTGATGCAGAGAAGAATAGTGGTAGGTGCGACAAAAGAAAGAAAAAGAGAGGTTAATATAAAAAAGATATACAAAATTCGATTCGTAAATAAATGTTATTTAAAACATTGTTTTGCTCGCCCTACACAATTTTTCGATTTGACAGTTATGACGTCACAACATGGCGTAAAAATCGGTCCTATTCTTATTTAGAACGCATTGTACATCATAATATTAAAAACTTAGAAGTTCGAATGTTTTAGAATTTATATCAAAGATAAAGGTTAATTTGTTGATTGCAAATTATTGTACTAATAGTCATGTTTATTGATGATATTCCGATCATAAAAACAATTTTAATTTTCATTAAAATAATATTTAGGCCATAGAAATGTACGCTTTGCTTTGAAAAAATAAATAATCACCATTCTCATGTCATCTCATGACTGGCCTGTCGGTCTAGTGGTTAGTGGCCCTGACTTCTATGCTAGAGGTCGTGGGTTCGATTCCCACCCAGGACAAATGTTTGTGTTATGAGCACGATCATTTGTTCTGTGTCTGGGTGTAATTTATCTATATAT
Source organism: Mythimna pallens (assembly GCA_961205895.1). Lineage (NCBI taxonomy): Eukaryota > Metazoa > Arthropoda > Insecta > Lepidoptera > Noctuidae > Mythimna > Mythimna pallens. Next base: position 27,435,479 of record OY540824.1, read on the forward strand.
GTATGTATTTAGAAATATATAAGTATGTTTATCAGTTGTCTAGTACCCATAACACAAGCTCTGCCTAGCTTGTGACTAGACGGCGTAGTGTGATAGTTGTGGAATATTATATTATTCTTTATTGACCTGTGATGAATACAAAAAAGAAAATAAACCCGTTGTGATAAATAAAAACAAAACACGAGGGTAATATAGTACATTTTGATACAAGTGCAGAAAATTTGTCACTGCAGCCCTCGGCTCCATAACACACTCGCCTACGGCTCGTGCGAATTCCGCCTCGATAGCAATGACAAATTTGCACGTGTGTCAAACGACGTTTTTCAATACACTTACGAAGAAATATTTTCTCTGAAAATTACAAAGGATTTTTGTTCATTTTGCAATGAAGAAAATTTTCCAAAGTTGCCATACATTTTAGTTTTGATTTAGATGGCAGCTGGCTATCGTGAGTATTTTTTACCTTAATAAAAAATACTCGCACACAATCAATCACAATATCTGGCGGCGGCGGCGTATCATCTAAAGAATTCTCTTCAAATCTTAAATTCAACGTTTTTTTCACAAATAATAATAAATAATAATAATAATAATAATAATTTGTTTAATAGACATTTTCACAACCTTTGCAGGTTGAAGGCGAAGCAAAGGTATCAAACCGTTATACATCCTCTTAATATTAAAAATAGAAATTCAAATATTTTTGAATTCAGAACACAGATAATTATTAATTTGTTGATAATAACAAATTATTATATAAATAATCTTATTTATTTATGATATTCTGTTCATAAACACAATTTAATTTTTTATTAAATATTATATACCTTAAAAAACTGCCCCTTTTTCCTATAAAAAAAAAATCACCGTTGACCGTGACGAAATGGGAAAGGAAAAAACTCTTGTTGTGATAAATTAAAAACAAACACGAGGGTGTTATAGATGGCATGTTGAACCTAATCTCAGTACGATTGGGCACGCCATAATTATGGCGGTAATTCCCCTTTTTGAGGAGTGGCTGGAAAGACCTCAGAGTGTCCTCACCTTTCACATGACGCAGGTTCTCACGAGCATGGTCAGTTTGGGAAGTTCCTGCAACGGATCCATGCAGAAGTAATGACCGGGTGTCACCACTGTATGGACCGCCCGGAGGACACGGTGGAGCATACGGTACAGGTGTGCCCCACTTGGGCAGAGCACCGCTGTGTCCTCGTGGGGGCGATCGGCGGCAACGATCTTTCGCGCCGTGCCTTGGTACAGGCCATGGTCCGAAACGAGGAGGAGTGGCAAACGCTCACCTCCTTCTGCGAAGCAGTAATACTAGCAAAGGAGGAGGCCGCCCACTCATGCCCCAGCCTCCTGATCCCGATTTCTGGCCACCGCAGGCGCGGGCTTTCGGACGACGAGCACTGGGTAGCTCGCCGTCAGACCGTCTGTTAACCGACCGGACCGAGCAACGAAGAAACAGGAGTGGGTTTTTAGTTAGTGAAAGTCTCCCGTTGCGCCCAAGAGCGAGAGATGTCATTGGATGATTTACCCAAAAAAAAATTAGTTCGATAAAAGTCAATTTTCGAGGAAGTGTATTGAATCTTATTTATTAGCCCCATCTTTTTACTTCTTGTTTCGTACCTACTTCAATTCACTTCGAGTGCTACAAAACTAGGTATACTTAGAACAAAATCACACAAGCTGGCGTTATTGGCCGCTCATGTAATGGCGCATATTCGAAAAACATTAAGTCTCGGTCACAAATACCAACAAAATATTAACAGAATAAATTACTTTTTGATGAAATTTCAAATTCAAGACAAAGTAGTTTGCAACAACATCCATTAGGAGCCAGCATTGGTAAACACACGAGGCGAGCCAAAAGTTCCAAGCGATCACTGGCTATTTACATAATATTTGAATAAGTGCAAAATCCACGTGCCACCATCGGTTAATCTTAGTTATTAAGAGAAACGCATTATAAGTAACCCTCTAACAATCACGTAAAGAGTTGTTAACACGAAAATGATTGCAGAACGCCCCTAATACCAGTTGCTGGTGTTTTACATGGCTATCGTGGCCCGGGATCAGTTTGGTACAAATGTCATCAATTATGAGGCCACACTTTAGATCGTATCGTGATAAAATATATATCAATAAATCATGGCCCAACTGCTCTGATATGAGTTTATTGATTTTTTTAAATGTATATTGCCAAAGGGCTAGGGTTGTTGTTTCACCATTTATATTCATTACGGGAGGGTTGGTGTGAGTAGGATGTAGATTAGGAGCGCTGTATAGGTTAGATCACAGACTTGAGGAACTCCTTTTATATAGGAGAAAAAGTAATTTTTTAACTTGATTAAATTCCTAGAAAGCTACAACAATATTCAAATAGCTAAGTGCTTATTTGAAATATACTTCGATGCGTTACTATCTATGTAGTATTTTTTAGGGTTCCAAAATACTTTTCTATTAGGGATCCAGAAAAAGAAGCCTCTACACTATCTAAATGAATTACATCTGGAAGTAAATAGACACTGATTTCGGCAGCAAGCTTGATTAATTAATTAGGACAGGGAACCATTAGATGCACGATTCTGACGAAGGATTAAATTTACCAGTGACACTGGACACAGCGCATGTAAACCACGTAAAAGAGCATCCAGTACTGCAAAATTGCTTGGAAGAGTCAGCACAATATTGGAACGCAAATGGCAACTGAAAGAATACTGCTGGGTTTTGGTCAGTAGATGTCTGGCACTCCCCTTGCTTCAGTCAGAGAGGGAGAAGTTAATTGATGATTTCTCACTCTCAAAACCAAGGGCTATCATGTCGGTGTCGTTGCTGCTAATCATGTTCATTTTCTTTGGAAAATTTCGTCCTGAGTCCTACCTAAGTCATGTGGATGCAGAAATTGAACTTAGTATAAGTATTTATTATGATTTCAATACATTGCAGTGTCGTGACTGATGAAACAGTTACGATCATACACTCCTAATTATTATAGTAGGAAAATGGCGTTTTTAGGACGGGATACTTTGCACTGTGATATCTTTGGATTGACTTGGAATAAAAAAAAACAAATGAACTTTATATTATATGTAAATTTTTACGAAATTGGTTATTTATTGTTTTTTGTGGGTTTTGCATTTTTTGTAATATTACAGTATTTGTAACCATGAAACTTCATAAAAAAATGTTTATTCATAATAGAGGTACCCCACCACTTAGGCAAGCTTGATGAAGCTTCCTTTGGAGATGCCTAATATTAACTCAAGAAACGACAAACGAATGGCCCATTGTGTGTTACACAGATTGCCAAGTTACAGAAAATTAGAAGAGAAAAAAAAATACATAATAGAAATCCCAACGTGGAAACCATGCATTTCAAAGGGCAAGCAATATCAATGACATTGGGCTATTCGTTCAATTTATAAATTAAGTCCCAGATATTCCCTCAGATATAAATTTAAAGACATTGATATATTGACTGTACCATCTCTATGAAAATATTTTGTATGTTCATAAAAACAAAAAAATGTTTAAAAAAATACAGTGATATCCATAACGTCAATACTAGGAACCAACACAAATTTGTGGTTCCTGCCACCAGATCATTTAGATGGCAATGTATAAATATATTAAACTTCCCAGTCACATTCAAGAACATATATATTTAATATTTTGACTTTAATGTTCTTTTTTTATTTATTTTTTTACAATTTGATTTAGAATGTAGGTTATTTATTTCATTTTACCATTTGACATTGATAACCCTTAATTATTTTTTATTTTATTTTTATATTTTACGACTTGCAATAAGCTACATTGTAAAGTGTTACATTATTGTAAATTTTATTTTATTATGTGAATATAAATTACAGAAAACGAAAAGTAATTCACATAGTCCCCTATGTACATTATCTACCCTGGTCACCTGGGAGAGTGGAAACGGCGAGAGATGTCGTGCGGTGTTCCGCAGGGATCGGTACTAGAACCACCCTTGTGGAACATCGGGTACGACTACGTGCTGCGCGGCGGTCTCCCTGACGGGGTCAGCGTGGTCTGATACGCAGATGATACGCTGGTCCTGGCGCGGGGAGAGTCATACCAGGCGGCGGTCGAACTAGTGACTCGCGGGGTTGCGACAGTCGTGGAGAGGATCCAAGAGTTGGGACTCGAGGTGGCATTGCACAAGTCCGAAGCCATGTGCTTCCACGGCCCTCGGAACGCGCCACCATCGGGTTCCCAACTAACGGTAGGAGGAGTTCACATCGGCGTCGAGTCGACGATGAAGTACCTTGGACTTGTACTCGACAGCCGGTGGAACTTCGAGGAGCATTTCCGACGTCTGGCTCCCAAACTGGATCGCACAGGGGCTGCCCTCAAGCGGGTCCTGCCCAACTTAGGGGGTCCAAACGCCTCCTGCCGGAGGCTCTATGCAGGAATCGTTCGGTCCATGGCCCTTTACGGGGCGCCGGTATGGGCGCCGTCTCTTCGAAAGCGACCGGCAGCCAAGCTGAACGCAAGCCAGAGGGTCATGGCCATCCGGATGGTGCGGGGATACCGCACGATTTCCCGCGAAGCAGCATGCCTCCTTGCTAGCCAACCACCGTGGGAATTGCAGGCAAAAGACCTTGCACGCATGCATGATCTGCGCATAGAGATGCAACGCCGGGGCGAAACTCCGCTGCCGCGCCAAGTAGCGGCATGGCGGAAAAACTTCTGGCGGGATCTCATGGTGGAATGGCGACGGCGACTGTCGCAACCCAGTGCTGGGCACGCCTTAATTATGACGATAAGTCCCCTCTTTGAGGAGTGGCTGGAAAGACCTCACGGCGTCCTTACTTACCGCATGACGCAGGTCCTCGCCGGGCGCAAGTTCGGGAGGTTCCTGTACCGGATCCGTGCAGAAGAGACGCCCGGGTGCCACCATTGTGTGGACCGCTCGGAGGACACGGTGGAGCACACGGTAAAGGTGTGCCCCGCTTGGGCAGAGCACCGCCGTGTCCTCATGAGGGCGATCGGCGGCAGCGATCTCTCGCGCCGGGCCTTGGTACAGGCCATAGTCCGGAGCGAGGAGGAGTGGCAGGCGGTCGCCTCCTTCTGCGAAGCAGTAATGCTAGCAAAGGAGGCGGCCGATCGCGTGAGGCAACGGCAACGGTCCTTTCGCCCCAACCACCGCCGGGATTCCGATCCCGATTTCCGGCCACCGTAGGCGCGGGCTTGCGGACGGCGAGCAATGGGTGGCTCGCCGTCCGATCGTCCGGTAACCGTCCGGACCGAGCCCAAGTCGTCGACGGCGCGTAGTGTACCACGCGCGCCTCAAGGAGATGTCAGCAACCGTAGGGGCCCAACAGGGTCGAAGCCTACTGGGGCCATGGGTGATGCGAAAGAGATCCCTGGGACCCTGGAAAACAAATGGCAAAGAAGGAACAGGAGTAGGTTTTTAGTCAGTAAAAGTCTGACACTATCTCGTGCTCCGCCCAAGAGCGGGGGATGTCATGAGATGATTTTCCCAACCGAAAAAAAAAAAAAAAAACATAGTCCCCTATGTGAATTACTTTTCCTTTTCTGTAATTTTAATAAGATATCTGGCAGTTTTGAGTATTTGATGCGGCCTACCCAAATATCCTTTTTTTGGTATTATTGGTCAAGTCATTGAGCTCCTTAGTAGTCCTAAGTTTGAGCTACACGAATACTGACAAATGCTTGCACTCAATTCTGTGTGATTCTTTCTTCAAAAGACCATTTAAGACACTAACCTGCATGATTCTCATATGATTTGATCATATGTAATGATGTTTACTGTATGGACTTTAAAAGAGACTTTGACCCTGAGTTTGTTTCGGTGTTTCTGGGTAGTCAGCTTGGAAACCTCATCTAGTTTAAATTGAAGAAAAAAAAATTTACGTGTAAGTATTTTTTTTTTAAACCTATTTGCAAAATATATATCACTTATCATTTCATATATTTTTTTTAGCTGGGAAAATCCAATAACAGGGGCGTTTTGGGCGGGGAGGGCGTGTCAGACTTTTACTGATTAAAAACCCACTCCTGTTCCTTCGTTGCCTTTCATAACAGGGCCGAGTTTTCCTTTCAGAAGCAAACCCTTGGCCTCAGTAGGCTTCGACCCTGCTGGGCTCCAACGGTTTGCTGACATCTCCTAATAGAACAGTACGCGCCTCGGGAAATCGGGAAATCGGAAATCGGGATTGGGATCCCGGTGGCTGGGGCGCGAGGGCTACACCCCCGCGCATGCACGTGTGGCCTGTCCTTTGCTAGCATTACTGCTTCGCAGAAGGAGGTGACCGCCTGCCACTCTTCCTCGCTTCGGACCATGGCCTACGGTGCTCTCCCCAAGCGGGGCACACCTCTATCTTATGCTCCACCGAATCCTCCGCGCGGTCCACATAGTGATGGTACCCGGGCATTAATTCCACACGAATCCGGTGCAGGAACTTCCCGAACTGACCATCCTTGGTAAGAACCTGCGTCAAGCGGAAGGTGAGGACGCCATGAGGTCTTTCCTGCCACTCCTCAAAGCCAAACTTATCGCCATAATTATGGCGTGCCCAGCACTGGGTTGCGACAGTCGCTGTCGCCATTTTACCACGAGATCCTGCCATAACTCTGTCCGCCATGCCACGACTTGTCGCGGCAACGGAGTTTCACCCCGGCGTTGCATCTCCAGGCGCAAATCGTGCATGCGTGCAAGGACTATCAATGACATATACCTGCCACTTTCTTTAAACAAACAAACTCTGTGTTATTGGTTTAGTAGCTTTCATGTAAGAATTTAAGAATAGCTATTATTTGTTATACAAGAGCGCAAAGTAGCTTTTTAACCGCGTGCTAAATTTTGATGACCGAGGAAGCGAAGGATTCTAAAATTGAATTACGTGCGCAGCGAGTGATTAAAAAATTAGAATCCTGAGCGTTAGCGAGAGAAAAAAAAGCGAGGAAATGACTAAATGCAAAAAAAAAACATTTACAATCATCAGGTACTTCTATTTCAGTTTAGGTATTACTACTACATTATGATAGGTAAGTATTACAGAATAATCTTTAAATTATAACAAATAATACTTAGGTATAATTAAGAAAAATTGAAAGTAACGTTGCTACAGTTACTTAAGTTGAGTTTAATATTTTTGTTAGGTACTGTAATGTACTTGTAAGTGTCAGTGACTTGTGTACTGTTTTTTGGTAAACTATCTGTCATACTTAATAGTTGTACCGATTCGGCGGATCCCCTTGGCGTAAATGTTGGCGAGAGAGGGCGATAGTTATGTGTTTCGTAATGGTTAATTTTTGATGTAGAAGGGCCAGTCCAAGGATCTGACTGAGACTAGACATCCAGCCTCCATGGCGCTTAAGGGTCAGGAGATCAGCTCCTGAATCCCAAAAGTGTGACTGAAGTTCGTCGGAAACAATGACCCGTGTACAACGGGGGTTCTGGAACTTCAAGAAAAGTTGCTCTTCCTCGTGGAATACCGCATAGGCTGTTTGACACACTTTCCGTTGCGATAATGTAGACAAAATTTATTGATTGGAGTGTTAGGCGGTTGCGGTCCCTTTTTGTCTTTGTATTAGGTAAATTAATTAATAGCAAGTCATCTGAATGTTTCTTAATGTTTTTGACATAAGCTGTGTTAGTTCCTTAGTTCGACATGCTCCGTTTATACCAAAAATAAGAACAATCTGTAAGGTAAAGAGTAGATAAATTAATAAAATTGATATGCATGCATAATTATGCCTCTCAAATCTACTAAATACGAATTAGATTATTTTAAGTAGTTGATTAATATACTTTAGTAGAAACTGAATGTGCAACTGATTTAATTTTGCCGCCAAATATAAGGAATCAGGTAATTCATTAAGAAACTTTTCAATTTTAGGTGCTTTTTTTTTTTTTTTTTTTAGGTGGGAAAATCATCTTATGACAAATCCCGCTCTTGGGCGGAGCGAGAGATAGTGTCAGACTTTTACTGACTAAAAACCCACTCCTGTTCCTTCGTTGCCTTCGTCCCAGGGTCCGGGTTTCGTTTTCACACTACCCATGGCCCCAGTAGGCTTCGACCCTGCTGGGCCCCTACAATTGCTGACATCTCCCTGAGGCGCGCGTGGAACAATACGCGCCGTCGACGTCTTGGGCTTGGTCCGGACGGTTACCGGACGGTCGGACGGCGGGCCACCCATTGCCCGCCGTCCGCAAGCCCACGCCTACGGTGGTCGGAAATCGGGATCGGAATCCCGGCGGTGGTTGGGGCGTGAGGACCGTTGCCGTTGCCTCACGCGATCGGCCGCCTCCTTTGCTAGCATCACTGCTTCGCAGAAGGAGGCGACCGCCTGCCACTCCTCCTCGCTCCGGACCATGGCCTGTACCAAGGCCCGGCGCGAGAGATCGCCGCCGCCGATCGCCCCCACGAGGACACGGCGTTGCTCTTCCCAAGCGGGGCACACCTCCACCGTGTGCTCCACCGTATCCTCCGGGCGGTCCACACAGTGGCGACACCCGGGCGTCGCTTCCGCACGAATTCGGTGCAGGAACTTCCCGAACTTCCCGTGTTCGGTGAGAACCTGCGTCATGCGGAAGGTGAGGACGCCGTGAGGTCTTTCCAACCACGCCTCAAAGAGGGGACTTACCGCCATAATTGTGGCGTGCCCAGCACTGGGTCGCGACAGTCGCTGTCGCCATTTCACCATGAGAACCCGCCGGAGCTCCGTCCGCCATGCTTCGATTTGTCGCGGCAGCGGAGTTTCGCCCCGGCGTTGCATCTCCATGCGTAGATCGTGCATGAGAGCAAGGACTGTTGCTTCCAGATCCCATGGTGGCTGGCAGGCAAGGAGGCTCGCCGCTTCGCGGGAAATCGTCCGGTAACCTCGCACCATCCGTATGGCCATGACCCTCTGGCATGCGTTCAGCCGGGCCGCCGTTCAATTTTAGGTGCTGTGAAAATCTTTGATTTTTCTGGTTGATGTCCAGATAAGGCTCTTTTTAAAAATGCCACTAATTTAGAATAGTTGTCGATATCTATGTCTTTTTTCATCTTTATTGTTGCTTTTAGCATTGAATACGTACTCCACAGAGTGCTTGATTTCTTGGTCTCGGATAATTCAATAAAATATGCCAGCAAAATGTTTTCTAAGATAGTTTTGGCTCTATTAGCTAGTCGCGACGTGTTGAACATATCGTACTGTTTCAAATATTTCTCGCTTGATTGTTGAGGGCGAAAGCTCATTTTCGCATTATTAACAGTTTCAGTCAATTCTATTGGCGTCAAATAAACTTCTTCGTCGCTAGAATCATTCATTTTTGTTTTTTCACTTGCTCTTTTGTTTCTGGTTTTAACCATCGAATATATATATCGATGGTTTTAACAATATGACTTGAAAAGAAAATGACGCACACAATAGTACATTATGATATAAGTGTGTAATGTTAGTGATTACCGTCGAGGCGGTATTTAGACTCGAGCCGTGGCGAGGGTCTTAAGAGAGCCAAGAGCGGTAATCATTAATTACTCACATGTGTCATACGACGTTTTACAATACACTTGTGAAGAAAACAATAGTAAATATAGTAAAATTTTCTGTGACATGGCGGTAAAAATCTGTTTTCTGTTTTCATAACGCGCGCATCATTTATTTTATTTACCCTTAGAGGAAGGCTAAGGTAATTTGATCATACTGCCTAGTCTTACGTTTATGCGCCGTTTATGTTTTCTTGCGTGAAAAGTTTTTACGATAATGTCTTTCGTAGTGACAATAGTATACGGATGTAACATTTTAATGATTTTGTATTATTTAATTTTATTTAATTAGGGTGTTCTAAAATTACGTTCCCCAGGTGGCAGCACTGAGGCGTCAGGTCCAGGCAGCTGTCAAAACGCTTACGTTAATGACATTAGTTAGACATCAACGTCAACGTTAAACGTTAGAAGTCAACGTCATGTATACGTTTTCAAAGTAAAAGACCTCTTGGCTTAGTGGCGCCAACTGGTGGTGTGAATTGTCCCAAAAACCCTCATTAAGTAATACAGCCACTGAACTTCACTGGAATAAAACAAAAACACGAAAAAATCCGCGCGCATCTGAAAATGGCGGCCAAAGACTACAAAAAAAATAATATTTGAAAGTACGATTTATTTACTAAATGTTTTTTATTAAATAAATCGTTTGTACAAGATAAATTTGTCCATTTTAACTTGTAAATCGGATGAAATATTATAAGTAAGTAAGACACTAATTTATATAGGTACTATTGAACGGGAATTTAATTCGAATTCATAATTTGTTTTGCGAACAAAGAGGTTGAACAAAAAGGTTTTAACTACATTATAGCACTAGTGCGTAATGGTAATCAAAATGTCACTGCACTTAGGTATATAATGGCACTCGTTAGCCATTATATACCTAAGTGCAGTGCAATAAGAGTCACTTTCTAAGCAAGTGTGTTGTAAAGGAAATTAAAATAATTACACCAAGGAGGTTCCGAGTTTTTAACAAATTAAAAAAGTATGATAAATTTGGCACCATGAAGGTAGAAGTAATAGGTTTAATAATGTTTTGAATTCACAAACTTAGGGCTATATTTCACCAGGACCATACAGACACCAGAGTCGCTACACCACACTGAGACAGTATCAAAATGGACCTCAAGTATAAACATTCGAGTTGGTCGCGCCGCCAAATTGGTTGCGCAACCAAACGGACATCAGGTTAGTAACTCTTTATAGAGCTGTATACATTTTAATGGTAGCGGTGACAGGTCGCACCGCCATGGTGTCCCCGTGTAATATAGTCCTTACTGCACACGATGTACTAAATTCAATTTAATTTATCCTCTAGCGGATAAAACCGGCTTTTGCACTCAGTTATCGAAGAGCAAATATAATCTTTCTGAGATGGAGATGTAAAATTAATTTTGTAACCAAACAGAGAAGAAAAGAGGTAAAATTTCCCAACTCGAAGCGATTGAAACAAAAATACACATCTTATCTATTAGTAGTTTTAAGTGCGTATACTTCAAAAATATTGCATATCATGGTAGAACTTATATTCCAAAAAAGTAAGTAAAGTTTTTTTAGATTTCATACAAAAATGGTTTTAAATACAAAACACAAAAAAAAAACAATAAATAACTAATTACAAAGATAGAATAACGTACCTTCAGTATGAAATTTATTTGAAATATACAACATATAACTGGAATAATATACACCACACATCCTAAAAACACTGAAATGTTACTTATCCTTTCGAATACCGTAATTAGAGACACAATAGAATGTAGTTTTTTTTTTCAAAGAAATTAGCCTAATTGTAAGTAAATAATTTATTTTACTATTATTGAACACACAGAAAAAAAGAAAAAGATTATGTATAATCGTTTCCTTTTTTTTTGTATGTAATTAGACATACAGTACAAAGCACTGCTTTCTTCCAACTGACCTTCACTACCAATATAGTCGGTATTGGTATCTACGCATGCATACACAAACATGTTAGTGACGCAATCACGGTTTATAAATAATTTATCAAAATAGGCAATTTTTTTCCCTAAAATAATCTATAATTATTTTAGAATAATAATTACCTACTTTTAAAATAACTGAAATCGGTTTAGTAGCCGATTCTGAACAGAATGCTTTCATGATGTGCGTTTATTAATTAATAGGTACTTACTGTATATCTTCTTCAAACTAAGGAGAAACTGACTGACTGACATATCAACGCATAGCATATATAACTACTTGGACTAGGTACATGAAATTTTTACAAGGCTTCCTTTTGTGACGTAGACGACCATTAAGAGTGGGTTTTTGGAAACTCAACCTTTAAGGAGGACAAAAGAGGGAATCGCGTATATAAATAAATATTACAGTCAGGCACTTTAATACCTGAATAGATAATCTACAAAGTAAAGTATCGTATAACGTCATAACGAGAGTGAAAAGTGACTCATCATGGGGCGCCCTGCTGTCTACACCGGCTTTATTATGGTTAATAGTCCCTCAGCCCCAAACGGTTTGCCTTTTAATTAGTAAACCTTGCTGTATTATTATAATCTGACTCATGAATGTGTTGTAACGATATTGCTGTTTTGAGGGTAGATTTGCTTTTATTTTTTGGGTGTTACAGCTTATAAACCTATGAAAACATGGTTTAGAAGCTGTATGGTTTTGAATTTAAAAAAAAAATATTTCTCGTATGAAAACACATTGGTAAAGGTACACAAGACTGTTTTCTCTCATTTTTAATAATTGTAATATAATGTACTAGCTTCTGCCAGCGGTTTCGCCCACGTGATAGTAAGTTTCTTCATACAAACCTTGAACCCCGAAAAATTCATACCCTTAGGGGATTGAATTTTGCAAAATCCTCCCTTAGTACTCGCCTACATCACAAAAGAAAGCATTTTGCAAAATTTTACGCTCCTATTCCCAGTAGTTTCTCCTTTAATTATATGTATAGTATTTATATAGATGATAATTCAAACCTAGTAATTTAAATCGTTTCTTTCAAATTGTTCAACATACTTGAAATGAACGAAGTTAATACAAATAGAGTCATCAAAACTCTAATTCACAGTTTCAAATGAGGATAATCACTGCAGAAGCTACTAATCCTCTCGAGCCACCCAAACACTTTTCATTAAGCCAATAAGCCAAATTCCCAGTCCCATGGGGTGACCCCAAGTAGTACCAAACAAACAATTATTACACAATCAATGGCCATTCGCGCGCGAATATTATAAATCAGTGATAATGGTCGCGTTACGGAGAGTGATATCGCTTTTAGTTCGCCGCTCCAGACAATATATGGCACACGGACGACGCGCGCCCGCGCATCCCATAAACACAGAAAGGGCTCGAAACCAGCGGGGAGCGTAGCTGAACGGGCACGGAAGGGTTTTGTTAATAGTACTGTGAGAATTTATCTGTTAAAATATTTTAAAATATAGGACTTACCTTGACTCTAACTGGAAATCTGTGATCTTAGAACGCAAGGGTCAACTGACACGCCCTCCCACTCCATCCTAGTGGAGGAGAAGAAATTAGATGATTTTTTGAATTGATGAATTTAAACTGAATTAGGTGCGACCAAAAGAGTAAACATGTTTTTTTTTTTGGACAGACTGGTAGTCGGAGGAGCACATTTAAGAGGAACCTTTGTAGCATTGTGGTTTCTGGTGTATCGGTATATGCTATGTTGGAGAAATCAAAAATAATAAATAAAAAATTACCTGCCTACTACAAACTAAAAAATAACTACTACTCTGTTACCATTCGCAAAACTCTCTATGTTTCCCCGGCCCCGTCAATGTTGCTTACCATTTCATGGGAACCGAGGCCGAGACAATGCGAGCTTAATTGTGCGACAGATACAAGTAATGATGATACCACCCCATCTTTTTTTTTGGGTTTATGGATATGCCGTGACCACGCGACTCACCCTAGCGTTATTTTCAACAAATAAATTGTTCAAAACATATTGTGTTAGGCAATTTGATACGTTTGACTTTTAGCGTGGGAGAGCAGAGATTTTTTTTGCTTTCTATAATATGTTTATCGGTCGTTGGTTTGATTTGTGTTTTTTTTTTTTGTCAAATTATATAAGAATTCATAGGCTAAATATAATATAACAATTTCTGTATTATTATCATATTATTACCACATCACAGTTTACATTGTTTAATTTAAATTAAATTACCGACATAGTATAATTCGTCCATCTATACATACCTATAATAAATCTCTAGAAGTTTTCAGTTGTGTGCGCATCACGCTAAATGTACGAAATCGATGTAAATAACTTTTATACATTAAAATTGTGTGTAACTTGATGTATTACTTAGGTTTTATTTCATTGCAATCAGTTGACTATGTCAAAAGATATACTACATTCATTGACTGCTAGGCGGTACGAAGTTCACCGGGTCCGCTAGTTCATAATAACCAAATAAAATATACACGAACGTGGACGGGTTGGTCTTGAACTCTTGAATGTATGTATTTACGTGCGTTGTTTCTGTGAGTGAAAGACAATTTCGTACACAGTAAAAAAAAAGTGTATGGTAACTTAACGAGATATTATCTACGATCATCCCGTTGATATACTCTGACAAAAAACATTTTTATTTTATTTTAGCTCTAAACTGTTGTTAGACGAAACCTAATTTGCTATTTTTTTTTAATACATTCCGTTCAGAACATGATGTCTAGTAGATTGGACTGTCTTTACATGTGTGAGTCTTAATTAATTTAACATTTGGAATAATAATGATGATGATGATGATGAAATTAATTAAAAAATAATATTTTTCACTTTTTCACGTATTGAAAATGCAATGTTCTAGTTGCAAATTGATTTTAAAGACATACTGTATGTATGGACATACTTATCTATAATATAAAAATGAATCGCAAAATGTGTTGGTAAGCGCATAACTCAACAACGCCTGGACCAATTTGGCCAATTCTTTTTTAAAAATGTTCGTTGAAGTTCAAGAATGGTTTTTACGGCGAGAAAAATTCGAATAGAGTAGGGTAGAGTAGAGTAGGGTAGAGTAGGGTAGAGTAGGGTAGAGTAGTCAGTTGACGGGAGCGAAGCCGCGGGCAAAAGCTAGTGTATAAATAAAAATAAAAATAATAATACAATAAAATAATATCAATCAATAGTTTTAAAATTTTTAAACTTTAGGTTCATCCATTTTTGAATGATGTGACTGAACTGTCTATGGCCTTTTTATATTAACTCTGTATTATATTCAATAATAAATCCTGCGTTCATCCTTTCCCTTTCCAATTTGATGATCTTGACTTAATAAGAACTGCATTAATTTTTGAATATTTATATGTCGAAAAACTGCATTAATTTTTATTAGCAATGACGTAAAACATGATTTTTAGAGTTTTTTTTTCTCTATTAGCAATGTTTCATATGATTTTTCAGTCCCAAATAGAAACCCTTTTATTTTTAGTAAGTTCCCTTATTGTTTGGTAATTGTTATGTTATTTTGGACGCGACAGGTTCAGACAAGCTGTCTGGAGGGATCGGTAAAGGCTACTCCACTCCAATCCTGTCCGACTCGCTACGGGCTACAAAATGCTCAGGTATGTTTTCTTTTAACGCTCTGCGAGCACTTTTCTTCGTTGCTGCTTTTTCACCTGAGATATAATTAGTTAGCAATATAATTGCTTAGCGATGAATGTGTTACTTGTAAGGCGACGAAACACTTGCCTGTAACTGATATAAAAGTATGCAAGTAGTAGGCATGCCAGTGTACCACAACAAGTTCTGATTGCTATTGACATATACCAATCAGAGCTTGGTGAACTGTTCGAGTCGAACAATAATAAACTGTTTACTGATTTATTTTAAACTCAAGCTACATGTATACTTATGTGCCGTCTACAGGTATGTGTATCGTTGCCTTTATTAAAACAAACCAGTACACAGATATTTACATATCATATGCGTTAGCATATTTTTTTTAAATATTATTATTCATAGGCTCGCTTTTAACCACTATCTCGCCTGATGGTAAGCGATGATGTGGTCGATATTGAAGTACGCTTGCCTAGAATTAACCTATTCACTCTTGACTTTAAGACCCCTGGGTGGTACATTTATCAGGAATACAGATTCCGGCAGGGAATTCTACACCTTAGCTGTACACACAAAGAAAGTGTTATTGTGTATGGGTGGTTCACTACGTGCAGGTCTCACACACATATCTGGTGGCCTGATGATAGAAGGGGTTGGTGAAATTAAGGTGATTCCGATGAAATACAACTGGTAGAAAACCGACAGGCTAGTAACTTAACGTCAATGCTTAAGGGTTTGTAGCTATGACTCGACGATTGCATCGTTACCTATGATTTTCGCGGCTCGTTTCTCAAATGATTCAAGTGCATCAAGCTGATATTGGCAGATCTATTCCAAAGATATGAGAATGCTTCATACATGATTGAACTTTTGAATTTGAATTGAACGAGTTTGATAAAGTTTGAGCAGAGTGCGCAGAGTACGTCTTTCTAGTAGAACTTACGCCACTAAGCTCAAATGGAAAAAAAATACATTTAGTTTCGCAGTTTAGCTTTACCTCTTAGCTACTTCTCACATATTTCTGGTGGAGAAGCATCCTCCAGGCTCAATGAAGATTCAAAAAGGAAATCGAAGACAAACTATTAATTTATTGACTAAATAAACTTCAAGGCATGATAATCTAGTGAGCAATACGTGGCGTTCCTGTGATCTCGCTGGTGTCTAACTGGTGTTTCATCGCCAGACAACGATTGTCAGTTGTCAAGTAAGACACTCGTTTAGCTGACATGAAATTATAAGCGCAGCTCACAAAGAGATTCGAGCCAAATGGAGCCTAAACTCGTGTTGCGAAGATGAGCTTGCTATGGGCACACTTGGTAAAGCTTATTCTTGAAACTTTATTGTGCTCTACTCTGCTTATGAAGAGCAAGTTAGACACTTTAACCTACCCTAACATTTAAATCATTCTATAAAAAAACCGAGTCAAAGGTTTTAATTTCTTTTTATTGTACTTATTTGGTATTATATTGACTGGTCTACATCAACTCGCTAATATCTATTAATATTGTAAAATGAAATATTTTATTTTAATAGCGCATCATATAGTCATTTTATCCGGTTTTTTAAAAGAAAACATCAAATTGAACCGTGCATGCCTATGTGAAATAAAATATTTTGAATTGAATGTTGGTATATAAATATTTAACTAATTTAAAACGGTTTTGTTTCATTTAATGGATTTAAACTGAAAGAGCAGAATTTTAACCTTACAATGACACTAATTTTGATTCAAAAATTGGTAATTAGTCGCTATCTTGCTGTCACTTTATTGTATTAGGGGTATTTAAAAGAAGAGTGAACCGGTTCGATCCTCACTAGGTCATTAGTCCACCTTGTGGGAGGTCTTCCAACGCTGCGTCTTCCAGTACGTGGTGTCTACTCCAGAATCATTCGTCCATCGACCATCTGTTCTGCGAGCGATATGCCCTGCCCACTGCTACTTAAGTTGGCCTGGAGAGGTTCGCAGGAATCCGATGGATGCGAGACGCACATGACCGGTCGTTATGGTGACACTTAGGGCCTATGTCCAGCATTGAACATCTTTTGGCTAAAATGATGATGATGATGAACCGGTTCATTCTAGGTAATCGTGTCCCACCGTCAACTACATCATCGCTTACCATCTGGTGAAATAGAGTGGTCCAACGCGAGCCCATCATCATCATCATCTATCTTGCCTTTTCCCAACTATCTAGCTAGTTTCTAAGTAAATTCTAGGTTGGCTTGCAATCTTACTTATGTGTAACCTTGACAAAACAAAACAATACTACTGTTTTAAAACTGAATTCACTTTTCTGAGCATAGCAAATTGAATATGCCTTGGTCTTAACCGGCCTGAATGATCAACTACTCAGAAAAATACCCTTAAAATTCTGTGCAATTTAACTTATGACAGTAGCAATGTCAGACGAGGCGTAAGTTCAAAGGATGGCCACAGAGGGCGCTGAAGAGCTGCAATTAAAAGTTACCGCTTTACCATCAAAGCGGTACTCGTTACGCTCGGTAAAGCGGTAAAATGATTGTGGAGTGGGCGATAGCTCTATCTGCATCGTTAATGAGCGGAGATAACTAGTCTCTCGCAGTAAACGCTCTGGATTGAGTGGTTTACAATGTTATGACCAAGAATTTGACACCTGCTTTTTGATATAATTGCTCATATGTTCTAACATCGCGGAAGACAATTTTTACACAAAATATGAAAAGAGATAAATACTTGATACGAAAAAAAGTTTTTTCATTGAAAACTTATTTTCAATCGATAAGAATATGATAAGTTAAACCTCACACAGCTATCCCCATTAGTATACAGCACAGCGGAACATTCACATAGCTCGAAAAACTGCTTAAATGAGCACCATTATAACCCGAGTAGTCTAGAGTACTCCAAGTACAATATAAGTACTAGTACCATGACTAAACGTGGCACGCGCTTGTACATGTTACGCTCTTAATTAAGAGCTCTCTCGGTCCTTTCAACCGCTTTGTATGACGCGATTCGATACAGTTTCGGATATATCTGCGCATTTCTATTCATTGATACTCGCTTGTCGATTTCAATCGATAAGACTCGTGTTCATTTGCTGTTATTGTATTACCCGTAGTCTGGACGTTTCAACTGAAAGCATGATCATAATATGACTGTAGTAAGTAAGGCGTAGTTTGATGTTCTTTTCTATTACTGGTATGATAGCTGTCAATGGAGGAAAGATAATGGTTGATAGTGCTTTGTTTTGTAATATTTTTATACTTGCGAAGCTGTAACTTCAACAAATTCTCTTAATTTTACTAGGTTGATTTGAATTTGCTACCTCATAATCAGAATGAATCGAATAGCAAAAATACATAAATACATTATGTATCTAAACAAAATTATCACGGTCCATTCAAACGAGTTTCTGAAACGTTCAAGTGTCTAAATTGAGGGGTATGTTAGTACAACCAAGCTTATCGAATGTTCGCGCGTGCCGCTAACCCTGCGAACGTTGGATCGTCGATTACAAATTTGTGGTGACAACCGTGCGTTACACTGATTTTTTCTCATAGGGTACAGAAGACCACAGAGGGTTATTATAAGGTTGAGTTGTTACTGTAATTGTGACATTCATTACGTAAATTGTCATCTATTAGAATGTTTATTTTCGGAACTGTTTTTATTCAATTATTTAGCGCATTCACATTATCACTAATTAACTAAGTATTAAAGAAAATATAGACTTATATTTAAAATATGTAAGAAATAGCAATTAATTAGGTACTTACGGTTTAAATTGTTTTTTTGTTATCCTATATTGTGTCTTACTGCTGGGCAAAGTCTTTTTCTTCCAAAACTCTCAGTTTTTGGCAATCTATGGCCAAGTAAGAACCGCGACCTCGAAATTGACGACCACACTAAATAATAAAAAAAAACAGAGATAATTTATGTAACCGGCATAACAACAGAAAAAAAGAACAATCCATTACCAATAAACTAAAATATTGAATAATATCTAGACGAAACAATTAATGACCCCGCAAAATAAACAAACACTTTCACATCCAATATTTATGTACATGGCAAAGATAAATACATCAGGATCACCCCTGCGGCTCGGTACACACCAGTCTATTTCCCAGTCAATCATTGTGCCGTTCGGTTCCGGTGGTGGCACGTAAATGGATGGGTGGGGCAAAACCCTGGCGTCACTAATTCTTGGATTATCCTCACAAAATAATAAAGATCTTACATCGTGAGAATTTAGATGGGGATCTAAATGATGAGGCGGTTACGGTTGGAAATTATAAATGAAATAGTGTAATTAACACTACATAGTATAAAACAAAATCGCTACCTTCTGTCTGTCCATATGTATGCTTAGATTTTTAAAACTACGCAACGGATTTTGATGTGGTTTTTATAATAGATAGAGTGATTGAAGAGGAAGGTTTATATGTATAATACATGTATAATAGAGAAACACAGGTAATTTTCGAGGTTTCTCATATGATGTCGTAAAACGCTGGCTAGATAGTAGCTGGCTGGTAGATAAATAATGTACTACAGTATTGTACACCTTAAAAAGGTCTACAAGAAAGTCTGCGATGGTCTATATCTATCTCTTAGGAATAACCCACAATAACCATTTTTTATCCTTTACTCCTTTACTTTTTACGAGAAATAATGGTTTATTTACAAAGCAATTTTAAGCAATACAGCATTAATCTTATCTAATTAAGTACCTTATATTCATTGTGCATTTAACATAGATCAATATGGCCCTTACACAATTACCTTACAACATCACATTACAGATTTAAAATGCAGGGACATAGCGTTTTTGCGGTGCTTTCAGCATTGTACCCGTGCGAGTTAATAATATTTAATATTAAGTTTTGCCAGAGAGATTTGCAAATAACTAGGAGTTAGGTTACAATTTAAACTGGCACACTTGAAAACACTGATTCAACTGCTTACTCAAGTAGGCTGTTGCAAACATAAGTTGTCCCATTCAATAGAGGAGAGTAAGATGTAAGCTCGACAAATAGATGTGTGATTTACGCTTGTGCGATAAAACGCGACTCACTTTATTTCGAATGCACGCTTATGCGACATACTGAAACTTGACATCACGCTGGTATTATAAACGATTATGTGACAGTATTTCGACACTACGGTAGTGCGACAAACAAATTGTGTCACTACTACTTGTGTGAATACTGTAATTTGACAGTACATTGGTGTGGTATTACAGTAGTGACACTACCCTACCTGGCAAGATAGCTCGACGGAGTCCGCTCCGCGGACTCCCACTTCTAGGCGGTTATAAAAAAAAATAACCGCTCGTGTCTGGGAGCCCTAAAATGTGTTAATTCTTCATATTGCACTAGAGTAATGTCAAACTTCAGTGAGACGCATAAGCGTGCATTTGAACTATGGTGAGTTGCAGTGCAGTTTTCTCGCACAAGCGTTAATCATTCACGTCCATTTGTCGAGCTTACGTAGTACACTTGATCATTCAACATGCGATTGTGGTTGATTGATTTAACAACTCATATCACACTCATATAGTCTCATTTACTGGATTTTCACAAAAACAAGCATTCTTAATGATCTAAACAACACCTCCGATGCCATAATAAGTGTTTCCAATGTGCCTTCGGTAAGGTAACGATAAGAAATTGACTATTTTAACAAAACAAGAAGAATGTTAATTATCAGCAGTTGTTAGGTAAAACATATTTTTTACCAATAGACTGTTTTATTGACACTTTTTATTTAAAAAAATTACTATCTTGAGGATCAAATCGCTGATATTCAACAAAATAAGTAGGTAAATGAAAAGTGACAGTGACACTAAAGTAAACAATTTAAATATTCATACAATCATACAACCATTAAGATTACAAACTACGCTAACATTGATCCCTTAAAATCACCCCTCCACCTACTTTATTGCCCGGGACAGAGTTAACAAAATAAATGGCTTAAATTTCTACACCAGTAATGAATACAGCGAGGGTTGTAGAATAAATCATTGTTACGTTGCATTTTAGGGATGCTTAGGGGTCCAAGATAAGGAAACTCGCGGTGCTATGGGAGATGGGACAAGATAGTGAAAACAGCGGAACTGGGGGTAAATATTACATGAACACTCTTATATATACATAAACATGTAAATAACCTATATTTTTGACTAGCCGTCACCCATTAATATGCTCCCGTGGGCTATCCAGCCGAAACGGAAAGTAGCGAGCGATAATGTAATTTTTTACAAATGAAAAAACAAATAAAAATAAATATCGTGATCTGACCTTCTTACAGAAATTAATTCTCTTTTACAAAAACATGAAAAAAACCGATAATTTTAATTCTTCCGTTAATTTAAATCGTGTAACTCCATAGTAACTCAGTAACTGGGCCGTAGGGGCCGATTGGCTTCAGCATACTTGTATTACCCATGTAAAATTATGTGAAATATTTTAACTCTAAATGTAATATTTAGAATTTAGAGTTAAAATTGAAATAAAATAACAATGCCTTCCATTATTTTTCTTGACCCTAATAGCCCCGCTACCGTTTATCTCTCAGACCAACCCCTAGGCACGCGTCACGCACCGGACGTACGCGACGAGCGCGAGCGTGTGCGCACCATTCAAATGTTCAATGGAACGTACGGAGGCACACTTAAAACATTTTTACTATTACACTCTATTGTTATGCAACCCTTAGAACTAGGAAGATACGCTGTTTTTAGGCATCATAGTTTCATGTAAGGACATGTTCTATGTACTTTCATTTCTTTTCACTTCTTTCTGTTTTGGCCAGGACGGCATTAATCTTGTAATATTTATGTTATTAAAATTCAGCTTTACTTTATACATAGATAAAAAATAAGACTTATATAAAAAATAATTTGCTAAATTGTGCAATTTCATACTTTAAAATTATTTTTTTTGTATAATCAATACGTCTGCTGCTGATATAATATGTAGGTTTTAATACTCTTTGCTTCAGTTATTTTCTTTAATTATTCGTTTACCGTTAAAATAATCTTCGAGTTTGGGTCACATCATATTTTACTTGCCATGCTTAAAAAGTAGGCGAGAATTAGATTTATTTCTTTGAATTATTAACATAAATGTTTTGAAATGCATTCAAAACGTCAAATAAAGATTATTATAAACGATGGCTTGATTTTAAAGAGGAGTTCAAGATTGCCCTAGCAGAGGATGTGCGCTTACAAGAATTGGCGATGGCAGTCCCCTGTGGCTTGCCATTGAAGTAGTCAGTAGAGTTTACAGCAAGTATTGTGAATTATAAAACAAATTATGCGATTGCTATGACCAAATGGAGCAAGTACAAAGAAGGCCATGTATAAAGCAAATTATAGATAGCCTCACTTATCGAATTATTGAGCTTAAACAAACACTAGAACTGGTAAAAGTCAATGAATTCACATATCTTGATAACGCAGTTAAACAATTACTCATACCACCTCAAGATATAGAAATAATTTGTCCATTCTTCTACCCATTCGAAATACGTACAGCTGAAATGTAGTATTGATGGATCAATTTTTTGCCGGGAATCGATTAGGAGACCCGCCTCTTACAGAGGAGCAACTAAAGCAAATGGAAGAAGAGGAAAGATTAGTAAGAGAGAAAGAAGAATTATTAGCTAGCAAAGCGTACGCTGGTCATAAAAAGTCAGTATATTTAACACCAGCAGAGCAAGAAGCCAAAAAATGGAAAAAGATACAATATACAAAGAATGGAAAGATCACAAAGCGTAACATATGCTATTGCAAAAAAGGCTATTAAAGATGAAAACTTATACTTAGAATTAGCAGGATTAAAAAAACCATTGCGACCCGAACATATCAGGAGTGCAGCTACGTTACTTATACAAAAAATATATAAACAGTTTATGGAGATTAAGCTCATACAACGGCGAGAGATTAAATTGAAAGAAAAGCTTGATATGGTTATTTCTTCTTACCGACCACCATCTGCACAGTTCAGTTATAGTTAGTGAAAGAGGCCAGATGGAAATTTAGACGTGCATATTATGAAGACTTGAAAACAAAACATGAAAGAAAAATCTCGCGCATTAAAATTAAGAGAAGGAGATATAATGGACGATATAACGGATGAAATTAGAGACAATTAAAAAAATGCTCTAAAACTTGACGATGAAAACTTTGAATTGAAAATCCCACTGAGTATAAAGAGGAAAAAGCCTAAAAGGTAAAACCTCCTAAACCTGACAAAATATCACCTGAAGTTATGTTCCAACAGTTAGCAGGTAACGATATTATCAGAAAATATCCTCGAATGGCCCTCGATGACTACTGGGGTGACAGAATTTTTGCTGCTGATTGTAGAGCCATACTTTGGACACCACCATTTTTGCCGGCTTGTATAGGCGATTTAAAAGAGCAGGTTAGGGTACGATGTGTAATGACTCTTGGATCTAGCTGTCCAAGCGCTCAAAGATCTCAATTATTTGTTGGTCCTAAAGGTACTGGTATGAAAAGTTTAGCATACGCCGTCGCTACGGAAACTAATTCCTTTCTGATTGATCTCTCATCATTCAATGTATATAATAAATTTGTCGGCACAAAACATAAAAAAAAACATTATTACGTTCAACGTTATGTTAAACAAAATAAGTCGATTAATGCAACCGACAGTAATACTCGTCGACAATGTAGATAAACTATTTTACAAAAAGGTATCAAAAGAGGAGAACATGTTTGATCCAACACGGTTGTGAAAAGAATTCTACAATCAATTTAATAAACCACTTTCGGATCAAGATAAAATAATGATCATTGGAACGGCAACAGAACCGTGGCTGGCAAGAAGTGGTCCCATGTCCAAAGTGTTTCCATCGATTATTATGATTCCCAGTACTGACTATGGTAGTATTTCTTATGTTCTGACGCATATGCTTATGAAGTACCATGTCGTTAAATCGTGACTTTGATGTTAATTCCGCAGCCCAAGTTTTGAGAGGTTACATTATAAACGTTATTTAATCTGCTGTCGACAAGTTAATGTCTGGTAAACGAATGGCTCAACTTTATCATAGACCTCTTGAACCTTCAGAGATTCTAAAGTTTTTTTTTTTTTTTTAAGGTGGGAAAATGCGTATTAGATGCTGAAAATGCCGTGTACATGGGTTAATTTGAAAACAAAATGTATCGGTCCTGGTATTTGTCTTACATGCCTTGGAAAAAGAGGTTGTTGCATTACATCGTTGCTCATGTTAGAGTTCTAGTACATCCTCAAACAGAAAACAGCTAAGAAAAAGAAGAAAAATTAAATTTTTGCTTTTTTTAACACATAACTACTTTAGCGGTGTAAAACATTAAATTAGAACAGCTTTCACTAAGCCATAAAAGATTATACGTTTCGACGATACTTCTATAGTAATGTTTTTAACTTCAAGTTATTGACTCAACAATTTTCTATTCAGAAAACGTTTCAATTGTAAACAAAACAGTAATTTTCTTCAATAATACGAGTAAATCTTTCTGTAATTATTTCTATTTATTTATTTTATAATTTATGTACACACATATAAACAGAAGAAGATAGGTACATTATTATAAAAAATTGTACAAAGGCACTTTTTTCCAGCAAACTTGCGAAAGGAGAAATTAGATGAAATGTAGACAATAGTGTAGAAATAAGAATTTGTGAAATCTTAAAGTAATATATACTTATATAATTATAAATAAAATATACTAAAAATAAATAAATAATATATATAAAATATATTTATAATCACTCTAAAGAGGAAAGATAGTGCTCTTCTACCTGAGTTTTAAAGAGTGAAATGGTTTCTATATTGCTGTCAGCTGATTTTTTCAACGACACTCACAGATTCATGAAATTTATTCTTATGGAATAACCACAATAAATATTAAAACATTGAATATTCCTCTCGAATAAAGCTAATGTTTAGTGTTGTGAAAATATCACAAACAAAAAAAAGATTTCCAAAAGTAGAATTTTCTAAAAAGTATTTTAATGTCACCCCATCTACCCTTAAAATGTTAGTCACAACAGCAAGATTGACTTATAGCGCAGGGTTTAACCATTGCTTTGTAACCCCTCTGTATCGTTAGTTCGTTATTACTAAGGTAGAGGGCGCTTCACCCTAGACAAGCAACTAACGTTTTTAATAAAGAGGGTATTCCTCGGGAGATGGCGTTTTTCAAATAATAATAATGATATTGTTTTCGTGTATGGAATATAGTGTAAAAATTATGAAATTGCCAGAAATTGCAAATACGAGCATGAATTCAAATTGTGTTTTAGGTAAATTAGCTATAACAGTGCCTTTTTGGAATTAAAACCAGGCAAGTGCGAGTAGGACTCGCGCACTGAGGGTTCCGTACAAACTTACCTGTGAAAACAGTTCAATTCCCGAACTGAGTTCGGAAGATTTTTCCGAATCGCAAAAAAGCTGTTTTTTGTAAAGTAACTACAAATTTACAGTTTTCAGATTTTTTCCTTTACCGCAACTACTAATATACTGTGCTATGAGACCTTGCTTCATGCTAAATTTCAGGATTCTAGGTCAACAGAAAGTACCCTATGAATTTTGATTCCTTTGAGTGTGTCGAAATATAAATTTTTTGCGATATAAAGGGCCGAATCTTTTTTGTTCGTTTACTCAGAAGTTTGATTTTTTCACAGCTTCAAGGGACTGCAGACCTGAGTATATTATTTCATCTTGACACAATCAGGAGTTCAAGATCTCGAGATTAAGGGTCTTGACAGACAAACAGACCGACGGACAATAGAGTGATCCTATAAGGGTTCTGTTTTTTTCTATTGAGGTACGGAACTCTAAAAAGTAGAAAATGTCAGTTATGGTACCTTTGAGCGTGGTATTACTGTATGAATTTTCGAGATAGGACATCCCGAGATTACAATTACTATCCACAAATAAATGCACCTAGATATTGACTAGACCTATTAGTATTAAGTATTTATGCAAAAATTGAACAGAATCTGTTCCAGTAAGTAATTAAGATACTACAAAACAAAATTCTTAGTTATGTAATTTTTATTTACTGATAGCATAATACCCTACAAAGCTATCATAAGGTTATGAAACAAATGCAGAGTGCTTGGTGCATCGTGTGCCAAATTGAAATGGTTGACGGGAGGAGTCATCTGCTATCATTTCAGACCCCTAAAAACTTCTCATGCCCTGTGGATTTTTTTTCATCGACTTTTTATCGTTTTATGAAAATAAGACCCAAATTTTTCATTCAAATACAAATTTTTTAAAATATAAAAGCCGTAGACTCTGACTTTTAATTTTATTTAGATGTGTATTGTATTAAAATACTTTAAAATTTAAAATTAGTGAAATTAGCTATTTAGGTTTTTTTCAATTGACTTGCAAAGTGTTGGACTTAAATTAATGATCGAAAAAAAAAAACAATAGCGACCGGGGTTTTCTAACTTCCTCAAAAATTCTCTAGTTTATCTTCTTGCTAGTGATGTACCACAAGCTATAAAAACCTTTTTATAACTTTGTGAATTTGCTAGAATTGTGAATTGAGTAAAACTAATAATCAAAATTATGATTTAAAAAAAGGTTTCGCTTAAATTATACCAGAAAAACCAATTAAAACTGTTATCTCACTCTTATAAGGTAAAATATGTCTCGTATCTCTCTTTTCATGGGTTTTATAAAAAAAAAAAAAAATGAAATTGCATTTTTAGCATTTATTTCATAATTTTTACAAATCCTGCCCAAATTAATGGCCTCTGTTGTAAATGCAGGCCCAACATCTGATTCGTATTTCGACAGTTGTAGTACGAAGTCGTATTTCCTCCTTAATTGTATTGAAAACCGTTTCAATGCGTTGTTTGCAAGTTATTCTTATGTGAATCATTTACAATTCTAGCGAATTTTTGAGGAAGTTGGAAGACTCCGGTCGCTTTTGTTTTTTTTTATAGACATGTAAATAGCTGTAACAATACATGAACAGCTTTAATTTAAGTCTAACACTTTGCAAGTCAATTTAAAAAAAATAACTAGATAGCTAATGCCACTAATTTTAAATTTAGAAGTACTTTAATACAATACACATCTAAATAAAATTCAAATTCACGACTTATATATTTTTTTAAATTTGTATTTGAATGAAAAATTTGGGTCTTATTTTCATAAAACAATAAAAAGTCGATGAAAAAAAATCCACAGGGCATGAGAAGTTTTTAGGGGGCTGAAATGATAGCAGATGATCCCTGCCGTTGACCATTTCCATTTTGCACACGATGCACCAAATACCCTGTATAATGTAGAAATGAAATTTTTTTCCCTGCTATGATTTTTGAAATAGTTTTACTGATAAATTTTTTGAGTGTAATAGGTTCTTAACCCAAAAAAATTAACGTTTTCTGTAGAATAGCCCCCACGAGCAAAACCGCGGTTTATAATTTATTTAAAAACTAAACAAGTCGACGTCAATTTCAAGTTAAAAAAAGTAAAAAAATAAATAACCATTTTAAAACCAATAATTGGTCGTCAATGTAATACAAAAAGTCGTCGCAGATAATCAGTCAGAGCGGCGGGTAATAACGGGTATCCAAAAATGGGTCGTAGGTAGGTGTTCGTGACAATACCCGGGCTTACACTGAACCGGGCACCGCTAGCTTCACCTCGGCGGATGTCGCTGTCTCCGTTCTCCGCCGCCATTTCCGTGCAGCGGCCCGAGTAGCGGCGAGGAGAGGCGAGCAGTTCCGACTCCACCGAACTACAATGGACCCTTTATATCTTCCTACCGCTAATCTAAGAGCTGATAATATGATTAGGCTCTTTGTACTCCCTTCATATGTTAATCGTTTGGGTGTTTGAGCATCCGCGGCGTTTTGTGAGGCTTTTTTTTGAGGAATTATCAAGTCAAGTAGGTACACTACCAACCAAAAATTTTATCTCAAACTCATTTAATTATTTACGCCGTACTAAAAACAATTTGAGGCTTGATCCGACATGCCTTTGATAAAGTTATTGCCCTGCAGCACGGCTTCCAGACTTAGTATAACTGGAGTCGCTTCGTCGCTGAGTAAACTAATTAAAGTTTTCACTGTAAAACTTTTCAATGGAGCCAGAGCCTTTGTCTGCGAGCCACCAGACTGTTATGCTCTTTTTTATACCCCCTAAGCTTAAATCTCTTATGTTTTTGCACCTGCTGTTACATAGATGTTTGGCTAATTGGGAAGAGTGAAGCACCTTAACCTAAGAGTACAAAAGGGAGACACTCTTTGTTTGGCGAGAACCTTAGTTGAATCTATCTCCAATAAATTTAATTTTACATATTCTATATGTCTAATAGCTATGACAGTTTTTACAAAGGGATTTCTAGTAATTAAAGCTTTACTGTATGAGTCCAGGGACAAGCAACGAGAAATTGATATTGAGCACTATCTATACCAAAATAAACATTGGTGGGAGAGGAAAATTTGACTTTGATTTTAACAGCAGTAATAAAATATATTTGACAATTGTTACATACATAATAGAATACTAGTGGTCCCAACAGATTATCATGCCCAGGTTTCGTAAGAAAAAAAAATGAGAACCCAATTGCAGCGCCACCTACCGGGTCCAATTGTATTTTCAAACCATCCAGGTACCCACTCAAATACACACACAAAATTACTTTCAAATCGGTCAAGCCGTTTAGGAGGCGTTAGGTGACAAACACATGTACAATAAATAAAATAGTTTGTAGAATATTAGCTTCTGCCAGCGGTTTCACTCGCGTAAAAGTATGTTTCTCCAACAAACTTCCACCCCCATCTTAGGGGAGTGGGAGGTTAAAAAGAGACAAAAAGTAGCCTATGTCACTCCATCCCTTCAACTATCTCCACTTAAAAAATCACGTGAATTCGTCGCTCCGTTTTTCCGTGAAAGGAGGACAAACAAACAGACACATGCTTTCACATTTATAATATTAGTATGGATAGATTAAGTATTCTACCTGTAGCGACATCTATGGTGTCATATGAAAACTAAACTACGAAATCCTGCATCGCGCAATATACAGTTCTCCGTGTGATTTGAAGATTATATATACCACAACCCGAAATCATTTATATATATATATAACACCCGTCTGGTTGGAGGAAATTCGATAAGCAAGTGTCCAGGCGTCGATAGCCTCGGTCCAACACGGAGTATCAAAACCAATCAGTGTTTAAACTAATGTATTCCTGATCGAGAAGTGCCGAGTTCCAAGGATGTACATTTAAACAAGAGTTCTAGGCCTCCCATACGAATGAGAAGGGTAGCTTGAGCAAGCTCGGCCACCCAGAAAATGAGTTTGTTTTTTCCTCAACAAAACCGAAAAAAGAAATTTTCGTAATTGAGCCGACACAATCATTCTTTTTTTTAAGTTGGGTAATCTTCCAATGTCTGCTCGCGCTCCAGTGCGGAGCGTCCCGCTCCGCTGTGTGTCAGACTTTTACTGATTAACACCTTTGCTGCGTAATTAGTAAAATCATAAACCATCTGATGTGGCGGCGGGTCGAAATGCGCACCCAACAATATTTCAGCCAGTACGTGGCAGGTCTTTGTCGACCCACCAGCACAAGGATAAATTAAAATGTATATCTTTGCAAAAACATGATGCATACTATTTTTTTTTTTGTACTTATCGAATAACTTTGAACCTAACTTCCTTAGATTCGATTCGCCCCGGGATCTACCAATCAGGAAATGAGAAATAAACCAGGGAATGCGGCAGGCCGATGTCGACCTGAACTGTACAGAAAGTATTTTTAGTAGTGATGGGACAGACAAAAACAAGGAAATGTCAAAAATAAAATAGAACTATCGTAAAAAAAAATAAAAAAGATTTTTATTTACTTATAAAAAAGTCTTTAAAACATAGTCACGCTAAGGTTTTGGTTGCATTTTCTGCAATTTGTTTTTTTTTGTTAGCTTGGAAACTATGAAAGGTTCTCCGCAGTCTCTCGTAGCACCCTGCACTATTTCTCCGTTTAGCGCTCTTCTTAAGGACATGATTATTGCCCCTAGGTTTTACTTGATTCTGCGTGATTTATTTACCATAATATAATATGAGTGGACTCACTATCGCTATCAATATCTGCAGGACGAATTACACAATTTTCCAAAATTTATATTTTTCTTTTATCCACACGTTTGTGTGCCTTAAGTTTTTGATTACCATCATCCGTTACTTATCATTTGATGTTTGTCAATTTTCGACGGATATCCAGCAGAAAGTGACGCCAACCATGTTTGCCAATTCACTGAGTCAGAGATTAGATAATGGAATCGGATCGCAAGGTACGGTTATGGAAACGACTAAGCATGGAGTGTCGGATACAATAGCTAATAGGGATGTCCGTTCGAGAACCAAACAACTACATTTCCCGACTTATGAAGTAGTGCAATCAGGATTGAAGACAACTCTTAAATTGGAAGTCATAGCGATAATGCAGATAATGGCGATAATCCTGCATAATGCAGGAAAATGCTATTGCACATAAGGGGGGTTTTCAAAAAATAACTTGCTTGGCAGAAGTAGACGTGAAAATTTAGTATAGGACAGTAGGTACATACATAGTTATGCTATCTATGTCTTGGTGGAATACCATTTGCCTAATAAAAGTCGAAAGAGTGATTGATATAGTCATTTCAATATGCGGTTTTACCTGGCCTGGCTACAAAAATAAAACCTAGTGATAACAGCTGGATACAAATCCAGGATTTGGGCTGCTACTGAGAAATTCCGGTTGGAAAAACTCAGTGACCATAAGGCCAACTGACCGAGAAAAACAACTGAAGCTTTTACTGTTATATTGGGAAACATGACTCCTGACGGATGGCAGATTATCGTCTTCGAATAATGTTTTGTAAAACGTATGTAGCACACATCGCACAATCGTTTATATAAGCATAATTATATTCCAACATACCTCTTGTAGCACATGCATCTATATCGGTTACTTCTAACAGAATGAACCGCACGTCCGTCTACGTTTAATATCCAGATATAATTGAAACCAACGTCTGCTGCGCCTTGCCAGCGATTGCAACCGTTCGATAATACATATTCCGTTCAGGAAATTATTAGTTAATCTTGATGGGACAGACATGTTCTCTGTTTGAAGGTATGTGTATACCGATTGGTTGAGTTTATGATTCGGTAACTGATCGACACTTTGCGTGACCAGAGGGCTGGCCCGTTCTTCGCCCAAAGAATTACCGTTTCAATTCAACGCGGCTATGAATGCTGCTAGTCTTCTGGGCACATTTCCGAATGACAGAGTACTTCGACGTAGTTTTTTTTATTTTTATTGATATAAACCAGTGCTTGACTGCGATCCCAACTGATGGTAAGCAGTGATGCAATTGTCTGAGTGCATTTTGTATTTTTGTATTTAAATATGTTCATTACTAGTAAGTACTATTATTACCACTGTAGTTAGGTTTAGTTTCAATACTCAGTTTGTGTAATCATGTATGTGATAACACAGGCTTTAAAGAAAAATAATGTATATATATTCGGTAGGTAATATATTAGTTGCCACCTTATATACCCATACAAACTTTTTCTTTCGACTTCGTACGCGTCAATGTTGATTAAATCTGACACGAAGTCAAAGTCGAAGCCAGATAAAAAGTAGCCTATGTCCTTCTTTGGGGTTAAAGCTTACTCCATACCAAATTTCATCAAAAGTGGTTCGTTAGTTTATCCGTGAAAACGTAACAGACAGAGCTACTTTCACATTTACAATAATAATAATATCTAATGTTTTATTTTTTATTTTTGAATTATTTTAAAATGTAACGAATATGTTTATATAAATGAAATATAAATAATAATAATAAGATTATATATATAAATATATAATAAATAATAGGGACTTCGTCGTGGCGAGACATCAGATACGAATTCAGAATCTAAATGCTTTTGATAAATATAGAAAAACTCAATATCACTTATCCTAATCAGGAATCCGACCAAAGATGTCATGCTTAGCAGTTCAGCTTGCGATTACTAGACCAGCAGGCAGTCGGTTATTTTATGATGAGCATTATGTGAGCTATCTGGAGTATTTGCCAACCAAATGAGTTAAACCCAATGAAGAGAAACATTACATCACAACACACAGAATGGTCAGAGATCTGTCTCTGCGGTCAAACGGAGTTTATTTAAAGCTTATTGTTTCTGACAAAAAAACAGGGTTCTTGACAACCAATGATCTTTGAAAGTTAATGTAAATCTATATAAAACAACTAGCCTTTGCCCGTGACTACGTTCGCGTAAAACTCTACAGATACCACTATTCCAGTAAAATTTGTCATTCATGCTTGCGATTCAATCTGAAATGATCTCATTCCTTTATTTTACTTTCACATAAAACTGCTAAAGGTCAAAAAGCACAAAATAATAAACATTAGATATTCATTGCCTGAGTGCAACAATTATAGAGGAATAAAGCTAACGTCACATACTATGAAAGCCTGGGAGAAAGTTATTGAGAGACGGCAGAGAGAAGAGAGTGAAATTTCACAGATATGACATAAACCTTAATCTCTGACATTTATTGAAACTAATTTTACTTAATTTGTAATGATATGCATGTGCCTATTATTATTATTGAATTTATATAAAAGTTGACCTATTTTGATGGTTCTGAATTGTATTTGACATTAATATTGATATGACATATAACTTAATCTCTGTGACATTTAGTGAAACTGATATAACTTAATTTAATGTACCGATTAATATTAATTTTAAATTTACGAGTATTAATGATGTTAAAGTTCACATAATCGCAGAAATTAAATGAAAACTGACAATGTTAATTTATATATTTGTACGCCTCTGGGTAAAACATAGAGGATCTACCTATTTTTAACACCTCACACTCTGTTGTAATCTGACCTATGTTTACAAATAAAATATTCTGATTCTGATTCTGACTCTGATTCTGATTCTGATTCTGATTTTGATTCTGATTCTGATTCTGATTCTGATTCTGATTCTGATTCTGATTCTGATTCTGATTCTGATTCTGATTCTGTATCTGATTCTGATTCTGATTCTGATTCCGATTCTGATTCTGATTCAGAACCAATTCGGTTTTATGCCTGGTCGGGGTACAAAGGTTGCCATTTTTGCTGTACGCCAGCTGTGCGAGAAATATAGAGGTGCACATAAAAACTTACACATGCTATTCGTTGACCTCGAAAAGGCATACGACCGGTTACCTCGTGAGGTTCTGTGGTGGGTCCTTTAGGAGACGACAGACGTACTGTGGACACAGTACCCAAGTCCGGTCCACAGTGGGTACCACTGGAAGCTTCAATGTGGCCATCGGCTTACGACGTAACGCATCGGATCAAAGAAGGATGGATGGAATGAAAAAAAATTGGCGACAGGCCACGGGAACAACTTGCGACCCACGAATGCCCGTCAAGTTGAAGGGTAACATTTTGCAAGACCGTGATAAGACCTGTCATACCGTATGGATCAGAATTTTGGGCTGTAAAAAGATGGATGAAAAAAGATAGCATGTAGCGGAGATGAGAATGTTGAGATGGATTTGTGGTGTGACGAGAAACTGAAAAGTTGAAAGGAAATCGTTTGTCTTGGTATGGTCATGTGAAGAGGAAAAGCATGTTACTAAAAGACTTCTGAGTATACATGTATATAAATGGAGAGGGAGAGGGAGACCAAAGAAAAGATGGATGGATTGTGTGAGGAGTGATATGAAAGAAAAGGAGCTAGTGATAGTGTGACGGGTGACAGGGCAGAAAGGAAGAAATAAACGTGTTGTGCCGACCCCAAGTAATATGGGATAAGGGCAGGAAGAAAAAGATTCATAAAAACTTTTCTTTTTATGCTGTAGGTGCGCTGCGTTTCCCAAGCTATAAAATGTTGTATTGAGAGTCAGAACTGCGATGACACGGGATTAAGCGGTGTAGATATAGTTGTCTTGTATGAGACACAGCTGGTCCAGAGGTCAACATCTTCCAGCCTTAAGTGTCAGCTCCTTTTATTATAGGCTCGCGTTTGACAACTATTTTTTGTGGAGAGAATTCATTGAATAATTTCTCGGGCTCTTGGGTGGAGCGACAAAAAATGTCTGAATTTTACTGACTAAAACCTATCTGTATCCTGCACTCTTTCCAGGACATAAATACGTACAAAAAGCAAGTAGATAGATTATTTAAAAAAAAAAAAGATAATCAGAAATCAGAAACGTATTTCAAATAGACCAATTACAGGCACTTTTGAATTTTCAGAATGTCGGTCAGTCAAAAAAAAAAATACAAGTGAAGCTAAATTGCACGTTCCAAAGCGTAGATCTCTATGGAGAAGAACGTGCAAGAAACTCCATGGATACTCTTTTAAATCATATTATGAGTTACATAAATCTTGGTTACATATTTCTTGTCGCTTCTAATATGTGAGCACAATGTAGATAAGTAATAATAATTAAAATAAAAAATAAAATAAAAATTTAATAATATAGAAATTGAAATTAAGTCACTGGCAGCAAAGAGATGACCAGTCTCAAGTGACGGCACCCGTTCACGAGCATAACGCGTGCATCAGCCCCACTCAGCTCAACCATTTTGAAGGGAACTGAATGACCCAATAACACGTGCCACCACGATAAATAGAGTAAATGATATTATATAGCTAAAAGAGATTGTTTTATCAACAACACCGCGTTGAATCGATTACATCAGTTTAATTTACTGATTTGTTAGTCGAAACCCTTTTGTATCTAAACACCCATTTATTATAACTCTCCATCTTAGCTTCTAAACTACTTCAGATGTGAGTAAATCTCTTGTTTCAGCTTCATTGTCAAAACTTAATGTAAGGAGTTATTATGTCCGTTGAAGCTTCCCATGTAACAGTCTTCCTGATCGCTCATTGGGCACATTATACAAGAGAACGCCTGCTTTGTTCAACATGCTTCATATTTTATTATCAGATTTGAATAGAACGCCGTTTTTCAGATTACATAAAGATAATTTATTTGAATAGTAATCAAACTGGTCTTTGTTACCCAATTGTGACGGATACAGGACACGGGATGGCCAAAAATAAAAGATTGTTCCCACTGCTGGGTCTCAGGCCTCCTCTCTAGGAGAGGGAATAGGCCGTAATCCACCACGCTAGTCCAGTGCGGGTTGGTGAATGTCACATGTCTTCGAATTTTTGATTCTAGGACATGCCGATTGCCTCACTATGTTTTCCTTCACCGTTTTGAGAGCAGTGGTGATGAAATAAATTTCACAAAGTAATGCGACTAGCTGGGTTTGAACCCGTGACCTAAAAGTCGTAAGTCGGGGCCGTAACCTCTCAGCCACCACTGAAAACAAAAGATAATATATGTAAAATGTAATTGAAAAATAGTTATTAACTCTAAAATACGTAAATTTTTTCACTTTCTCTTCTCACAGTACTGCAAACTTCATAATAATATAACAGCAAACAAATCCAAACCAGAGTTGATATCAACGAGCCTATTAAGCATCGTTAGCATACGTGGTATAGGAGAGGTGGATTTAGCTCCAGTGCGACAAAATGAGACATTAAATAATTTATGCTTTTTATAGCGATTGTAATTATTCGGAACAAATAGTTATCACAACTCTGCATGTAAGAGGGACGCATCAGTGTAACCATTAATAATTTTATTGGCTGTTGTAATTTCGTCAACAGTCCACCTAACCTTTAGTCAGTTGCAATTTAAGCATCCTAAGATAATCATAGTAGAATACATAAAATACGTGGAAAATATCCAAATAATTGCCTGTATACAAAAAAAAAACCTGAGAAAAGGTTTTTGAACTTTCTCCAGCATTAGTGTATATATAACCTCATGATGATTCCATACACAAGCGCTGGTTTCAAGCTAGCACTGTTCTAAAATGTTAAACGAAAGCTTCGTAACTGTTTTGTTTTTAAAACCTTGACAGTTGCGTAAAATAAATCCTAAACGTCTAAATGAATCTTTAGCCAGACTATGCGTATGGAAAGTTAGCTTATTGTCAAATTGGACACCGATGATGGTATATGAGGTGATGTGACTTTAAATAAGGCGATGATCGAGGGACCAGTAAATATATGGTGATATCAGTGCAGTTACACTCTACCAATGCTAAAGTGTATAAAATTTATTTGTAGAAGAGGATCAATGGTTCGTGACTGATTTAATTTGTAGCAAAGCACCTAAAGTATTAGAAGTAAACTTTTGTGGAACATTAAACTTCTACTATAAAGAATTTTTAGACACTTTATTGGTAAAGTGCACCAAACCAAAAGGAATTATCTTCCTTTTGGTTTGGTTTGTCTCATCCATTGATGAGACAGAATGAACAGATTTCGTTAATCAACCTTGCAAGGTATATACATCTTGTATATATGTACCACTTTTACGAGCCCAAGGAATGTGTTCCGACATGTCTTGACATGTTTTCCGGACTATCAAAAAACATTTTTCAGTCAAACTAATATTTCATTGATCGATCAATAATTCATCTTTCAATTTTATTTTGGTAACATTCTGATCTGGGACTTCATTAATGTATAAGAAAGAACATAAGGCTGCAATTTGTTATCTTTAAAAATTTAATTCTTATAAACAAAAGTTCCCCATTGCGTCTGTCTGTATGAAGGCGAAAAACTCAAAATCTCATGGATCTTCATGCAAATTTTCACCTATAGACGCGTGATTCATGAGAAAGGTTTACAATAGTAGAGAAATGCGAGAGTTAGAAATATTTATAGAAGCAGTGACTATAATAAGGACATTCCCAGCTCAGCCCGGACGGCGAGCAATTGGTAGCTTGCCGTCCGACCGTCCGGTAACCGTCCGAAACGAGCCCAAGTCGTCGACGGCGCGTACTGTTTCTTTCAAGCGCGCCTCAAGGAGATGGCAGCACTTGTAGGGGCCCAGCAGGGTCGAAGCCTCCTGGGGCCAAGGGTCTGATTCTGAAAGGAAGACTCGGCCCTGGTACGAAAGGCAACGAAGGAATAAGAGTGGGTTTTTAGTCAGTAAAAGTCTGACACTATCTCCCGCTCCACCCAAGAGCGAGGGATATCATTAGATGATTTTCCCACCGCAAAAAAAGCTCTGTCCAACCCTCCAGTAAAAACTGGCGTGACAGTATTTACGTTTTAGTAAAAAAAAAAACATGAAAATAAAATAGCTTTCAACGATTAACCAAATGCGACTATATCAATATTTTATTAACTAGAAGTACTGAATTCTGAAGTGAAACTTACTGAGCTACACTATATATACTATAGAAATTCACTCTTGAACTCACTTCGTCAAACACACACACGGGAATTTTCTGAAAAAGAAACCCTTTAACCTAGAAGTCAAATGCAACTGAAAGACGCAGGAGTATTTTAGCCAGTAAAAGTCTGACACGCCGCTACTCCCGAGAAACTCCTATATAAATACCTGAATAATATTTACCATGTTGAACAAATGAATATAAATATAAACTTATAGTTTATCCATATCCAGCTCTAAAAAAATAAATTAATAATAATAATAATAATATACTTTATTTCGGATATAGAAAATCCATAATGTGTTAGTAACAGAAATACTTATACAACTATGTTAGTAACAAAATGAGTTAATACAAAATAAATAGACTTTAAAAAATCATCCCCTCTCAATTCATATATTTTCCCTCAGCACCAGGCCCGCAAGCATGCCTGCGGGACCAGTGCATCAGGAAAGGACAGTCTGGTTTCTCCGCAATTACCTTCAGGATGCTATTGGAGCCTCCACGTATCCTATGCATCAAGGACGCCGTTCTCTTGCGCATGATAGCCTCAAAACTATCCGTACCTGCCTCAGCAAACATGCCTGATGCGCTACAGAACCGTGGAAGCCCCAACAACACCCGGAAAGCATTATTATACTGAACTCGAAGAGCGTTGTAGGCCCTCTGCGTATACGTGACCCACAGACTGCAGGTGTAAAAAGTCTGGCAGTAGGCCTTAAACAGTGTAATTTTCACTTCTTTAGTACACCTAGCAAACCTGCGGGCCAACATATTACATCGGACCGACAACGCTCTTCTCTCTCTCTCCAAATCATCGTCATCATTCAGATCCTCATTCAAAACGTGCCCAAGGTATTTAAATTGAGACACCGTCCCAAGCGGTACCCCATACAGGTAAACTGGAGGAACCGACTTGGGTTTTCTGGAACCAGCACGAAACACCATGAGCTCACTCTTCCTGACATTGTACAGGAGTCCATGAGCCGTGGCGTATCGCTCACACACTCCAAGGAGCCGTCTGAGTGCATCAATCGAGGGACTCAGCAGCACCATGTCATCAGCATAACTGATACTATTAATAATCTTACCATCAATAGAGCATCCGACACCAGTGCTGCCAAGCTCCCCGACCAGCTGATCGATGTACAGACTGAAGAGCCCTGGGGAGGTCAAGCCACCTTGCCTCACGCCACACTCCAGCCTATACTCCCCAGACAATGCACCCGACCATCTGACCTGGTTAATTTGATGGTTGTACCAATACTCGAGGAGGTTTATCAGGTCATGGGGTATGGCATTCTCCCTCAGCTTTGACCACAAAATATTATAATTAACCAGGTCAAAAGCCTTGGAGAGATCCAGAAAGGCAGCATACACAGGAGTACTTCTGTCAGTGTAGTACCTAACTGTGTGCTTGAGCGCCAGAATAGTAGTTTCGGTGGACAACCCAGGTCTAAAACCGAACTGTGCATCATTTGGCTTAAGCTGTCCCCTTATCCTACGCTCAAAGACACAGTCAAGCACTTTAGCTGCTATAGTGGCCAAAGAGATCGGCCTGTAGTTATCTTTATCTGACGCATCCTTAGTTTTACTTTTCACGATAGGCACAACTATCGTCCTCATCAGATCTATAGGCAGGTAGGAATGCCTCACGCAGAAGTTGTACAGCATCGATAGGACCCTAGGAAGATGCGGACCCGCACACTGAAAGTGTTCAATGCTTAGGCCATCATGTCCGGGAGATTTGCCTTTAGTCATAGATTTAATAACTTCCTTAACCTCTTTTGCCGAAATGTTTAATGGCTTTCCAGACATGATGCCCTCAGTGACATGCACTTGCTCTTCTGCCCGACGTGGATCCACCGCAAAATGTCTCCTAAACATATCAGCAATCTCCCCCGGTTTCTCAACTCCATCCACACTCACCGGAACCGTAGGTTTAGGATTTAACCTCTGTGTGGATTTCCAAAAGTTCCGGAAATGCTTGCGCCCATGTTCAGTGGCTAGCTTGTTCATTTTGATTTGGTCCTCATTATCCTGACAAAATTTCAACCTCTGCTTAAATACCTTGCGCGTCACATTCATCTCCTCAAATAACCTACCATTACGAGGCCTTCCATGCCACACCCAGTTCAGAAAAGCCTTCCTTGCATCTCCATGCGCGCTCCTGACATACCTATTCCATCCAATCACTGCACGCCGTCTCTTACCATCGTTCAGCAAACCAGAACTGCCCACAGCCGCTTCCCGAAGGGATGACACCAAATTCCTGTACAAAATATCAATTACAGATCTGTGACTCTTATCCTGGCAAAAATTATCACAACACTCCCCTAATTCTGAAGGAAAATCTATATTTCTTAGCTTTTCCATACATAAACTATAGTAACAATTAATTTGTGATGCATTTCTTTCCCCCCATATAGCCTTATCAATGTTTTTATTTTTATTGGCCACTTGTAACGAAGCATCCCCTGGCCCCACCATCCCCAGATCAACTTGAAATGAAAGTGGATAGTGGTCTGACCAATAAATATCATGGTTAACTTCAATATTTTTGAGTGACTTCCACGCCATTTCAGAGACCAGGAGATGATCCAACCAACGTCTGCTTCCACACCCATCACTGACAAAGGTGTACGTGTCAGAGTGAATACCCAGCTTTTCATAGTCAGCACAAATCCAATTTTGTTCCTCACAAAAACTTAGTAATAATATCGACAGTTGAAAGGCTAATTGATCTAAGCGACATTTAAAAAAAAAAATTTAAACCTAACTCAAACGACGTAGAACAATTTGCTGATTCCGAATATGTATATAACCCAATATTGAAAAAATTTCGTTTAGATCAATTAGCCTTACAACCGTCGATATAGAAATTCAAGATCATCGCCGTCCCACTTAACCTTAGAGCGGGATAATTCATTGGATACACATAAAAAAAAACGGTATTATTATTATAGTCTCACAACAGGGAAGAGGACTTTTTTTTTTAGGTGGGAAATCATCCAAATGACTTCTCGCGCTCTGGGTGGAGCGCGAGGGCGTGTCAGACTTTTACTGACTAAAACCACACCTGTATCCTTCAATTACCCTTTGCGTCCTAGGACTACGGGTTTCCCTTTCAGAAATTCTCCGCGGTCCTAGTTAGCGGGCATCGGCCCTGCTGGGCCCCTACAGTTTGCTGACATCTCTTTGAGGAGTGCGAGGATCTCAACGCGCTATTGACGACTGGGCTCGGTCCGGTTAATTACCGAACAGCCGGACGACGAGCTACCCAGTGCTCGACGTCCACAAGCCCGCGTCTACCGTGGCTGGTAGTCCTCCTCCTCCTTCGCTAGCATTACTGCTTCGCAGAAGGAGGCGACCGCCTGCCATTCCTCCTCGCTCCGGACCATAGCCTGAACCAGGGCCCGTCGCGAAAGGTCGCTGCCGCCAATTGCCTCCACGAGGACACGGCGGTGCTCCGCCCAAGCGGGGCACACCTCCACTGTGTGCTCCACCGTGTCCTCTGGGTGGTCCGCGCAATGATGGCACCCGGGCGTTGCTTCCGCCTGAATCCGATGCAGGAACCTCCCGAACTTGCCATGTCCGGTGAGGACCTGCGTCATGCGGAAGGGGAAGAGGACTTTAGGGTTTCGTGCCCATTTTTTGGTACGGTGGTGGATAGGCTCGCTACAAAGATCAAATAGGCCATCTCGCAGAATTTTTGAACCATATTTTAATATGAACACATATTAATCGTTCATGTTTCTTTTATTTTAACCTTTATTGTATACAAAACACACAATAATAATATAATATAATTGCTCCATTTCTCCTTCGTCGCAGTCTGTGGTACCAGTGATGGTACCACCGTCCTACCATCTTTTCGACCATGCTGACGAAGAGATTGCTGACATGGTTACACATGTAAGTACCCAGTGCAACAATAAATTGAGGAGTGCTTTGGAGTGTGCTATTCGGGAGTATCGCAACATGCCGATCGAACTTAGGCCGCGCTTACCTCGTTTGCCCAATGCCCATGCATAATAAGAATAAGGCGCTGGTGGCTGCTCTGGATTTGCAGTGGTCAAACTATTTTGACGACTGCGAAGATCTCACTGATACACACTCGATAATGTACTGCGCAGCTGTTGCGGCATGTCGTGTAGCTCACGTCAAGTTTCCAAACTGTGACGTAGCTACACGACCGAAACCAGCCGTGCCGGCTTGGCAGTGCTGGATCGAGTGTCGTATTGGTGGGGTCAGAGCACTCATCGGCAAACTAATTTGCTTCAGGGAGGGCAACACTCGCCCAAGAGTGATGCGCTTTGTGAGGCGGGCGTTTTCCGGGACTGAAATCAGCCCCCGAGAGTATATGTCCCGTGTCACAGAGCGCATCGACTTCTTGAAGCAGAAGGTGTATGCATGGGCAAACCGTATCCGCAGGTATAAGCGGCTGGTGGAGCGATACACTTAGAATCGCACATTCCGGAGTAATGAAAGGTGGTTTATAGGGCTTGGGAGAGACCGGACCAAGGTGTGACTGATGCGCGCCTCCCGGATGATGACGCCATGAGTTCATTCTGGCGCAGCATTTGGTCCGTGCCTGTCAGTCACACCGAGGGTGACTGGACTCGAGAGGTCGAGCGTACCTGCGATCCAATACCACAAATGTGGGCAATTGACATCAGCCCCCAAGATGTAGCTCGTGCAGTTCGTCCGTTGCCAAACTGGAAATCTGCAGGGCCGGATGGAATGCACAATATCTGGATTAAGTAGTTTACATGATCGCACGCTCGCTTGGCATATCAGTTTCAGTCTGCCTTAGAATCCGGGTTGCTACCCCAGTTCCTAACAACAGGAATAACCCACCTGCTCCATAAGTCAGGTAGTACTGCGGAGCCTAAAAATTATAGACCGATCACGTGTTTGCCGACGGTCTATAAAGTTCTTACATCCATACTGAGAAGCAAAATTAATAGTCATATTGACAAAAATTCAATCATGTCACCTCAGAATGGATGTAGGAACGGGTCCCGCGGTACTAAAGAGCTGCTCCTCATTGATATGACCATAAGCCAAAAGGTTCGA
Source organism: Mythimna pallens (assembly GCA_961205895.1). Taxonomy (NCBI): domain Eukaryota; kingdom Metazoa; phylum Arthropoda; class Insecta; order Lepidoptera; family Noctuidae; genus Mythimna; species Mythimna pallens. Next base: position 27,477,981 of record OY540824.1, read on the forward strand.
CGTTCCCGAAAGGATCTGTCGACATGTTGGATAGATTATAAGAAGGCCTATGACTCCGTTCCTCATACATGGCTCATGAGGGTGTTGGAATTGTATAAAATTGATACAACTCTACGCACCTTCCTGATGTCGTGTATGAGGCAATGGAGTACGGTCCTCCGCTATCCAGGATGTCGACATATCCAGAGGAATAGTGAACCTGTAAGGATTGAGCGAGGTATATTCCAGGGTGATAGTTTGAGTCCACTTTGGTTTTGCCTAGCCTTGAATCCTCTCAGCACACTGCTGGAGAATTCAGGTCTAAGCTATTGTTTGAAGAGAGGTTGTCAGGTAATATCTCACCTACTTTACATGGATGATCTGAAACTTTTTGCCCCCAACAATCTGCAACTGATGGAGCTACTGAAGGTAACTGAAACCTTCAGTAGTGCCATCAGGATGGATTTTGGTGTGGACAAATGTGCGGTCATGCATGTAAAACGAGGGGAGGAAAATTTGAAATATTTAAAAATATAATTTATAATATTCCACAACTATCACACAATGCCGTCCAGTCTCAAGCTAAGCAGAGCTTGTGTTATGAGTACTAGACAACTGACAATGAGTTTTATAAGTAGGTATACCTTTTCCAAAGCCTTCGGGGTTTACAGGCGTTATGTTGTGTTGTTGTGTGTGCTTTAATAAATACCTGTAATATACATTAATAATTTTCATTATTTTCTAATAATCTATATATATAAAAGGAGAAACTGACTGACTGACATATCAACGCACAGCCAAAACTACTGGGACTAGGAGCGTGAAATATTGCACATGGCTTCCTCTTATGACGTAGGCGAGCACTAAGAGAGGATTTTCCAAAATTCACCCCCTAAAGGATTGAAACGGGGGTCCAAAGTTTGTATGGAGAAACATACTTTCACGCGGGCGAAGCCGCTGGCAGAAGCTAGTTTGCATATAAATCATAAAAAATAAAATATTTTAATACGTTTTTATAAACTAACTAGCGGTCCCGACAAACGTTGTCGTGTCCGTAATCTTGCGTCAGAATAAAAAAATTGAGAATCCGATATCAACGCCATCCGGTATTGTATTTTCAAACCATCTAGAGACTTACTAATTTCAGAGATTTTTATCCTTTTATACAAAATTATAATAAAAATAAAAAAATAATAAAGATTATGAGGTCACTGACAAAATAGATAACCCTATTCAAAACACAATATCTAAAAATCGCCTTTGTCTAAATATATCGGATCGCAAAATACGCGCTTTAGTTTTGGCGTTGCGGACACTGGCCCGAAAATACAAAATACAAATATATCGGATTTTCATTATAATTTTTTTTTTTTGCACAATCTTGTAAAAAATAAGTATAACATTTTGAAAAAAAAAACGCCAGATGTGAGTATTTTGTGCGTCACAAGCAATGGTTATCAAATTATGCCGTCGACTCCGTCTAATTCGGAGGTCGGGCTGCCCCCACCCCCGCTTCATACCAACCTCCCCATTCCCCCCTCAGCTCTAAGCTCATTTCCTGTGTGCCGGCTGCTCGTATTAATTTTAAATTAAGTACAGATAGAGCTCGTCGTCGCGTCAATCCAGTGATGTAAACAAAAATCTATGTACCTTCGTAACAGCTGTGATGGTGTGTGTGGAGGGCTTCTGTTGAAGTACGTGGCGAATCATACATTAGATTTCTTCAATATTACCTTGTACTTATTTAGGCCTTCATTTATTGGTTGGGTATATCAACAATCAGTACAGTGTTCGGGCCTCTATAAGCATTTGGGTAGTGTACTGAATATATTGTTTGTAAGTCTGTTTTTGTACACATTTCATAAAGGCATAATAAAAAAAATGAGTAGATTCTCAATTTGAATGGATATTATTTTTTTGTTTCTTGATCAGCGGTCAGGTGGCCTAGAGGTCCAGAACATTGGAGGTCTGGTGGCACAGACCGGAGAGTGTTGGCCTGAAATTTAGTAGAATCAAAACGGAATACTTGTCCTGCGATTTCGGCGGTCTCTCCAATCCAGTGCCTTTAGCTCTTGCTGGAACGCCCATACCGATCTGCTCCGACTTTTGGTACCTCGGGTCGCTCGTCCAAGGGGATAGTGAGGTAGACCGGGACGTGAAACATCGGATCAACGCAGGATGGATGAAATGGCGACAGGTCACGGGAACAACTTGTGACCCACGGATGCCCCTCAAGTTGAAGTGTATGGATCAGAATTTTGGGCTGTGAAAAAGACGGATGAAAAAAGATTGTACGTAGCAGATATGCGAATGTTAAGATAGATGTGTGGTGTGACGAGAATGTATAAAGTGAGAAATGAGTATATTAGGGGAAGTTTGAAAGTGGCGCCATTGACTGAAAAGTTGAAAGGGAATCGTTTGTCTTGGTATGGTTATGTGAAGAGGAGGGATGAAACGCATGTTACTAAAAGAGTTATGAGTTTACATGTGGACGGATGGAAAGGGAGAGGGAGACCAAAGAAAAGATGGATGGATTGTGTGAAGAGTGAAAGAAAAGGAGTTAGTGATAGTATGACGAGTAACAGGGCAGAAAGGAAGAAAAAAACGAGTGGCGCCGACCCCAAATAACACGGGACAAGGGCAGGAAGATGATGATGGTCAGCGATATTTTCTCCAATAGTGAATATATTAGTTTTTTTTTTGTTGCAAGAATATTTCCCCATGTCCAATTTAAACTTTAAAAAGTTGTCATTACATTTTACCAATTATGTTAAAATTTCATGCTATCAGGGTTTTCAAAATGGGTATAACTGTTTTTGTTTATTGCATTAGGTCATAACTCTGTGTGAGTTCCAATATTTATCAAAGTAATGTGATTTATGACTGAAACAGCAAAACAAATCATTCTATCGAATTCCATTTCAGCAATTCAGTGAGTATAGCAATTCACTCTACAGTTTGATTAGAATGTGATTGAGTCAGTAATACAATTGCATGCCTGATATTTATGCATTCTGTTTTGTCTATCGAGTTTTGCCGTAACATACAATAGGTATTTAGATTTAATAATGCAGTGGATTTTGATCGGCCTTGAGTACCTACCGGAGAGTGGGGTAGTTACAAACACCTAAAAAATATTGAAAACATAATGCTACTATGCATACCAATGAAAAAAGTCAAATAAGATTACCTATTTAATTGGTATTAAATAAGATTTTTTTTAATTAAAAAATGTTAGGCGTAGGGTAATGACGAATTTGACAGACAGACAGGCTCGTAGAAACTGTGCAGTATTGGCGACTAACCTTCTAAAATGCTTTGTAGATGTAAAAGTGATAAAAAACTTTCATTGAAAATATTTTTTTTTGTATCATCATCATCATCATCATTTCAGCCGAAAGACGTCCACTGCTGGACATAGGCGACACAATGAACGGTCCTGTGCGTTTCGCATCCATAGGGCTCCCGCAACCGTTACCAAGTCATCGGTCCACCTTGTAGGAGGCCTTCCAACGCTACGTCTTCCGGTACGTAGTCGCCATTCCAGAACCTTTCGGCCCCAAATTGAATTGTATCATGAGTTATATATTACGGGAAGTTTGGGTAAGAAGGAGACTTTAAGGTAATTCATAAATAAAACTCTCTGTTTTTGATTAGTCATATTAGGAACTTTTATTACGAAAATACGACGTACTGCTAGACGAAGCTGGAATCTGCGTGCTCAGGCTGAAGTTGTTGTTGTTGGTAGTGAGCCGGGCTATACCCTGGACTCCTCTTGAATAGCCTTCTTTCTTCTTAGACAGCGGTAGTGGTAAGATCGTTGCGTGAGATGGTGGCAATGTTGTTCCTGTTCAGTTCTCGCTGAAGTGTTCGGACATGGTGCTTGTTACATTGCTTGAAAATGTAGTACACCACACAAAGTGCCAGTATGATGACAGCTGCAGTTACCAATGTTTCGATCAGTTCCAATTTCTCCTGGTGGTATTGTGTTGCCGTAGCGGAAGCTACTCCATTGGCATTCTGTGCGATTACAACTTGTTCTTTGGATGCAGATTTGCCCATGGTCTTGATACTCGTTTCTTGAACAATTGATTTTTCTGTCATGAATAATGTTGAGTTTGGCAGTTCTTCAGTTGTGTTGTATTCAGTTGGTTCTAATGGCAAGGGTCGCCATGTAATATGTTGCTTCTTGAGAGGTAAATAGGAACATAGTTTACGAGTTGAAGCCCATTTATTGAGTGCATTAAAATAATGTCTTACACCAAAAGTATTGCTTAGTTGCTAACAATGCATAGTACGTAGTTGCGACATGACCTAATTACATTTCCTTTAGGTTTATGCATACGGTTTTTACACACATACTACAATCGCATATATATGTCAAAACAAAAATTTCGAAGTTTTCCCATAGAAATATCAACTTAAAGGCTTTTGAGCCCCATCAGCAATGTTAATCAAATCTGCAACCTAGAAATACGATTCGTAATAAGACGTGGTTTATGGGGCGAAGGGTATAGATACTCGTTACAAATCAAATCATTTAATGTATAAAATAATAATTTTCTTCTTCTTTTACTTCTTCTTTTACTGGTGGTAGGTTTCGACCGATGGTTTGCGACCACCCACTGGGCAAAGACGTACCGTCAAGCGGCTTAGCCGTGTTCCGGCCATTTTGGTTTGGAGGTTTTTTAAATGCTAAGACCATGCACAACCGCAAAATATGCAATCGTAGGGAATATTTCCTAGCTGCCGACGAGGTTATGCATCGAGATGTAGTGATAGTGGACAAGGGACTCACCTCGCTCTCTTTGACTAACGAGAACTGGCGCAAACCTGTAGCTCTGGAAACTAACGATTGCTGGAAGTATGGCAGAGTAAAGAAGTTCACGGACGCTTTTTCCGGGCCCTTCATGGGCCCAATGTAGACCAATTAGCATCCGTAGCCTGGCTGCATGTCGGCGACCTCTTTGAGGAAACTGAAGGTTTTGTCTGTACAATTATGGACGATATTGTCATGACGAATAACTACCAGAGATTTATTGTGAAGGACGGCACGGTTGACATCTGTCGGGTATGTCAAGTCCAGGTGAATCAATCCGTCACATTATCTCTGGTTGTTCTCGTATGGCTAACGGATTCCCCGTTAGCCAGACGAGAACAACCTGAGATATATGTATAGACACAACCATGTAGCCAGAATTATTCATCAACAACTTGCTCTGAAATACTCACTTATGGAATCGGACGTACCATACTACAGGATTATGCCCGACCCAGTTCTCGATAATGGCGATATCACATTGTACTGGGATTGGTACATTGCCACTGACAGGACTATTGTAGGTAATAAGCCTGATATAGTGGTGGTGGACCGAAGCGAGAGGCGTACAATGATTGTTGACATATCCGTTCCGCATGACGAGAACATCGTGAAAGCCGAGAAAGACAAACAAATCAAGTAACTTCGCGAGCCAAGTAGGCTCGCGAAGTTATCGACTCGGCGATCATTGTACCGATAGTCGTGTCAGCCAATGGCTTAATAGTCAAGAGCCTCGACCAACACCTTAGGAGGCTCTCGTTAGGCGACTGGATCAAGGGCTTGATTTAGAAAGCGGTTCTCCTGGACACGGCTTGTATAGTTAGGAGGTTCCTTTTTCCGTCGGTAGTTTGGACCCTTTTCCCGATACCGGTGGGCTACGATTTTTGATATTTTTATGTTTTTATTAAATTTTATATTAAAATATTTAAAAATGTAATTTATATGTGATATTAATGAATAAATGAAATAATAATAAATCTTTATTGCAACAATTCATTCATATTTGTTGCAAATTTTGTGCATATTATCTAAAAAATTTGGGTACGAATAAATTTTTTCAGGATGTTTGAATACTGTTTATTTGCAATGACCTGTAGGATGCTGTTAGTGCTACAATACGATACTCTAACGAACACGTAGTGGACACATGACTGTGTTTCCGACTGGGGCTCAGTTAATACTGCGCTTGCGCCTCGACCTACATCCCACCAGCACCCAGTGCTGCGTTAGTGTCGTGGCCAGTCACGTGACGCACGTCACTCTAATCCACTAGCGCTATCTCAGATAGCTTTTGAAAACTAAACACGAAAGCGCCGTCAAACTTAAAAAAAATAACAAATCTTGCCCCACCTTTAGGGCAAGACAGGCTGTACCCCTCCCATTTTTTCTCACTTGATTAACTTTGCACTCAAGAGTAGTTTGTGGAATGTCCCAAAATAATATATATATAATAATAAGTCTTGTTGACCAATTTAAAATTCTTTTTTTTTCATCTAAAACCTCTTGGTTGGCTAATTTCACTTAATTTTTATTCCACTCACCTCTCTTAGTTTAGCTTTAGTAATTTCGTTAATTAAAAAAATACTCTACACTATTACACTAATAAATTACCCTATCTTACCCGCTTATTGGTAAATGGGTAACATAGGGTACCATCCCAAAGGAGGAAGGAAAGGAGTCAGTTTTGGTGGTTTGTGGCTTGCGGTTGCCCAGTGGAATTGCATGCTGATACTGGATGGCGAGCTGTATCCGGGACGGGTGATGCCATGAGTTGTGGCTAGATATAGAGCGGGTGGTACCCTGTGGTGATGCCATACGCAGCTTCTTGTCGTGGGGTCGTCTCCCATCGTATCGCTTGATCATGGAATTGGTTTACGGTCTGAGCCTTAGAAAATAGAGCAGGAAAAGGTTGTTGGCTTGACGGAGCTCTCCGGCGATTGGTTGCTTGCTGAACGGAAGCGTGACTTTAGGACATCTGGGATTCTGATTTGAATGGCTGGCAGTTGAATTATGTAGTGGCGCGAACGTGTGAGATTGGGAAGGGCGTTAGCGGTCGTACCGAATTCTACAGCAGTGCTCTCTCGGGCTATCGGATGGTTGATGGTGGGCGGTGTCCATGAGTGGTTTTTTCATCTCAATTGCAGTGGGGCTCCGGAGAGGCATAAAGCCTCTCTGGAGCCCCACTGCAACCTCTTCTTCTATTGATTTAGGGGGTGTCCCGTTGTGTTTGGTGAGGTTGATATGTAAGTAAATTGGTAATTGCTCTCCATCTTGCCCCACCTCTAGGGCAAGACAGGATACCCCCTTGGGTAAGATGAGGAATTAAATATTTAATCATCGATATCTTCACAAAAACGCCTGTTTCGTCACAATTATTAATCCTGTCCGGAGTAAAAGGGAATAAGGGAAAAAAAAACGAACAGACACTTTATTAAACCCAGCAGCACGAGCCGCTAACGTGTTTTCTAGCTTTCACAAACTTAAGTCAGGCTGGTGGTTTAGGAATCCACGCAGTCAGTTTTTACCAGCTTTTTTCTTGCAATTTGTCGTTGCAAACTGCTAGTTCATAGGTTAACTTCTGCAATTCGGAAGTTGACAACCCAAATAAGCTTCTTTCCATTTCTTTCAAATAGGTAAATTACAAGTTCTTCTTTTTGAAAAAAAAAAGAACTTGGGTCAATGGACCCAAGGGAACTTTGACATTTTTTTTCACTTGATTAACTTTGCGCTCAAGAGTAGCTTGTGGGACATTATAAGTCTTGCTGGCTAATTTATAATCAATTTTTCCATCTAAAATCTCTTGGTTGGCTAATTTCATTTGATTTTCACTCCACTCACCTCTCTTAGATTTGCTTTTCTAATTTTTTAAATTAAAAAAAAATTAACCCAACTAGTCCGACCTTATTTTTAAATAAGATCAAAATACAAGAAGTGACGGGGTGGTAGCCCGTCTTTTCCAAAGTGGACTCCCAAACTGTAAACATTTTTTGATATTAAAAATACAAACAAGCCGGAACAATTTTATAAGTTTAGAGTAGTAAAATAAACAAATATCAATAAAAACATAAATGACACACATCTTGTCTAGCATACATTATGAACTTCATATAGTCGTTTTTTTTTCTATTTGATATAAACCAGTGCTTGACTGCGATCCCACCTGATGGTAAGCAGTGATGTAATCATTGATGGTGAGGCGCACTAGTTTATTAAGAGCCTATTCACTCTAGCCTTGAAGGCACCTAAATTATAGTTGAACGGGAAGACCGCAGCAGGCAAATTATTTCAGTCCCTCGATGTACGCGGTATAAACAACGAAGCGAATTGCTTAGTCCGAACCGTTGGAGTTTCAACAACGTAAGGGTGGATACTCGCCGTATTCGGCGTCGGGTTGTCCGACGGTAGAAAGGAGATGGCGGAATCAAGTCATGCATTTCCCGCGCACACTCTCCAAAATGCGGCCTGTAAAATACCGATAGGCTGGCTACCCTGCGCCTGTGCTCGAGGCTTTGTAGATTGGACTTAACCAAATCTGGATCCCCAATTAGCCTCTTCGCACGCCTTTCCACTGAGTCCAAAGCTGCTAGATGGCATTTTGCAGCACCAGCCCATATGTGACTGCAGTACTCCACACACGAATGGACCTGTGCTTTGTATAACATTAGAAGCTGTCCTGGTGTGAAGTACTGCCGGAGCTTTGCAAGAATGTCTAATTTTCTAGCAGCTACCTTGGCTTTGGACTCAATGAACCGCCCGAAATTGAGGTCTGAAGAAATTTCGACTCCCAAGAGCTGAAGGCAGTCGGTGCACTCCAGGGATACATTCCGAAAAGCAGGAGCCAAGATGAACAGGCTCCTTTTGGCAGTAAACAGACACGCTTGTGTTTTGGCGGCGTTGAATTCTACCTTATTGGTTTCACCCCACTTGAAGACTGCCTGAAGAGAAACATTCGTACGCTCTACCATAGCCTCTCGTTTGAACCGGATTAGTTCGTTACTAGCCCGAGCACCCGGAAGGTATCTTTCTATAACTGTGCTATCATCTGCATACCCATAGATACCGGGCATCAGCAGATCATTAATATGCAGCAGGAAAAGTGTTGCAGAGAGAACTGACACTTAAGGAACTCCGGCATTAGTGGTCATGGGCTCTGATGAGCATCCATCGACAACAACTCGGAGAGACCGTTTACTCAGAAAGTCTTTTACCCAGTTAATCAGACCAGGGGAAATGCCGTACGCTGGAAGCTTACTCAAAAGACTGGCGTGCCATACCCTGTCGAAGGCCTTCGAAACGTCTAAGGAGACAGCAATCGCTTCTCGTTTTTTCTCGAGGGCCTTGCCCCATAAGTGAGTGTTAGGTATACACTAGTAGTTCCCCAGTAGACCGATTGTGGCGAAACTCGTACTGTCGGTCACTGAGGAGATCGTTACCTTCCAGGTATGCCATGAGGCGCGAGCTCAATACACGCTCCATAATCTTGCTGAGTATGGAGGTTATTGAAATCGGCCGATAGTTGGCGTGATTTGCACGGGTTGCACGTTGGCAAGCTTCCAGGACTTGGGCTAGTGCCCAAGTCCACGACCAGTCCTAAATGAGAGACGATACAAGCGCGTCAATACAGGAGACAACTCGGGTGCACATGCCTTGAGAACTATTGCTGGTATACCATCTGGTCCACTAGCTTTATTCACGTCTAAACGACACAGTGCTCTCAAAACTTCTCTGTTCCTTATGCGAACCTCGGGCATCGAGGTGTTGCAGTGAAGTAGAGTCGGTGGAGTACCACTGCTAGTATCAAAAGAATTATGGGCGAAGAGAGATGCAAAGAGACCTGCTTTCTCTCTCGCCAAGTGAGCCAGAGTCGTACGTCAAAAATTTGATAAAACTACTCAAATTTAAAAATAATAATTACTTACCAAGTCACAACGTATACACTATCGACCAAACTTTTTGTGGCACAAAAAACTTCTGGTAAATACCGTCAATTGGTATAAAAAACAATTTTTCTAGCGACATTGCATAATCTGTTTTGGTGTAGTTCCCGTCTTACCCCACTTTCCCCTACTGTTCGACAACAATGATACCATTTCCAATTAATGACCTATTTTGTCTCCGTTAGTAATAAATAATTATAGCTATGACAGAACAGGTGAACATATACAAACACATACATACATAGCCTTTTTTTTTTTTTTTTTTTTTTTTTTTTTTTTTTTTTTTTTCGGTGGGAAAATCATCTTATGACATCTCCCGCCCTTAGGTGGGGCGGGAGATAGTGTCAGACTTTTACTGACTAAAAACCCACTCCTGTTCCTTCGTTGCCTTCGTCCCAGGACCCCGGGTTTCGCTTTCACACTACCCATGGCCCCAGTAGGCTTCGACCCTGCTGGGCCCCTACGATTTGCTGACATCTCCCTGAGGCGCGCGTGGAACAATACGCGCCGTCGACGACTTGGGCTCGGTCCGGACGGTTACCGGACGGTCGGACGGCGGGCTACCCATTGCTCGCCGTCCGCAAGCCCGCGCCTACGTTGGCCGGAAATCGGGATCGGAATCCCGGCGGCGATTTGGGCGTGAGGACCGTTGCCTCACGCGATCAGCCGCCTCCTTTGCTAGCATTACTGCTTCGCAGAAGGAAGCGACCGCCTGCCACTCCTCCTCGCTACGGACCATGGCCTGTACCAAGGCCCGACGCGAGAGATCGCCGCCGCCGATCGCCCCCACGAGGACACGGCGTTGCTCTGCCCAAGCGGGGCACACCTCCACCGTATGCTCCACCGTGTCCTCCGGGCGGTCCACACAGTGGCGACACCCGGGCGTCGCTTCCGCACGAATCCGGTGCAGGAACTTCCCGAACTTACCGTGTTCGGTGAGAACCTGCGTCATACGGTAGGTGAGGACGCCGTGAGGTCTTTCCAACCACGCCTCAAAGAGGGGACTTACCGCCATAATTGTGGCGTGCCCAATACATACATAGCCTGTCAAAATCATAAACCTACTTTGGCTTTGCCGTAGTCGGGTAAAAATTAACCAAAAATGAATACTTTTAAAATACTCGTAGCAAATAATGCCTGAAACTATTATTTTACAACAATGTACAAATTCTAAAAATTTTATGCGATTCAAAACAAACGGTTTAGATGAGTTGACCTAAGTCCATCTATTAATGTATTTTTTTTTTATAATATAAACCATATAAACTAAAAACCGCTTACCATCAGGTCATGGTAAGCGGTTTTTAGTAAGCGGTGATGCAATCTTTGATATTGAATCGCACTAGTTTATTAAGAACCTATTCACTTTAGCCTTTAACACACCTAAATTATAAAAGGACAGGAAGAACGCTGCATTCAAATTGATCCAATCCCTCGATGTACTCGGTATAAACGACGAGGCGAAACGCTTAGTCCGGGGACCGTAGTGCTAATAGCGAACGCTACACGCGTTAACAACGCGGAGAAATTGTTAAAAATATTATCAAAATCAGTGCACTATTCGCCTAAAGTCGAATCTTGCGTGGTAGCGACATCAACTGGCCACCGTGATTGGATTCCATTCTGTGGGGCTACGTGAAATCTCTAGTCTATGCAAACCAACCACAGTCAAATGCTGCTTAAAAGGCCAACATAATTCGCATTCTTTGTGAAATCGAGTTCCATTTATGTGAAGATGTCCAAAATTGATCCACCAGAATACATCTATAACACAGCAGAGTCGCGGTGGCCATTTGGCTGAAATTACTTTTTATGCAGTATATTGTCATCGAATATCCTTTAAAATATTATAAAAATAGTGATAATATCACTCAAACAGGTGGTTTTATTTAATTTCAAAGTTCGATCGCGACACGTGAATGTTGAGGCTATACAGCTGTTAGACAATACGGACCTAGTGCGTAGACTAAAGAGAACTAAACCTTATGAGTTAGTGTAGTGTTTAAAGTTAGTGTATAATAGTGATCAATGCTGTGCTATGCATATTACACATGAACAAAGTGTTTTTATCAATATCAGACTCTAAGAAAGTGCTATGGACTTCTATAAGTGCTAAAGGACGCTATTCTTAGTTTAAGCAAAACCGTATAAAAATAAGTTAGAGTTAAATTACTTATTAGTCTTTTAGGCTAGATTGTAATCAATTATTAAGAAATTTATTCCTAATAATAAGGAAAAAAAAAAAAATTTCGATCGCTCTTATTGAAAAACCCTATATACTCTAACTCTTCCGTACGTGTGTTTGTCACCTATCTCCTCTTGAACGGTTTTGCCGATTTTGATGGAGTATATTTGAGTACTTGGTTGCGGGTTCAAAATCCAGCCAGGCGCCAATTTTTTTTTTTTAATGTTTTTATCACCACCGCTCTCAAAACGGTGAAAACATCGTGAGGAAACCGGTATGTCCTAGAACCAAAAATTCGAAGACATGTGACATCTACCAACCCGCACTGGGCCCGCGTGGTGGATTACGGCCAATTTCCTCTTAGAGAGGGGCCTGAGCCCCAACAGTGTGAACATTATAAGGCCGACTCTGCTATGCTATGCTATATTTGAGTGGAGTCCTGAATGGTTCGGAAATAAAATTAGAGCCGCTAGATGGCGCCGTGATCGCGTTATTACCTGGTGCCTCCCAAACGACTGGACCGATTACGATGAAATTTTGTGTGTATAGCTGGGTCCCTGGATGGTTAGAAAAAACAATTGAACCCAGTAAGTGGCACTGCAATCAGGTTCTTAATTTTTTCAGACGAAAAGCCATCTTTCGAGCAGGAAAATGTCTGTTGGGACCACAAGTGATAAATAAATTACAGGCCAATTAATCGCCAAGCGATGTGATCAATGTGTGAGTGAGTTACTATTTCTGTAACTCGTGTATTTATGTGTCATACGTTGTGGATGATGAGTATTTTTATAAATTATTTGTTTTTATTTAATCTTCATGTAACATAAAGTACATAGGCGGACTTAATGCCTTAGGCATTTAGTCTATACTGTTTCACTGCTGGACAAAGGTCTCCCCCAACATCTTCCAAGTATTATGATCTCAAGCCGCCTCTAATCAACCTAGCGGTAGGAATTTGGATTGTCTCGCCACCTCTTCCCAGGTCGGCCTCGACGGCGTCGTCAGACGAAAAATTTTTTTTTTTTTGCTTATATCTACTGCGTTTGATCTTTTCAATTTAACCAATCAAAGCACTATTAGCTTAGTTTCTCAACTGAGCTCAAAATAATTCACATTTACCTTTATGACGGAAAAGATCGTTTAAAAAAACCATTAAAACTAAAACTGTTTACATTAAGCCTACAAAATAACATTTCGATTTTCATTGGCACAGCATGGCAATCTCAAATTTCGAATCGGCCCGACGATGGTTTATCCGCCTGGTTTCATTTCCGATCATTGCATTGCTTCCATCTCTATGCCTGAACATGTGAATAAGAAAATAGTAAATTCATTTAAGATATTTTTATGCTGTTTTATGTGTATTTATTTCGTGTCGACAAATTTTGAAAATTTAAATCGTATGTTATGGTTTCTGTTAGTGGAATCCGAAGAAAAACCTAAAAAAATATAAACGGTATAACAAGTTTAGTTTAATTTTTAATTTTTTTATAATCCTATTCTTTCTCAATGGTTCTTCTCCATAGGAAACGACCAATTGGAACCGTACTCTAACATTTTTGACGTTATATGTACGTAAATAAAATGACTTAAATTAAATTGAAATTATGTTTTAATTCTAGCAAAACCTTCAGAAAATACATAAGGCTATGCTTGACTGTCACATAAACTTAGTATCTCACTTAGTATAACAGTTCCGGTTTTCAACATCATTACTGAAGCACAAACATATTCTGAACTTTGCAAACTTATCCCGTTTTTTATTCATGCACGTAAATTAATCTGCAAAATATTAAAACTGATCTCAATAGTACACTGTCTCTCAAAATCGGACCACCGATATAAAAAGGCATGGAAATAAAAAAAGTAGGCTTTAATCCACAATTTCAGTTTTACGCCGCCTAGCGAGGGCTGGCGGCGTCGCAACCGGAAGTGCGCGGAACGGCAACGCCGCACCGGCATCGATCATGGCTCTAGACGCACACAAGCCTGCTCACACGGACATCACACACAGCCGAGGTTCTCTCAGAGCCTTGAGGTGTTTGGTTGTTGTTTAAATTATTATTTTTTGCCCTCCTTTGATATATGGGGTGATATAGATATGTGATAAGATTTGAGCAAATAATAAGATGGTGTAATGATTTTTATCGTTTGTTTTGTGATTTTCGAAGATTTCTTGCATGGGCTTTTATATTAGCATCTACACTAATATTATAAAGATGTAAAGATTGTTTTTTTGTTTGTAGGAGGTAATCTCTGAAAGTACTGGTCCGATTGCTAAAATGTTTTCGCTGATAGAAAGGTGCTTTATTCCTGAGTGACATAGGCATGACATTTTATGTACGCGGGCGAAGCCGCGGGCCAAAGATTATTATAAGGTTTTTCAATGTTAATGTCAGTCTTATTTAATAACTACAAACCGAGTAGGTACCTCATTTATAATTCTAGACTTTAGTTGGTGATGGTTATAGTATAAACTAACATAATAACCTATCAAAACTTTATGAGACAAAATTTTGAGAACACAAACGTTTTTAAATGTACACTACCGTAACATACACACGGTGTATATACTATGCACGTGAAAAATAATATGGTGTTTATACTGCTCAGAAATCTTCTTCCTCTATTGCGCAAATAGGTACCAATGCAGCAAGCGTTTTGGGCACCTTTGCGCCGGGAACAGTTAGGGGCGGGTTATTTGACTAGCTTGACATGTTTTAACTGTAATTATTATTATTGTAGTATATTTTGACGATATGAAATAAATTTAATTTTATAATAGGTACCTAATAGAATTCCTATACACATAATATACGGACCTCCAATTTTATTGATGGTAGTCAGTACTTATTTGGATGTTTACCTATGTACCTATTTCAATGTATAGATTCTATTCCGCGAAGACAAGTTGGTTAACACCGAAAGCTCTGAGTTTACGCACTCAGAAAAAAAAATGTGCCTACGTGAAACTACGTATACATCTAATGACCAAAACGCCTTAGATGAAAGATAGAATGACTTTAGGGTCTATCTACACGTCTTTATATAAGTATATATTTTTTAAGGTAGGAAATCATCCAATGACTTCTCACGCTCTTGGGTGGAGTGGGAGTGTGTGGTTACTAGTTTCCTATCTACTTGTTTTCTCATTGAATAATTAGCTTTAACTATATTAAATACTAGCTGCCCGCCCCGGCTTCGCTCGGTTGCAATGTTTTTTTTAAACAAACCCTGTTCTGACAAATACGAACACAGCAAATAAATAATTACAGACGTTATAAATTGATGCGTATTATGTACACATTCATTCGGCAATTAATTTTTATTTGTAATTTAGAACATATCATATTATTATGCTCATAGACAGGCTTGTTCAAACCTAAGAGAATATTGCTAGTTATATTTGTAGCGAAACTTACCAATTAAGTAACCTTAGTGAAACTTACCAATTAAGAACCATGACATAAAAAGAAAACACGAAATTCATGGAATACTAAATACACCTTAACCGTTTAATTTAGGAATCGGTTCTTCAGGAATATTAATTAAGAATGACGACTAAAAATTTTGATGATAACGCACACAACAACAATGAAAAAATTATCCATTTATTTATTATCAAACCTAACGTTAGCTTCACTTAAAACTGGCAAAAAATGATACCCCTAAAGTTTTCTTCTTCTATTATGTATTGATTGAGTAAAAAGCTGACCACTTGACTTGTAATTATAAACTGTATTCAGGCTAGAGTAGAAAATAAAAAAAAAACTCTTTTCAGACCGTGTAGCCAATAAACTCGAACTAACTTAATACTTTATTAATTTCCATTGATTCTCAAATAGCATGGACAAAAAATAAGTATTTTTACAAATAAAAAACAGGACAGAGAGCATTTTGCACTTTAATTTCGAAATAGGTATAGTCATAGGCGTCAGTTGTAACGCGCGGTAGGGGGACAAAGGGTGATCTACGGCGAAGATAATGGCGTTCCGTATAGAGAAACATCCATTAATGCCACTTGAATATAGTACCCCACTCAATTAGCTTCATAACTTTACGGGGAAGGAGAGAAAGTAAACGAAAGCAGGATGATTTAAAACTATGGTGGTAGAAAGGCGGATGGGAAAGCCATTTGTTTCATTTCTGTTTTGAAAGACATCAGATCTGAATAAAAGAGTTAATCAATGGGACTAGCGAATTCTTCTCTATTCAAAAAATGCCTTTAAATTGTATATTTGAAATAAACTTGCCACAGCCACATACGAACTGGTGCTTCGAAATGGCATCTGGCAGCTTTGGACTCAGTGGAAACGCGAGCGAAGAGGCTTATTATTGGTGATCCAGATTTGGTTAATACCAATCTACAAAGCCTGGAGCACAGGCGTAGGGTAACCAGCCTTCCAGTATTTTACATTCTGTAAAATACTGGAAGGAATGCATTTTGGAGAGTGTATGCAGGAATTACATGACTTGATTCCACCATCACCTCTCTACCACAACCCAACACACGGCGAGAGTTTACGTTGTTAATAAATACCTCTAAGGTCCGGACTAAGCGTCTCGCCACGTCTTTTGTACCGCGTACATCGAAGTGCTGAAACACTGCCTGCTGCGGTCTTCCCGTCCGAATATGTTTTAAATGTCTTCATGGCTAGAGTGCTAGGCTAGGCTCTTAAAAAATCAGTGCGCCTCACCATCAACGATTGCATCACTGCTTACCATCAGGTGGAATCGCAGTTAAAAAAATGCTTTCAATTGATTTGAGCATATCATTGTTTGGTTATAACAATTGTTTCTCATACAATGTTTGCTTGGGCACAATGGAGGAACTCTGACAGCAACATCACAGCTTTATATTGATTGTACTTGGTCGAGCGTCCAATGGTCGTATTGTGTGTGTCTTTAGATCACATTGACGTTATGGTATAAGTGACTGCTTGACCAAGCATTTCTTTATTTTGTCGGTTGATAGAAATTACCTACTACACAGTTATTTTATGCAATCAGCCGTAGGGATGTCCAAAGTCTAACGGTCGCAGGATCGATAGAAGCTGGTTCAGTTACGTTTGCTGAAATTATCTGCCATTGGATGACCATTTTTAATACCTTTTTGGGGGTGGGAAGTCATTAAGTGTCTTCTCCCACTTTAAAATGGAGAGAGTGCCAATTTTTTACTAAGTAAAATTCGCCTAGGCTATGTCTTTCAGTGGTTTATTGCGTTTTAGGGTCACCTAGGATATGTTCTTCAGCGGTCTATTGCGTTCCAGGATCATATAGGCTATGCCTTTCAAGGGTCTATTGCGTTCCAGGGTCACTTAGGCTATGCCATTTAAGGGTCTATTGCGTTCCAGGGTCACTTAGGCTATGTCATTCAGCGGTCTATTGCGTTCCAGGATCATATAGGCTATGCCCTTCAAGGGTCTTTTGCGTTCGAGGGTCACCTAGGCTATGTCCTTCAGTGGTCTATTGCGTTCCAGGATCACGGTAATTTATTTAAAAAATCTCGTAGCACTATCTATTATACCTATATAAACAGCCGGTATCAACTGTAAGCTGAGTTGGTCCCGGCTATCATTCGATGATGAGATTAGTTAGAAACCCAAAGTATCATCATCATCATTTCAGCCGAAAGACGTCCACTGTTGGACATAGGCCTCCCCCAAGCCCAAAGTATGACACCATACTAATCAAGAAGTACTTGTTTTACCTTAAAATTAGGTTATCAAGGTCTAATAAGCAGTGGCTTCATACAAAATATAGGTATCAGCAGCACTCAGGTTTACCGATATTTGTTTGGGTGGGATAAAACTAAGTAGGTGATAAGCCCTACTTATTCGTATTTTAGTAATTTAGAAAAGTAATGTGATATACGTAAAACTATACTAACTATACTTCTAGGCAAGCGTGCTCTATCGTCGACCACATCATCGCTTACCATCAGGTGAGATGGTGGTCAAACGCAGGCCTATCATTAATAAAAAAATAAAAAGTCTATCGTTTGAACATTCGTTCTTATTCAGTCAACATCAGCTACAGTCACATAGACAGCACATCAGCTGCAGTTTAGTTTTAAAAAAAGAAACATAAAAATACTGCTAACAAAACTAACGGTCTACGCCGCGCCGTAGCAGTGTAACCTTCCCGTAGCAACCTTGTTACGCTTCGTAGCGCAAGCGTAGCAAGCCTACGAATATGGCACAGTTATATTTTCTATTGTAAAACATTCGGACTATGTAAGTATGTGTATTGTTATGTATTGACACTTGACTGATTTTAGAATAGAAGATATAAAATTAGAAAGAGACATTTATTTTCTTAACCCTTTCGTTCAGTTTAGGCAGAATTTTATTTAAAAACCTGAAATAAGCTATTGTGTATATAGTACATGTTTTGTAAGAAAACTCGCTATGGACATTGTAAATCTACTTAGTAAGGGATTTTTGAATAATCAAAATGTTATTTAATCCTCAAATAAAGTTTTATCTAAGGACTAAATATAACAATTTGACAATTTTTGTACGTATAGAAACTATGTCAAATCGCAATATTTATTCACCAGTTAAATTTTATTTGAAGATATCCAAAAAACCATAATTACTTTAGTTGATTACTTTTAAAGTATGTTTTGGTCCTGTTGGGTGGCCCCCCTGGGGCCCCTGAGCCCACCTGGCCGATCTGACGGCGTCGTGGACTCCCACGAGGTTACGGTCACCTGGCCAGATCGGCCAGGTCACCGTAACCTCGGCGGAAAAAGATATTTATAATGAACTGACCACCATGACGTGACTATGTTGTGAGTCTAAGGGTATCTTATCTAATCTTATCTTTGTGGTCTAGTTTCCGCTCTTTGTCCTTATCGGACCACTGTGCGTGGGCCATGGCGGCCTGTACTCCAACCAGCAACCTCATTCTAGAAACAGATGAGTCTCTTCAGTTTGCTCAGGGCGATCAGTGAATTCGGTGCTCCCAAGCTTCGTTTTCTTATCTCAGTGACGGCTGTGCACTCGAGGAGCACATGCGTGACAGTTTCTTCTGACTACATGCATTCTCTGCACAGAGGGCTATCTGTGATATTCATTGTGAAAAAGTGTTTGTTCAGGGAGCAGTATCCGGTGATGGTCCCTGCCACCAGACGCAGGCTACCTCTGTCCAGTCGCAAAAGGTTGCTGGTTAGGGTTCTATTTAAGTTTGGCATGTCTTCTTTAGCCTGCTTGCAGCCCGGTGCCAGAGTCCACCACCTTCCCGCTTGTGCATTTGTGTGCTCTCGTAACCAACTACGCAGCTGACTAAAGGGTATTGGCACGACGGGTTCAGGTCCGAAGACTACCTTGTCAGACCCTTGCCTTGTCAGGTCTTGTCTTGTCAACTGCGTCGTTTCCTAGAGAGCCGCTGTGTCCTTTTATCCACTGCAGTGTCACTGTGTTATTATTTAACACTGTGATGCGTTCTAGTGCAGAGTGGCAATCTTGTATGAGTTTCGAGGTTTTTGTGGGTTTTTCTAGAGATTGTAGTACTGAGGCACTGTCGGAGATGAGTATCCGTAATTTTCCTGACTTCTATGGCATTAATCGCTAGAATGATGTAAACACATTCTGCCTGGTAGACAGAGTTGAGTGCTCCCAGCGGTTTGGATATCTTTATATTAAGGTCATTGGAGAAGACTCCGACTCCTGTTCCGGTGTTCGTCTTTGATCCATCGATGTAAATTCTCAATTCCTTGAGGCTTGAGTAGTCATACGGTTATTCCGCTAATTGGATGCTGTAGTGTTTTTGGAATTACAGTGCATGTGGGGCTTTCTCGTTGGGGGCTGTATCATGGGCTGGTTTACGTTTATCGTGGAGTGGAGGTCGTGAGCCCATCCAACGAAAATGTGGCTTAGAACTTTTTTATCTAGTTCTTTTAGCCAATTTACTATTTATGTGTGTGTGTAAATAGCTAGTGAGATACTTAATATTTATAGTAATAATTGTGAAGTATTTTTTTCTGTAGTTATTTGGCATTGTGAATGAATATAAATAAAGAATATGAAGAATTAACACCACCCCTATAATGGATTGTTTACTCAAAGAAACATCGATAAATTAAAGGTTTACTGCTACCATTGTTAGGAATGAAATATTGATGCCCAAACGGGGACAGTGCTGAAACAAATGTTTACCCGCAACAACACCTGAAAAGTATTGTATCAAAATTCATAACACAATATGCCTAAACCCAGCCAATTATATGGACAATTATCGAGATAGGAAAAGGCAGGCAATTTATAAAAAAAAAAATACAAAAGCGGTAACAAAGGCGTCCATTGTTCCACCGAAATTCGAGCGGGCGAATTAATAAAAAAAAAATACAATATGCGACTGACAAACAAGCCGAAACGAGTGCCAACTTCGATAGGCAATAGGCTTTTAATAAAAACGTTCTATGCTCTTTGTAAAAAACGATCGAACAGTTCAATTTTCTCCAAACTGTGTCGGCTGGGGCGTCGGTCCCACAAAGGCTGATTATCGCCGCTCTGCACGTCATTATCTACCGCCCACCGTGTTTATTTTTCCCAGATAAAGATTAGCCGGAGTGTTTTGCTATTGGCGGGGTGGTGTGTTGAGGTGAGAGGGGGCGTGTGGGGGCGTGGTCCGTAGGGTGTCCGCCCCACGGGGCCTAAGTCGCAGTGAGTCCCTGGCCGTGGAACGCACCGTCATGTGGAGTTGCGCGTGAACCATGCTCGATATCAAAAGCTCCGCCGACTACCTAAGTCGGTCGGGTACTTTCACCAACTTCTCTATGTTATTTGCGGGTGAATATCTCCAAATCTTTCTTATATATTTTTGATATTATTTTTTATTGTGTTGTGCAGTGACACGTGCAGTGTTGTGTGTTTTTTAAAGGTTTGGTCAGAAGGTCGTAAGTAAAACGGAAAGTTTGAATAGATTGGGAAAGTTTTTTAGGATATTTTGTAGTCAGTCGTCGGACCATTGAGAACTGAGATTCTATTGACCTGTGTTAAGTGGACGTAAAGTTAACTTCTTTGCTTATTCAACGTTCTGAATAATTTTAGCTTTAAAACCTTATTTTTAACAAATCTAAAAATAAGCACAAATTCTTTACCACATAATTTTACTGTCAAAATTATCAAGATGAATATTCGCCCTTTTTGGAACTTAAATTCAAATACTGGTAGCTATTTAGGATGCTGCAATTGGTAGCCGTCTAATTTCCAATTAGATATATTATTCTACAATACTGGGATCTAAAAACTGGCCTCAAACTATTACCAAACTACTAACTTTAAATACAGATGTGTTTTGTTCGTAAAATTTGGTGTTTTATACAAGAAGGATTTTTCAATAGGTTTTATACAGGGCTGGAGGATTGTTCATAAGGGTAACCGTGGCCTCGGAAAGCAAAAGGTAACTGATGGAACACGATGGATTTTAGTCACTAGGTTAAATTCTAACACCTCCTCTCGCTCCACATACATTATTTTTTAAGATTCATACTTTTTAATGTTCATTTTTGTAGGAGCACTAGTTGCCCCTAAATTATCAAAGAAAAAAATGGCGGTTGGGGTTAGAAGAGTAAATATAACCTACGACCTATTCTCAGACATACAAATTATACACAACTACCGGGCAAGTGCGAGTCGGACTCGCGCACTGTGGGTACAATTACCGAATTGAGTTACGAAGATTTTAGCGAATCACATTTTTTTATTATTGTGACTTAACTACAAATTGACAGTTTTCAGAATTTTTTCTATACTTGTGCTATGAGGCCTTGCTTCATGCCAAATTTCAGGATTCTAGGTCAACGAAAAGTACCATATGAATTTTGATTACCTTAAGAGTGCCGAAATACACGTTTTTCACAACATAAACGGCCGTATCTTTTTTTTCGTTAACTCTGAGGTTTGATTTTCAGGTTTAAATCATGCAAAAATGAATGATGTGATAAGAACCATACATCACGCAGGCGGAAAAAAGCAGCAGACAGCTTTATCGGTATCAGGGTTCAGCAAGTACGCTTATTACTGTAGCAATTTCAGCAGGCAGCCTTATGAGAATAGCAAGTCTATAATTTTATCAAGATTTTTCAAATCATTGTGACAATTCATTTAAAATAATAATAATAACCATTTATTTTTAGGCTACTAAGGCCCACTAGACACTACACATAGAAAACAATCTTAAAAAATAATAAACTAATACATAATAATAACATATATTACTTGCATGCTATTTATTACTTTGTTAATGGGAAATGGTCTAAATAAAAAACTAAAAGATGTGAATCTTATAATTATCAGATCTATGTTTATCTAAAGAATGAAAATAGATTCATTTGGCACAATATAGGGCACACCACTAGTTAGGTATAAATGAAAATTAAGACATAAAATAATGTGTTTCACGGGTTTCACGGCTGCACCAAAATAAGTCCAGTCAGCATAAACGCCAGACAGCTAGTGCGTGGGGCTGGTTTTCCTGATTCAGAGGTTTTTCTTTAGGTGGGAAATCATCTGACATCCTCCGCCTTGGGTGGGATAGGGTGTGTCAGACTTTTACTGACTAAAACCCACTCCTAGTTCCTTCGTTGTTCCTTCGTTGCCTTGCATTCCAGGGCCGGGTTTTCCTTTCATAAACGACCTGGCCCCAGCAGGCTTCGACCCTGCTGTGCCCCTACAGTTTGCTGACATCTCCTTGAGGTGCGCGGGGAACACTACGCACCGTCGACGGCTTGGGCTTGGTCCGGACAGTTACCGGATGGTCGGACAGCGAACCACCCATTGCTCGCCGTCCGCAAGCCCGCGCATACGGTGGCCGAAAATCAGGATCGGGATTCCGGCGGCTGGGGCGTGAAGGCCGAGCCGTGAGAGCCGAGCCGTGAGAGCTGAGCCGTGAGAGCTGAGCCGTGGGGGCTGAGCCGTGAGGGCCGTGCGCATACAGCCACTGCTGCCGCCTGCCAAGCCTCCCCACTTTGTACTATGGCCTGTACTAAGGCCCGACTTGAGAGATCATTGCCGCTGATCGCTCCCACGAGGACACGGCGGTGCTCTGCCCAAGCGGGACACCTCTACCGTGTGCTCCACCATGTCCTCCGGGCGGTCCACACAGTAGACCACCCGGGCGAATCTTCCGCACAAATCAGTTGCAGGAACCTTTCAGGCCCACGTCCGGTAAGAACCTGCGTCATACGGAAGGTGAGGACGCCGTGAAGTCTTTCCAGCCACACCTTGAAGAAGGGTACCGCCATAATTATGGCGTACCCCTGAACCTAAAGTTGTGACGTAACGGATGTAAACTAGTTTTGTAGTGTAATGTTTCAAGCTATCGCTAAAGTATCGCTGTATCACATCCATGAGGTGTGCAATATTTATGTCAATTTCAATTATATATCTTCCAATTTATAAAAGTCTTGACATTTTGCGTATTTGGTAGGTCTGAGAATAGGTCGTGGGCTAAGTTTTATCCTCCTATTCCTAACTCCCATTTTTCTTTTAATAATATAACAGTAAAACAATTTCCGAGTCAGCTACTTTTTATATACGCTTAATATTGTGGGTATACATTTATTTTAGCAATAGGGTTTTTTATTGAAAAAATCTAAAGATATACAATTGACAAACGAAAATGTATATTTTAGTTCATAAAATAACAAAACTCATTTAAAAGTCTTCACTTTTTTAGTCTATGTTTTAATAAGCAGAACAGTAGCCGCCATAATGTTACATCATAGTCATGTAAACTAATAAAACTGGGCAAGTGCGAGTCGAACTGACGCACTGAGGGTTCCGCACAAACCTATTTATATAGTTCGATTTTCGAAAGAAGTCCCGATGATTTTTCCGATTCGCATTTTTTTTTTTGTGAACACAACACAATTTACTGTTTTTTAGATTTATTCCTACACCCGTAAAATACCTTGCTTTATGTTAAATTTCAGGATTCTGGGTCAACGAGAACTATTCTATGAATTTCAATTCCCTCAAGAGTGTTGAAATATATGTTTTTGCGATATAAACGGCTGTATCTTTTTTTTTCGTTAACATAGAAACCACCGCCGCATAAGGCTTCAAGTGACCACAGACCAGAGTATATGGTTTTAATTTCAACTCGATACTTTCACGCGTTCTGAGATAAAGGGTCTTGACAGACAAACAGATAGACAGACGGACAACAAAGTGATCCTATAAGGTTTCCTTTTGAGGTAGGTACGGATTAAGGAACCCTAAAAAGTGTCAACTGTCAACTGATAAACTGACGTCTATATGTTATTTTTTTTTTATGTTAATGCATTTCTTTACATGATTAACTGACTTGACGTCACGATCACACAGCTAAATGGCGTTCAGTTTCTGTCAAATTAAGCGCAAAAATATAAAACGTGAAATTTCTATGGCTTTGATTGAATATTTATTTCGTGTTTTTTAATTGTTTATGAGCTCTTAAAGATCGAATTGAGGCACTTTTCAAAATTAAGTGTAATATCTTAAGGTCCCAATGTAAAATACGTCAAATGTTCTGTAAAAGTGTGATTGAAACCCCTATTGAACGCAAAAACCGGATATTGAATTAAAAGTTGACATTCCGTGAGAACCTGCTATAAATTTTAAAGGCTGTTTTTTGGGTGAGTTTTTAGGTAGGGGTAACTTGCGTTCCAGGGCCCAGGGTTTTTCTTTCAGAAGCGAACCCATGGCCCCAGTAGTGTTTTACAGTCGCCTCAGAAAGGTGTTAGCAAAACCGTAGGGGCACAGCAAGGTGGGAAGCCTGTTGGGACCATGGGTTGGCTTCTGAAAGAGAGACACGTGGTCCTGGAACCCTAAAGGCAACTGATATCATTTTGTAATTTTCAATCCGGTCTACGAAATCCATTACACAACAATTTAATTTACAATTTTGGGAGCCGCACGGCGTTCAGTGCGCTTGTTTTTAACGTTCCGATTACTCATAAATAAAAAAGTAGGAAATCGTCCCAAGTGAACATAATCCGGAGATAAAAATTCTATGTGCCTACTATTTTATAACATGCCAAATCCGTGTGCCTAACGTGTGTTCTTCTTCTTCTTTTTTCTTCAAATAAAAACATACAAAGGCGAAAGTAGGTATGTGTATGTTTACGCAAACTTTCGCCTTAATAATTTTTACCCTCGACTTCGTCTCTCACGACACGAAAGGCAGGTGTGTCTTGGCGGTGTCTTTGAACATCACCAACGCCTTTAATTCCCTGGCTTGAAGTAGCGTTGGGAGGGCACTCAGGTATCACCTGGTGCCTGACTACCTCTGTCATGTGGTCGAGGTCTACATGACGGATAGATCCATCATCTACCCCGGTCACCAGGAAGGGTGGCAGTGGCAAGAGAAGTTGTACAATGTTCCGCAGGGATCGGTACTAGGCCCGCCTTTGTGGAGCATCGGGTACGACTACGAGCTGCGCGGCGACTTCCCTGACGGGGGATGACACTCTGGTCCTGGCGCAGGGAGAGCCGTACCAGGCGGCAATCGAACTGCCGCCGCAGTGACACGCGGGGTTGCGACAGTCGTTGACAGGATCCAAGAGTTGGGACTCGAAGTGGCATTGCACAAGTCCGGGGCCATGTGTTTTCACGGCCCTCGGAACGCGCTGCACCGGGTTCTCAACTAACGGTAGGAGGAATTCACATCAGCATCGGGTCGACGATGAAGTACGGGACTCGTTTTCGACAGCCGATGGGATTTCGAGGAGCACTTCCGACGTCTTGCTCCCAAACTGAATCGGACTGCCCAACCTGAGGGGTCCAGACGCTTCCTGCCGGAGGCTCTATGTGGGAATCGTTCGGTCCATGGCCACGTACGGGGATAACGAAGGAACTGCCGCAAAGCGGCGAGCCTCCTTGCTGGCCTGCCACCAAGGGATATGGAGGCAACAGTTCTTGCACGCATGCACGAAATGCGCGTGGAGATGCAACGCCGGGGCGAAACTCCGCTGCCTTGACAAGTTGCGGCATGGTGGACAGAGCACCTGCGGAATCTCATGGTGAAGTAGAGACAGCGACTATCACGACCCAGTGCTGGGCACGCACAATTATGACGGTGGGGACTTACCGTCATAATAATCTTTGAGGCGTGGTTGGAAAGACCTCACGGCGTCCTCACCTTCCGCATGACGCAGGTCCTGTTTGGACATAGTAAGTACGAATCCGGTGCAGAAACCTCCCGAAGGTTCCTACATCAGATTCATGTGGAAGAAACGCCCGGGTGTCGCCACTGTGTAGACCGCCCGAAGGACACGGTGGAGCATACGGTGGAGGTGTGCCCCGCTTGGGCAGAGCAACGCCGCATTCTCGTGGGGGCGATCGGCAGCGCCGATCTCTCGCGCTGGAACTTGGTACAGGCCATGGTCCGTAGCGAGGAGGAGCGGCAGGCGGTCGCCTCCTTCTGCAAAGGAGGTGCTGCAA
Source organism: Mythimna pallens (assembly GCA_961205895.1). Lineage (NCBI taxonomy): Eukaryota > Metazoa > Arthropoda > Insecta > Lepidoptera > Noctuidae > Mythimna > Mythimna pallens. Next base: position 27,504,333 of record OY540824.1, read on the forward strand.
AGGAGTCACTCGGGTGCGTGAGGCAACAGTCCTCACGCCCCAACGGGATTATGATCCCGATTTCCGGCCACAGCATGAGCATGTTGCTAGTAACCAGACTCGTTAGTACTGGGAAATTACCTATTAGAAAGAGTAAGTAACGCTTTACCTAATTTAGAAGCCCTGGACCGCAACCACCGGTAGTCACTCTTATAACCAAAAACAGTCAACCACTAAACAATAAAAACATCAAAAGAAACTTCACGCGCAGAGGAACCCACAAAAACTTTTCCGCCTGTAAAATAAAAATCTGCCCAAAAGCGACAAATCCGCAAAATTCAAAATTTTGTTTCTAACAATCAATGACAGTACGTCATTGATGGTACACCATCTACTTAAACATTGAAAATGTGAAAAGTTCTAGAACGGGCTAAAAAAAAATGGGAATTTAAATTTGTTCGTAGCTCACAACGGAAATAGAGCCTCCCGCGTAGACAGCTGTCATTGGCCAACAAAGGAACCGTACATGTTTTATAAAAGGCTAGACATTCTGAAATACTCGTTTCAACTCACCTACTCGATCTAATATCATCCACTGCAATGCGAAAATTTACTTTTTTTTTCGACAGTTTTTCGGTCCTATGTATAATATATACCTATTAGATTAATTGTTATCTCGACTTAATTATTATATTAGCATGTAGTTGATATAAACAATTCAGTTTTTTTTTTATATAAAACGACAATGTGGTTGACGGTAGTAACACAGAGAGCACTCTTGCCTCGAAGTAACCTATTGACTTAAAGAGGAGGTAACTATCAGGAAAACAAACTCTGGCAGGATGTTTCACTTCCTTTGCTGTACGCACAATGAATGTGTTCCCAAAACGTTTTATACGTATAGGTGGAATATCCACCATGTAGAAAGAAGAAAGAAAGAAAACATGTTTATTCTGCCTGAACACAATTCGTTTCAAAAATACAAAAACCAGTTTCCCTGACAGGCCATGTGTGTATCGGGCATTTTTTGTGTTGCACCATAATGACCATAGACAACACAGTTGTCTTGGTTATCTGTTGCATTTTGACGCCGGCCTCAACAGAGACCAACATAAACAAAAATAAACATAAAAATAAAAGTTTATTATTTTTAAGATTGTTATTTATTCTGTAATAAAGAGTTATTATTATTATTATAAACCAAAAATAAAAGAAAGAAACATAATTCTACTAATAAAATCTCAGAATCCAAGTTGTGCGTCGCATCTTAGCAAAAATAGGCCGTAGCTCAGCATATACCGTGACGCTAAGCAAATACAGCCATCTACGGTCCTGGTTTTCAGCAACCACCGCTCGATTGTACCAGCGGCGCATCGCCGTATGTTAGTGATTCAATTATGGAGTGGGTAGAATTAGGTTAGGTTGGGTTACTCTAATCGAGGTTGTCCGGTGAGGGTGCAGAATGCAACAATAATTACTAAAACATCAATGAAACTAATATCGCAACATTACAATTAGTTGGAACTGTAGCTAAATCATTTTAATTATCATACTGAAAACTATAGGTACCTAAGTAAGAAAAAAAAAAAGAATTTATTAGGTACAGCACAAGGCGCAAACACAATATTATATTAAGAACATAATTATAGTGCAAATGTCGGAACCTGCAAAATACTTAATTATAAGTGAGCTTTATTTTAAGGTAATGCCAATTATATATTTTTTTAAATAATGTAGTAAGTTTTTCTAAACTAATGATTTGAATAAATAGCGTTTCGTGTATCTTATAATTTCGGTGGATTGCTATGATATTCTGGGATATTTCTATATATCTCTAAACTTGACACTGGTAGAATAAATACTTATAATTTTGAGTCGCATGTTCTTATTTATATTTAAAAAAAGGAGAAACGGACTGACTGACATATTAACATACAACCGAAACTACTGGGAGTAGGAGTAGTAGTAGTACCCCCTGCCATTTATTTTTTTTGATATTTTCAATGTACAGAATTTTCACTTCTACAGATTTATTATTAAGTATAGATTATAATATTTACGACGAAAAGTCGAAGTGTTGGTAAAAAATGGTTGCTTCTTTTTTCGGCAAATCAGGACATTACACTACAGTATCGCTTGAAGATCAAAGGATAGTGACTGAAGATGGTACGTCGACACTCGTTTGCAGAGACTCTTAGAAAAGTTCGGATAAATCGTCCTCGAAGCAATGTACTTCTCCACCACGATAACGCATCCTCACATTCCGCTAAGGTAACAGAAGCCTATTTGAAAGCTTCAAATGTGGAACTGATGATGCATCCACCTCACAGCCCGGACCTTGCACCCTAGGAGTTCTATTTGTTTCCAAAAATTAAAGATAAACTTAGAGGCACACGTTTTACGAGCTCTGAATCAGCTGTGAATGCGTTCCAAAAAACCATTGAAGATGTCCCTAAAGAAGACTGGTCCAACTTCCAACTTCTTTGTACACTGAATTCAGCGAATGCAAAAATTTATTAATTGCGAGGGAATATACTTTGAAAAACAATTATTGTATCGTATGTCTTATATATAGTCTTATTTATCAGAATCCAGAAACTTTCAGTATGCCCTAAGTAGCACTTCCCTCTCTTGTCTACTGCAAATTACCTTTTACTATAAAGTTGCTCATTATTTTTCCATCGTTTACGGATAATAGTCACTCCAGCCTTTCACAACCTGGGTACTTAAATGTCTACTTAGAGGTATTTTGGCACCTTTTAAGGACTTAAAGCTCTTAGGGGTAGTTTCCTCGGTTTGAAGGGGTTGAAAGCTTTTCAGTGAACTAGGGGATGAGCAGGACTATCTTGCTCATCTCAAAGATTTCATCTTTGAAAGTCTTGTGTTCAAGCAAAAAAGGTTTATTAGTAGTTAGATTGGCAAAAAAGATGATAATTCTCGGAAAAATATTAAAAAAATCGTAACTCAATAGAAACGTAATTTTTTTGTTTGACCCACATTAAAAAATGTGGTAATTTTAAGTAATAGGTATTTATCAACTTCATTACAAGACCACAAGAAAAATAACAAATATAAACATAAACTTACCCCTACAATTTAATTTTTGACTCTAAAATATTCAATTGTATAATTAATAATCCGTTTTTCCATATATTTTTTTCTAATATTATATTATTTTCAATATCGATTTAAAATATCGCCGATTGCGATTGCGCACGATTTGAAGAAAAATATGTAAATGTTTATTCTAAGATATTGTTACCAAAATTTCTTGTATTTAGACACTCAAAATCATTTATAGTTTTTATCTACTCAATTCAATCAAAGTGGCATCATTGAGATGCCACTTTGATTGAATTTTGAAATACACTCGAGGGCAAAAAAATTCGCACCTCATGACTTTTTTTGTTAATGCAGTTTTTGTCATGAATTTTAATAGGTATGGAAAAAAAAAATTAATTGAAAGACTATTTCATTAGCTTTCTAATAATATGAAATACAATGTAAAAAAATACCTTTGAAAGGTTTTAGAGCACAAAATCAAACAATGAGAGTCAAACTTAAAATTCTTGGTCACATTGTTTATTAATAAAGTGTATTCCCTTCCTTACCCTTACTTACAGCTGTTAATCGATTTTTTATGGACCGTATTAATTTTACCATCAAATCCTACCAACGTCCCACTTCTCGTCAATGACAAATTGAAACTCTAGGAGGCGCGTAGAGCTAGGCTTTTTGCTCCAACTCTTTTTAAGGTCATTCTAGATATCCTCAATTGAATTTAAATCAGGATTAAGAGCTGACTTCTCTGTCGCGATGACTCCAACGTCATCCGTGTAGTCGCAAACTGTTCTAGCGACATGCGATCTGGTGTTGTCATGCAATAAAGAAAAAAAATATACCATAAACCCCACATAAGTGGCTTCACATATACTTTGAGCACGTCTTTGACGTATCGTGAAGCCGTCAACCTTCTCGATATCGGACCGGTATTTGCCACAGTGATGAATATAATGTCAGTCTTAGTGTCCAACATTATGCCACCCCAAAACGCCTCCAAAAGCCACATGTTATGCTTATTCTGAAATTTTTTGACTTTGATAATTAGGAGTTATTGGCACTTTGCCGTCGTTCTACTTTCTCTCTGATTTGCCACCATCGCTGTAAGAAGCTCTTTATTATTTTAGGTTTTCTGTTATAAATAAATCCCTGTTTATCGACGTTAATCTTCTTTATTTTATGCTCATAATAACCCTTCACTCAGGTATCTGATAAAACGCTAACCTTAACTCAACATATAAAATATTATATTGATATATAAGTACTTCTAGCTGCTAACCAGCGGCTTTATCCACTTGATAGTAAAAAAATATCCCAAAGGAACATAATCTCTGGATAAAAAGTAGCCTATGTGCTATTCTAGGACATGGCTGACCTTGTACCAATTTTCTTTGAAATCCGTTCAGTAGTTTTTGCGTGAAAGAGTAACAAACATCCATATATACAAACTTTCGCGTTTATAATATTAGCAGGATATATAGATTATGCACATAACCCGAAGAATCGCAAACTGACGTGGCAGTGGGCAGAGCACACTGCTCGCAGAAAAGATGGTGGATGGGGCCGTAGAGTTGGAATGGGTCCCACAAGGTGGACCGATGACCTGGTGAGGGTTACGGAAGTCCGATGGATCCCAGATGCACAGAACTGGTCGTTGTGGTGACACTTGGGATAGGCCTATGTCCGAAAGGGGTTTTTCGGCTGAAATCATGATGATGATACCATATATTAAATATTGACTGAATATGTTTAAATAAAAACTGTTTGTATTTTTTCCAGATGCCTCATACAAAAGTACTTGGTCTACACACGCCACGTCACAGGGTTCACAAGGTAATTTTTCAACCTATTTTTATACTGTACACACGCATGAATATGTAACAAGTATAACAAGTGTGTGTGTATGTTCATACCGAACAGCTTCATTTTCCCTCGCTGTCGGATTGTAAGTAACACGTGTCCAATTGAAATAACTTAATAAGCTCATTATTTATTTATTTTCAATAAATTAAAATAGGTACCTATACCTCTTTAGGTAATTTTGATATGAAAAATAAAACAGTAATAATAATTAGAAATTTTTAGGTATTGGAAGTATAATTTTATTTTGTTCCTGAGTAACAATAGAGCAGTATTTATTTCAGATTTAATATAAAAGTATTTTTTTAAATTATTTTTAAGTACTAAAGTGTAAATTCTGAAAAGATCTTTTAATAATTTTAACTTTTTTTTATCAAACAGCATCAACTCTAACTTTTGTCGTTTTTACTTACTTTTAACCGTTTACAATAAAATTTCTGCTGGGATGCCATTTCACAAGTATGCTACCTGAAGTCATTTTCTGTCTAGCTATATTATTACCATTAAAATAACGTTGTCGCAAAACATCAATACCGCTTTACAACAGCAATTTGTAAAACGTATCCGTAGATAATCTGAGCTATCCTACTTACTCAAGAGATAGTGAAATCCTCAGATATATCTATCCTACACGGTAGTGTGACAACCGTTGCTTCCTCTTCACTACTAATTATTCAACAAAATAACATTGGCACAGCATATCAGAATCGAAATCTTGACATGTCCCGATTCAGTCTGGTAGCTCGGCCCACAGGGCTATTGAACTCATCTCCGTTACTGATCGGATGCTGGATGACGCAGCTTTGAATGACGCGTGTCATCATCAGGTGTCATCAGATACGAGATTAATTGAACATGTTTTATGATACAATTTGTGCATTGCGCTAATGAATTAAAAATGTTGTTGGTAAATTGTGCTCTAGATTCTCAGGCAGATACGATTGAACAGTATATTTTTTAAAATTGATATAAAATAGTGCTTGACTGCGATCCCACGGTAAGCAGTGTTGCAATCGTTGATGGTGATGCGCACTAGTTTATTAGGTAATTCTGTTTTTAAGCTAAATGGTTGACCTGAAACAACATAATGATTGACTACCTTTTTTAGAGGTGATAAATCATCCAATGACTTGAGAGGGCGTGTCAGACTTTTACTACTAAAACCACACCTGTGTCCTTCAGTTGCCTTTTGTGTTCTAGGACCATGAGTTTCTTTTTCAAAAAGTCTCCGTGGCCCTTAGCGAGTATCGGCCTTGCTGGGCGCCGTCGGTTTTGCTGATATCTCTTTGAGGCACGCGCCGTCGCGGTGGCTTAGGCATGAGGATGTCCGTTGACTCGCAACTGCGGCCATCTCTTTCGCTAGGATTACTGCGTCGCAGAAAGAGGTGGACACCTCTTTCTGCGACGCTTCCCATTCCCTCTGCCATGGCCAGAACCAGGGCCCGTATGATTGACTATCTGTGTATCAAATAATTAGTGATGGCAGTGATGGTTTCAAAACTGTCATACAAAATGCCATTTTAAATTTAACAAATTATATAATAATCATAAACCGTAGAATAACATATGCCTCGTATAATTCGTGTCCCTAAAGCCAACGAATCTTGCCAATATGGCATATCCGTATCATTTCACGCGCAAAAATCAAAACAAAGGGCCCCTAAAATGTTGCATGCGAGTGTTCAGCGGAGCTTACGCGCGCGTGGCCGCCGCGTGGCTCGACAATACTGACTTAATTCTTTGATTGACACTTACAATATTTCGATAACTGATGCAATATTTTGATGATTATCACTTTAGCGCTCCCGTCGTATTATCGCGTGCACGGTTGACTTCGTACTTTTTGATTGACTTTTGAATGTAAAATTTAATGTGTTGTTGACATGTTGAGTGGAACCTAGTATGATGACGTTTTAAGGCGTATCACATGAACATCTGGCCGGAGTTAAATGCACACATACTCGTAGTTACTGCCACCTGCGCCCGCATTGAGCCTCGATGAACTTTAAAATCATTTTCTTTGCGTAATACTGATTGATTTACATATATGCTATGTACATTCCAAAGAACACTTAACCAGCAATTTTTTGTGTAAACATGTTTCTAAAAATCAAAGCCGTTTGAAAGGAGTAGGGAAAAAAGCGAAAAAATACACATACATTGCATGTTGTTAAAATTTTATTTTTTGGCAAAAGTATTAGTGATACGAAAAAAATATATGTTGATAATGTTCTACATGAATCTTCTATGGTTTCTTCATACAAAAGAGACCCCCATGTCATCTCCTTAGGGGCTGAATTTCAAAAAATCCTTTCTTAGTGCTTGCCTACATCATAAAAGGAAGCCTTGTGCAAAATTTACGCTGTAGTTTTGGCTGTGCGTTGATATATCAGTCAGTCAGTTTGTCCTTTTATATATATAGATATCCGATAGGTTTGGCTACGGTTACGGGGCTCCATAACACCCCTGGTAGGTACTAAATAGCACAGTATTGTCTTTGGATAAAGAACTACACACCGACGCACGCGAGGCAACACCCCTTACATCGCTTCTAAACTTGGTCACACCCTGGGAAGTACTTTAATAGCTACATAAATTACTATTATGTAGGTACTCGTACACCTACGTAAAATTTAAATCAATACAAAATTACTATGTAGGAGTTGGCTTCCAGCCGCTTTCAGATGCTACTGATTACCAATATTTCAATACTCCTACGCATAATGTTGTAACATATGGTTTTGACTATTATTTTATTATAAAAATATATATATGTATTATTATTATTTCTTATTACATCATGCATACCGTACTGTAGTACTGTGATCTTAAACTGGTCATTGATTACATACCTAATACAAAAACATCGGGTCTACTAATATCATTAGACATAACATTATTGTATTTGAATTTGTATGACATATATCATTGTAAACGGTTAAGGTAACAAACTGGTATTTTTTATTATTTTACATATTTTAATATTCTCCTTTACTATTTTTTTTTTATTTTCTTTTATAATTTATAAATTAAGAATATTTTCTATACCGTAAGGCAAAATATATCAGAACAATCAGCAAATACAGCATCTCATGTGTAAAGCTGTGTTATTAGCAAATAAAAATGATTCTGATTATTATTAACAATTACAAAAACGGCTATCCTGAAAAAATGGAAGAAAGCATCAATTGAAAGCGCGACTGCCTATCTAACCTTTTCAACCCGGTACTCAAGATATGGCAAAGCAGGTTGTTAGATTTTAGACTTCTTGCTTCAAGTACTGAGTACAAAGTGTAAGGTGTATTATTGTCAATATCGATTACTTTCCACCGCCGTCGTGAGTGGTCGCGTCGGGTCGCGTCGGTTCGCGGCGTTCTGGCGTCGGATACAATGGCCACAAATGATTTAGCCGCACCCAAGGGGACGATTACGTTTACCTTCACGACGCAGTTAGGGAGCGATATTATTACAATTAATGCAGGATTATTTTGGTAGCTTTTTTATATTTCGAACAAATTATACGCAAGTAACCTAAAAGATTTATGTTTTCGTTTTTGATTCATGTATATATGCAGATTTGTGATAGAATAATGTTTAATTTAATAAAAGTCGCATGAAGTTTTTAATAAAAGGAAGCGCGCGTTTCTGGAAGCGTAAAATTTTACACAAGTTTTTTTTTTATAACTGACCTGAGCTTTTTATGTAAGTAATAGTGGAGTTTGAAAATTCATCATTTGCCTAGCCGATGCCATACTATGGGTTCGGCATCCAGTTTAGCACCGGATGCAGCAGATGAGCAATTTACCAATATTTTACATGGAGGGATTTCAAATCTGATCTTCAGAACTCAACGGTTAGATTACACGAGACCCTCGCTGAAACTAGTAGAAGCTACCACATCAAGGACTGGTGGTGGTTCCTCACTATCTACAACGACTTTAAAAGTTAATGTGCATTCAAATAATAAATATCCGTGGTCTGACCTCGGCAAGAGTCGCTTACCCTGGAAGATCGGTTGTTATTCTTTAGAAACAAACTTCGAAAATTTAACATGCGTAAATATATGAAACAAATGTAAAACGTCATTAATGTCAGTAAAGTTATTTATAATTGTCTAGATTTTTAGTAAAAATATTACAGGGTGAAATAAAATATAGGGTGAAAAATATTCTAGGGTGAAAAATGTTTTAGTTTCTGCCAGCGGTTTCGATGGAGTGAAAGTAGGTTTCGATGGAGTGAAAGTAGGTTTCGATGGAGTGAAAGTAGGTTTCTCCATACAAAATTTGGCCACCCGTTTCATCGGGTCATGAGGTAAATTTTGAAAAATCCTCTCTGACGTAGGCGAGCAACGTCTTCAAGTTTCAGTAGTTTCGGCTGTGCATTGATATGCCAGTCAGTCAGTTTCTCATTTAATATGTAGCGACATCTATGGCGTCACATAAGAACTAATCCTGCATCGCGCAATTAAAGTTCTCCGCACGATTAGAACATATAGAACAGCTGAAAACATCCTATCGGGCATAAAAATATATATTATTATAGATCTTACAGATGTTCTTTCGGGATTTCGCCTTGATACGTAACTTGAGTTTCTATATATTCCATCAGGTGAGATAGTGGTCAAACGCGAGCCTATAAATGATAATATATATATATATATATATATATAATATTCATAAATTGATGTTTTCAGTTTAAATGAAAAGATGATTCATCATCATATGATCACATGATCATCATCATTTCATATTTATAAAAAAGATACAACTAAAAGATAAAACTGACATTAAACTGCGTTTTATTTTTAAATATAGGTAGATAAATTACTAAATAACCTAATAACTTTAAACTGACGTTACATCATAGTTAGCACATTAACGATTATTTAACAGTTACGTCCCCCTCGCTATTCGCCCCTAAAACTGAACTTTAACCCACCGGCCGCCTAAATGAACTAACAATTAACGCCCCAAAGTTAATTTCTAACGCTTTCGATTTGTTTTACTTAGGGCGAGTTTTTTGATTCGTAGTTAAGTCAATCAATTATTAAAAATAGTGACTACTTGTATCACTCAATCAAGTGATAATTTGACCTATGGTCAAATTGACTAAGTTAAGGAAAAAGATGAAAATATTAATCGTAATTTAACAATTAGTTAATAGTCCGGTCAATTTAGACATCCAAGGTTACAGTAATTTGCACCCAGCTGAAAATTAATAGGATTGTTCAAAACGCCATCAGAAATTAAATCTAAAAAGTCCTCTTAGATTTCCCTTTCTACTTTTTAGATTTTATTTCTCATGCAAAAAAATAATCCGGGGTCAAAGGTCACAAAAACGAGTTTTTTGCGATTTTCAGCAAAACGGTAAGTCTTATCATAAAATTAGCTCAGACAAAAATTGTAGATCAGATAATTATCTACAAAAATGTCTTGTTACTTTTTTGTCTAAGAGCCACCGTTTTTGAGATATAATGATTCAAAAAGTTGAAAAAGGGTCATCGTCATAATATGTACCAGTTTTCAAGCCATCTTGAGGTAGTACTTAGCGCGGTTTTAGGGTTCCGTACCTCAAAAGGATAAAACGGAACCCTTATAGAATCACTTTGCTGTCCGTCTGTCTGTCTGTCTGTGTCTGTTTGCCTGTCTGCCTGTATGTCTGTCTGTCAAGAGCCTTTATCTCGGGAACGAGTAGAGTTATCGAGGAAAAAAAAGATACGATATAGTTCTGTGAAGAAGAGGGTTTGAGGTTTAAGAAAAGATGGATATGTTTGTGTGGAGTGATATAAAGAAAAGGAGAGTTAGTGATAGCGTGACGGGTGAGAGTACTGAAATGAAAGGAAGGAATGAAAGAATAAATGCGTTCCACCGACCCCAAATAACACGGGACAAGCGTAGGAATCTTCCTACCCATCATCACTATCTGATGATATTGTGGTATTTTTAGTGTACTTATAGTATTTTCTGATTAAAGCCATCTCCCAACAACATTCATTGTTTTCTATCTCAGAAAAAAGGCAAATGTTTGTAGTAATTTATTACTGTACTAACTAATGACTAAGTTAATATATATAGATAGTGATTTTAGGGCCTTTGCAAAATAGTGCACGTTTAAGTTACCTACCTATGTAAATACGAGTCCCTAGACCTAGTCCCGCGATCTACTAGAACCGACATCTTGGATTGCATCTGGTAGTCTTGAAGCCCAACTTCTCCCAATTGCAAGCTCCTTCCTATACGGGGGACACTCAGAAAGTTTAGAGAAACTAAAAAACTAACTTCTATTGATAAAATATTTTTATTAAATCTTTTCAAAGAACTCTCCACCAGCCTTTATGCAAAGTTTCATGCGTCTGAACTAATTTTCAAAACATTTTTTCCAGTCCGCAGATCCTGTGCTTTACGTTTTACGTTACGCTCGTTAGGCATGCGGAAGATCCGCTCCGCCGAGTCCCATAAAAGTTGGGCAGCTTTTTCAGCCACGTCAACAATTGGTGATTTGAAGCGCATTATGTAATTACAGTTAACTATTCAATCTATTCTATTACGCACATGGAAAAATCTCCACCTAAACTATGGAATGAAAATGGCAACATTAAAGTTTTCAACTAGCCGTGTCTGTATTTTTAAATCGGAATCAGAATAAAAATCACAAATCGTTCTATTTCAACACAGAAAGTCCGTTTAAAAACGAACCAATATTTTAAGTCAGGAGTTTGCACGTCAACGAGAACCGGCAAGCGCCGGCGAAAATTAGCTAAAAGTGGCTTTCGTCACCGTCATCCACACTCCTCGCACTTACTAAGTGAACAATGGGAGAGAGCGGGATAGGAGATGCAGGAAAAACCGCTTCAGGCATCAGGAGGGAAGCGGTAAGCACCCTATTGTTTTGCAGTCCCTGAAGCGCGAATCGTTTGTAGTTATATGGGTGTAAAGGAATTGTAATTTAGAACGAAAATTTTTCGCTTATGTATTGGGGTACGTCATGATATATAGTTGTGGTTACAGTCGATAAATATGAAAGGGATTATTAGGTTTTAGATACCTAGTTGTATTGAGTAGTTGAAGCTATAGGTAAGTCTTCTCTCATCCAATGGAATAAAGTTTTTATTAGGTATTGACCGGTATAATCAGTTCCAAAACAATTATGCCACTTGATCATTGATTGAATCACTGATCCTAATTTAAAATCACCTTAAAATGTTTATGCATTTCAGAATTAAGATATTATTTCCTGTGATTTCAAATTTCACCAATAATTATCCGAATACTTAATAATGTTATTGGAACAAAAAAATGGTTGAGAAAAAAAGGTAAGATATAATATAAAGCTGAAACCGACAAATAGCAGATGAATACGTAACAGGGATGTTATAGAGCTCCGTAACCATAACCAAAACCAATGTAAACGTTTCAGATAGAAGCCGAGTCTAAATAACAGGTTAGTCGTAGCCTGCCGGTTTGGGCCGGCGAAGCCAATGATAATCTAGCCTAGGAACAAAAATCAAATCTTGCTATAAATTTTTTTACTTTTATTATTTTAAATTTCTAATATTCGTAACTGAAACTATCCAAAACTAGCGGATAATCTGAAATAATTTTATATCCGTAACCATATCCATAACATTATTCCTATATCCGTATACAGATCTGCAACCCCTGATACGCAACAGTTAGTTTAAATTTTCATCAGTTTTAAGAATTTTCTCATTTTGTGCATTGTTGACCTATGCATTGTTTTTTTGTGGCACTGGAATCCGGATCCCAATGTTTCGTTTAGCAGATTTTAATTAGCTGGTCTAATATTGCTTTTCGATTATCTTTCAAAATTGAAAAGTGCAATGCACTGGAAATGTCTGATACGGATAAGTTGTATGTTTTAAATTTCATTAGACGCAAATATTGGATGTCTAAATTGAAAACATGCATCGAAATGTTTAACTAATTAGATTGTGCACGGTGCTGTGTCGTTCTATATCCTTTATATTCCAGCATTGATGAGTTCCAAGAGACTGATTTTAATTAAATTCGAAACCAATTCAATCCTGTCGCCGCTCTTTTTGATACCTAGCAGAACCATTTATCTATCTCATAAAATAAACAGAAGTTGATATTTTACGTTTTGCAAGTTATTGTTGCTGTTCGAAACATATGTTCAGGATATTCTGACCTTACACCAAATGAAGTTGCAGCTAATCAATGAATTAATTCAACGATGATGGCAATCAATGACCATCCTATATCGTAGAATAAATATCTGATCAGCCCTAAGTAATCGGATTTGCTGGAACTTTTATCATAATTACAGACGCCTGTTAGGCACATTCAATCAAAGTTTTGACGGCAGTCACTACTAATTATACATTTACCTTTAGCAGTATCAATTTTCAAATCCGGTTGTAAGTGTGATTTTTTGAATTTAAAAACTCATATTTGTGCCAATATCGAGTAAAAGGAGATGTTCCATTTTCGGCCATCAGATGTACATTTATCGATAAAGAGGAAAAAATACCCCTAATTGGGGAAAAATATTCTCTGGTGAATTTAAGTCTGATTTGTTGTGTACAAAAAAATAATAGTTTTTCAATTATTGTCATGTTTTAATCAACATGGCGTCTCGTTAGCTTGTAGACTTCATTCGTTTTGAAATCATGTCACATAAACTCAATGTTACGTAGAAAATAATTAAAAAATGTGTGTATTCTTGTAGTGTTAAAATAAATTACTATTATTCTCTGATACATATTTTTGAGTAAACATAATTAAGTGTGACCATTTCATCGTTACAAAAATCTTTAGTCTCCATTTTTGAAGTGAGTTTCTGAACGAATTCAAAATAACCACCCGAACGCTCAAAGTACCTTTTGTCTCTTTTTATTTAAGAAATTATTCAAAGATTTGATCGTGCTTTGGTGAGTCACTTTTGTCTAGTATTCTATTAGAAAGATCACAGATCAGATCTTAGACTATTTATGAGTTTAGTTCTGATAAACAAAAACAAAACAATTCTATAGGTTAAGTAAACGTCATCTCTACGACCTATCATGGCTATCATAATACTTAAGACAAACGTCAAACATTTTTAATTTTTATTTTGTACATAAAAACCACTTGATATTATGAAAAAAATGTTACTTTATTCTATTCAGGGGTAAGTTTCCTAGCTTCGCTAAAATGTACATGTTATGGCCGGAGCCCCATACAAAAATGAAACATCTCCTTTATGAAAAATTCATGTTCGACCAGATGTTGCCACATTTTTATTCAAATGCAATTTTTCATAGTCGTAAGTTTAGTTTCACAAAAGGTAGGTCAACGAAAGTTTGTGGAATAACACTCATCAGTAACATTTTGGAATCCTGAGAAAAGTCCCAGGTTGCAATTGGCATATAGCGCGACCCCTCAAAAGCGTTTGGTGGCGTTGACATCAGCATATTATCCTGTTCTGTAAATTACACCATGTTTTTTTTCCTATTTATCTTTTAGGCAGCAAAAAGTAACCATTAACAGGGTGAAGTCGTGAGGACTTCTAATAAAGATTAGCATGCCTCAAGGTTCAATTCTTGGCCTTTCCTTTTTTTTAGTTTATATTAATTACCTTCCTTATATTATGGCAAATTTTTCCATACATAATGGTAATTAGTATGATAACAAAACTAAATGTCTCAGGTTTTCATTAAAGTAGGACTCAATTGACAAAACCTTGACAAAAACCTTAATTTTATTTCGGAAATTGTATTTTGTGGTATAACTATCGATCCATTTCCCATTAGAACTCTCTCAGGTAGATTATAAAGCTCCGCTACTTATACAGTAAGATAAACTGATTTAGTAACAGTTACGTTAATTTACTTTGCTAATTTCCAAAATATTATGTCTTATGACATTTCGCAACGGGGATTTGCAGCGTACGTAGATTAAATTTTCATAAGCAAAAGAGGGCAATCCAAGCTCTTTATAAAATGGATGAGCTTGGATTGCCCTCTTTTCGTCAACAGCGCGTAGTGATCCTGCAAACCAGCGAGATGTCAGCAAACTATAGGGGCCCAGCAGGGCCGATGCCCGCTAGCTAAGACCGCGGAAAATTTCTGAAAGGGAAACCCGTAGTCCTAGAACGCAAAGGGTAATTGAAGGATACAGGTGTGATTTTAGTCAGTAAAAGTCTGACAAGAGCGCGAGAAGTTATTTTAATGATTTCCCACCTTAAAAAAAATCTCTTTATAAAATGGATCTTTGTGATTGCTTTAGAATTCAATCACAACGCCTTCACTTTATATCTTAGAAAGCATTTTGTATGTTTGCAAAAATTTTGGACTTCTTGAAAATCTTTCTAGGATTCTTTAAATTAAAAATGATATTCATAGCATAATTAAGCGCAGTAAACATAAAATTGTAATATCTAAATGGAGTAGCTGAGACATGGAAGTCACTCCTTATGAGGAATTACTGCTACTGTTTTTGTAACTTGTTATAAAAGCGTTTGCTGCTTATGAGCCAAACGCTTTAAAACTTGGTTACAAAGCTTAACGAGGGAAAACGCTTATCAAATATCAACAAAATTAAACATTTTTTTTTTTTTAATGTTAAATATCGCATAGTTTTTACTCAGTAGGCAAATTTTCAAATAACAAAAGCTTGTCAATCCTACCACTTCAGGAATGTTTTGTAGTGTGTATTAATGTGTTTTATTTTTAAGTATTTCATTTACATAAAACTCTGGTAATTTGGTTACCTTAATGTGTGTCTAATATGAATTAGTTTAAATAATTTGGGTAAAGATCTGTCCATATTTCTGTTTTATTAACCGTAGATCTCTAGATAGTTGTGATTGTGAATTACTTTATGTTACTAAAACACTATCGACTAAATATTTGCATGCCATCACTAAATGGCGGAATGTGTCTTTGCACTTAGTCTCCTTTAACTAACATCTTTTGTACCTATCACATTTTACGCAAATAAATGATATTATTATTATTATCTCTATTTATTTTATATACATATTTTGTACATATTTAAATATTTCTTAAAACATATATAAAAAAAATATAAAAAATAGTAGTCCGCCGGTGTCGGGACAGGGTCCATGCTACCGGTGGTTAGGGCTCCAGAGACAGGAACTTCCTCACAATGCGAGCCGTATCGAGGAGTAGTGCCTTCTGTATCAGGCCCTTGATCCAACCGCGCAACGACAGTCTCAACAGGTTGACGTCTAGACTTTTGGCCATCTGGCCATTGGCGGTAACAACAATTGGCACAATGATAGTTGACTCCACATTCCACATGTCGACAACCTCGTGTGCTAAGTCGAGATATTTGATTTGTTTATCTTTCTCAGCTTTCACGAGATTCTCGTCATACGGGATGGTGACATCGACTATCATTGCGCGGCGCGCTAATCGGTCTATCACCACTATATCCGGCTTATTGGCTACAATAGTCCGGTCAGTAATGATAGACCGATCCCAGTACAACGTGACATGATCATTTTCGAGATCTGGGTCGTGCACATACCTGTAATACGGTACCTCTGTATACACTAGGTTGTATTTCAAAGCAAGTTGCTGGTGAATAATCCTGGCTACTTGATTATGCCTGTGCAAGTACTCGCCGTTAGCCAGACGAGAACAACCAGAGATAATATGTCTGATAGACTCACCCGGACGATGGCATGCCCGACACACGTCAACCGTCCCGTCCTTCATTATATATTTCCGGTAGTTATTCGTCAAGATGACTTCGTCCATAATTGCACAGATAAAACCTTCAGTTTCCCCGAAGAGGTTGCTAAAACGTAGCCAGGCCACGGACGCTGCAAAATCTACATCAGACTCATGAAGAGCCCGATAAAAGCGCCCGTGGAGCTCCTTACTTTTCCATACTTCCTTGCGGTCATCAGTTGTAAGTACAACAGGTTTGCGCCAGTTCTCTTTAGCCATGGACAACGGGGTGAGTCCCTTGTCCACTGCGACCACATCGCGGTGCATTCCCACATCGGTTTTATGAAAGTATTCTCTGAGGCTGTACACCTCGCGGCTGTGCAGGGTCTTCGCGTTTAAAAAACCTCGACCTCCACACTTCCGCGGGATGTACAGTCTCAGTACAGACAACCGTGGGTGATGCATCTGGTTTGTTGTCAACAGTGTACGGACCCGCCTATCCAGAGCGTCTAACTCGGTCTGAGTCCATTTGAGTATGCCGGAAGAGTACATTAAGACCGGCCCAAAGAATTAAGAATGACCCAACCATTGAAGGCGCGCACCTTATTTCCACCTGACAGAAGGCTATTTAATACCTTATTCAGGCGGCCAAAGAAGCTCTCCTTCAACGATTGCTTCATGTCAGCAACGTTAATGCCTAACGCTTCCGACATACCCAAATAGTTGTAGGTTTCGGTCGAGGAGAGAGATCTAAGGTGTATGGAATCTGAGAGTTGAATCCCCTTAGATTCCATAATCTCCCTTCGTTTTACATGCATGACTGCACATTTATCCACACCAAATTCCATCCTGATGGCACTACTGAAAGTTTCAGTTACCTTCAGTAGTTCCATCAGTCGTAACTTGTTGGGGGCAATGAGTTTCAGATCGTTCATGTAAAGAAGGTGAGATAGAACCTGACCATCTTTTCTAAACCGATAGCCCAAGCCTGATTCCTCTAGCAATGTGCTTAGAGGATTTAGGACTAAGCAGAACCAAAGTGGACTTAGACTGTCGCCCTGGAATATTCCCCGTTTAATCCATATAGGCTCATCGTCCCTCTGGATTGATCGACATCCTGGATAGCAAAGGACTGTGTTCCATTGCCCCATACATGACTCAAGGAAGGTGCATAGAGTTGCATCTATTTTATACAACTCCAACACCCTCATGAGCCAAGTATGTGGCACAGAGTCATAGGCCTTGTAATCTATCCAGCATGCCGAAAAATCCTTGCGGGATCGTCGAACCTGTTGGCTTATGGTCATGTCGATGAGGAGTAGCTCCTTAATACCGTGACACCCGTTCCTACATCCATTCTGAGAGGAAGACATAATTGAGTTACTATCAATATGTTGGTTAATTTTCGTTCTCAGAATGGATGTAAGAAGTTTATAGACCGTCGACAAGCATGTTATCGGTCTATTATTCTTGGGTTCCGCAGTACTACCTGTGTTATGGAGCAGATGGGTACCGCCAGTTGTTAGAAACTGAGGTTGGGAGACTCTAAGGATGATTGGAATTGAGATGCCAGGAGCGCGTGTGAGCTGCTATATCATTTTAGCCAGAAGTTTTGCAGTCCGTCCGGCCCTGGAGACTTCGGTTTAAAAAAATATTTATTCCCATTAAGACACAATTGTCACTTACATGAGAACATTATAAAAAATAATAATATAAAGTAGCAATATTGTTCCAGTGTGGGTATATGAAAAATACATTATTGGTTGTCGACAAGTTAGAAGAAGCGAATTCACTGCATTCCTGAGATAAGGCGGTTGCCCAAGTTAAAAGACGCTAGTGTTATTTGGAAATAAGTTGCAAAATGATAAAATTACATTAATATAGTGTATCGTTATTGTAAATATGGTTAATTAATTTATTTTTAAAACTACTTAATGAAGTCGCTTCTTTTACATTTTTTGGAAGTTGATTAAATAACTGTGCTCCCCCATAAGTTAAGTTATTTTTACCATAATTTGTTCTAGTTCTGAACAATACAAGGTGACTAGCTCGACGGGACGAGTATTTGCGGGTTTGACCTTTCGTTGTGAACGTAATGTTTGAGTGAATGAGGTTGTGAGTTATTTTATAAATAAGTATGCATGTGTTATATGTAAAAAGTTGTTTAATGTTTAGCAGTTTGGTCTCTTTATAAATAGTTTTCGAAGGTGTTAAAAAGTCGAAATTGTACAGAATTTTTATTATTTTATTTTGTAAAATTTGTATAGGTTTTATATTTGTTTTGGATGCGTTTCCCCATACTTCAATAAGATACAATAAATGAGGTTTTACCAGGGCGTTATATATGAGTAGTCGTACTTTTTTTGGGATACAACGAACAATTTTATACAGTGAGCCCACTAGTGATGAAAGTTTGTTTTTTATGCGTAGTAGGTGTGCATTCCACGTTAGATTACTATCAAGTGTCAGTCCAAGATATTGTTCTTGATTCGTAATTTTCAAAACTTCACCATTTATACATAGATTAGGGTAATTCAGTAGGTTTTTATTTTTAGCTTTAAAAATGATGTATGACGTTTTAGAGATGTTAATTGTTAACAGGTTACACTGAAACCATTTATGTAATTTATTTAAATCATCTTGCGCATCTTTCATTATTTCATTAATTTCGCGTCCAAAATAGAATAAGCATGTATCGTCAGCGTAAAGTGTAAAGTGACCTTGTAAACCTACTTGGTGTATGTTATTTACATAAACTAAGAATAATAAGGGCCCCAAAATGGAACCCTGGGGCACACCGCATGTCAAAGGCTTGAAGCTACTCTGATATTGTCCAATTTTGACAACTTGGTAGCGGTCACTTAAATAAGATTTAAGTATTTTGTATGCAGTTCCAGTTATGCCGATACTCTCCAACTTCTGTAATAGCAGGGGGTGACTGACAGTATCAAATGCTTTTTTTAAATCAATAAAGATTCCTAGTGCAACCTGTTTTTGATCTATTTTTTCTTTTATGGTCGTTACCAAATCAATAGTTGCACCAAGCGTGTTAGATTTAGGGCGAAATCCATATTGTCGGTCGTATATAAAATTAATTTCTGTAAGATAGTCATCTAACCTCCTATATATAATTTTTTCTAATACCTTGGATAATATTGGCAAAACTGACACTGGTCTATAGTTTCCAGGATCTGACTTTGTACCAGCCTTGTAAATCGGAGTGACTTTAGCTATTTTTAATTTTTCTGGAAAGATACCATCCACTAAAAGCTGGTTTAGGCAATCTGTTAAATTTTCAATGATGTGATTTTTAAAACATTTCAGAACTTTGGTGCTAATGCCATCGATTCCTGTGCTCGTATTGGGATCTAAGTCATCTATAATTCGAGATATCTCATTAATAGTGCATGGAGAGAATTGAGTTAGTTCGTATAATCCTGTGTGTTGGTTAAAGTTAGGCAGAGTGAATGAATTGTTATTGTGAAAGGTTGACGGTATTTTGCTTGCCAATTGAGATCCTATATTTGCAAAGAAACTATTAAAAATTTCGCATATCTCTACGGGATCTGTTACTATGGTTCCATTATCTAATTTAAGTTTTGGGGGAGCTTCATTTGCTACATTTTTATTATTTGTAAGAGTATTTATTAATTTCCACATTTTCTTGGGCTTCTTAGTACACTTCATAAATTCACTATAAAAGTATGTCTCTTTTGTGTTCTTTATTTTGCGTGCCAATTGACTTCGTTTAGTTTTAAACTTCGTTTCCAGTTGCTTGTTATTCGGGTCTTTTTTTAATTTGCTCCACAATGTGTTTCTTTCGTTTATTTCTGTAATTATTTGTTTGTTAACCCATTCATTTTGTGGGTTGTTTACAATTTTATATTTTCTTGTTCTTGCTTCAACTAGTCTCTTTTTAATGTACTCATCCAAACTATCGAAATCGTAAGCGCTAATATTAAGATTGGAAGTCTCAATCAATTTGTTCAATTTCTGGTAGTCTACAGCTTCATACTGTACTCTTTGTTTCTGTGGAGGTATGACCCTTTTGAGTTCTACGTAGATGTTTTTGTGATCTGATAGAGATGATTCCATAATAGCCATATGAAAGTGATTATTTTTTATGTTCGTCGAGACGTGATCTATTATAGTTTTTGTGGTTGATGTTTCCCGTGTACTATAATCTGGATCTACTTTGTTGATGGTTTTGTAACCAGATTCATGTAACATAGCACTATATCGTCTTGTTGTATTATCCGAGCTGAGTAGGTCTATGTTTGTGTCTCCAAAAATGATAGTCCTTTTTTTCTGTAGAAGATGGTTCTCATATGAAACTAGGAATTCATTGAAATTTGAATGGCCAGGCTTATATACAACTCCAATGTTAAGTGCATACTTTGGTAAATGTATACATAAGTAGTTGTTTCCTCCGGTATAAGATGCTAATGACAATTCATGTTTCAGATTATTATGCACATATATTGATACACCCCCACCGATGACATTGGGTCTGATATTGTAGTAGTGTGTATAATTTTCTATTTGAAATTGTTGAGCTTGATCGTCTGACCTTATCCATGTTTCGGCCAATAGGACAATATGTACACATTTTTTAAAGGACTGAAGTATACAAATAAGTTCATCTAGTTTACCCGGGCTACATATACTTCGGATGTTTGCGTAGAAAAAATTAAGGCTTGATTTGCTTGTCAGTATATCTTCGTAGTTATTCAGTACTTGGTAGGTATTAGTATTCTGCATATTTGTGTTATCATTTGTATTTGCTATGTTAGTTGAAGTATTTAGTTTTTTGAATCATTGATAGTCACAATTTTTGGCATTCCCTTTATGTATTTAATTGTGATACTATTTTCACCGTTTTTAATTCTCTCTGCTAGCTCAATTTTAAGTTCTTTCAGGTAGTTCTGTTGTGCTGGTGTTTGATCAGAATAGATTTTTATACCGCTTTGAACTTTATCTTTATTACGAAGCAGCAGTTTGGTTGTACGCGAAGATTCAAAGCATACCTTGATATTGCGGTCTTTCCCAGGAATATATTTACCGAGCCGGAAAACTCTACAAGGGTTTGGGCAGTTTGGGATTATGTTTTGTATAATAGCAGTCACCTTATTTGCATCATAGGAGCGGCTTTGATCATCACTCGCTTGGCTCTCTGGCATGCCCACTACGATTATATTTTTCTCCCTGGATGTCCGATCTTGTAACTCATGAATAAGGTTTTCGTCATAGCGTGATACTGGCTCGCTTGCGACTATACTACTTTTTTTGATTGCAGTAATTTCAGACTCGATACATTGAATTTTGTTCTCAGTGACATTAACCTTGTGAGTAAGATCTGATATTTGAGTCTTCATAGATATTTGTTCATCGGTTAAACTGACCGTTGACATTTTTATTTCATTCAACTGAGATTTCATTTCCGCAATATTGTCCCGCATAGTGATCATTGTAGATTCTTGAGTATCAGTGAATTTTTGTAAAATAGCTGTGATATCTTTTCGAAAATCCTTGAGTTCATTTGCACAGTTACAGTTATGTTCAGCTGGTTTACGCCTCCTGTGCGTGGTTTGCTTAGTTGAATTTTCATTTGGATCCACTAGCTCGCTACTCGCACCGGGTGGTGAACGCTGTACGCTCATGGCTTGTACCGCGGTTGCAAACTTGACGTCACCACAGCGTAAAATCAATGTGTGCGTACGCGCAACGTCAGTGTTAACGAGCGAGATAAAAAATAAGAGGTCGTCCTTCTTACCCGCGGGGGTGAGCGGTGCTTCTGCTGATGCGTCTTGTGGCTTCTTGCTCAACGACTAGTAGTAAAAAAGCATAGGTATTCATAAAACACTTTTTGGAACTTCAACTTTGTTATATGCTGCTTAATGTTAATTTTTGAATATACAGTGATTATATTTTAAAGTGACAACTAAATACACGTCTGCTTGGTTTTGGTTCCAACACTGAACTCTGACTTCCAATTCGGGAACGGACGGACTGCTCTGGCTACATCTATTGGGCTAATGATTACCTTTTCCATTTCTGGTATAGCTTCGCACACGCGCTCGACTTCACGCATCCAACCATCCTCAGTGTGACAGACGAGCACCGACCAAATATTGCGCCAGAAAGCATTCGTGGCGACAGCATCTGCGCGGGTCACGTCGGTCACATTTTGTTCAGGTCGCTCCCAAGCTCTATATACCCATCTCGCATTGCTCTGGAACATGCGATTTTGCGAGTACCGGTCGACTCGCCGCTTATACCGTCGAATACGGTTGGCCCATGCACAAACTTTCTGCTTCAGGAAGTCGATGCGCTCCGTGACACGAGATAAGTATTCTCGAGGGCTGATTCCAGTCCCCGAAAACGCTCGCCTCACGTAGCGCATCACACGTGGTCGTGTATTGCTCTTTCTGAAGCAGTATAGTTTCCCAATGAGCGCTCTGGCCCCCCATCAATACGCTTCTTAATCCTACATTGCCAGGCAGGTGCGGCAGGCTTTGGTCGAGTAGCTCTGTCACAACTTGGTAGTTTTATGTTGGCTAAACGACATGCCGCAATAGCCCCGCAATAGAGGATCGAGTGCGTATCAGCGAGGTTTACGCTGCTCTCGAACACATTCTCAAGCAGCGAGTCCAGAGCACACACTAGCGCCCTATTTTTTTTGTGCAAAGGTAACCGGGGAAGACGAGGTCTAAGATCGATCGAAGT
Organism: Mythimna pallens; assembly: GCA_961205895.1. NCBI lineage: Eukaryota > Metazoa > Arthropoda > Insecta > Lepidoptera > Noctuidae > Mythimna > Mythimna pallens. The sequence goes on from OY540824.1 coordinate 27,527,617, forward strand.
CGATCTGTACTCGCGGAGTGCATCCTCCAGTGCGCTCCTCAGTCGATCGTTGCACTGGCTACTTACTGTGACAACCCTATCATCTGCTCCATTTTCAACATGATTAGACTGCGGTAGAATTGCATCTGTAGCTCGTGGTGCCGCAGTCTGTGTTTGTATTGGAGTCGAGATGATACGGTTGCTCAGTACCTCTGAGCGCAGCCTATCAAGTGCGGCGTCATCCAATCTGTGATTTCGTTGGAAAACCCGCACCTGATCCGACAATCGTTGGGTCGTGACGTTGACGGTTGGTTCCAGTTCCTGAAAAAGAGACAGCATCCTAACATGGTACGCAGTGAGGTTAGTTCCCCCCTCTGTAGACCCGTAATATGCGCGCATGACGTTCTCATTCATAGACTGAGTCCATCTCATGCTCCATGTCTGGCTCGGGGCCGGACGTCGGCGGGGAAAAATACTTGTCGCCCGAGCTCGACGCAACTGCAGCCGCCGGTGAAACTGGTGATTCGAAGTCCGGCGACGGCGAGGCGGAGCTGAGCGGTGAGCCCGGGGGTGGATGTCGTGCGCGTCGGGCAGCTGCTCTAGTTAACATATTAACCCATTTCTTTCAATTCATTCCATTTCTGAGATTTCTTGTTGATTGTTAAGACGTCGTCGATGACAGACGTCATTCGGTTTTTTTCTCTTCTAATCTATATTATTTATTTATATGGTTATGGTGCGGATTTCTCTTGGTTTTCTTATTGTATTTTATTAGACTTCTTTTGTGGTAAATTGTATCACAGTTTACATGTCAAAAGTACGGGTTTATTAAATTTAAAATGGAATAGAAAAAAGTATGACTTATGTTGCTAGAGTGTTGCCAGTTATATTATTATTATTATATTTTATACTGGATACTTCTGCACATGGCGCTGTCCAGGTTACTTTATTAACTGCTCTATCTGTGATGATGATATATGCTTATAATTGCAAAGTATGTTGACAAAATGGTGACAAATATTCAGAGTTGATTGCCAAAATCCTTGAGAGAATTGAAAAGAAGAGGGAAAATCAAACTAATCAAAGTAGACAAGAGTCTACTCTAGTTAAAATCCATACCATTTTAAATTAAACAATGCTTCTATAAGCCTAAACATTCACTCAGTCGAATTGAAAGTGCAGCGCTCACCGAATTTCATTTCCCTGTCGTCAAACAAATAGTTTTGACAAAAGCCTTTGATGTGGTGTAATGAGATATCTAATCTGCGGTCGGGTAGTCCCAGTGGTCTTATTTAAATTGTTTTAGTGTAAGTTTTGACAATGGGGTTGGTTGGTGTTTGTAATCCGGTGGTGCGAAATTTTAGGGTGTTATTTTGAAGTTATTGCAGTGGCTTATTTGTTTGGGGACGAGTTACTATACGTAGGTGGTGAGGCATTATAATATTATTTTAAAGACGAGACTTTAACTTTTTTCAATCTCACATTTTACATAAATGACGTCATATCTAAGAACCAAGTTTCACTGACATAGCCCGAAAAATCGCCAAACTTAAGTGGCAGTGGACAGGGCATATTGTTTGCAGAACAGATGGTCGATAAGTCTAAAAGGTTCTGGATCCATCACGGATGCGTAACGGAAGGTGACCTGACCTGTGAGAGTCGCGGGAATCCGATGGATGTTAGACGCACAGGAACGGTCCTATGTTCACAAGGTAGACGTCCTTCAGCTAAATGATGTCGATAAGGATGATGAACGTCATATCATTGCAAACAGACGTTTTCCACATGAAAATTCGTTCATCCGATTGTGTGTGATAGATTTAAGTCTGTATGTCTGATACAGACATTTGCATGCTGTCAAATGGGATGATGATGATATATAAAATATTTAATAACATAAGCCTTTTAGCTTATGTCAAAAGCAGTGGTTTTCTACTGCTTTTAGATACAAACTCACTTAAGACTTGTTAGTATAAGAGTATTCCAAGATAGTGATTACTAAAGATGGCCACCTGACGACATTTATAGACTATTACGAGTATTAAATTTATTAATAAGCTCTGCTTAACAAGACAATAATGGTATTGTCCATTACATTCCATTAATCTGAAGAAATATTCAATCAAAGATGAAACAATCGCCAATCAATACAAAATGAACGACAAAAGAAGGACAAATTACTGTTGTTTTTTTTTCAATTTTCTGTCCCAGTTGGAGCCATAATGATATTGCTGTCGAAGAATACAATGAACTACCGGTTTACTTACGGAATTTTAAACCTTATTAACTTTCTATTCTTTGCAATGATGAATAAAGTAACATGGATTATTGTCCGCTTTGTCAATCGATTATAAGTAAAGACCAAAACATTTTACACAGGTATGTGGTTTTTTAATATAGAATTGTATGTAGTCTATACGAATATTTTATTTTTAAATGTCTTCCCACAATGTGTTAGTTCATGTGAGTGTATCGTCTCCACAAACCATAATTCTACATACATGATTTTTAGCGAAAAATAATATTAAAACGTATTATCTGATATGCATGCCCATTATGTCATCCATGATCGATATCATGGTTGACCAGGTCTTCATCATAATTCTATTCATTTTTTTTTAAATCACTTTCTATCTATCCCGACTGTCATAGGACAAAGCGGCCGGCTTTTCACTGACAATGTTAACTATTTGCTTCTTAGGGGCGAAAAAGACCCGAGGCGTTTATGTGGTTTCTTCTGTTCTATTTTCAACCCTATTGTACCAAGCTAGAGTTTTTTTTTTACTAGGCAATAGGTTTGAAGGATTAGATTCTCTTTGATGCTCTCAATAGGATTTCACGCGTAGTTAGTGTTAGAGCTATATTGTGGAAAGGTCTTTGATTTTGGGTGTATTTTTGATTCCATGTTTCACGGTGTTTGAACCACTTTAGGGGAGAATAAAGGTGATAGTGACAGGAGACACAGAAATTGTGTACAAATATTGTTTATTTTTACTTTTACTGCTTACGTTGCTAGACTGTATTCAATATTATCACAAGTTTCAAGTCTGATAAACGCAATTATTTCATTGTAAATACCATTGTATCACTTTGCAACTTACGATTCCTCAGTTTTTAACGTGTCTTACAATCATCTTTTGCCCTTGTATCATGTTACTTGGCAGTACAAAACGTTTGCTTCATCTGTTCCTCACATTCTGTCTTAACGTATTAATTTAAAATACCAGGAGTGTTTAGTATAGTCTTATTTTCCATTCTCTCTACTTTGCTTTAACACATTAACCAAAAAATCTCTTGAATGTAGTCGCACAAATCAATCTTTTACTGAAGACTTCCAGAGCAAATCTCCATAGTCCGCCATCCCAATATTGTTATCCAGTGAGGCGTCCACAGGACTCCGGTCATATTCGTGAACATCGATCATTCGTAACGTGATCCTTGTCGACTCGTGTCGACAAGGATCAAAGCACTATCTTTGAGGTAGGTATATCTTTTAGTTGTGAGATAGTGGAAGCCGATGTTTTGTATTTTATCTTTATGAACATTATACTAAATAATTTATACTTAACATGTTTTTATGTATGTAACAGTAATGTGTCTAATGGAGAATACCATCATTGTCTAGCTTCTGCCAGTGGTATTGTCCACGTGATAGTTGGAAATTTTCCAAAGGGAAAATACCACTAGTATGTATAATATACAACTTATAATAATTATGTAAACCGTTTCAGCGTGAAGGAGTAACTAATATATACCATCGTCATTAGCATCATTTCAGCCGAAAAACGTCCACTGCTGTACATAGGCCTCCCCTAAGTGTCGCCATAATGAACGGTCCTGTGCGTCTCGCATCCATCTCATTCCCGCGATACTCACCAGGTCATCGGTCCACCTTGTGGGAGGCCTTCCAACGCTGCGTCTTCGGATGCGCGGTCGTCACTCTAGAACGTTTCGGCCCCATCGACCATCCATTCTACGAGCAATGTGGCCTGTTTACTGCCACTTAGAGCCAGGCCACACGATACGTTGCGGTACGGCGCCGCAACGCATCGTGTGGCCCGGCCCTTAAGTTTGGTGATTCTTCGGGCCATGTCGGCGACTTTGGTTCTCCTGCGGATATCTTCATTCCTGATTCGATCACGCAAGGAAACTCCAAGGATAGCCCGTTCCATTGCCCTTTGGGTGACTGTAAGCCTTCTGATGAGGCCCTTTTCTTACAATTGTTAATTGTTGGTATCTACTTTGACTTGCTGCATCGCTTACCATTGGGTGGTGTTGCTTAGGAACTAGTTTTAATTTTATTCATCAACAACAATAATAATTATATAATTTCGGTAAAGGCATTAATAAATTTGTTTTGTTTCAGGCTATGGCACCAATTCATTATCGGCTATGTCGAAGTCGACGCTCGATGCCCACACGCATTTACGTCAACCAGGTTAGTGAATGTTTGACACAATTTCCAATAGCATAGCACAAGATTATTAATAAATTGCAATTTTAAAATATTGAACCGAAAAATATCTTCTACGAAAATTTTCGACTGGTCTACATTTTATGTAGTGGTTAGTAGCCCTGACTGCTATGCCGGAGGTCGTGGGTTCGATTCCCACACAAGACAAATCTTTGTGTGATGAGCACGATCATTTCTTCTGTGCCCAGACACAGAAGAAATGATCGTGCTCATCACACAATTTATCTATAATATGTATGTGTTTAGAAATATATAAGTATGTTAATCAGTTGTCTAGTACTCATAACACAAGCTCTACTTAACTGGGGACTAGACGGCGTTGTGTGAAAGTTGTGGAATATAAGAAGGTAAAAAAAAAATAGTCACCTGTTTCTAATCTAGAAAATATCTGCTCTTTTCTTCCTTTTGTTATTTACAACTTTCTTCTCCATTTTTATTGATGTGTAACAACTGATTCAATTCTACATTAAAGTGAATTTTTACTCTAACAATACTTGTGTCCAAGACCAAAAGCACAATTTTTGTAAAATTTAACGAACTATAAATTTTCGAGCGACCGAACTTGAGTACTCAGTCAATGTTTGTTGTCCACGGTTTGTCACCCAAGGTAAATACGGTTTATTTGGTGACCGGACCCGTAAAGCGTTAAACGGCATAAACTGAACAAATTGGACATGCGTTCGTACTGTAGAGAAATAGGCACCCGGCCGACACGCAAATGCTTACCCACTGGTTTCAATATAATTTAAGTGTGACTTATGAGTTATTGTTTACAACCTTCAAAGCTATAATACATTACATCTATATATGGGGTGACTGGTAATTAGTGACCAATAATTAAACACGTGATTGTACTCATGATTACAAACAACTTTCCCAAAGAAACTTTTTTTATATTTTAATTTAGTAGTTAACAACTGAAACGTAGGTACATACACTGATTACGTACACCATTGGGTTTGCAAGGCGCGAGGGTGTTCTATCACTATTGTCGGTACTGTCGGCGTCACGCGGCTAACAGCTGAGCGGTCGCTGGTCACAGGCGCGCGAGTATTACAAACAGCCTTAGATTTAAACAGCTGTTTTGTTATTGTGATAAAACTATTGAGTATATAAAAAAACTTTCTTTGAGAAAGTTGATTGTAATCATGAGTACAATACCGTGTTTAATTAGTATCGGTCACTAATTACCAGTCACCCTGTATATAAACGGAAAAACTGACTGACTGACATATCAACACACAGCTGAAACTACTGGGACTAGGAGCATGAAATTATGCAAACAATTTAAAAATTTTGCTTATAACTTAGGCGAGCACTAAAAAGGATTTTTCGAAATACAGCAGCTAAGGGGTTAAAACGGGAGTCTAAAATTTGTATGGAAAAACCGATTTTCACGCTGGCGAAGCCGCTAGCAAAAGTTAGTATATTATAACTTTGACGCATGGGTATTTTTGGGCACGCCATAATCATGCGGGTAAGTCCACTCTTTGATGAGTAGCTGAAACTCACGGCATCCTCACCGGACATGGTAAGTTCGAGAGGTTCCTGCACTTAATTCTTGCGGAAGAAACACCCAGGTGTCACCATTGTGTGGACCACCTAGAGGACACAGTACAGATCATAATCCGGAGCGAGGAGGAATGGCAGGCGGTCGCTTCCTTATGCGAATCAGTAATGCTAGCGAAGGAAGCGGCTGCACGTGTGAGGGAACGAACTTTATCACGCCCCAGTCACCGTAGGCGTGGACTTGCGGACGACGAGCAATGGATAGCTTGCCGTCCGGCCGTCCGGTAACCGTCTCGACCGAGCCCGAGTCTCTGACGAAGCGTTGTGTTCGACGTGCACCTCAAAGAAATGTTAGCAAATCGTAGGGGCCTAGCAGGGCCGAAGCCTACTGGAGCCATGGGTTGGCTTCAGAAAGGGTAACCCAGGCTCCTGAACACAAGGCAAAAGGAGGAACACAGTAGGAAATTTTAGTCAATAAAAGTTTGACATGCCCTCTCACTCTGCCCTAGAGCGAGAGAAGTCATTGGATGACTTATTACCTTAAAAAAATGGGTAATACAATAAATACTAATATCTACCGATGAGTATGGACTACCAGTAGATATTAATGTAACAAAAACATCAACAAATGGTTAGAAATTAGGAAACACTCATTCACTAATGAAGATCGCTACTCAAGAAGCTTGAGATATGGACCCCACATACGTGATTCTTATACCGATAAGCTGCATAATGATCTGAGTTTTATGGTAGAAAGTAAGTAAAAATTTATAAATCTGTAATTATACGAAATAGAAAAAAGTCAAATCTGATGGTTGATTCAAAGGAACTAATGAATACTAAAGTTATTATTATTTATAAAAAAAAATATATATTTAAATAAACTAAACTTAATTCACAATTCACATAAAAGATTTTAGCTGGACATTTGGTAATTCCATGATTAAATAATTCTACCTGGTTCAAAGAGGATATAAGAGCAGAACGGTAGATCAGCGTAAGTAAATGTAAATACTTTAGTTTACAAGAAAATAGACTATTACTACTCCCACGGCAGGCAATAACTCTCACAATAAAACAAAAGAAGCGTAAAGCGAAAACCTTACACGGTTAGAGATCAAAGTTTATACAAACCGCAATATTGCTGAAGCAAGTGAGTATAGTAACTCGACCCTAGGCGACTGCACGCGGCGATAGCAAACAACGGAGCCAATGTTTTCTAATGAAATCGAGAAGTGACGCGCCTGTGTGCCGTCACTCATTGGAGCGAACGTATCTTGGACAGGACTGACTGATGTTTGGGAAATAGTTGTACCTACCTAATGGACCTATATCATTGTTGTTTGCACAATGGTAGATTTTCTCACAACACACATTATTTGCTACCAAGTTTGTTACCAATTTGCTAAAAATTTGATAGTAGTGCTTCAACTTTCTTTCTTGTAATCGCTTTGTAGCTCGTCTTGTTGTGTTTATACCTTAAAATTATGACTTCCGATACTTTGGTTCTCCATATCAAGAATCCAATAAAATATTGTCAAACAAAGTCACAATTATAGTTTCTGACCCCAATTATTAGTGGCTTAAATTCAAAATATTTGTGAGCTGTACTATGTATGGCAAAGGGGAGTCAAGAATGCCTTGTTCAGCCACTTTCCAACATACTTGAGTTTAAACTACTGTACCAACTGCTAATGGACATGCGATCTCTTATCGGCCTCGTATTTTTCTTCGATTTATGAATAATTAACACATATACTGTGTTACACAATTGTTGTGGTTGTAGTAATTGTTGGGGCAAAGAGGTTGACGCTTTTTAGGATGGATGAGGCGGTGATTACTTGTTGTTATATTTATTGGATTTATTTTTGTCTATTTTATATTATTGCAGTCTTTATGACTCGCTGAACTAACTCGAGTACATTATACATGTTTCCGTAGTCCGATCTTTTGCTTTTTTTCCATATTGTATTTGATCTCAAATAAATTACCCAACGCTTACAGCTGGCCATACATACAATATTAGTTTTAGTATACGCTAAACCCGAAACACGTGTCTAGTATTTTTATGTAAAGAATCTATGTACAACATTTCATAACTGTATCATGAAAAATCACAAAGTTATAAGCTTGTTATGTCAGCAAAAGTACATAGTCACCGGGCCATCTAGATGTCTGAGGGGTTATTTTGCACTTGCATTCAACTGTTTGCTGGTGCCTAATACCCGTTATGACCTGCCGTGACCTGTGTTGTACTTAGTGTCGGTGGTGTCCAACTTGTGACCTTTTTAAATATTTTCGGGAAAAAATAAAACATGGTGTAAAAACACAAAGGTCCGCATAAACTAAAAATAATGTTGTATATTCAAAACTTTCCTCATGACATTTTCCTCATTCTTCCGTATCATATACATACACCATGGCAACCGAATTCCGTACAACTGTCACTTACAAACTTCCTCAAGAAATGAATAGGTCTATTTATTCTTTATTGAAACCATTTGTTCAACACCACACCTAAGTCTTAATTTTCTCGTCAATCCAAAACTATTACTAAAAATAATTCTCAAAAAAATCACTAACGGGCTAGCAAAACATATTTGCCTAGCATTTGATCGGTCGCACCCATCTCACGCAAACAGGGGTAAGTAAAAATACGAAAGAAATCAAAACGTTGTTTTCACAGGCGTGCGTGCGGTGACGACCGAAAGTCTTTTTGTGTACCGTACTAGTATCGTAGCAATAGTGCGGAACTTATCACTTTTGAGACTAGTCAACCGAATTTAAAAGTATGGAAGAATTTACAAGATATTTATATGGAGATTGAGCCTTCAAGTCGTTTATAAACTGCAATTGTTATAAGGTTATTGAAATCTTTAGCATCTAATTTGAGAACAAAACAGAAGAAAATTTTTGAAATTATTGTACTTAAGTAAATACTAATGATACGCGTGATTGTAATTTATTAGGTTAATATGTTTTTAACTAAACGGTTAGATTCAAGCAAGTGTTAGAGTATCGTAATAACCAAAGTTTACCATACCAGCGTTTAAATATCTCCATAAATAACAGTACCCACAGATGGATATCTTAAAGATCACAATGAAAGAAATATAATGGTAGTTCAATTTCATGCACTTGCCACAAGTGCACTAAATCGTTCTAAATTGATGCATTGTGTGGATCCAGGCCAGACTGAATTGGATAATTATATTCGTAACCGTGATAGGTCAGGACTCTCGGGCATTGATTTGATAATCCAGACAATTTAGTTTTGAAAGTCATTGGAATCGAAGGAGACAAAAAAAAAAATTTGTAGATATCAAATACCAAAATAAAATCGTTTCTCTTTTCTAGCAATCATAACAAAGAATCTTAGCAATACAAACCGCCAATATTGTAAATCTGAAACATTTAGATATTAAATTAACATTCCAGAACGAGGGTTTATGAAAGAGACTGAAAGACAGTCACAAACCAACCCATATACTCTCTATCCCGGTAGTATGTTACCATTAGATAAGTTTCAAGTATCACGCAGCCATGATGTAAAAGCTAATGTCGGAACAAAACTCAAGACACTTTCATTCTCCGCGTAATAGCTATAACCGAATAGGCTCAAGTGGAAAAAGACAATGCATCAGAATCTTCTCAAACAAGATTTACCGATTGATCTCACAAAACAATTACTAACCAATAATCATACGTCTTGACAAATAGAAACGTCAAAATAAATCTGTCGGGGTGAACATTATTGAATCCGGAGTGGGGCCCCAGGATTGCAATCAAACGGCTAATGCCACAGGGGCCCGGAATTGCACTAACGACTCACTAGGGGACTGGTAATGCACTGGAATCGATTAATTATCCTTTTGTTATTATTTTATGGGCCTTTTACTACTTTTAAACTTGTATCTAACTTATCTCTGAATTATTCTGATTTTTCGTACATGACGTTCCTATTTGCAGGACATATTCCTTCATTTTTAGGGTTCCGTACCTCAAAAGGAAAAAACGGAACCCTTATAGGTTCACTTTGTTGTCCGTTCGTCTGTCCGTCTGTATGTCTGTCTGTCTGGCAAGACCAATTATTTTGGGTACGCGTGGAGGTATCGAGTTGAAATTAAAACTTTAGGTACTCAGGTCTGCGGTCCCTTGAAGCTGTGAAAAAATCAAACTTATAAGTTAACGAAAAAAAAGATACCGCCGTTTATGTTGCAAAAAACGTATATTTCGACACTCTCAAGACAATCCAAATTCATAGAGTATTTCTCGTTGTCCTAGATTCCTGAAATTTGGCATGAAGCAAGGTCTTATAGCATAATGTATAGGAAAAAATCTATAAACTGTAAATTTGTACTAAAGTCACAAAAAAAAAAAAACAATTTTGTGATTCGTAAAAATCTTAGACTCGATTCGGAAATTGAATTGTTTTCATAGGTTGTTTGTACGGAACCCTCAGTGCACGAGTCCAACTTGCACTGGCCCGTATTTTTGTTTTTTTTTTTTGTTAGAGATATTTATTGAACTTATGACGAATACAAGAGTACATCTGAAAAAATAATTTCTTGTAATACTTAGCTTGGTTTTCATTTTCAGTACTTTATGTCTAGTTAGCGGCTCCTAATATAATGTGCTAACAGAACAGATGACAACGTCAGATGTATTATAATATTAAACATGAAAAAACTGCCTTAAAATGACCACTTTTTATTGATCGACGGATGTCTGTGCCGGCGTCATAATTGGAATACAAATTCGCTCTTTGACGCCGCGGCCGCACGTCGCCCAGTGATTTGGCCCTTTGTGCTGCACGCATTAACTCCTTCAGGCCTCCAGCAACACCCCACACAACATCAAACCCCAAAACCAACAAAATACCAATAACAACTTTAACTTAAAGCACTAAGGCCCAAAATGCACAATCAACCCCCAATTCCACCGATTTTCGATTTTCAGCTATCGCAGTAAGAACTATTTTCTTTTGTCGTATGACGCACATCATTGGCTGTCGACGTAACGCAGTGAAGGATAAAGCTTCTTATTTCGTTTGAAAAAGAGCTTGATTTAGCTCTTGCATGTATTTATATTGCGAAAGATTAGTGGTAATAGCGCGTAATTACAGTAGAAAAGACTAACACCGTAAGGTTCATTTGGCGAGCACCAATCAGTTGTAATGTGAAGGGGTTTCAGTTTGAGTGCTGCTTTGGGCTGCTGCTACGAGCTGATTCACTTAACGGCAAACACTTCGGGCCACTTGTTCAGACGACTCACGAGTTTCTTTAATCAGAGCGTTTATTGTGGCGAATGAGTTCTACAAATAAAATCAAAAGTTGAACATGTTTAAAGGATCGGGATTACCCGGCTTTTTGATCAAATCAATTTATTGTAGGTACTGATAGAGTCGTCATCTGTAAATATTATTCGGCGGCAGCAACCTCTCGCGCCGGACTCTGGTACAGGGCATTTTCAGCCAGACGACGAGCTATGGATAGCTCGCCATCCGGCTGTCCGGTAACCGTCCGGACCTAGCCGAGGTCGTCGACGGCGTGTAGTGTTCCACGCGCTCCTCAAAGAGATTTCAGCAAAACCGTAGGGACACAGCAGGGACTAAGCCTACTGGGGCCATGGGTTCGCTTCCGAAAGGGAAACCGCGGGTCGCAATGAAAGGCAAAGTAAAAAAATTGGAGTAGGTTTTAGTCAGTAAAAGTCTGACATGCCCTCCGGCTTCGCCCTAGAGCGAAAGAAGTTATTGCAGTAAATCTTGACATCACTTTAAAAGCAATCCAAAATTGAGACATTCATTATGAAAACTTTCTGAGGGCTAGAGGCTTTCCAAAAACTTTCCGAAAATGGCTTAACGACTAGAAGCCTCAACAAATATTCTACATCTCTGTCAAGAATTTTCTCGACATTGGCACAATAAATTTTATATGGAGTTCACCATGTTTACTATAAGAATGTATTGTTGACAGAGCGTCGAGGGGAAGCGACAGACCGTCCCGGCAAACAGCAGGGGACATATTGTCCACTGGCGAAAATAAAAACGAGAAATATGTTCGTCTTAGTTTATTATTAAGAAGATAATAGAGATGAAATAAACATATTCGGCAAAATTGAATAGCTAGAGTAAGAAAAGGATTTCATATATCTGATAAATTTGAACTAGAATTTGAACGATTACATTTGTATAAGCAGTGAGAATGTTAGCTAAACAAGATATAGTAAGCAAAAATCTGATATTTGCATATACAACCCTACGAGATAACGTCAGAGCAATGAAAAATTAAAATCGAATCCAATTACAAGATACCTTTGCGAAACAAAAATGAAATGAAAAATACAAAAACAATCAAAAGAGCAATAAACATCGACAGTAGCGACGGTGGGGTGCACGACCCACCAATTTTGTTCGCAAATGGAAACCGTTATCGCTTTTCAACAATTCTATTTGAGACGTTACAAATTTGTAACTTCGTTTCAGGTAATACCAGATATTGACGATTCAATTTTATCTTAATTTATTAAATGTTGCGTATAGTCGATGAGTTTTAAATTGTAACATTTTCAAGTTCTCTATACAATTTCAATATGGATTTTGGAATTTTTTTCAAAGGCATAATTATTTTTTTTTTTCTTTTTCTGTAATCTTTGTACATAATTATTCAATTACGCTAACGAACTTCAATTCAAGTTTCATATCGTGTGTTTCGATTGATTTCGATTATTTTATCATTTTTCATTTCCTGATTTACTTCAATAGATATCTGTTGCACTATATTGAAACTATAATAGTTTCCACAATTTTTTATTCTGTTTGCGTTTACCAGTCTGTACATACTAATTCGCACTTCAATATTAAACAACGTTCACAAATTAACTTTTTCAAGCAGATTCCAAGAGAATTTCTACTTTATACATTTATTTTCAATCGCCCATCCAAAAGCGAATAGAAACGGGTGTAACGTCAAATGAATGGGAATTAGTCATCGTTTTGAAGGGGTGGCGATTAGAGCAGATTATTAACTTGCGTCGAGATATAAATTATGATTCAGAAATTATGGGGTATTTTAGAGTTCATAATAAAATGATTTATTGTAATCATGATTCGATTTTTAACATGATTGGTTTAGTAGGGTACTTTTTGATAGAAATCGAATTAAAGCTATAAGAATAGGACTAAGAAATATGAAATCTTCTAAAGGATGCCTTTCATAGATTGCTTGTCTTTAATGACAAGATACTAATTCTATTCTGCTGCACTATTATTTAGGATTCATGTCCACATCCATCTGATTTCTATCAGAACATCCATATTTTTGATCGTATTGTTGTAAGTGAACTTAATACATGTACAAATCGTTTCCAACAGCAATGGTTTGTGTTAATTCAGCCGCATCACTTTGCTTGCTCTACAACGCTCCGCAACGCATCAAAATGCTCCACACCGCATCGAAACGCTCAAAAACGTTCGCCGATCATCTATCATAATCATCTCGATTGGATCGCGCCTCGCCCCTTCGAGCGGCTATTTACCCACCCTCGATTTAACTATTATTGTGAACATTTTTTATGCTCAACTTGCGTATTGACAGTAACAGTGAGTTGCAATATTCCAAGTCTTTCATCTTCGTTAATAGTGCTTTGACAGATTTTAATAGGCTCTTTTTCTGCTGCATTCATGTTGTATATCACCAAGTATTTAGCTTTATGTTTAGTGATATTGGTAATTTTACATGTATGATCATTAATTTCGCTAAATAACCTTTGAGACTAGAGTGAAAAGGTTATTTTTGGGCAAGCGTGTTCCATCTTCGACCTTATAATGACCTACCATCAGGTAAATACTGATATAACGCGAACCTAAAACATCATCATCATTATTTTAGCCGAAAGTTGTCCACTGTTGCACATATGCCTCCCCCCAGTGTGGCTATAACGAACGGCCCTATTTGTCTCGCATCCATCGGGCTCCCGCAACACTCATCAGGTCATCGGTCCACCTTTCAAGATACCTTCCAACGCTGCGTCTTCTAATATGCGATCGCCACTCTAGAACCTTTTGGCTCCATCGACCATGTGTCCTGCGAACAATGAGGCCTGTCCACTGCCACTTAAGTTAGGCAATTCTTCGATCTTTGTCGGTTACCTTGGTTCTCCTGCGGCTATCTTAATAACACTGATCTCACGGAAGTATGTAAACAAACGTGGTCGCTCGTAATGGTGCTCATCAGGAGGCTTAAAGTTACCCAAATAGCAAGCGTTATGTTTTTCTCGTTTAACATTTAAACTCTAATTAGTCGTATTAACTACAGACCGTTGTACAATGACGTTAATTGTTGTATCATTATTAGGTTTACACTATAACATTATTATGAATATTTCATAATAATGTAATAGCTGTATTCAAGTTGCTATGCTGGCGTGTTCAGTTCACACGGTATCATTATTAGAAGCGAAATAATTCATAAGCTAGAGCGTTTTACGATTCTTGAAAACTCGTTTTGTTACGCATTTTGTTAATTGGTGCTGATATTTATATAAGGGTATCGAAGAGATGTTTTTTATTTAATCCAAGAATTTTCTGTACTTAAAGGATTTTTTTGAAACACAGCTAATAGCACCCTCATACTAACTCATACTAATTTTAACCAAGTGCATTAAGCACTTGGTTAAAATTAGTAAGCATGTTTAGGTAGGTACTTTCCTCCTCCTTGCGTCGTATTCCTCAATGCTGAAGGTGACTGAAATGACCTTCCTGTTTCATCACTTTCATTTTTATGATGTTCCTTCATCAATTCCTGTCTTTAGCGGTGCGAAGGTCCTTGATTAGATTCAACATCTTTAAAAGAAATAGTTTCATTTTACAACACAGTTTCAACAAACATTATTTCCTTACTGAAAGTATTCTATTCCACGATCATTTTTGACTTGTGCCGTTAAAAATTTAGTAACATTATTTTCGTTGCAGTATGCAAATACATTTACTCAATGTTGAGCAAAAAATGAACAAACAATGGTTAAACGGACAGGAAATGTTGCTTTGCTAAATACGTGTTCAGGAATAAGTTACTTTTTTCTTTTCACTTTCAATAATATGTTTGATGTATTAGGTTCCTGACTCAATTTTTTTTTAATTGTTTGTATCAAAAAGTAACTTTAATTAAAATTGCAAATAGAAAGACATTTTCAAATTCGTTTAATATTAATCCAGTTTTGAAATCTTTCAAATCTGGTGGAAGGAAAATTTGTCAAATTATGATAAATGATATTTATTTTGTAAATAGGTTTAAAAAAACACTTTTGCACGTCAATTTTTTATTTTGTTTTAAAGTCCATACAGTAAATATGTAATGGTCAAATCACATGAGAACCATACAGATTTGTCTGAAATGGTCTTTTGAAGAAATAACCATACAAATTTGAGTGGACCTGTCCAGTCAATGCAAGCATTTGTCAGTATTCGTAAAGCTCAACTCAGGACTACTAAGGAGCTCAACGACTTGACGAACAATACCAAAGGAAGAACATTTGGGTAGGCCGCAGAAAATACTCAAATTGCCAGACATACGTTAAAATTACTGAAAAGGAAAAAAAAAGCAATCAACATAGTCCTTACGCTCACAAAAATGAAAGATGACAAAAATTTATAGAGAAAAAAAAATAGTCAAATTGCAAAATAAAAATAATCTACAATATCAAATTGTAATAAATAATAATAATAAAAATCACAATTGAAAATAAAAACAAAAGAAAAAAATAATAAGACAGTATTGTAGTGCGTACTGGAGCAGGTCTATCCCAAGACTTTTGGTCCTCAACATAGTCCTTTATAGTGTAAAAAGCCGTTTGGCAAAGTTTTCGCTTTACAAATAATTTGAATTTATTAAGGCTTAGTTGTTGAATATGACTAGGGAGTTTATTATAGAAGTGTATACATTGGCATCTAAATGAGCCCCCTATTTTTACAAACACAAATTTGTGTTTGTTCCTTGTACTAAAATTATGAACATCACTGTATTTTTTGAACATGTTTATATTTTTGTGTGCATACAAAATATTCTCGTAAATATACTGTAAAGGTACAGTCATTATATTGATTACTTTAAATTTATCTCTGAGGGAGTATCTGGGAATTAATTTATAAATCGATTATTATAAGAATGCACATACTGAATTAGCACCGCTATTAGGTTACCTGAGCTCAAAAGAGATAGCGAAATATTTCCACCACGACCCCACTCTTCTCTGCTGCTTCATTTAATAACCAATTTTGATACTGTTTTCTGAAAAGGATTTTTTTGTAGTATTTGTTGTTAAATATGAAATATTGTACAAAAATAAACACAGGCAAATAATTCAATTCAATTCTCTTTTTTACATTAGGAAACGCAACAAGGCTGTTTTAAACCCTAACGCGAAAAAAAAAATCAATAAAAAGTTAGATCAGTCTATGGGGCATCATAGCTGTTACACAACATTCGAAATGTAAGCGAAGCGATCTCTCTCTATCACTCAATGGTTTGCTGGAAGAAAACTCAACTATGAGTTAAGCTCGCCTATGTACATGAACTTTGTTATCTACTTATTTTGAAAACGAAACCCGGGGCCCTGGGACGAAGGCAAAGAAGGAAGAAGGAAGGAGTGCGTTTTTAGTCAGTAAAAGTCTGACACCAACTCCCGCTCTGCCCAAGAGCGCGATTTGTCATAAGATGATTTTTCCACCCAATAAAAAAAAACTACTTATTCTATAAGTTGTTTTAGTATCCAATAAAGAATTAAAGAAGCTGGCGTAAGAGTTCCCACACAAAACTGCGAAGCGATACGATACGATGCCGCATCACAGCTTCCTGCAAAGCAAATTGTTGCGATACGATTTCGTGTGGCAAAACATTGCTCGCAGCGCGCATTCTTGCGTGAGCTCGGAGATGGCGATACAAGGCGACGTAATTGCATCGAAGTTTTGTGTTTGCGCTCTTAAACATAAAAAATATATTATAATAACTTCGATCTAATTACGCTCTTTTTTATTTAAAACCATAAACCCATTGCGGCGAAATCTCTTATTTTAATATGATTTAAATAGTTTCAGTACAGTGTCGATTCGTTACACTCAGCCTGCTTTATAGTCCGTCCAGCTCGAGTGGCATTAACATTGCCACTTCATTATGGCATTAACAAAAGGCGAGAACTGTCGTTAGGGGGCGCTATTGTTTCAATTTGAATGTGCCATTGGAATTATTACTATAATTTGCATAGCTGCCGCTCGTATGTATGAAATTATGAGGGCGATTTTTTACGGTCGGTTCTGAGAGGGAGAAACGACGGGCGATTTGAATAGTTGAATGAGTGTTGGGTTGTCTTGAGTTAGCGCTATTTTATACGAATATTATGTGGACTTAGTACCTAGTTTACAAAGTTACTTGGTATGGATAATAAGATCAGTGCGTTGCTAGGTATTACAAAAACAGACTCAAACGTATTTGAATGTAAGACATTGTCTACCTCCCCGATGATTTAGAATGCCGTATTTATCTTCACCGTATATAGGTAGGTACTACACAGTGTCACTGACCAAGTTAACCTAGTTTTTGTCCTAAAGGATTTGACCACGATGGACCGACTGCACCTACATTTATACTTGGAGACAAGAGATGAAAATATTCAACAAAAAAGTAGGAAACTATTTGACGAACCTTGTAAATCATTCTTAATATCAGTTTGTCCCTAGCTTATTGTATCTTCAAGCTGTCAAGACTAAAATAAAAAAAAACTGAAATACATGAAAAACTTAACAAAACGTAGATCGAATAATTCAAAGCGTATAAGGCTGCCGACACATAGCCGACTTCTAGCCGACGGTTACTATCTATGCAAATTAAGATAGTTGCACACCCGGCTCATTATGCCTATTTGTAATGCAATCTATGCAATGTATCTGGGTTTTTTCGGTCGGCATTGTTGGCGGTTCCGTTGTCATGACGACGGTTATCTTTTACGATGCTAGGTGATCTACAGCGAAGTGCGATTGCGACAATAGGTGTCGTGATTTGCTGTCTTAAGATTGTTGTCGTTAGACGCCCGATTGTAGGTGGTTAATTATTGAAATTCTGTTTGTGGACCAATGATTTATTATTTAGTAGTGTAATTACAAATTTGATCATGAAAGCTATAATATAACACAAACATTGCACACTTAGTTCACAATGAACGTTTTAACGTTGACTTTGAGCTAGTTGGCATTGGGATTTTGAGAAGGTATTTTGAAATTTGAGTGTAGGATTATGAACATCTCTGTTTACCACTGTTATATATTCAGATGTTATATAAGCAGTTTTTTATTTGTTGTTTGCTTTGCTACCCAGTCCCAGGACCCATGAAGCCACTATACCAGGAAGTGTTTAAAATATGAAGGAAGTGCACAAAGTCTTTTCTCGTAGAACTCTTAAATGTTGTGGTGTACGAGTATCTCTGGTATGGCCTTAGAGTGGATAATTTCCGTCTCCACCGCCAACTTTCATGAGCTTTTTTCCATCCCCGAGGATTTCGTAAAAGTTCGATTAAGAAATTGTATCAAGCAAGATGCGAAACTTAAAAGTATTACAAATCTACCAGTTCAACCTGTGATTACAGCAGTATCTTCCTATTTGAATTGTTCCGTGCTTCGGGTGAGTCTGTTTTGAGGTGTTTGAAAGTTTCTTGTAACGCATCTTCATCCCAGCTCTAAGAGTCGAAAATGGTGACGGCCGGGCGTTTCAGGGAACTGTATTATGTATAACTTTCACGTAGATTGAGATCTACGAACACCTTTAAAAGATCATTTTATTATATAATAGAAAATCCTACGTCCAACAGTGGAAATTACCGGAACATAAAAGGTTATAGATTCATATTGTCTAAATTCAGTTGATTTTGGTTAGATTACGTTAATTATTATTTGACTCGTTACTAATTAGATTTATCGTTTTCTCACAAAAGGAGAGCAGATACCCTGGCAGCATTGTAAGAATATACTTAATTTATTCAATTTGTTTTTAATAATTAGGTGTGAAAGTGATTTTTTATATAATTTTATTGTTACAGATCCATATCAAATGTTTGGACCAACGAGCAGTCGGCTAGCAAACTCAGGTTCGTAAAATATCAAATGCCTAATTTGTAACGTGTTTAAATACCTCCCGAATTAATGACAAGCTTAAAATGGTATGACAATTTTTTAATACAAAAAAAATAACCCATTAAATTGAATTTTAATAAGACTGGCAAATATATTATAAATATTAATTTGTTATAATTATTAAATTTTACCAAATAATTAGGCCGTACAAATTATTCGACATTAATGTATGTACTTAAATGTGTGTGTAACAGTGTAGTGGTGTTACACTGTTCATCAAAAACGTTTGGTACTTATCTGAATAATAAGCAATATTGTATTTAACCTATAAGTATGAAAAAGGGCGAAAGGGTCAGGTGACCTGAGAAAATGGGGTGACCAGTTCTCGCAAGGAAATCACGCGAGATTCCGATAACGGCCCCCAAAGTGTGGGGGCTTAGGGGTTGGGGTCAAACATTGTGATTTAGAGTTTAGTTGTGTGCAGGTACTGTGACGTGTCACAGTATCTTGTGTATCTACATGGAGATACGATTATTGTGTGTGATGCGACATGACAATGCGCCAATAGAATTTCATACATAGTGATATTCTAATTCTCTTAAATATTTATTGCAACACTTAGCGTCCCGCGACCGATGCACGACTCAAAGTCTATTTTATATACCAGAGTTTTGCATACCTAAGGGTGATGAATCGCCATAAATCTCAGGTACCCTACAACTACCTTTAAAGTCTTTAAGTCTTATTATCAGTCTATCCTAGCGAGACAAAAACATTTTTATTTTTTAAGTTTTACTCTATAGGTACTTAAATACGAATACAATGTTAAAACAGCTTAGGTACGTAAAAAATAGGCGTAATTCGAAATTAAATACGGGTTTCTAGCTGCAAACCTCATTGCGAAAGATAGTTCTGTAAATGAGGATAGTAAAAAGGTGCATAATCACATCCACACTTAAAATTACAGACTAGGTTATGATTATTTATATTTAAGTCGAAAGCTTTAGATAAGTCCAAAATAAAGTCAGTCATCGACTACACGTATCAACAAAAAAAATTTACTTCTTACGATAATTTTGCTTTAATTCTATGAGGAGTTCCGTTCCATATTTTCACAGTTCGTGATCAGATCATAACAATATTTTTACGGGATTAACTTGGAAAATAATTTTCAAAATCGGTCCACCATTGACCGAGAAATCGGTGAAAGAGAATTATAAAAAAACAACATTCAGCCGCAGCAGAACATATAACCTCCTTCTTTTTGAAGTCGGTTAAAAATTGATTAAGATACAATAATGTTTCCTTAAAATATAGATTTACGAGTACCATATTAAGATAGTACCTACTTATAAAGTTCTAATATGCTTTAGATATTTAAGTATCTTTATCGTGGATATCGCCTTAAAACTAACGAAATAGCCTAATATTTGATCTATCTAAATACAATATTAGACTTTTCGAGAGCCTCTATCTATATTATATAAAAGGAGAAACTGACTTATATATCAACGTACAGCCGAAACTAATGGGACTAAGAACATGAAATTCTGCACAATTCACTCCATATGGTGATAAAACGGGGGTCCAAAGTTTGTATAGAAAAACCTATTTTCACGCGGGCAAAGCCACTGGCAGAAGCTAGTCTTATGTATATTTTATATATATATATATATATTATATAAAAGGAGAAACTGACTGACTGACATATCAACGCACAGCCGAAACTACTGGGACTAGGTGTGAAATTTTGCACAAGCATTCGTTTTAAGTAGTAGGCGAGCACTAAGAAAGGATTTTTCTAAATTCCGCTCCTAAGGGGATGAAACGGGTGTCTAAAGTTTGTATGGAGAAACTTATTGTAACGCGGGCGAAGCCGCTGGCAGAAGCAGGTCGCTGATAAAAAGTTACTTTGTTTGGATAGAATCTCAGAATGTTTTGTAGCAAAATAAACTTTAAAAACCTAAACTCTAAACTCGAGTAGTGTGGCGGCACATTTCCAATACATTTCTTACGGCTGTGAATGCGACACGCCAAGGTATTGATAGCGACATGAAACGTGCCAACGTCACGAACATACACGACATTGGCATGTTCGTGTTCATTTCGTTCACGGACACATTGGGAATCGTGTTGTGACTGATTTTGGTAGGAAATAAAATAAAAATTATGGGAACGGGAGACTAGGCTTTTGGTGTAAGGACATTGAATAAAGCGAAAATGAGTTGATAGACAGTTGTAACATTTTAGATTGTAAGTTAATAGACAGTTGTCATATTTTAGACTGAAAGTTGGTAGACAGTTTTCACATTTTAGACTGTAAGGTTAACTCAAAGGACATCAAAGGGCACTATTGGCCCTGAGCGTCTCTATTTTTACGCTAGATAGCACTGAACTCAACATTTTCTGTTTATTTTGTTTTTTTAACCTATTGAGTAGCGTAATTAGAGACACAATAGAAAGACAATGACCGAGCGAACGCCGGCGTTCGCTGACAATTATATATTTATGCTTGAAAACTTGACTAATTGATTGTATTTTTAATCTTTGTAATAATAATTAATTGTATTTTAATTTGTGTTGTTATCTTGACATTTTTGTTTTATATGTTATATCAATTTTTAAATTTTTGTGTTGTTTAATAGTGTATGCCCAATAGCCAGCTTTTTGAGTCACCATACATTAACTATAAGACCTGATGTATCACCAAAAAGCACACTAATAAATAGTTTGACTTTGACTTTCAACCGAGTCTAAAATAGTAGCCTATAGTCAAATGTTGAGTTGTGTCTCAGTGTACGGGAATTAAATTAGGTTCCCACATAAAAAAAAAAACGGTACTGCCTTGCATTATCTACTCAATCAACCCTCCACAAGTCAAAATGTTAACTGTCTAGCGTCCACGGGGGCTAGCAACACTTAGATTTATGTAAATCGCACGTTATTAGTATGGCAACATCGAAGGGAATTTATTTACGTAGGGTACTTTATACTGTTAGTTATCAATGTTAAGTAGAATTAAATTGTCGCGGGTAAGGGTGAAATTTTCTCATGGTATTCGATTTTGAGGTAGTTTTGTTCATTTAATTAACACGGGTTTTGTATTCTTGTGATAAGTGCGGTTCAGGTGACCATACAGTGTGCGATGCGAATAAATTCGCAATTTCTTGCGATACAAGCTCGTAGATTTTTACGATGCGACGTCGCATCGCAGTTTTGTTTTTGTTTACAAACTACCTCAACATCAACTTTTAATATACTATTACAAGTACGACAATATCTTATTTTACCTAAAATAACATTCTCCTATACTTGTTAATATTAATACTTATTAACATATGTATCCAGTTCGCAATATTGCTTTTTTTAAATAAAATATTTGTATTCAGTAAAAATAAATATTTTTTAAATTAATGAAACACAAAAGGAGTTAATTTTGTATTATTTGTCGTAAGATATCGTTCAGTTAGTTATAAATAGATCACACACTTTTGTAAACGATCATTAGAAAACCTTGAAAAATGATCATGATGAAATGATGTTTTGATCACTTCATCATTATTCTAATTATCTAATTAAAATCGAGTATGACCTTATTTATAAAGTATACTTATTAGGTTTTTTAAAATACAATTTTAGAAAACAAAAACACATTCGATCGATTATAAGTTCAACCGATCGATTACAATTGATTGGGCATCCCTAATTCACAGACAGACAGACGGACAACAAAGTGATCCTATAAGAGTTCCGTTTTTTTCTTTTTAGGTACGGAACCCTATAAATAACCTAAATACAGAATACCTTAACTGATCCTTACTTGCTAAATTAATAAAATGACAAATATAAACTTTAAATAAATAATTTTAATAAGGATTATTCAGAGGTCGTCACAGTTAACAAGAAAACAAGTCTTAACTTCTCCGCCACCGCGAACAAACTCTTACTGTACTCCGCGCATCTGCAACCGCTCTGATGGAGACAGTAGGCGCTTCTCCATATATGAAATACGCATGCCCCACATTCTCTTTGCAAACATTTTTCAACGTTCGCCCAAAAACAGCCACCGATAAGAGCGCAGAGCGCGGAGCGCATACTTTTGCACGCTCCAGGCACGCAAACGTATCCTCTATGTGGAGCAATTGCAGGGGCGGGGAGCGCAAGAGATTCGCGAACGTAGTGGATACCCGGCTTAGCACCACGCCTACCTCTTTCTCTTCTACTTCGATATTTGTCTTCATCGCCGTAGTCACCTCTGTCATCTTATAATACACAGTTATAGATACCAGCGTGTTAAATATCATAACACGTATATCTATCTTATAACAAACATCCTCGATAGACAGACATTCATTTCCTTCAACAATTTAACAGAGACGGAACTATTCAAGACTAATTGCACTATTCCTTTCTCACACTGCAATTAATTATGATGCTCCATTCACTTCTGCAATAGACAAAAGAGGTTCATAAAAGCAGGTGTGCACAACATTTGTTTTTCAAGATAAATTCAAACAATTTTAATAAATAATGGTTTCAATATAAAATTTTAAATTTACCTAGTTATATAAGTTTGATTATTGTAAGGTAAATACTAAACACTTAGATCAGTAAATGTGGTTTTTTATTTTAAATTAAACATAACTTTATTTCAAACAATTTTATATATAGGTATTTTTTTTTTAAATGGCGTATCAATAAGTTTCCTCCTTACAAAACATATGAATTGTTAACAATGCGATACTTACTAATATCATATAGTATAATAAAGAAACGTTCCACTGATAACCCCTTCTTCGCTTCGGTTTCGCTTCTTTTAGGTTTTTAAGATGGACACTAGTAGTATTAGTAAGAACTAAATAGTTTATTTAATTAAAAGCTTTATAGTTTCAGAAGATGGATATTTCAAAAGAATTCATTTAAGTATAACAGTTGTTATATAAGTTAATTATAATAAATTCAGCATCAATCTTAACTGTAATAAAGCACAATATATATTATATATTGTACTTTTATGACAAAGTGTACCCTAAAACAACCTTTTTTAACTTCTGTCTAATGCTATCGCGAATAGAGTATAGATGCACCGTAGATTACCCCCTTTTTATTTTATGTTCTTACTAGCTGGTATCAGCTTCGCCCGCGCGAAAGTAGAAAATTCTCAAATACCTAGGGAACATACTCCAAAACATAGACTATTCATGGGCCAAATTTTTCTAAATCCGTTCAGCCATTCGAGCGTGAAGAAGTAACAAGCATACATACACCCTCACAAACTTTCACCTATAAAATATTAGTGTGATAGTCCATCCAAAACATACCAGATAAGTGGTAAGTGTCTTATGTCACTGGCAGCGATAAAACACCCATTGTACCCATATATTTTAAGCTTTTGTAAAAGAGTTGTTACTATTTTGCTCTATGGTAAAGTTTATTTTATTCTATGACAATTTTAACACGTCATGGTTCCTACCATGACGTCTAACCAATAAAAATACATTCATATTAGATCAAGGAAACGATTACACAAGTTCATAGCTACCTTTAAATCAGACCGTATAATTTACCATCAGTAAATCTTAGCCCAGCGCACGCGCCGAATGAAAAACAATTATGGCCACGTGCCAACCCTGACCTGTAATTATTGCCGCAACTTACCTGTGCACGCGATAGTGGCAGCCCTATGTTTGTTGCATTGAGTATTGATTGGTCTTTTTATTATATTTTTATTTATTTATTATGGACCTCCAACAAAGGATGTACACACACACAAGTAAATGATTAATACAATGCGTTCCAAATAATATTAGGATCGATTGTCATGTTGTGACGTCACGTCATACTGTCAAATCGTAAAGAATTATTATGGTGAGCAAAACAATGTTTTTTTTATTTATTTAAGATATTTTCGCACTGTGAACTAAAAAAGTTTGATCAGAATCCATTTCTTAAATTTTGCTTATCTCTGAGTTCTTCAATTTTGCCCAATTTCTTGCGATTTGATAGTATGACATGACGTCACAACATAGCAATCGATCCTATTCTTATTTGGAACGCATTGTACATTTAAGTTGTAAGGTAGTTCACTCCCTCAATTACAGGAGGCCAAAGTATGATTTGGAGTTTTTACAATTTAAAACTAAAACTAAAATAGGAAATTATACTAGGTACTGACTAAAGTTTACAACAACATAAATAAAAACATATAATTAACCTAAAAACTACTTATCATTTAACTTGTTATTTATAAAAAAATACAACTGAAACAATTAAGTATAAAACATTATTTAAACTTTTTTTTAATTTAGGCAATGATTGACTATATCGATGTCGTTAGGTTTAGACAAAGTATTACATTGTGCATACTGGCGTAATGACCCAGATTAGTTCTAGAAAAAGGTATTACAAATACATTGAAAACTTTTTTCCTTGGAAGGCGGGAGGGTATGTATATCTTTATAGAGTTCAAGAGCTCGATGCAATCAATAGACCCAATAATAATCTTATGCAAAAGTAATATATCCATTAATCTCCTTCGACTAACCAAGCTTTTAAAAACGGTCCCCATAGCTAAGATGATATAGAAAGTGTCTCTGGACACTCTCTAGGCGTTTATTGTAGACATCATAGTGTGGGTTCCAAATAACTGAGCCATATTCTAGTATCAGGCATACCAGAGTGTTGAGGAGTTTTATTTTTGTTGAAGATAGTTTGAACTCTTTACAGTTCCGTATAATGAAACCGAGAAGTTTGAAACCTTTTGCCCTTTTTTGTTTTACCTCACACAAATAATATACAATAATTTATACCTATTTGTTTTTTATAGATGAGCTATTCCAGGACATAGTCTGTGTACCAAATTTCATTCAAACTCATTCTGTCGTTCAATAGTGAAGAAGCAACAAATATACTTAAGGCATACTGACTGTTTCTGGTTTCTGATAAATAAGATTAGTTATAAGACTTAAGATACATTTAGGTATTGTTTTTCAAAGTATATTCCCTCGCAATTAATGCATTTTTGTATTTGCAAAAACCCCTACAAACCAGTTGGACCAGTGTCTTTAGGGACCACTTCAATGGCTTTATGGAATGCATTTACTGCCGATTCAGGGTTCGTAAAACGTGTGCCTCTAAGTTTGTCTTTGTGTGTAATTTTTGGACACAAATAGAAGTCGCAGGGTGAGGTCTGGGCTGTGAGGCGGATGCGTCATCAGTTCTACATTTGAAGTCTTCAAATAGATGTGAGGATGCGTTATCGTGTTGGAGGGGTACATAGCTTCGAGGTCGCATTTCGTGACTCTGGGCAAGCAAGTGTTGACATACCAATCTGCAGTCACTGTCCTTTGATCTTCAAGCGATATTATAGTGTAATGTCCTGATTTGCCGAAAAGAAAACAACCATTTTTTTTTACCAACACTTCAACTTTTC
Source organism: Mythimna pallens (assembly GCA_961205895.1). NCBI lineage: Eukaryota > Metazoa > Arthropoda > Insecta > Lepidoptera > Noctuidae > Mythimna > Mythimna pallens. Next base: position 27,554,128 of record OY540824.1, read on the forward strand.
TTATCTTTCGTCGGCAAATCTTCAAAAGGAAGGACCCACTCTGCCGACTGGCTTTTTTTTCGAGTTCAAAGCAATACATCCAAATTTCGTCACCTGTCACGATACTATAGACAGCCAATAGCTGTCCTCCATTAAACTTTCTTAACATTTTACGGCACCACTGGGCACGCAGTCGTTTCTGGTTCTCCGTTAAGTCATGTAGTATCCATCAAGTGCAAAGCTTACGAACCTTGAGGTGCACATATAAAATGTTTTGCACTTAGCTCATTCCAATGCCTAACAAAGCACAAATTGGCTGGCAAGTATTTTTTTTTTTTAGATACAGGCACCAGTCACTAAAAAAAAAAATAAGGTAGCTTTATTAATAAAAAACGACTTAAAAATTCATCTGATAAAATGAAATAAAAACCACATTACAGTGTTCCACACAATTGCGTTCGCAACAGAACTATAAATTCATAGAAACTTATGTTACCAAACATGGGGCTACTTCCCACACCCATTCTAAAACAGGGAGCACAATATTTTGCTGATCGACAAATTAATTGCGAGTCATAAAATCGATGAGCCATACTCTCAACAATGGATCAAGTGAGGCGAGATGCGCTGCTACAAACGTCATGACGTAAGAGACGATTCGCGGATAAATCACGTGATGATACGGTCGTGTGCCCTACCCTTAGGGTACGGTCTGTAGAACAAATGGCCGTTAGGGATGGAAAAATAACTGGATGTTAGATAAATTATTTGTTGGATAATCAGAGTATTGTTTCTGTAGTTTGATGACCAAGACATAGGCTAAGTTAGCACTTTTGCACACAAGAACAAACAATTACCCCAGATGTGTGACTTATGCGAGTTAAGCTAATGAAACCAACTTAGCCTACCTCTTGGTCTGCAACTGGCTTTACATAGATTTGTAGATAATAAAGTTTTCGACAATTCGATAAAGAAAACTTCTGTCAACTAACCTATGTTAGTGAATTTAAGATATGAACATACCAAAACCAAAAATATGGGTTTATAACTAGATGAGTACGCCAAATAACTTTTTCAGTGATCCCACAAAAAGTATAGGGGCGAATCTCCCCTAAGTCTCTTTACAAAAATAACCGTATCTAAATCACGGCCCTACCCTTACAAGGCCGGTTCCACACGAGTGCACTCGTCGTCGATCGTGCGCGGATGTAACACACCACCCAATAACGTCGATTCGACCCTGCCCATTAGGTCCTGCTAGCCGCTAGTGTGCAACGCGCCGATTTTATTGTGTGAATCTTTATGTTATTTCAAGGAGCTGACATGTGATGTTTTTAAAGTAAATGTTCGGATTTTTAGTTGAAACTACATTGTTATAAGAGCTAGATCTGCCAAGTACCTAAGCCGGAGCACTAAAATATGTCTTTGATGTAAGTTTCACTAAGACGTCTCGGGCAATCTATCCCTCAATATACTCGTAATAAAGAAATTAAGAGTTTCTATTAAACCAATTTTAGAACCTGTCTTGTATTTTTAGCCTATTTAGTTTAAATACTGCCTGACAGGTTTTTAATTCAATTTTTTTTTTTATTGTGAATTTGAATTTAGAATCCACTTATCACTATTTAATTAACTTATGATTAGTAATTTATTTTAATATTATAATATAGCTTATTATATACGTTAGAGCTCCGTAAAATAATACCTGTCTATAAAGTACTAATATGTAAATGAACTTCTATTACATATAACTTCAGGTTCAGGGCAGATTCAACTGTGGCAGTTTCTCCTGGAGCTGCTGAGTGACTCCAGCAACGCCGGCTGCATCACCTGGGAGGGTACCAACGGGGAGTTCAAGCTGACCGACCCCGACGAAGTGGCGCGCCGATGGGGCGAACGCAAGTCCAAGCCCAACATGAACTATGACAAACTCAGCCGTGCCCTGAGGTAACCATTACATCCCCCTGCGAGCCTAGCGACTGCACGGGTACCCTTTCTCTCCGATGCGATTTTCTAATGCCTAGCGATTTTTTGTCACGACTGATGCGATCGTCCTTAGTTTTTCATTGATTTTACATTTAACACCTATTTGATAACTGTTTTTCGATTACACAGATATTACTACGACAAAAACATAATGACAAAGGTTCATGGCAAGAGGTACGCCTACAAATTCGATTTCCAAGGCTTGGCTGCGGCCACGCAGCCGGCGGCGAGCGATCCAGCGTATAAGTACCAGAGCGATCTGTTCATGAGCTCGTACCACCATTCGGCTAAGCTCTCGTCTTTCATGGCCCCACACGCGGCTATGCCAACATCCACAGGTAATATTTAGTCAGAAGCGATATGCGCTAGCGATTTTTATTTACAGTGAAATGTGCATTATTTTATCAGCTCAGCTCAAACTATTTTCAATGAAGCTTAGGTTTTCTTAATAGCGATACTATTTCCACCGTTTTTCTTTTCATGTCGAATAAATAATATTATTAATATTATTATTTTCAATTATTTGGATTAAAAAACTACATCACTGTCTTATGAAAACCAAGCTCGACCATCAATTGTATAAAATTATAGAGACCTTTACGGCTTTGAAAATAAAACCTATTAGTTAATTTTAATTATACATAACAATGAATAATAAAACATCTAGTTTCAACCCCAATTCATTATTAACGTTATTATTGATATTAAAATAAAATTTATGTGCCCCAGATTCACGAATGTTTAATATCATACTCTCCCCAACATGTGCACGACAGTGTATACTGGTTGTACTAGTAATCTGCATTTCTCTGCTAATGCTTCGGTACACTTGCGTGCACAAATATTTGCACACCGCTCGAAAGGGGTTGTCATTGACACGGACTGAGCACACTTGACTTAATGGAACATACTATTTAAACTCCGTCGTATATGTGCCGTATTGGAATTTTTAAAAGGAGGATTGGAGTTTAACTATACAAAATAGTTTTGTACCGTAGAATAAACTTTCAGGTCAATTTAAGCCTGGTTCACAATAATTTTCTCAAGGAAAACTACAGAAAAAGACATTTATTTAATTTCTGAAGAACAATATAGATTTCCGTGCGTAGGACGTTAATTTAAACAATTTCGGAAAGACAGTCTGTGCTCACAACTACTGCCTCCTAACAATTTTGATTAAAGTGATTGCAATGTCAATAATAGTCAATATCATGCGCTAACTGCTAAATCTAAAATAATGGTATAATTTCACAAGAACGTTTACGGATCCAAAAGCAACAAAATACACCTGAACATTTTATATTTTTATAAATCTTACACATTAAAATTAAATTGTTGAGACAATCGTCCTTATTTTGAAGTGTTTCCCCTCTAAAAGTCTTTTGTAAAGCTTCTTGAAAGTCCGATACGCCCTTGTATGTCCTCCAACACTTAATAACTGAGGTAAGAAAACTTTTGTTTCAGCGTCGATATTCCCGTCTGCGTCGTGGGGTAATTGGGGCGGCGGCGGGAGCAATCTGTACTCACCGCACTCTATGGCCCCACCCCACGTGACGTCACACCTCGGCTCCTACCCACACTACGCATGACCACCATACATTAATACGGTGATTGATTAATTTTGATATTTAATTTTACTGCTGACTTTTTTTTGGTCGATCGTTCCCGAACTTTATATTTTTTTTTATACGTATTTACAATGACGTTTTAACAAATTGAATAAATATTTATTTTATAATATATCGATCGTGACTGTTTTTAAATAGGTATCTCTTTTCTTTTACTGTCATTTACTCGAAGAACAATGTTGTAGAAATATCTTTTATTGTTATCATTTACCTCAGTTAGATGAATGTAATATTTTTTTCATGACACGAGTCAGGTGGACCGCATCCCTAGTCTTTTATCAAAGAATGATGTAAATAATAGATACTCATTAAGATTAAGTAGATTTATTTATTTAGGATAACAAAATAATGAAAAATTTTATTGGTCGTATGAAAATTATAATGAAAATAACGAATACTTATCGCTTGTAACTGATTAGTGTTTTGCAATAACGTTCAACAATTGAGTTGAAAACCAAGTGTCGATGCCAGCTAGTCTGACCATTTAAGTTGTTTATTTCTAAATGTTATTTTACATGAAATACTTTATCAAACATTTCCGTACGACCCAAAAATCCACAACTTCGCTTCTCGGTAAAGTATTTTTTGTTTTTGTGAAGTTATTGCAAAATTAGCTTAGAAAAGTATTCGCTACTCAAAAAAAATTAAGCACAATCGCCACGTATAGTTAACGATTGGTGGTATTATACTCAGTATTAATAAACATGTAAAATAAATTTTACTTATAAGCAAAGATATTCCAATGAATCCCAAATGATTTTTATCAACATTAGCTGCTCGTTTTGAAAAATAAAAGTAAGCTCAAAAATGTTGTGCCATTCTAAAAATATGATGAATGATTTTAGGCCGATTTGATTTTAGGCAGATTGATTGATTGAATAAGTACAGATACTAATCATTTTTGTATATATTATTGTCATCAGTATTATAAAGAAGCAATACTATGTATTTATATTTATGCTAATTTATTCATCTAAGTAGGTAATTAAAGAAGGCAGTTTAATTTGAACTTCTGCTAGTTATTATTACTAATATATTGTTTATTTTTTGGCATTCTGATGTTTACAGTTCATTTTGTCAATACACACTACAAATGAACAGATTATAATAGACAAAAATATACCATTCATAAAAAGACACTTTCCTTCAATTTGTAGGTTCACAACCCAAACTGTTTCTTGAACCTATTTAAATACTGGAACAGTATTAATCAATATAATATTTTTATTACAGTCGTCAGGATAATCTTGACGTATTTATATTTATTACCAGTGTTACCCCATAGTGTACCTAATAATTCCAAATGTGAATTATAATAGATGTGTATATAATATTACTTAGATTATTTTAAAAAGTGCAATCGTAATAGTAATAGGTCTAGTTTAGAATTAAATTATTCGTGTAATTTATTGTTTACATAAAAGTATTATACTATTTATTTTTTAATTTAGTGTTAGTAATTGATTTAAATGTTTAGATCTGGTCTGTTTGCGGTTTGATCCGATTTGATATTGGGTATCGTCATGCTAGTTGTTTTTAAACAGTATTAAAGTTTTATTAAATGACTGTGAAAGTTTTCTTATGGAATCATTTCAAAAGATGTTTGTATAAACACGTTTTCAAGACTGGTCATTTTTAAAACTAAACTCATTTCGAGTTTAATAAAGTATGCTAGCATGCATGTAACTAGCATGAGATGCCCTATTGAGTGAGAAATTAAATAAGTATTGCATATATTCGTCGAATTAAATATGTCAACTATTTTTTCATTAAATATTAATTTGTCTTATTTTAGTTATCCTAAGATTTTCCTATCTACTTAGGTAGGAAGAGTGATTTACCAAGAGATTCCAGTCAATAGATTATGTATATTCTATTTATTTACATTTTGGAATGTATTCAGTGTTTTTCTTTTCAATATAATATTTTATTTTTAATGCATGTGTCAATAATAATGAAAAACATTTAGTCGTAGAATACCATTGTATAGATGTTATTGTATTTGAAAAGGAATAAAACAAATGAAATGTCATTTTGTTGTTTTATTTTTCTTTATTACATAGATCCAGAATATGGAATCCAGACTATTATTTTCAGTCAACTTGAAGATTAGTTATGAAATAATATATTATTGAATAGTATGGCTGGTGTTATGCAAGTCATCCAGCCTTATCTTTATTTTTTTCTATCAACCTCGCACGCACAAATAGGATAGGTACTTGGCTTATTAAGTGCATAAGCGCTATGCCTAAATCGTAGCTAGTGGATATCACCAATTAGTAACAATGTGATTCCATTAAGTAGTTAGAAAATCGAAGAAATCGCGTTTAGCGATAATACCGCCCATTGTGATAAAATTAATATGATTTTTATTTTTGGTGTACTGTAGTGACATCTATGGCGTCACATAAGAACTAATCCTGCATTCCGCAATCAAAGTTCTCCGCGCGTTTAGAACATATAGAACAGCCCGAAATCATCTATCGGGCAGTAGTAGCCCACCAGACATAACACCCGTCTGGTCGGAGGATCCTCCCTTTTCAGCGGAGGTTTGCGGGACTTTACACTCTGTTCCGCCTACCTCTAAACTGGTGACCCTCGACAATGAACGTCAGCGCAGCCTTCGTGCAGCAACTACTTCGTGACGTCATCATCACTTCCTCAAGCTTTCGAGCAGCGAGCCATACAGCCAGCACCCACGGCTTTAAAGGGTATCCTGACCACCAACATGCCTACCTAGTCATACCTGGTCATCACCTTCAGCCTCATCAGCGACCTTGGCTAATCACACCGTACCTTCGGCCAGTCACATGAAGAGCTATGAAGAACCTCTCCTGGTCGACGCAAGCGGTCAAGTCACTACATCGCACAGCACCGCTCCGACTCACTGAAGCCAGCAGCACTACTCCGACTCACTGGAGCCTGCAGCATCATCCCGACTCACTGGGGCATCATCCCGACTCACTGGGACAGCAACACCCCGACTCACTGGGGGCATCACCGCAGACAGTTCCGACTCACCGAGAACTATGCGGCATTCGGTTCCGGCCCACTGGAACCAACCTACCACTGGCCTGGCACGCATCAAGAAGCATCAAGAACCATCGATCTCCGATCTCCGGAGGGGAGTGATGTAGTGACATCTATGGCGTCACATAAGAACTAATCCTGCATCCCGCAATCAAAGTTCTCCGCGTGTTTAGAACATATAGAACAGCCCGAAATCATCTATCGGGCAGTAGTAGCCCACCGGACATAACACCCGTCTGGTCGGAGGATCCTCCCTTTTCAACGGAGGTTTGCGGGACTTTACACTCTGTTCCACATACCTCCAAAGTACAATAAAGAATATTATCTAAGAATAATAATAATACTTAGAGTAGTTTCTACGAAAAGTAGACAATTATTTGAAAGAGAATGCAAAAACCCTACAACAATAAAAGCTTCCTACATTTCAATGTAAGAAAAAATTAAGGTAAGCCACAAATCGTTAGCACATTCATATCGTAACTGCCGTTAATGATCAGAGATCGGAATAGGTAAAGCAGGTATATTTACCTACCTAAAGTTCGAAGAAGTAAAAGAAAAAGTAAGAGAAAATAGCACAGTTGTAGAGAGATAACTGCCAAGTGCTGTGGTAGAGCATACGAATGTCTCACTTTAGGTAATCCCCAAGTGGGTTGAAGCCAATCTGGTGGGATTCAAAGCCACCAAAACACAAGCGTGTCTGTTCACCGCCAAAAGGAGACCGTTCACCTTGGCTCCTGCTTTCCAGAATGTATTTCTGGAGTGCACCGACCGCCTTCTGCTCTTGGGAGTTGAAATTCTCTCAGACCTTAACTTGGTCATCATTGGTTCATCAAAATCGGTTCATTGAGTCTAAAGCCAGCTGCTAGGAAATTCAGCGTTCTTGTAAAGGTCCGGCGGTACTTCACACCCGGATAGCTGCTAATGTTATACACAGCACAGATCCGATCGTGTGTGGAGTACTGCAGCCACATAATAGGCTGGTGCTACAAAATGCCATCTGGCAGCTTTGGACTCAATGGAAAAGCGTGCGAAGAGGCTAATTGGGGATCCAGATTTGGTTAAGTCTTATCTACAAAGCCTGGAACACAGGCGTAGGGTAGTCAGGCTTTCGGTTTTTTACAGGATGCATTTTTGAGAGTGTGCGCGGGGATTGCATGATTTGATTTCGCCATCTCCTTTCTACCATCGGACAAGCCGACGTACGGCGAGTATCCACCCTTACGTTGTTGAAACCTCTACGGTCTGGACTAAACGTTTCGACTAGTCGTTTATATCGCGTACATCGAAGGACTGGAATAATTTGCCTGCTGCTGTCTTCTCGTCCGATTATAATTTAGGTGTCTTAAAGGCTATAGTGAATAGGCTCTTAATAAACTAGTGCAACTCACGTTTAAGGACAGAGACAACAACGGCCGTAAGTATATGTATTATGGTCATTCTGTAACAACCCTTTTTGACCATATAAAACTAATACTTATAGGATAAAGAATTGTGGAATATGCTCCTATTAATATGTGAACAAAAACGGCTTTTTCCTCTACATATACGTTTATCTATAAATTTTTGGGGTTAGGCGGAACAGAGAGTAAAGTCCCGCAAACCTCCGTTGAAAAGGGAGGATCCTCCGACCAGACGGGTGTTATGTCTGGTGGGCTACTACTGCCCGATAGATGATTTCGGGCCGTTCTATATGTTCTAAACGCGCGGAGAACTTTGATTGCGCGATGCAGGATTAGTTCTTATGTGACGTCATAGATGTCGCTACAAATTAAACAGTTTTTCGGAGAATATTAAATCCTACCTCGTACCTAATTATAATAATTTTCATCGCACTTTTGCAAAATCTTTAATAATATCTGATTTTATACTGTCACAAACCTTGTGTTCTATTGAAATCATAGCCAATCCAGGTAATCTATTCTGTGTCATGGTGGATCGTAGATAATTTTTTATTTTGAAAAGCTTCTTTCACCACTTTCAACTGTTACTGGTAAAGTTAAAAGATCCTGATCGCAATACTGATATTTGGACCAAATCTTAAATCTGTTACGAATTTCAAAACATCTTGAGGAGATAAATTACTATTTAAAAACATACAAAGGACTGACAACTCAAAAAGTTCTAATGCATTTATATCGCTTGAGTTCTCATGAGTTAAAATAGCCTCGAGGTTCTTACAATGTACTAACAATTCATCTTTTGGGAGTTCTCTTAAAGCAAAGCAAAATGTTTACTGTGCTCACAAAATCTGGGAAAATATTAATTCTAAGGAGTTTATGGCTGAAAAAAATACTTTCATTTTATGTTTTTGACGTGGATCAATGATCGGTTCGTTATCACACTAAGTAAATTGCTTTTTCTTGGATTGTGCACCAGGTCTAGCCACATTTTAAAAGTCTAACACCTCCACTTTCAGAAGTCTTCAAGAACTTGATGTACTCAAGTTCTTGAAGACTTCTATAGATACTCATCTAAATAAGTTTTCAAAGAAATCTTTTGTATTTTTAAGTAATAAAAGACAAGGTATGCCAACCCCTCCCTTGTAAATACTTTTTTACAAGAAGATGTTCCTGTTTCCAAGGTACTCATCTCTACATAGTCTTAGCAAAATATTGAACTTTTCTCACTCCCTATAATGTCTTTTAAAAAGAAACAATAAGTGGCTACAAACACTTAATTACAACAACACTGAAAGCTTATTGTTGACTCAATACAGCTCCCATTAAACCACATACTATCGTCATTTGATCATCACTTGCTACCATTACTCACAAATATAGTAAAAACACATACAAACACACTACACTACTCCACTCATCAAATTTTCGTTTTATTTTATTTCCTTTTTAAATAGTTAATTTGTCCCTTCAGCTATGCCATATAATGAACCAGTCGTATAAATACAAAATAGCATCTCATGCATGTACTTACCTAAATGCAAATAAGAAACATCCAATAAAGGGTTGGGCCCAGCATCTTTAACAAAAGTTGTCTTGGCAACTTAGTAAGGGTGCTGATGTCACCACATCATTGTATATTTACTTTAAGCTATGTGTAAATAAATAAATAAAAAAAATAAAAATGCCTTATTTCTTGCAATTAGAGATAACAAAGTAAGTAAAATAAGAATCTAAAGTTAAAAACTATTTGGTGCAAAGTAAATTAGTTGTTAAAATTAATCCGAATTATTGTTTGCTTATTATGCAAGAACCCCTCTGCAGGTGAAGGCCTCCTCCAAGGAACTCCATCTTTCTCTATCTTGTGCTGTATCTATCCAGTTAAAACCAGCCGTTTTCAAAATGTCGCCTGCCCATCTTGTCAGCGGTCTTCCTCTGTGTCTTTTTCCACTTAAGCCCCTCCAACGAGTCGCCCTTTAAATGGTCCAACGCTCATCTGACATCCTTGCCACATGTCCCGCCCATTTCCATTTCAGCTTCTTAGCATATTCCAGGGCATCGGTGGCTTTGGTAAAGTTTCTTATATTCGAGTGTCTAATTTTATTTATTTTTTTGATTTTAAGCATGCTCCGTTATTCTCCTTTGACAAGTTCTAATTAGACACGGTAGGAGAAACTGGACATGGCTTTAGTTTTTAGGTTAACTGACATATTGCTTTTAAAAATTTCCATAAGGCTTCAATATTTGTTCCAAGTAAGTTGAATTCTCCTTTCGATTTCTGAGTAATTGCTGTCCTTGTCGAAACTGATTTGTTTTCCTAGGTACACATATTTGTTAGTGAACTTCAATATTTCGCTGTCAACTGATATGTTCCTTTTCGTGCTGTTTGTCATTAGCATTGTTTTTGTTAGATTCATCTCAAGTCCTACGTTCTTACTAGCCACCTTTAGTGATTGGATCATAGCTTGTAATTAAGAACTTGATTCCGAAAAAAGCACTAAGTCGTCAGCACATCTGAGGTCGCCGAGGTATTTGCCGCCTATGTACAGGCCTTACGTTTCCCAACGTTATAAATTCAACGATTATAAGGCTTTGGATAACTGAATGTCTTTTATATGGTTTTTTTTTGTGTGTGTAAGAAGAGATGATTTCTCAAAAGGTTTTTTTTTGACACTAGAGCTCGGCAATATCCAGAACTGATGTTTATTTCTTAGTATTTCTTGTAACTTTTAGTTGTAATCTGCTCTAATTATAAAATTTGATGACTTTTTCGTAGGTCAGCAGCACATCTTGTGTTTAATATCTTGTATACTACCCAATTCAGGACACTCACTGATAGCGGTATCTTTTAGTTTCCATGGAAATTATTATCAGTTTAAGAGAAATTACTATATTATTAAACGCAGTGCAGAATCATAGGATTGTAATAATATTAAATTACTAAAACCAAACAAAACAACTGCGCTGTGCGATACTTTGCCATGCTCAAAAGTACCCACATTAATTTTATAAAAAACTATAAGTTAACAATGTCAAACATTATAACACAATGTTACTAATTCACATTTCTAGTACAATAAAATTTGCATACAAATAATATTATATCCGTAGTTTATTGAATCCATGTCTATAGTCACTATTGTATTAATTCATATAAAACTTGCAGTTCGATTGCGGACTATTACACTGAAACATCACTGAAAATAAATAAATAATATTTCAGATTTCTTATTGAACTTGTATCGACATCTATGGTGTCACATAAGAACTAATCCTGCATCGCGCAATCAGTTCTCCGCGCGATTAGAACAATAGAACAGCCTGAAATCATCTATAGGGCAGCTGCCAACCAGACATAACATTCCGTCTGGCCGGAGGATCCTCCCTTTTCAAAGGAGGTTTGTGGGTCTTTACTTTCTGTTCCACATACCTCCAAAAACTAGTAAGACAACATAATTTCACTATTACGAAAGGATTTGAGGAAAAAAACTTTTTCGATCCACCCTAACGTACAAGTCTATGTAATGTATTAGTTAGGTACATCTTGAACTTTCTTAGAACCGAATTGTCTCGTAGTAAGAACTAGTCTATGGACATACTAGTAGAAAGAGATAATATACCCTTTTGTATCTTTCTTCGGTACGTTTTTGAGGTTAACGTAATCAATCCAGATAGTATAAAAAAATCTTGTCCAGGTATTATCGAACGAAGCCATCTACCGGATTAAAACTGAACGCGTTGGGCGCACCCCAACTTAAGATTATGCCTCAACCCTCTCTTCTAATAAGTAATGTCATATAATGTTGGTAGATGGAGCTTCTGTAGAATATGTCGACTTGACGCTGCAAACTACTTGCTTTTCGCGTTTCATTTTTAATTCAATATCTGGAGGTTTTTACGTCGGATTACAGTTACTGTGGATAAAAAAAAAATGAAGAGCGTCAGAACAAAAACCGATAAATCACCAGTTTAACCTTTTTTTATGATGCCAATTGGTGCTATTCCTACGTCTTTCTCTATCGTGAACGTAACCTGGTTGAAAACTGATAATACGTTCTAAATCCTTTCGCGAAAGACCCGGATCTGAACATAAACCGATAATTAAGGGCGATCAGAACCATAACCCTTTTTCATTGTTGATTATTTTGTCAAAAATCGACATCGACCTTCTCATATTATTTCGACGTACATGTTTTTTTTTTTTTTTTTTTGTGTGTGGCCTCTCGCAGGTCAACCTAGGAGGTTGTCGGCTGCTTAACCGGACTTGCCTGTGGCGGCCTCAATTCGAGAATCAAAGCCTCCAGCCAGGGCTTATTTAACTAAAACTTAAAAACTAAGCGACTACACGCTAAGGGCACCCCCTGTGGGGTACGGACCTCGGCTTAGGGCGTCGCTGGGGGGGGACAGCAAGGGACGGGCTGGATCGAACAAAGATTTTATTATTATTATCGGGGAATTTTAAAACTACGGCTCAGCGACGCGGGCTGGCTCGAGCAAGGGACGGGGAGGACGTTTACGGGAATGTCGCGGCGGGCCTCGGCGGCGAGGACGGAAGGACGGCGGTCTGTATTGTCTACGAACTGTACTTGTTTCCTTACGGCTCTCTTGGAGCAGGGTAGTGGGGTCATCTGGGGTGACGAGAGTATGCCTAGGACGGCGAACCTTAGAGATGCGGGAGGGTTCGTATCGGGCTGCCGATACTATGAGGGGGTTGCGGTGTTTTACAGCAGTATCGAAGAAACGCTTGCAAAGGCGTTTCATGAACTGCTGGATGGTGGGGATTTTGAGATCTAGATGTAGATTCTCATTTCGGACATAATATGGGGCACCGAGAATTTTACGGAGGGTCCTATTTTGAAGGGTCTGCATCCTATGGAGGAAGCGGGGCTTGGCGTGTGCGAAGATTGCACATGCATACGTCATGATCGGGCGGATTACTGCCGTATAGAGGCGCAGCTTGCACTTAAGTGACAGTTTGCTGCGGGCAGTCATGAGATAATGGAGCCTACCTTGAGCGAAAGCGGCTCGCGAGCGAGCCTGCTTTATGTGCTCGGCGAAGGACAAGTGCTGATCGAGGATCACTCCGAGGTACTTGGCTTGCTTCTCCCAGGGGATCGGCTTACCGTACATGGTGATCGGAGGGGGAGGGGGGACGGACTTCCGCTGTTTCGAGTAGAGAACAGCTTGACTCTTATCAGGGTTAACCTCGATCCTCCATTTCCGGAACCATTTGCCCAAAATGTTTGCGGAGGTTTGGAGATTGCGAGCGATAACTCTGGGGTCACGACCGGTGTAGTAAATTGCCGTGTCGTCGGCGAATAGAGCCAACTGGGCCTTTTTACTTTTGGGAATGTCGCTGGTGAACAGCGTGAAAGCTAGGGGGGACACTACCGAGCCTTGAGGGACTCCAGCTCGAATGGGGTGGGGGGAGGAGAGGGCTCCCTCGATTCGATAGCGGAAGGTGCGATTCGACAGAAAGTCTCGCATGATGAGCACGAGACGGTCTGGCACACCGAGTTGATATAGCTTATATAATAAGCCATTGTGCCAGACCTTGTCGAATGCTTTCGCTATATCGAAATACAAGACACCCGTCATCGCATTACGCTGGAAGCCAGCGCTTAGGTGCTCTACGATGCGGTGGACTTGGTGGACGCATGAGTGTTCGGTACGGAACCCAAACTGCTCATCAGGAATGAGACCCTTGGATTCGGCAAAATCTTTGAGTCGCTTATAAATAAGCCTCTCGTAGATCTTACCGAGAACATTGAGGAGACTGATGGGGCGGTAACTGGTGGGGTCAGACTTGGGCTTGCCTGGTTTAGGGATACCGATAACGGTGGCCTGTTTCCACGCTTGGGGGAAGATATTATTGCTTAATGCGCCATTGAAGATAGCGGTCATTAGCATTATAAGTTGGGGGGGGAAGAGTTTGAACACTCTGTTCGTGATACCGTCGGCGCCGGGGGCTTTCCTTGGTTGAAGTTTTTTAATGATATCCTCCACCTCGTCGGGAGTGACGGGGGCCAGAGGGTTATCAGGGTCTTCAACGGGAGGGAGGGAGGCTCTACGTTCGACTTCAGCGTCCACCATGTCGATGTGGGCTTGGTCTACTAGTTGAGAGCTAGGCGAGCATTGGGCTTCGAGGCTGTCGGCTAGGCATTCCGCTTTTTCAGAGTTGTCGAAAGCGACACTCTTATCAGGGCGGGTGAGCGGAGGCATAGAGGACTCTTCAGTGGAACGTAATTTCCTCTGAAGTTGCCAGAAGGCGAGATGGGTAGGCTCGAGTTCACTGAGCGTCTTGTCCCAGCGGGCGGAACGCAGCTCGGTCATGCGTTTCTTTACAGCACGCTGTAATCTACGCATGTGAGCCTTGTTAGCGTCGCAAGGAAAAGCGCTGTATGCACGGACGGCTGCGTTCTTCTCGGTCATCAGAGCCCGTACATCGTCCGGGATTTTCCAGCGAAGGTCCTCCTTCGCAGGAATCTCCCTTGAACATTCGTTCAGGACGGATTGTACGTGGTCTGTGAGCGAGTCGATTGCCGCCGTCGTGTCAGCGACTGAGACTATGTGGTCGGGAATAGAATCCAATTGAGGTGACGTGGTAGATTTCAGCTTTTCGCTTACTTTCTTCCAGTCAGTGATCAATTGGGAAGCGGGGGGCTGGCCCGGGTCGAGATTGCCCGAACGGGAGCCTAGGTGCATAATCACGGGTCGGTGATCGGAGTTAAGCTCGTGTATTGCTTCTATAGATTGCAACCGGAGGTTGACATTCTTAAGGAGCGCTACATCGAGGACGTCGGGGCTATGGTTGGGATCGTGGGGGAAGTGAGTGTGACACATCGGGGCGATGATGTCAAAGTTAAGGGATGCACCAAGGTTGAACACGACCTTTCCCCTAGGGTTGGTCGTACTACTGTTCCAGGCGGGGTGTTTAGCATTGAGATCGCCCGCTATGATAACGGAGTCACTCAAGCCAAAGAGGGCAGTGAGGTCGCTAGTGAGCGCGATGGACTCGTCTGGCATACGAGACGAGGAAGTCGGAGGGGGATAGTAGGCAGAGACGACAGTGATCGGTTGATGACCAGTCATGCCTACTCGGCAGGCCGAGTATTCTAAGAAAGATCGGGGCGCGGGAGGAGCTAGAGGGATACAGTACAGTTCCTTTCTATAATAGATAAGGGTGCCACCACCGTGACAACGAGATCTATCGTTGCGAACTAGACGATAGTTGGCAATTCTAGGATCTTTACGGTGGGGTTTGAGGAATGTTTCCTGGATGAGGAGAAGGTCTAACTGATGGTCGCGGAGGAACGTGGCGATCTCATCTCTCTGATTGATAATGCCGTTGGCATTGAAGAAGCCTAACTTTAGGGATCGCGGTTTGGTACAACAAATTTTTTGTTGTCTATCCATTTAGGGGTACGGCAGGTAATTTGTCGAGTTCGACTGCGACCGACTCGTACTTAGTGAATAGCGCAGCGCGCTTGGCTAAGTCGAGTTGGCCAGTGACTTCCGCTAGGGTTAGCTCATCAGCTAAGTCCCTAGCGTCCTGCGTCATAAAGATGCGATAGTTGTCCAGGATAATCTGGCCAACTGATCTGCGTGGGAACGCAGCTGAAACTTGGGGCGCGTTTCGGGGAGGTTTAGCGGCCACGGGGGCCACAGAAGCCGGGGGAGGCGCTGGGATGGGCTTAGCCATTAGCGCTGGAATTGGCTGGGAAGCCACCAAAGCCGGGAAGGCTTTCTGATGGTTTAGCTGATTCCAGGGGGATGGTCTCTGGGGTGCGAGACGTTCGGGGGGCTGGGAAGAGGGGACTTTCCCGGAGGGTGCTTCCCTCTGCTGGCGAGCGGCAGCACGCTTTGCCAGCTTGGGAGGGATTTTGGGGGCTTTGGGGCAGCCCCGGTAGTTAGCCGGGTGCCCGGCTTGGCCGCACAGCACACAGCTGGGAGGCTCTGTGCAAAGAGTGCGATCCTTGGGACGGGGGCAGTCAGAAGTGCCGTGCTCACCCAGACACTTAACGCATCTGGGTGTAGCGTAGCAGTTCTTCTGAGAGTGACCGTATAGTTGGCAGCGGTGACACTGCCCAACTATCGTGGGTCTGTAGGGCTTCTCGATGGAGATGCCGGAGAGGGAACAGATCGACTTGATCTTGAAGATGGGGTGGTGCCCGTCGGTCGGGTCGCACACGACAAGGATCATGTCATATACTTCGCTACCTCTCGCCTTGTGAAGGCGATGGACAGCGGAAACGGGGATATTTTGGGCCAGGAGGTCGGCCTTAATGTCCTCGGCGGGGATTTCCTTCGGGACACGTCTAATGACCACTCGGGTCGGCGTGTCCTCAGGGAGGGAGTAGGTGTGAAAGGAGATTTTCCTTTCACGAAGGACTTTGGTAAGTTCCCGATAGTCAGTTGACGTCGGGACTTGGACTTTTATGCCTTGTTGGCAGGCGCGGGCGTTTGTATAGTTGATCTTGCGATCACTACACATTTTGGACACGTCGGTCCATTTACCCTTGTCCTGGATGTACAAGGGCGGAGGGGGGCGCTGCTTCTTCGTCTGAGTGACAGAAGCGGAAACGGAGGGGGAACAACTAGCCTGCGAGGCGGGGGCGGGCTGGGCAACAGGGGCGGGCTGGATAGCGGGGGCGGGAGAAGACGCAACGGTCTTCTTAGCTTTGGTGGCCTGAGCGGCCTTCCTGGCTTTCCTCTTGCCCCCTAGGACGACTTGAAAGTCGTCCTCGGAGGAGGAGGATTCAGGGGACTGTTCGGAGTCCGAAGAGGCTTGCGACGCTGAGTCGCTAGCGGGGACGGAGGTGTCCATTGCCTCATTGGCAAAGTGGGCTACCAATAGGGGTGGCATATCCGGGGGAGGGCGGGGGCAGGGGGTCGGCGGGGACGGACCAGAGTCCGGGAATGACAATACGTCACTGAAGTCAGTGACGCTCGATGGGACGGTGGGGGGGGGGCCTCTAAATGAGGCGATTTTCTTGCCATACTTGGCGAGGATATCGGGGTCCTTGAGGAGGACCTCTTTGACGAACGCTAATATGGTAGCGTCCGTCATGGTTAAAAGGGGACTTGGGATTAGGTCACATGAGTTGGAAAAAACTCATGTGAAAAACTCCTATCGGTCCCTACGTCCCCGGGTGGACGGGCCCGGGGGTGTGTGACCCTCCCAGTAAGGGTTGTGTACACTGGGAGGTGAGTACCTAATGGTGTGCCCTAAGCTTGTAAACCGATCGCCAGTCTTATTGTGCGATCGGGCCCTACCAGGGTCTGGTGCGAAGGGATAGACACCCCAACCGACACCAGGTGTGTAGCTGAAAGAGAACTCGGAGTATTAGATTTGACTAGGAGCTCCCCCAAGGCCAAAATCTAGCTCCCGACTCCAAATGACTGCCTAGCCCTGAAGGGGTTCGGCGGGTGTATTGGGGCAACACCCCCTTGACTTTGTTGTCACCGTGAGGTTTCCCGTCAAGGACCACGAAACTGTGGCTTTTCCCTGAAGGGGCACAACGTTTATCGACTATTTCCCGTTAAGGAAACGTATATCCTCCACTGCCTTGAGAAAGGCGGCTTCGGATCGCTGGTGCGGTCGGAGACCACTGATGACGTCACGGGGTGACGTAACGACACGGAGCACGGAGCGGGCGCGGAGCACAGAGCGGCACGACCGTTCGGGGCGAGCGTCGAGCGGAGAGTGTCTCGACGTATTTTTTTTTTTTTTTTTTTTTTGTGTGTGGCCTCTCGCAGGTCAACCTAGGAGGTTGTCGGCTGCTTAACCGGACTTGCCTGTGGCGGCCTCAATTCGAGAATCAAAGCCTCCAGCCAGGGCTTATTTAACTAAAACTTAAAAACTAAGCGACTACACGCTAAGGGCACCCCCTGTGGGGTACGGACCTCGGCTTAGGGCGTCGCTGGGGGGGGACAGCAAGGGACGGGCTGGATCGAACAAAGATTTTATTATTATTATCGGGGAATTTTAAAACTACGGCTCAGCGACGCGGGCTGGCTCGAGCAAGGGACGGGGAGGACGTTTACGGGAATGTCGCGGCGGGCCTCGGCGGCGAGGACGGAAGGACGGCGGTCTGTATTGTCTACGAACTGTACTTGTTTCCTTACGGCTCTCTTGGAGCAGGGTAGTGGGGTCATCTGGGGTGACGAGAGTATGCCTAGGACGGCGAACCTTAGAGATGCGGGAGGGTTCGTATCGGGCTGCCGATACTATGAGGGGGTTGCGGTGTTTTACAGCAGTATCGAAGAAACGCTTGCAAAGGCGTTTCATGAACTGCTGGATGGTGGGGATTTTGAGATCTAGATGTAGATTCTCATTTCGGACATAATATGGGGCACCGAGAATTTTACGGAGGGTCCTATTTTGAAGGGTCTGCATCCTATGGAGGAAGCGGGGCTTGGCGTGTGCGAAGATTGCACATGCATACGTCATGATCGGGCGGATTACTGCCGTATAGAGGCGCAGCTTGCACTTAAGTGACAGTTTGCTGCGGGCAGTCATGAGATAATGGAGCCTACCTTGAGCGAAAGCGGCTCGCGAGCGAGCCTGCTTTATGTGCTCGGCGAAGGACAAGTGCTGATCGAGGATCACTCCGAGGTACTTGGCTTGCTTCTCCCAGGGGATCGGCTTACCGTACATGGTGATCGGAGGGGGAGGGGGGACGGACTTCCGCTGTTTCGAGTAGAGAACAGCTTGACTCTTATCAGGGTTAACCTCGATCCTCCATTTCCGGAACCATTTGCCCAAAATGTTTGCGGAGGTTTGGAGATTGCGAGCGATAACTCTGGGGTCACGACCGGTGTAGTAAATTGCCGTGTCGTCGGCGAATAGAGCCAACTGGGCCTTTTTACTTTTGGGAATGTCGCTGGTGAACAGCGTGAAAGCTAGGGGGGACACTACCGAGCCTTGAGGGACTCCAGCTCGGATGGGGTGGGGGGAGGAGAGGGCTCCCTCGATTCGATAGCGGAAGGTGCGATTCGACAGAAAGTCTCGCATGATGAGCACGAGACGGTCTGGCACACCGAGTTGATATAGCTTATATAATAAGCCATTGTGCCAGACCTTGTCGAATGCTTTCGCTATATCGAAATACAAGACACCCGTCATCGCATTACGCTGGAAGCCAGCGCTTAGGTGCTCTACGATGCGGTGGACTTGGTGGACGCATGAGTGTTCGGTACGGAACCCGAACTGCTCATCAGGAATGAGACCCTTGGATTCGGCAAAATCTTTGAGTCGCTTATAAATAAGCCTCTCGTAGATCTTACCGAGAACATTGAGGAGACTGATGGGGCGGTAACTGGTGGGGTCAGACTTGGGCTTGCCTGGTTTAGGGATACCGATAACGGTGGCCTGTTTCCACGCTTGGGGGAAGATATTATTGCTTAATGCGCCATTGAAGATAGCGGTCATTAGCATTATAAGTTGGGGGGGGAAGAGTTTGAACACTCTGTTCGTGATACCGTCGGCGCCGGGGGCTTTCCTTGGTTGAAGTTTTTTAATGATATCCTCCACCTCGTCGGGAGTGACGGGGGCCAGAGGGTTATCAGGGTCTTCAACGGGAGGGAGGGAGGCTCTACGTTCGACTTCAGCGTCCACCATGTCGATGTGGGCTTGGTCTACTAGTTGAGAGCTAGGCGAGCATTGGGCTTCGAGGCTGTCGGCTAGGCATTCCGCTTTTTCAGAGTTGTCGAAAGCGACACTCTTATCAGGGCGGGTGAGCGGAGGCATAGAGGACTCTTCAGTGGAACGTAATTTCCTCTGAAGTTGCCAGAAGGCGAGATGGGTAGGCTCGAGTTCACTGAGCGTCTTGTCCCAGCGGGCGGAACGCAGCTCGGTCATGCGTTTCTTTACAGCACGCTGTAATCTACGCATGTGAGCCTTGTTAGCGTCGCAAGGAAAAGCGCTGTATGCACGGACGGCTGCGTTCTTCTCGGTCATCAGAGCCCGTACATCGTCCGGGATTTTCCAGCGAAGGTCCTCCTTCGCAGGAATCTCCCTTGAACATTCGTTCAGGACGGATTGTACGTGGTCTGTGAGCGAGTCGATTGCCGCCGTCGTGTCAGCGACTGAGACTATGTGGTCGGGAATAGAATCCAATTGAGGTGACGTGGTAGATTTCAGCTTTTCGCTTACTTTCTTCCAGTCAGTGATCAATTGGGAAGCGGGGGGCTGGCCCGGGTCGAGATTGCCCGAACGGGAGCCTAGGTGCATAATCACGGGTCGGTGATCGGAGTTAAGCTCGTGTATTGCTTCTATAGATTGCAACCGGAGGTTGACATTCTTAAGGAGCGCTACATCGAGGACGTCGGGGCTATGGTTGGGATCGTGGGGGAAGTGAGTGTGACACATCGGGGCGATGATGTCAAAGTTAAGGGATGCACCAAGGTTGAACACGACCTTTCCCCTAGGGTTGGTCGTACTACTGTTCCAGGCGGGGTGTTTAGCATTGAGATCGCCCGCTATGATAACGGAGTCACTCAAGCCAAAGAGGGCAGTGAGGTCGCTAGTGAGCGCGATGGACTCGTCTGGCATACGAGACGAGGAAGTCGGAGGGGGATAGTAGGCAGAGACGACAGTGATCGGTTGATGACCAGTCATGCCTACTCGGCAGGCCGAGTATTCTAAGAAAGATCGGGGCGCGGGAGGAGCTAGAGGGATACAGTACAGTTCCTTTCTATAATAGATAAGGGTGCCACCACCGTGACAACGAGATCTATCGTTGCGAACTAGACGATAGTTGGCAATTCTAGGATCTTTACGGTGGGGTTTGAGGAATGTTTCCTGGATGAGGAGAAGGTCTAACTGATGGTCGCGGAGGAACGTGGCGATCTCATCTCTCTGATTGATAATGCCGTTGGCATTGAAGAAGCCTAACTTTAGGGATCGCGGTTTGGTACAACAAATTTTTTGTTGTCTATCCATTTAGGGGTACGGCAGGTAATTTGTCGAGTTCGACTGCGACCGACTCGTACTTAGTGAATAGCGCAGCGCGCTTGGCTAAGTCGAGTTGGCCAGTGACTTCCGCTAGGGTTAGCTCATCAGCTAAGTCCCTAGCGTCCTGCGTCATAAAGATGCGATAGTTGTCCAGGATAATCTGGCCAACTGATCTGCGTGGGAACGCAGCTGAAACTTGGGGCGCGTTTCGGGGAGGTTTAGCGGCCACGGGGGCCACAGAAGCCGGGGGAGGCGCTGGGATGGGCTTAGCCATTAGCGCTGGAATTGGCTGGGAAGCCACCAAAGCCGGGAAGGCTTTCTGATGGTTTAGCTGATTCCAGGGGGATGGTCTCTGGGGTGCGAGACGTTCGGGGGGCTGGGAAGAGGGGACTTTCCCGGAGGGTGCTTCCCTCTGCTGGCGAGCGGCAGCACGCTTTGCCAGCTTGGGAGGGATTTTGGGGGCTTTGGGGCAGCCCCGGTAGTTAGCCGGGTGCCCGGCTTGGCCGCACAGCACACAGCTGGGAGGCTCTGTGCAAAGAGTGCGATCCTTGGGACGGGGGCAGTCAGAAGTGCCGTGCTCACCCAGACACTTAACGCATCTGGGTGTAGCGTAGCAGTTCTTCTGAGAGTGACCGTATAGTTGGCAGCGGTGACACTGCCCAACTATCGTGGGTCTGTAGGGCTTCTCGATGGAGATGCCGGAGAGGGAACAGATCGACTTGATCTTGAAGATGGGGTGGTGCCCGTCGGTCGGGTCGCACACGACAAGGATCATGTCATATACTTCGCTACCTCTCGCCTTGTGAAGGCGATGGACAGCGGAAACGGGGATATTTTGGGCCAGGAGGTCGGCCTTAATGTCCTCGGCGGGGATTTCCTTCGGGACACGTCTAATGACCACTCGGGTCGGCGTGTCCTCAGGGAGGGAGTAGGTGTGAAAGGAGATTTTCCTTTCACGAAGGACTTTGGTAAGTTCCCGATAGTCAGTTGACGTCGGGACTTGGACTTTTATGCCTTGTTGGCAGGCGCGGGCGTTTGTATAGTTGATCTTGCGATCACTACACATTTTGGACACGTCGGTCCATTTACCCTTGTCCTGGATGTACAAGGGCGGAGGGGGGCGCTGCTTCTTCGTCTGAGTGACAGAAGCGGAAACGGAGGGGGAACAACTAGCCTGCGAGGCGGGGGCGGGCTGGGCAACAGGGGCGGGCTGGATAGCGGGGGCGGGAGAAGACGCAACGGTCTTCTTAGCTTTGGTGGCCTGAGCGGCCTTCCTGGCTTTCCTCTTGCCCCCTAGGACGACTTGAAAGTCGTCCTCGGAGGAGGAGGATTCAGGGGACTGTTCGGAGTCCGAAGAGGCTTGCGACGCTGAGTCGCTAGCGGGGACGGAGGTGTCCATTGCCTCATTGGCAAAGTGGGCTACCAATAGGGGTGGCATATCCGGGGGAGGGCGGGGGCAGGGGGTCGGCGGGGACGGACCAGAGTCCGGGAATGACAATACGTCACTGAAGTCAGTGACGCTCGATGGGACGGTGGGGGGGGGGCCTCTAAATGAGGCGATTTTCTTGCCATACTTGGCGAGGATATCGGGGTCCTTGAGGAGGACCTCTTTGACGAACGCTAATATGGTAGCGTCCGTCATGGTTAAAAGGGGACTTGGGATTAGGTCACATGAGTTGGAAAAAACTCATGTGAAAAACTCCTATCGGTCCCTACGTCCCCGGGTGGACGGGCCCGGGGGTGTGTGACCCTCCCAGTAAGGGTTGTGTACACTGGGAGGTGAGTACCTAATGGTGTGCCCTAAGCTTGTAAACCGATCGCCAGTCTTATTGTGCGATCGGGCCCTACCAGGGTCTGGTGCGAAGGGATAGACACCCCAACCGACACCAGGTGTGTAGCTGAAAGAGAACTCGGAGTATTAGATTTGACTAGGAGCTCCCCCAAGGCCAAAATCTAGCTCCCGACTCCAAATGACTGCCTAGCCCTGAAGGGGTTCGGCGGGTGTATTGGGGCAACACCCCCTTGGTTTTGTTGGCACCGTGAGGTTTCCCACCAAGGACCACGAAACTGTGGCTTTTCCCTGAAGGGGCACAACGTTTATCGACTATTTCCCGTTAAGGAAACGTATATCCTCCACTGCCTTGAGAAAGGCGGCTTCGGATCGCTGGTGCGGTCGGGGACCACTGATGACGTCACGGGGTGACGTAACGACACGGAGCACGGAGCGGGCGCGGAGCACAGAGCGGCACGACCGTTCGGGGCGAGCGTCGGGCGGAGAGTGAGTGTCTCGACGTACATGACGCGACGCGACATATTTTAAACGACGGCATGTCTTGGACCAATCGCGGTAAAGTACACTTTGGTCACAGTGCGCACATATGACCGGTTGCAACTTTTATTCTTAAATTACTTACTTATTTTTGAGAACTTGAAAGTTATAGTATTATATATTATATTGGTGATAGAAATATTAGCCAGGAGTTGTGAACTATTTAAATTTAAGTGATTATGAGTCGAAACTGTAAGTTCATTATGGTTGGTTGTATTTCTTCATTTAGCAACTTTGACTCTAGTGCCATCAGTGGCGACATTTATCACTACTATGTCACTTAGTTACAACTCGCTTTCGTGCATTGAGGCTTGCTAGTTTCTTGTATGTTGACGTCAAACTTAAGGCACCGTCGTCTCGACTTTTTGCTATATTATTTAGTAACGCATGTATGTGCGCTTTCAGTACTGTTTTATGGATAAAGTAAACGCCTAGCAGGAGTGAATACCCTTTGATTATTAAATTTTTCCTATTTTCAAAACAGTGTGATTAACTGTGTGAAAATTATAAATGTTTTATAATCTAATTCTGTCACATATACGCACATATCAAGAGCTAGCCGTGTATGTCTATAGTACAGCCACACATACAATGGTTTTAGAGATACACGATTCTACAAAACGTTACTCCAGCAGGAAATGCAATATCTCGAAAACTTGAAGACGTACTAATATTTTCGGGGCACATCTTTGCACAAGCATAATCTATCTGCTCATATACAATATTTCTCTCCTCAACTAGGAAAATTCAAAATTTTCTTGCTGGGGTAACGTTACTCCAGCAGGAATCGTTTTTTATCCAAAAAATAACGCTCAATCCACACCTACCTAAAACTACCTAAAACTTGGAAGACCCAATCTATTATTAAAAAAAACCGGGCAAGTGCGAGTCGAACTCGCGCACTGAGGGTTCACAAACTTACCTGTGAAAACAGCTCAACTCCCGAATCGAGAAGAACGAAGATTTTTCTGAATCGCAATAAAAGTTTTTTTTGTAAAGTAACTACAAATTTACTGTTTTCAGATTTTTTCCTATATTTGTGCTATGAGAAGGTCTCATAGCACAAATAGCTTCATGCAAAATTTCAAGATTCTATGTCAATGGGAAGTACCCTATGAATTTTGATTCCCTTGAGAGTGTCGAAATACAAGTTTTTTGCGACATAAGCGACCGTATCTTTTTTTTTCGTAAACTATACAATTTATTTTTTTCACAACTTCTATATCTCTCTCTGTATATGATTTTAATTTCAACTCAAAGTATCGAGTTGCTCATGCGTTCCTGAGATAAAAGGTAATGGAATAAAGATATTGGTAATCCTATAAGGGTTCCGTTTTTTTCTTTTGAGGTACGGAACCCTAAAAAGAATGAATGTTATATTAATATTAATACATTTTTTATTTTATAAACATATTTTGTAAGAAGTATCGGTAACTAATATACTCTGGGTACAGGAGGGATCCATTTAACTTCATTTTCGTCCATGGTCGTATCAATCACAGGTCGGTAGGTGATAGTAACTGTGCCTGAGCAAAGATTTACCGTAGATAAAGAATGTTTTCTCCAGTGTTTTTCAAATGGTAGCTTTGTCTGAAACAAACAAAACTGATGTATTGCCATAAAGTTTTGATCAAAGTTGACGTGCTGTGACAAGTGCAGGCGCAATGCGGTAGTCACAGTGCATCGCTAGGTGTTGTAGCGGACAGCATTGGCTCAATGTGAAATCTCTGTGTAAAACAACAGCCGATCGCTTACCTACTAACGAGGTCACTCCGCCATAGTTACTTCAATGAACTTAAATGTGGAATTTATCGACACGAAAAGAAAAAGAAGAACACAGCAGAGCTGTTAAATAATAATTACCTCTAAAAAGTTATTCAAACCTCGGCTGTAGGCTGAAAAAAATCATACAACTACATAGAAAACCCGTCTTGCAACCGCAGCTGGCTTCGTGCAGTCGCCACATGTGCTGCCTGCAGTCGCCGCATGTGCTGCCTGCAGCCGCAGCCTACAGTCGAGGTTCGAAGAGCACTTTTAGAGTTCATCGACTATTAAACTAATTTTGAAATGGCCAATAAATAATCAACACTTCGATTACAGAACAAAAGTTTTTCGTTTTTTATAATTAGTAGAGTATCTAAAGGGGGTTTTTTTACCTTGGATTAGGTGCAGTTACTGAGGATGAAATTTAAAAACCAAATTATGATAACTTCAGCTAATAATATGCAAAAAAAAGTTTACATTGATTTTGAAAAAAATAATTTGTTTATTACTATTGTTTAACTAGTATCTCAGGAACTACAAGTTCGAATTGAAAAAATATGTTAGTCTTGGATAGGTTGTTTATCCGTGTCTTTGGTTTCTACTCCACTCCTCTCACTTCCATCATAGCGTAATACGATTTATTCATCATTGTTTTCTAAATTAAGTTCACAATTTTTTTTATACATGTCGGAGAAGTCAATAGTACGGAAGCTGGAGAACGAATGAACGAGCTAAGTGAAAAGTGACACATGTCACTTTGAACGAATCCGCCCTGACGTTCGTACGAACCGAGCAGATAAAGGTGCCTACCGCAGACTGAGGTGCGGTGCTCTTTCCTCTGTCGGCAGCCATGCGAACAACAACGTCTATTTTCGGGGACTATCTCTCGGCTCGTTGTGTGAAGTGAATACCTAAAGCTTGCATCATAATAAATCAATTGTGTGATCTGGAATATTTTGTTTATTGCTCGATACCCAGTCATCGCCCACAAAACCGAGTCCCTCGACAGAGCTTTAATGATAATGTGCATCCTTGCACCGACATACATATATAGGTGATTAACTAGTGGTATAGCCGTCATCAGTAAATTTTTCTGGTAGAAGATTCATGGCGTAGAATAAAAATAACAATTCACTTTACAATCACTTTTATAATTTGTTGACAAAATTACAGACTTCATTGCATCGTAATCTGAGAGAATATATTCGACGGAATACCCAAAACTTTCCCAGGGACCTTCACCCCTCCAAACGATTACGGTAACGTGACATGACTACAACGTCACAGCGTTTCACCCTACCATGATATTAAGGAATCAATTGAGTGTCTTATTATCGTTAAATTGACATAATAACCTAATTAACACATAATTATTATCAGCTAAACATATATTTTGTTTTTTTTTCATCCACAGTAGATAACAGCAGAGCTGTAATCCAAGCTTTTGATGATTTTTACACACCAGTCACTAGACTAAATATTTTATCCCGTGATTTAAAGCTATTGTACCTTAGTTCTTAAGAATTTCAGATTACCCTGGAGCATCCACCAATTAAAGAATAAAGTTTAATAACCTGTCCTTCAGTCTTCTTGCTGTAGTCTAACTCGTCAATTCTTTTAGGAAAATCATCCCTGAAGTGTGCTCCTCTGCTTTCCGTCCTGTTTCTAGCACAAGCAACCACTTGGACAGCAGCTTGGAGCATGTTTTGAAGCTCCAGAGCCTCAATCAGGTCAGAGTTCCAGTTCAAACGCTTGTCCACCACACGGATTTCCTGGTAGGCTTTAAACCATTTTTGAATTTCCACTTGGGCTGTAATAAATAATATTTTCTGTAGCTGTGGCCAGGGCGTGACGATATCTGTACCCTCACGGTTCCTAACCTTCTGTAAAGCGACTGCTTTACAGAAGGCTCACGGTTCTGTAAAGCAGTCGCTTTACAGAAGGTTCAGAATTTCCCATTCTTTCTCGCTCCGGACCATAGCCTGAACTAGGGCCGTACGCGAGAGGTTACCGCCGCCATTCAACGACTGGTACCTTTTATATTGTTGTTGGAGATAAATCTTCAAAAGTTGCTGGACTTTTTGGGAAAAGAACTGACTGTGTGGGATTTTTACCTGACGAATACCACCTTGGTGATCAATCAATACATGGAACAAGGGACATCTTGAAAGACCACCATGGCTCAGAGGAATTCCTCTGAGCCTGGCTGTGCCCAACAGCATATGGTCACTACGACTGGCGCCTACCTTCATCTAATAGTTTAGAGTCTCTGAAGACTCCACATTTGTTCTGCATCGTGTGCCTCATGGCCTCCCTTAGTTCATGTGGCGCGGCACAACCGGAGCCATTCTTGATCTTGTTGTAATTGTCCAAGCTTGCATCACACAAATTCTGAAAGAGAATATGAATGAATATGAATCAGATTGTTTCGGCTTAGAATGGAAAATTATTTCCTAAGTTTTTAGGTTGGTGTCAATTACGAAACCATAATAATTAAAATCATCAATAAAACCCTGTTAGTTCTTTTTACTCTATTGAATGACTTTGCTGCCATCAACATATATACCTTGACATTCACCTAAAAAATGTAAAAAAAAGTTAAGAAAATTTGAATTTCGCAGGCTACCTCTGAGCATCTCCCATGAGGCGGCAGTCTTGTAATATGCAATCGCGGCAAATGATTAGCGTATCTTTATATGCTTTTTGTAAACAAAATAATGAAACATTATTATTGCACATAATTAACCATAATAATGAGTAGTAGCTAGTTATTTTTAAGTTAATTTAGGTGTATTACGTTGTGTCCATTTCGACCGCGCGGTTAAATGCTTTAAATGGAGCATAGTAGAGGTCCCATTCTTTTTGCTAATTACTGATACGACTTCGAAGAAAATGTAGATAGTATGAATAAAGATCTAATGATTCATTTAATCAATTTCACGACAGACACGACAGAACATAAATGCTATGGCCGCGCGGTCGAAACAGGGAGAATCGCGCGGTCCCATTCTTTTTGCTAATTACTGATACTGTTTTTAGGGTTCCGTAGCCAAATAGCAAAAAACGGAACCCTTATAGATTCGTCATGTCTGTCTGTCTGTCCGTCCGTATGTCACAGCCACAAATAACTATACTGTTAAAACTTAGTAAGTAGGTGTATTCTGTGAACCGCATTAAGATTTTCACACAAAAATAGAAAAAAAAAACAATAAATTTTGGGGGTTCCCCATACTTAGAACTGAAACTCAAAAAAAATTTATTCATCAAACCCATACGTGTGGGGTTATCTATGGATAGGTCTTCAAAAATTATATCGAGGTCTCTAATATATTTTTTTTATAAACTGAATAGTTTGCGCGAGAGACACAAAGTGGTAAAATGTGTACGGATCGCCAAATTTTATAGTTTGACGTCGAGAAATGTATATTATAATAATAAAACAGTAATAATATGAGTGGCTTTGCTGTCTCCGGATGTGTACCATATATCATTTAAACTTAATACTTAATTTATTTTTGTATATATTATGTATAGGCTGACTGGTAATTAGTGACCGATACTTAAACGCGTGATTGTTCAATAAACTAATCGTATAAAACATTGATAATAAAATAAACTTTATTTTAAAATCTAATTTTCACTTTTATTTTTACATATTTTTCTTTTTGTATTTAAGAAATAATCCAAAAACTTCTTCCGCTCTTGGTCCAGGAGAGCGTGTCAGACTTTTACTGGCTAAAATCACACTTACGTTCCTTCTTTGCCTTACGTTCCTTCTTTGTCTTGCGTTCCAGGACCCCGGTTTTCCCTTAACTTATGGCCCCAGTAGGGTTCTGCCCTGCTGGGCCCAAACATTTTAAAATAATTACAAGTGGCCAGTTCGATAAAAAGATTTTTTCGCAAAACTTTTCGAGTGCCTGGTATGTCAGAAAGGCTTCTCCTAATAATTGTGAAAATAGCTTTCTATTTTACTACCTATGATCTAATTAATCAAGGGCCATGGTGGAGTGACAACAATCAGCAACTATTTTTTTAACACGAATATACTCTAGATACTTACGTCTTTTAAATCTTTTTGTTTCTCACCAGGCTTATGATTTTCGATAATAGTTCTTGCAAGTGATCTTCCGAAAACCACGACATCTAATATAGAGTTAGCTCCAAGCCTGTTCGCTCCATGGGCGTTACTGACCACCTCACCCGCCGCGTACAGACCAGGCACTGGCTGGTCCTTGCCATTCTCATGTATCAAGCACTGTGCAGAAAAATAATAAGATTTGACATTAAAAGAAACTTTTTTCCTGTCCGTTCAACCGATTTTGACATCTATTACATGAGCGATATAAATGGCAGATGCAGTCAACATTGGTATTGTAACCAGTTTTTTGCTTTTAATGCTATTACCTAAGGAATATTGAATTCTATTCCGTCGGGAATCGGGATTTTTTTTACATGAACTTATAACTTAAATATTCGACCTAATTAGTTTTTGCCAGCAAAACAAAAATTTTAAATAATAGAATCTTCCAATACAAAAATAAACATTGCGATTTGGGTTTAACTTGACACACGAATTAGTGTTCGACCGAAAGTTCGGTTCCGGCTTCGGTCGAGTTTCAGAAAAAAAAACGAGTTTCGGTTTAGTTTCGGTTTCGGCGACAAACCTGCCGAAATTATGACCGAAACCGAACATGCATTCGAAAGTTCTTGCACTGTGATCGGTCATGTTCGGCGCATTAAATTGCGTTCAAGCGAGTAAGTGACGAAAACTATTTACCGCGTCCACCTGCCTAATCATGTTGTGACTGGCTTGTGTTTGCAGTTCGTTTGGTTTGTTGTGAGTTTTCTTGTGACTTATTTCGAATTCGGTAAGTTTTATTACGTGATATATCACTTAAGAGCATAGTAAATGTAAAAAAATACAAACTAATACCAAATAAACAACATGATAACGGCAACGTGGGAAATTGGGAGTCAGGTCTTTGGCTTCACGCACTGCCATCGTCGAATATTGGGACCTTGTTCGACGATACTACTTTCTGCCTAGCTGTTGCCCTATGCCTAGGCACTCCTTGCTGTTCTCCTCATCACTGCCACTGTGGCGAAGTTATCAACTACCTCGGTCACCACGGCCTGTCATGCATTCGAAACGTGGGACGGATAGCGCAGCACACGAATATTAACAACATCATGTGACGAGCCTTTGTCACCCTCGGCGTTCGAGCTGTTTTGGAACCTCTTGGCCACGACGATGATAAGAGACCGGATGGTATGTCTTTATTTCTGTGGAAAATGGGTTGGCCATTAGTGTAGTGCTACCTGTGTCGACACTCTGCGCTATCCCATCTTCCTAGCTCTTCGTGCTGTGCTGGTGCTGTTGTTGCGGCTGCGGAGATCCTCATGTGGCGGAAAAATAACAACCTCGTCGGCAGCTATATTTTTGAGCCGTTTGGTTTTGAAACTCTCGGGCCATGGATTCAGAGTGCCTATACGCTTTTTAAAAAAATATCCATACGCTTAGTTAACACTTTGCGTGACCCAAGGGCTGGCTTTTACCTCAGTCAGAGATTAAGCATTGCCATACAACAAGGCAATGCCGCCAGCCTTTTGGGCACACTTCCAGTCGACAGAAGAAACAGAGACAGTCGCCGATCTTCGGTTTCGGTCATAAAAACCAGTTTCAGTCGGACACTAACACGAATAAACTAGAACATAAAAGAGTAAATGGGCCGTAATCCATCATGCGGTCTCAGTAGGAGTATGTAGATTTCACTTTTTTTTTTAATGGTCCTAAGACATACCGGTTTCCTTATGATATTTTCCTTCACCGTTTTGAGAACTTTGGTAGTAAAATAAATTATACAAAGAAATGTGCCTGGCTGAGTTTGAACTCATGATTTAATCGAGGCTGTTATCACTAGGTCATCACTGCTGACCTGCTGTACCTTTTTCCTTATAAATAAAGTGTTGTAAGTAAACAAGAAATAAATCTTTTTATCAAGTACACTCACATAGGTTTAGTTCACTGTTGTATTAATTGTATCACAGTTATGTCAAACAGTAGAGATATGGCAAGGGGGCGTGGTTCTTGCGAACGCATCAAGCCGGTTATGTGCTTCTATGTGCTTGATGTCATTTTCGACCATTAGTCAAATGTCAACTATTGACGTATTCTTTGCTTATGATTTTTTACAAAATGCCGCGTTGTTGAGCGGTTTTTTGCAAAAGTAACAGCTGCATTGTAAATTACACGAAAAATGGTATCACATTTTACACGTAAGTACATTATGATTTATGGTAGTATATTAAGTATTTTCTCAGTAAATTCATTAAAAAATACTTCCTGATATCAAAAAACTTGATGATGTGTCAAATCAATTATCTGAAATGAGAACTAATATCATTGCTTGCTTAGTACAGATTGAGTAATTAATCAGTTGAACTAGTTGTGTAATGGATGAGTATTTAACAGATATTTTCACTCATACGATAGTTACGTGGTGCGGCCGCTGCCGGCTTTTGTTTGTTAGAGATGTGAAGTGCTGTTTGTGGTTATATATTTTGCACGATCCTACCTAGTACGATATAAAAGATAATGTTAATGATTAATTCTTACATATATATTTTTGTAGAACAGTTTCCCCCACGCGTCTGTATTTCTGTCTATTCGCGATAAACTCAAAAACTACTAAACGGATTTTCATTTGGTTGGGAATAATTTTCATGAGAAGAAAAAAATATTTATGTAAAAAAAACTAAAATTATTATTTCTGTGTGTTTGTTCTACCTCTACATATTTCTTGTAGGTATTTAATATCAGTAAATATCCCAAATATTCGTCGAATTGGGCTTTTTATTATCTTTCCCAAGGTCGTCAGTAGGTTTAAAATAATAAACTCATGTTTCTTTTTACCCGACTGCAAGAAGGGTTATATTTTTCGTGCGTATCTTGTATGTATGTATGTAATATTCTTTATTACCTCATATCTTCCTAACCGCTGAACGGATTTACATAATTAGCATATCGTTAGATTCGTCTTCTTAACCCAAGTGTTCTTAGATAGGTAAGGTTGAAAAAAAATCAGCATAACGACTGTGGGACGCTATAAATTAGAGTAAAAAAAATATTTTTATTGGGTATTGCAATATGGATTTCAAAATGGTATATCATATTAAAAAAAAATACAATAAGAAATGTGTCATTTATTTTTCTGCTAACAGGTTGGGTTAGGTTAGGTTACTCGCAACTTCGTTACTCCCCTTTTTTGGGGCAATCGTGTAAAAATGACATTTATTCCATAGATATATCCCCCCCTGGAAAAAATTAAGTCCCGTTCCTGCGGGAAAATGCAAAGTAGCCTGAGTTACTCCTTGTAACATCAACTATCCGTAAGTTGAGCACGCCATAATCATGGCCGTAAGTCCCCTCTTTGAGTAATGGCTGGAGAGGTGTCACGGCTTCCACACCATCCGCATGACTCAGGCCCTCACCGGAGATGGTAAGTTCGGAAGGTTCCTGCACCGGATTCAGGCGGAAGAAAATGCTCAGAGATGTCGCCATAGTACGGATCGCTCGAAGGACACGGAAGAGCTTACGGTGGAAGTGCGCGCTGACCTGTATTACTACTGTCCGAACGGAACAGATTTTCAATAACGCGTCCTGTACCACGTGTTTCTTAAAGAGATGTCAACAAAACCGTAGTGGCCCAGCAGGGCCGATGCCTACTAGGGCCTTGGAAGGACTTCTGAAAAGATAACCCGTGGTCCTAGAACGCAAAGAGTAATTGGAGGAAACTACGTGTGGTTTTACTAAGTAAAAGTCTGAAACGCTCTCCCTCTCCGCCCTAGAGCGAGAAGTCATTAGATGATTACCTACCTGGCTCAGCATGACTGGCCTGTTAGTATAATGGTTAGTGGCCCTGACTGCTATGCCATTTTGAAATCCCATTCCCGCGAGAAAATTACGGATATTATTAGTTGGAACAAACCGACAGATCACCAAAAATTTTAAAATTCTCATTTTTGTTATAAGTTTCGAATACACTTTATAGTACATTATGATATAAGTGTGTAATGTTAGTGATTACCGTCGAGGCGGTATTTAGACCCGAGCCGTGGCGAGGGTCTTAAGAGAGCCAAGAACGGTAATCATTAATTACTCACGTGTGTCATACGACGTTTTACAATACACTTGTGAAGAAAACAACAGTAAAACTAGTAAAATTTTCTGTGACATGGCGGTAAAAATCTGTTTTCTGTTTTCATAACGCGCGCATCATTTATTTTATTTACCCTTAGAGGAAGGCTAAGGTATTTTGATCATACTGCCTAGTCTTACGTTTATGTTTTCTTGCGTGAAA
This sequence comes from Mythimna pallens, assembly GCA_961205895.1. NCBI lineage: Eukaryota > Metazoa > Arthropoda > Insecta > Lepidoptera > Noctuidae > Mythimna > Mythimna pallens. Next base: position 27,587,559 of record OY540824.1, read on the forward strand.
AGTTTTTACGATAATGTCTTTCGTAGTGACAATAGTATACGGATGTAAAATTTTAATGATTTGTATTATTTAATTTTATTTAATTAAGTAATACAGCCACTGAACTTCACTGGAAAAAAAAAAACACGCCAAAATCCGCGCGCATCTGAAAATGGCGGCCAAAGACTACAAAAAAAAATAAAATTATTTGAAGGTACGATTTATTTACTAAATGTTTTTTTATTAAATAAATCGTTTGTACAAGATAAATTTGTTCATTTTAACTTGTAAATTGGATGAAATATAAGTAAGTAAGACACTAATTTATATAGGTACTATTGAACGGGAATTTAATTCGAATTCAAAATTTGTTTTGCGAACAAAAAGGTTTTAACTACATTATAACACTAGTGCGTAATGGTAATCAAAATGTCACAGGTTGGTAACGAGTGCCATTAAGAGCAATACAATAAGAGTCACTTTCTGAGCAAGTGTGTTGTAAATATACATTTAGTAAACCAATGTTTTTTTGATAAACGGACACCTCAATTTTATTTAAAATACAAAATAAGCGAGCCGAATGACTCGATAGGTTTGTGAACTTTAAAGTGATAAATGTACGCCTAAAATAGAGTGAATAAATAGTGTTATTAAGATTATCATAACTAAAAAGTGTGAACAAAAAATTTAAATATAAAAACTTGACTGCATAAAAAAATACTTTAGATAAAAACCAAAACGAAAAAAACAAGTTCAGTCCAGTAGCGTAAAAACCAATTTAAATAAAACAAATAATAAATTCTAATACGGAACATATTGACTGCAACAGTCGGGATCCATTAAAATAATCCAGACTAAAACCATCCCACCTAATGGGTCCACTTCCTTTTTGAAAGTGATCTATTATTGTGTTTGTTTGTGGTGAAATCAGTATCGTTGTGTCCGTGAGAAATATGAGTTGTATAATATGATGTGTATCGTTCTTATAGTTTTTGCTTTTGTGTTAGTGAAATAAGTGGGCGTGGTTTGGAGACATCTGAACACGAATAAATTTGTGCTTAAAACATATCTTTACTGTTCGACATATCATCATATAGATTTAAAAGGAAACTTATTCGCTCGCCTACCGTCAAACGTCGAACATGGTTTATAAGCTTGTTGCTTCATCGAACGCAATCTAACGCGATGTTTGATGAAGAGGCAACGCGAAAAAAGAGAGAGAACGCCTGAAGACTCTGTTGGCATTCATTAATTCCGTGATTTACTCGAATATTTCACAAAACCATGTTCTTTTAATACCCTTAAAAGTTTTTGAGAAAAATTGTTGTCATTCAGAATCTCGATTAAATGTGCAAGACTTCTATAGATGTACTTTTTTATTTTTTTAATATTTGATATGATTATGGAGAGATTATTTTCAGAAGTCTTTACTGGATTAGTTTTACACAAATTTGTGTTTTGATTTCCATAGAAACCTAGATGACAATTAAATCCACAAGATATCTGTGTATCAAAAATATCTGGAGAACGATTTGTAATAAAATCATAATCACGTAAGAGCGGTTGTATGAAAATGTCCCTCGAGCTTTTAATATAACTAATGTAACGTTGAGCGGCCTCTCCTGGCACAGGTGTTTTCACGCTTAAAAGGAGAGGTCAACCTCAATATTGTTGAAACAACTTTGATAATTGAATAAAACCATTTTTTTAATTTTTCAAGGACCACTACTAAATCTAGAATGCATACATTTTTCTGACTACGTAAATTAACTTCTGCGAATAATGTCTTCTGTTCACTGCCACTTTTATAAGTTTGGCGATTTTTCGGGCTATGTTCTCCTACATATCTTTATTCTTAATTCGATTACGCAAGGAAACTCCGAGCATAGCCCTATTCATTGCCTTTTGGGTGACTTAAGGTCGCTGTGGCAACACTCGGAGCAGGCCTATGTCCAACAGCGGTCTATATCGGTCAATCTTTCGAATGATGCTGATGGTTGAAAGTAGACTGCCTGTGGCATGGTTGTGTGCTGCTTGTCTTATACTATGAGTGCAAAGAAAAATCTTTACCTGTCCCTTATAATTAATGGGTATTCCGCCCATGGTATAGTGGACGGTGGGAAGGACTGGTACAGGCTGGGTGTACACATCCGCTCCAGTGAATGTGAAAGCAGACTCCGAGATTCCGGGCAATTTGTTCTTCAGTACTTCTGCGGGGAGGTGATGCAGTTGCAGGTACACATGGTCTTTTCGCGGTCCTACACCACGACCTGGTGGACAATCATACTTACTCTAATATCATAAAGGCGAAAGTATGTATGTACGTATGTGTGTGTGCTTGTTAGTTACTCCTTAACGCTCAAACGTCTGAACGGATTTCTATGAAAATTGACACTTGGGTTGACCACCTGGATTACCACATAGGATTATATCTCGGGAGTACGTTCGTTTGAGCAAATTTTCTACTTTATTTATTTATTAATTCTTTATGCACACAAAAGTACAGAGGTTTTCTACCAGTCAACCTTTGGGTGATACAGAGACAAATTATGGTAGGTGCAATATTAACCATTACATAACATTTGTATATTTACTTAAATACTATAAAAACATAATATATCTATATGTACTCAAAAAAGCTAGAAGAAAAAAAAAGAGAATACATGAATCTAGAGAAACAATAGATGCAGACAAAGAATAAGAAAACAAATTAGCGCTGTGACGAAACTACTGCCAAATTCTAACGAATGTACTCGCGAACCTTCATTTTGAAGGTCAATTGGTTGGTTACCATCCTGATTTCCAACATTCTAAAGAGAAATAGATTGAACATGAAAATAATAGATAATAATGAATGCAGTCAGTACGGTGAGTGGGACAATGAATTAGACGGTTGTATGATGACCGTAGATTTTTGTTGTGATTGGCGCAAATGTATAGGAAGTAAGTGGCTAGATACCTAGGAGAATTGGAGAGACTAAAAATGAGAACGAGGTAGTAAGCGCTCTTTGCCCTATGCGCTAGCGTATAGGCAACGTGGGCGAAGCCGCTGATAGAAATTAGTGTGATATAATAGTAAAACCCTTTATTCAGATATATCCTATCTTCATTCCCCTAACATTCGCATTTGAATATTAGCAAAATAAGACTTGCAATATGGAACTTGGGGTCCCTCATTGGAAAAAGTCTAGAAGTGAGTAGGTAAAACCCTTCAGAAAAGGTGCATCAAAAAATAAACCGACTTCAAAGTAAAAAAAGACACTGAAAAGTGCAAAATAACTTTCGGAAGTCGGTGTTAAATAACGAAGAGGCAAAACTATTATAGAAACACCGACTTCATGACAATTCTACTTATCCCAAACACGGTTAGATTACATTAATTTATTACAGAGTTCCGGTGCCTAACTTCAGGGTTCATCATCAGATCAGTTATATTCCCCCTCTACTGTCAGTCATCGACTACACGTTATTTTGCACTTTTCAGTGTTTTTTTTTTTACTTTGAAGTCGGTTATATTTTTTTTGGGAAAGGTTTTTTTTTTAACATCCTATACTTACTATTTATCTTATCCCACCTACTAACGTGACCGTTTTTCTTACGCTCGTCCTAGTGACGCACCGTGCAGATCACACCTAAGATCGCTTCTTAAATCCCATCCTCATAAATCCAGTTAATTATCCTATTCTTTCTCTGTCCATGCACTAAGGTTATGGAACTCACTTCCGCCTACCTTTCGAGATTAAATTAAAGTCGATCTCACTCTTTAAAAATAGAGTAAAAGAGCTATTTTAAGTAAGAGCACTATTTCTCCTCTCAATAAAATTATGATAGTTATATTTATATATTATGTACTAGCTTCTGCCAGCGGCTTCGCCCGCGTAAAAGTAGGTTTCTCCATATAGATTTTTAAACCCCGTTTCATCCCTTTAGGTTGCGAATTTTGGAAAATCCTCTCTAGTGCTCGTCTACGTCATAAAAGGAAACCTTGTGGAAAATTTAACTTTACTAGTCCCAGTAGTTTTGGCTGTGCATTGATATGTCAGTCAGTCAGTTTCTCCTTTTTTATACTCGTACTAGCTTTTGCCCGCGGCTTCGCTTCCGTCAACTGACTACTCTACCCTACTCTATTCCAATTTTTCTCGCCGTAAAAACCATCCTTGAACATCAACGAACATTTAAAAAAAAGAATTGGCCAAATTGGTGCAGGCGTTGTTGAGTTATGCGCTTACCAACACATTTTGTGATTCATTTTTATATTATAGATGACGTAGCGTTGGAAGGCCTCCTACAAGGTGGACCGATGACTTGGTAACGGTTGCGGGAGTCCGATGGATGCGAGACGCACAGGACTGTTCATTGTGGTGACACTTGGGGGAGGCCTATGTCCAGCAGTGGACGTCTTTCGGCTGAAATGATGATGATGATTATGTATGATATTTATTAATAGTAGAAGATATAATTATTTATATTTAACTACATATTTATATGTATTATTTGATAGTTTAGATTGAGATTTCACACATTCTTCTTCTCTTGCTTCCTACATACTATTGTCTATTTTGTATTGTCTTTTTCTGTTTTCTTGTGTACATAAATAGTAAAACAATAAATAAAAATAATTATGTTATAAAGATATGACTCAAAATTCTGCATTCTTTTATTCTTTCAACTAACAAGAGCTGAAGGCGATTGGTGCACTCCAAGGACACATTCTAAAAAGCATTAGCCAAGGTGAACGGGCTTCTTTTGGAGGTAAACAGGCAAACTTGTGTTTTGGTGGCGTTGAATCCCACCAGATTGCCTTCGCTCCTCGAGACTGCCTTAAGTGAGACATTCGTACGTTCTATCATGGCCCTTCTTCCAGACTGGATTAGCTCTTTACTAGCCCGAGCACCTGGCAGTATGCCTTTACAACTGTGCTATCATCTGCATACTCATAGATGCCCGTAGGCGTAAAAAAAAATCATTGATATGCTGCAGGTACAGAGTTGCAGAGAGAACAGACCCCTAAGAAACTCAGGCATTAGTCGTCATGGGCTCTGATGTGCATCCATCAACAAAAACTCATGAGATACCGTTTACTCATGAAATCACCCAGTTTAATCAGACCAATTTCCCTTGGTCTGATTGTACGGCGTTAGAGTAATCAAAAGGCTGGCGTCCCATATACTGTAAATAGAAGGCCTTTGAGATGCCTAAGGAGACCGCAATCGCTTTCCCATTCTTCTCGAGGAGCTCGCCCCACAAGCGGTGGCATAAACTAGTAGGTCTCCAGTAAACCCCTTCCAGGAATGCCATGAAACGCGAGTTCAATACACACTCAATAATCTTGCAGAGTATGGAGGTTATTGGAATCGGTCGATAGTTGGCAGGATTAGTACGAATGCCCTTTTTAGGCACAGAATGCACGCTGGAAAGCTTCCAGGATTTAAGTATTTGAATATTTTGCTTCTAATGAGAGGCGATACAAGCGCGTCAATAGAGGATGATGGTGACACGCGGGCGTTTCTTCCGCCTGAATCAGGTACAGGAACCTCCCGAACTTACCATGTCCGGTGAAGACTTGCGTCATGCGGAAGGTGAAGACGCCGTGACGCCTCTCCAGCCGCTCCTCTAACAAGGGACTTACCGCCATGATTATGGCGAGTCCAGTCATAAACCCGCCTACCACCTATATTTATAGTTTCAAACTTTTGTAGCTTATGGATGATTAGGATGCGTAGTAAACAAAGCATATTCAAACCTAACTACTTCTCTAAAAAGACGCTCAGTCGTTTCTAATGCTCAAAAATCAAAGGTATTGTTACCAAATGACGTTGAAAAGTTTTTGAAAGATGTTCCGGATAATCAGTATTTGGCAACAAAAGTCAGTAATTGAATTAATATAAACCAAGATCCAAGAGCTGTCTGACATAACTTTTTTTCACATAGATGAAACCTTAGGTTCTCAGTAGCGTCTCATGTGTGTGTGCTTGTGGAGCTCCTCCTTGGATCCCCTGGGCAGGCACCAGGTGAGAAAGGGAAGTAAAAATAAGAGGAACTTACAATTTTTATGTCTGATTTTTTAGATGTTTTGTAAAATATTATTCTTAATGAGTATCATAAGTGTCAGACACTTTGGACCAAACCTTCTGCCACACTTTAATACTCAAAAAAAAAGTGAACTTTATTTATTTTTATATGTCCGATTTTTTAATATGTTATTAAGGTAACTATTAAAAAGTTATATTTCAGTAGTCAGACTAAGTGTAGTGACCAAACATCCCCTAAACACAAAAATTATTCAGCCGAGAGTATGTGCGCGAGAGCACGCATGCGTTTCAGAGCGAGTGTGACAATTTCATGCACTGACTGGATGTTTGGTCACTACAACTTTTCTGAATAATGAAATATTATTTTTCACCACAGCAGCTCAAACAAGTAGGTTTTGCTGCTTGAAAACAGTGAGCAAAACTCGATTTTGCTCACTGCGTGAGACAAAGTAACTTTTTAATTATTTTTTTTTAGCCATACTTTTCGAAACATTCGAACTGCACTGTACTCTGTCTCTTGCTCACCCATATAAAAAAGCGAGTGAGAAACATGCCATTTCGAAGTTTATTCCGATTATGAAATTCCACCACAAAGAAAAGCACGTTCGGAAATGCGTACTATATAGAAAATATTTGTAAAATATAAAATCGTTTTTTTTTATAAATAAATTATTGAATTTTAAATTTATTATTGTATATGAACAAAAATAAGAGTACCTGAGTACTTATAGCAGCAGATAAAACTGACATTTAAACTTTAAATAATTATTTCTAGTTTCAACATTGACTGTTTTAGAACATGCTTTAAAAAAACAGCGGAAATAAAATAGTGGCAAATAAGATTAAGAATGTTAAAATAATTGTAAAATATGAGCAAAACTAGCGACAGAGATAGTATTTATTTTATTTGAAACCATTATTAAATCTATTACTGTTAATTATTTTATTTCCCAAGTAATATGTGTTCTCGCTGCTGAAGTGAAAAATTATGTGTGTAACACGAGAGCAAAACTTTTTGCATCTCGTGCCTTTGATTGAATCCCTCCCCTCGCTCAGGATTCTACTTTAATCCTTCGCTTGCTCGGGAGTCAAAATTAGCACTCGCAGCAAAAAAAAAACTTTGCTCTCTTGTTGCACAAATAACTATTGTAATAGTTACCTTAGTAACAAATTTAAAAATCAGAAAAAAAGACAAGTAAAAATAAGTAAAGTTCCACCTATATTTATAGTTTCAAACTTTTGTAGCTTATGGATGATTAGGTCGCGTAGTACTTCAGCAACCACCGAAGAGATGGCGCTCATAATAATAACACCAGACAACACTATTCGTGAGTTTGTTTTTTTGTCTTTTATATACATGTGAGTCTTTATAATGTGCACATCGAAATGAGGGAATTAATGCTTAATTTTAACGACGGAAAAAATATTAAAAAAAAATCTAAATATTTATTTATATTTATTATAGGATTTTTTTTTAAATTGTTTGCTTTTGTGACCCCAGTGTATACAAAGCTATGTAACTTTTAAACTAAACGATCTATCATGATGAAACAGACTCCATAATGATCGGAAGTAATTATGCGTTGTCATAAAATGTAGAAAAAAAATAGCCTCAATTAAAAATAAACATGTTTTTTGGCAAAAGTCTGATTTTTTTACTTGATTTTGATACAATAATTGTAAAATTTCTCAATAACACGCCCCATCACCTACCTTTTTTATTACTTTAAGTTAATTTTCATTGTATTAGGAACCTAACGGTAAAAATTGCATGTTTTTAACTCAACCCCAACGTTTTTTATCAACTGTCAAAGAAAGGCCCAGCGCATAGCTACGCACTATTATTTAGCAAGTAGATAACTTTTTTTGTAAACTTTGTTGTGAATGTGCGCGGGTCGTTTCAAAGATGGCACTCCGAACGTGCAATTGTATTGTTCTTATAAGGGTGGTTTATTTGGGATGACAATTAGCACAAAAGAGTTCAATTAAAACCCATTTATGATTAAATACATAATTTAATGCGTACGAATTAAAATTTGGTGTGTCACTCTCCTTTTTTTGTTAGGTTGTAAAATCATCTTATGACAAATCCCGCTAGATCAATTACACATGTTCAAAATTTGTGTAATTAGTATTCATAATCATCATTTCAGCCGAAAGACGTCCACTGTTAGACATAGGCCTCCCCCAAGTGTCTCTACGATTTGACTTCCTTTATAAAAAAAAAATACATAGACAAATGAAACGACTAGTCAAAATCACCACGATACCTTGTCGTATTTCTGTGGCCATCGACCTGGAGACGACGTCACGACTCGCCAGATCCTTGGCTTTCGGAGCATATTTCTCCATGAACCGTTGTCCTTCACTGTTGACCAGGTACCCACCCTCACCGCGGGCGCCTTCGGTCATCAAGCAGCCTGAACCGTACATGCCTGCAAAACGGAAACATTAATTGTATAGTCAGCAAAAGAGATAAGTAACCAGTCGTCAGATATACTTATTATGTCAAATATTGTTGCACGTTCTTTTTCATAGACCTTTGAACGTGCAATTTAGCTTTACTTTTTTGACTGGCCGACATTTTGACAATTCAAAAGTGCCTGTAATGGTTTATTTCAAATAAATGTGTTTGATTTGATTTTTCATAGAAACCGATAGATCGATATGAATGACTTGTTTTCTTTGTTTTATTACATGTAAGTATACCTGCTAGCTTTTACCCGCGACCCTGTCCGCGTAGAAGTCGAAATTTTTTCTATTAAGTTTTTTTGATTGATTTTTTTCATTATAATTAATAGCTACAAGAGCTATAGCGGCTTTCTTCGCGTAGAAATTGGAAATATTTGTAAATTTGCTCTACTAGACCAATCAAAACTATGGCACTGATCACGTTATTGCGAAGAAAGAACAATAGTCATTCTCCTTTCATGCAAACATACAAAAAGAAAGGAGAAACCAGTAAATAATCAACATGTTTTTTAAGGTTATATGGTTTATTAGTAATCTGTAGTATTTCAAAAAGATGTCAAAAATAGTTTCTGGCGGCATATCTATGAGTGAACTTACTAAATTTCACACATAAATAAAAATAATTATTTTATAAAAATGAATATTTATTTTCCTCCTGCTTTTAAAATAAACAGAAGCCATCCGATAATTACATCGACAATATAAGGACTAGTATAGTGCCCAAATCCTGGAAGCTTGCCAACGTGCAACCCGTGCCCAAAAAGGGCAGTCGTGCCGATCCCGCCAACTATCGGCCGATTTCAATAACCTCCATACTCTGCAAGATTATGGAGCGTGTATTGAACTCGCACCTCATGGCATACCTGTAAGGTAACGATCTCCTCAGTGACCGACAATACGGGTTTCGCCACAATCGGTCTACTGGGGACCTACTAATGTATACCACTCACATGTGGGGCGAGGCCCTCGAGAAGAATGGAGAAGCAATTGCTGTCTCCTTAGACGTTTCGAAGGCCTTCGACCGGGTATGGCACGCCAGTCTTTTGAGTAAGCTTCCAGCGTACGGCATTTCCCCTGGTCTGATTAACTGGGTAAAAGACTTCCTGAGTGAACGGTCTCTCCGAGTTATTGTCGATGGATGCTCATCAGAGCCCATGACCACTAATGCCGGAGTTCCTCAGGGGTCAGTTCTCTCTGCAACTCTTTTCCTGCTGCAAATTAATGATTTGCTGATGCCCGGTATCTATGGGTATGCAGATGATAGCATAGTTGTAGAGAGATACCTTCTGGGTGCTCGGGCTAGTAAGGAACTAATCCGGTCCGAACGAGAGGCTATGGTGGAGCGTACGAATGTCTCTCTTCAGGCAGTCTCCAAGTGGGGTGAAACCAATCTGGTAGAATTCAACGCCGCCAAAACACAAGCATGTCTGTTCACCGCCAAAATGAGTCCGTTCACCTTGGCTCCTGCTTTTCGGAATGTATCCCTGGAGTGCACCGACCGCCTTCAGCTCTTGGGTGTCGAAATTTCTTCTCACCTCAATTTCGGGCGGTTCATTGAGTCCAAAGCCAAGGTAGCTGCTAGAAAACTAGGCATTCTTGCAAAGGTCCGGCGGTACTTCACACCGGGTCAGCTTCTAATGTTATACAAAGCACAGGTTCGATCGTGTGTGGAGTACTGCAGTCACATATGGGCTGGTGTTGCAAAATGCCATCTGGCAGCTTCGGACTCAGTAGAAAGGCGTGCGAAAAGGCTAATTGGGGATCCAGATTTGGTTAAGTCCAATCTACAAAGCCTCGAGCACAGGCGCAGGGTAGCCAGCCTATCAGTATTTTACAGGTTGCATTTTGGAGAGTGTGCGCGGGAATTGCATGACTTGATTCCGCCATCTCCTTTCTACCATCGGACACCCCGACGTACGGCGAGTACCCTTACGTTGTTGAAACACCAACGGTCCGAACTAAGCGATTTGCTTCGTCGTTTATACCGCGTACATCGAGGGACTGGAACAATTTGCCTGCTGCGGTCTTCCTGTCCAACTATAATTTAGGTGCCTTCAAGGCTAGAGTGAATAGGCTCTTAATAAACTAGTGCGCCTCACCATCAATGATTGCATCACTACGTACCATCAGGTGGGATCGCAGTCAAGCACTGGTTTAGACCGAATAAAAAAAATAAAAATAAATAATATATTATGTTATGATGACAGTCTCAGTTCAGTAACAACAGTTTTTTTTTCCTAGTTCAAATTGACCAGTTTTTTTTTAACTTCGAGTCCCTAGTTTTTGGAGAAAAATAATTGGTGTAACTATTTCAATTTGAGCGAATGTGGGCAAAGGCCATTCGGAGTTAGTGAATTCAGGATTTTTGAGCGTAATATACTACATCTTTTTGATACATTACATTATCCAGTGGAAATGTAGTTGATACTTATCTCCTCGCTACTATTTCTAGCCGCGAATATTGTTCTTTGACACAAACACTGGTAGTCTTTATTTTCTATTTGGACTACATCTGGAATTCTAGATAAACTTTGGAGATTAGATCTTCAATGCTGGAAACCTTCTCACCTAAATGCGAATAAAACTAAATGTATAAAGCTTTCATTACCGAATGTCCCTCAAGTTGGCGTCAATCTAATTCTTGACGACAAAAAACTTGATGTAATTATAGAAACTTTGTTCTTAGGTATAACTATCGATTCTGAACTGCAGTGGGGCGCTCATATTAGAACTCTCTCGGAAAAAATGAACTTAGCTGCAAATGCAGTAAGAAAGTAAGGCAATATGACACATGTAGCCACAGCTAGGTTAATTTGCTTATTTCCACAGTATTATGTCTATTAACTGCTCCATCTTTGTTTTAATATATAGGTACATTTTTTTAACACATTGTTTTGCAACTTTTTTTAAAATTATTTATATTTTAACTACTTTAAATTCGTTAGTAATTTATTTAGTTAACATCTCATTTATTGATAGTTGTATTTATTCATATTTTTCTTGTTTTTTTTTTTATATAGCTTCTTTTTTATAACGTGAATGTGAGAACACTGTAGATTCCACGAATTCTTAGATTACTTCTTATTACGACTCACTTTGTTCTATATTGACTGGTCTACACTGTCCTTACATAATATCTATTAATACTGTAATATGGAAATATTGTAACATCAACCACTTTTTTAAAAGAGTAACCATGAAGTTTCTTGCCGGTTCTTCTCCATAGGAATCGACCAATTTGGAACCGTGCACAAGCTTCTGTTTTCGATCGTTTTTTAAGTGCCCATGTAGGCCTATGTGAAATAAAAATATTAGAATTTTGAATTTTAACCTAAGTCACGATCAATTTCGATTTTGTTTTAATTTTTACAATAACTTACTTCCTCATCGCTTAAAATTAACTTTGAAGGAAAATTTGTAATTAATATAATAAAAGCAAAACTCGACAATTTCAGCTCTAGTTCCTCACCAGCAAACTTGAAAGTGATTCCACCCATGATTTTATTAAGGTGCGTCCAGATCTGGCGAATGCGCCGCTCGCAAGACGTTCGCGAGACGCTTGCGAACTGCGCACGTGCATTTCATGTTCGTACAAAGCGCGCGCGGCGCAGGGGCGTTACGAACGAGTCGTGCGCGAAATGCACGCGCGCCGTTCGTAAGCGGCTTGCGAGCGGTGCATTCGCCAGATCTGGACACACCATTACAGCTTCTTATATCTTTAGGGGTCTCGAGATGAGATCTATGAATGCATTAATCCCATGTGATTAAACTGATATCTTGCAGTTTTTTCCCAAAGAGCTTTTTACGGATCGAGCACACGCTATCTTTCTACAAGAAAATCGTCAAATGCAGTTCAAAAGTTAAATGAGCAGTGCATTCACCAAATAGAGTCGCAGCGATACCCAACAGCCGCGACGCGACGGCCGTCTTCTTCTTCTTCTTCTTTTCCTATCGATGTACTCTAACAAAATTTTATCTGACCAGTATTTGGCAACCTCTACGGCGACGGCCGCGGTCGTGCGTGTCTAGAACTTGATCAACATTTTGCTAGGTCGTTATTTTAAAACTATGATATATCCTAAGATATTTATCGAAATCAAATGATGTAAAAGGGAATTATGTTCAAAATTAAATATTTAAAATGAATATTGTACTTATTTGGATAAGGATAAATATTATATTTATAAAAACACATTCGCAATAATGCTTTATTTTAGATCAAATTTGATTACCTATCTACTACTATATAAAAGGCTATAGTGAGCCAATCTTAAAAGATGGACTTTATTTTGTTGCAGATTTTAAGGGAAACCTTTTTGTAGTACATAATTTTTGTGCAACCTTAACTGTTTACGCAGCGCACGCAACGGAAGTTCTCAAAAGGGGTAAATTTTCCCCCGTCTTTGCAATTTTTTTTTGACGATACTCCGCTCCTATTACCCATAGCGTGATATTATATAGCATAGGCTAGCCGTTTAGGAAGAGTTAGCCCATTTGTAGAGGAAGGCTATAGAGCCTTCCTCTACAAATGGGCTATTCTACATTGAAAGAATTTTTCTAATCGGATCGGTAGTTCCTAACATTAGCGCGTTAAACAAAACTAACAAAAAAACTCTTCAACTTTATAATATTGTATAGATTTATAATTTTTATGTACGCGTGTTTGTCATCTAACTCTTCCTAAACGGCTTGACCGATTTAGATGAAACTGTATGTATATTTGAGTACCTAGGTCCCTGACAGGTTTGAAAATAGGTATAGTTGAACTCGATAGGTGGCGCTGCAATCGAGTTCTCAAATTTTTTTCTGACTTCAAGCCAGCTTTCGGGCCAGGATTAATATCTGTCGGGACCGCCAGTTCAATTGTGAATTAATTAAGTTTTATTCATATCAATAGATTGGTTTTTATGAAAACTTATAGCGACAACCTCGGTTAAATAAATCCTTTGTTAACTGTTCGTAGTAGCTTCATCTCAATTTAACTGTGGTCGGTGTAATATGTTTGCCTCTCCCATACATCTGTATGTCGTCATCTCAATGGTAACTTGCTTTAAAACCATCTTCTGTCACACAATCCTTCCATTATTTCTTTGCTCTTCCTGTAACCCTAGATCTAAAAACCTTCCTTCTGTTTATCATTTGTCTGTATCACATGCACACAAAAAATGGTGTGTGAATCCACCACTTTTGGTCACTGGTACCACTTTCCGCCTTCCATTTAGGTAAGTTTCATTTTTTTATTCTGTCCATTCCACATCACAACACCTACATCCATTCACAAGTACATACCGACTTGAAATATCAACTAACCAGTTGGATGGAACTGTATGAATTCCATGTCCTGAAGTGGAATACCAGCTCGTGAGGCCATAGCGACTCCGTCACCGGTACAGGTGTGAGCAGCAGTACATGAGAAGTACATCCTCGGGTAGCCTCCGGTTGACATTACGGTATTCTTGGCTTGGAATCTGTTTGAATTTTAAAATTGCGTTATTTTTTGTACTATTTATCATCAAGATGTGCAAGATAGAAACGAGACCTTTTTCAAAAATAGGATCTTGGAAAAGACTGGGATCATTATGCATCTGATCTATTAAGTATCATCACTCAGCCTGTTGGGTAGTAATTAATCTTCAAGATTCTCATGCATCAATTACCTGTGAAGACTACCGTCATCCATGTCAATAGCAATACAGCCAACTACCTCTCCGTCTTGGACTAGCAGGTCCATGACAAAAAACTCTGTAAAATGCTGGATGTTCTTAAATTTTGTGGAGTATCCATAAAGAGTATGGAGTAAGGAATGGCCAGTACTGAAAAAAATACGTTTTTAGTTTGTATAGTTTTGTAATTGGTAGATGTAAAAACGCACAGACATGTCAAACAGTGAGATATGTTAAGGGGGCGTGGTTCTTGCGAACGCATCAACCTATGTGCTTATATGTGCTAGATGTAATTTTCGGTCATTATTCAAATGTCAACTAGCGACGTCTTCTTTGCTTATGATTTTTTACAAAATGCCGCGTCGTTAAGTGGTTGTTTGCAAAAGCAACAGCTGTATATTGTAAATTACACGAAAGATGGTATCTTATTTTACACGTACGTACGTATAAGTATATTGAGGTTTTTCTTAGTAAATTCATAAAAAAATTACTTCCTGGTACCAAAAAACGCGATGATGTGTCAAATCAATTATTTGAATTGATTCATTGCTGGCTTAGTACAGATCAAGCAATTAATCAGCTGAATTAGTTGCGCAACGGATGGGTACTTAACAAATGCTCATACTCATATGATAGTTACGTGGTGCGGCCGCTGCCGACTTTTGTCTGTTAGAGATGTGAAGTGGCTATTTGTGGTTATCGACATTTTGCACGACCCTACCTAGTACGATATAAAAGATAATGTTAATGATAAAATCTTAGAGATACCTATATTATTATAGAACAGTTCCCCCACGCGCCTTTATTTCTGTCTTAGATTCGCGATAAACTCTAGAACTACTGAATGGATTTTGTGGCTGGGATCAATTTTCATGAGGAGAAAAAATAATTGTAAAAAAAGAGAGCTAAATTTATGTTTTTTGTTTGTTTGTTCTTCCTCTACACTATTTCTTGTAAGTATTTTATTTAATTGGCGTTCTGGGCTTATTATAATATTAGCTTTTGCTCGCGGCTTCACCCGCGTGGAAAAGCCGGATAACGAAATATCTCCTAGTGGGGGAGATCGGCGGCAACGATCTCTCGGGACGATCTCTCGGGCCGGGCCGAGTTTGTTTTCGGAAATCGGAAAATCAAACCAAGACAACAATACCAAATCGCAAAGGTAAACACGAATAGCCAAAAATCGAAAGCAAATCAATAGTCGAATAACAGAGTATAGGTACCATTTATGCATTAGAGTGTGAAGCTCAGGCTGATGCCCCACCCATCAGCGCCATCTATCGGAGTCCATGAGTAACACTTATTTATGTTTCGAGAGCTGATTTTTTTCTCAAAAGCTGATTGATTTATAGTTAGATTTAATGTTTTAACATTATTTTATTTTATTTGTTTTAATTAAATTATTTTATTATTTGTTTGTATCATGGAACCTGTACTAATTTTGCGGACAGTCTTACACAAATTTCCATCCCCTATTTTAGGGGCTGGTTTACATGAGGGATGATTTACAAAAAAATTAGGCAGTTATTTTTCATTAGTAACAAAGACTGTGTACCGATTTTTAGCTTCCTACCTTGAAAATTCCGAAAAGTCCCACATAAAATTTCACCCCCTCTTTTGAGGGGTTGGAGGCAGATTACAAAAAGAAAATGATGCACGATTTTTATGTTAGTCACAAATAGTCCATAAACCAATTTTTAGCTTTCTACATTGAAAATTGCGGAATGCTCCATATAAACTTCCACCCCCCATTTTAGGGGAGTGGGGGGATTCAAAGAGAAAAAAAGTAGCCTACGTTACTCTCCATCCTTTTAACTATCTCCACTTAAAAAATCACGTCAATTTGTCGCTCCGTTTTGCCGTGAAGGCGGACAAACAAACAGACACACACACTTTCACATTTATAATATTAGTATGGATCTTAGCCGTGTGCAGCGCCCCTTAGTGAACTCCACTGCGGTTAACGTAACCTATGACAAATTTATTATTTGCAGTTGGTACAGTAATCGGGTCTAGAGATCGAACTGCAAAATTAACTTTGTTTTTTATTGTATATACTTTTCTGTGATAAAAAGCACCCTGTGTAGTGCCCAGGATATTAAAGAATAATTATACCAAGTTTCATCGTAATCGAACCGGTAGTTTTTGCGTGAAGCCTGAACAAACAGACCGACAGACAAAAAATTTTTAAATCATATTTTTGGGTTTGGTGTCGGTCTAGTAACAGTGCAGAATTTTCACTTCTACAGATTTATTATAAGTTCAGATTTTTGCAAGGTCAGAAGGCTTAAAAAATAAACTCATGTTTCTTTTTAACAACAAAAATCTTGGAACCTAATATTATTGGACACACATTTTGAAACTTCAAGAACCGGGCATTTAATAACTGATAAAACGTATAATAAATGGTGTAGGAAACTATTGGTTTATATTTTCTTATGATACTCCTGCATCATTCACTTCATCACTATCAATCATATCATCTGTCTTTTATTTTAGAGTTTAAGCTATCCGATGGACACAAAAATAAAAGTGGATGAATGAGACTGGTTTCCTACAAAAAACAGTACAATACGCTCTTCTCACTTTGAATCCAATTGCTTCCAAGCTATGAAGAAAGTTCGACGGCTCTTATAATGGGTGGTTACAACATTGAAGTTGCGGACGATTTTGACAAATTACGTGTTAACTTTTAATTAAATATTTACATTTTACTGGTACATTGCATATTTTAACGGATATTCCGTACATTGAATATCCGTTAAAACCCTGAAGTTTTACTTGTGTTTTCCTAAATCCGAGAAGATGATCTCTTTATAGTAGTAGTATTTTAGATTAACCAGCATCTTAAGTTACGATTAACTGGCCACTGAAGAGCAGTTCCTTCCAAACGCGCTTTATTTGAGAGCAGTGGTGGCCGAGTGGTAAAGGCCCCGACTTACCGAGTTATAGGCCGCGAGTTCTAACCCAGCTAGGCGCATTACTTTGTTTAATTTATTTCATCACCACTGCTCTCAAAACGGTGAAGGAAAACATCATGAGGAAATCAGCATGTCCTACGACCAAAAATTCGAAGACATGTGACATCCACCAACCCGCACTGGGCCCGCGTGGTGGATTACGGTCCATTCCCTCTCCTAGAGAGGAGGCCTGAGTCTCAGCAGTGGGAACATTAAAAGGCTGATTATGCTATGTGCTATGTGCTCCATATAAATGAAGTTAGTTAATAATTTGATATTAACTAAATTAAAACTTTATACAATTTTTAAAAAATCTATCCAAAGGTAGGTAATGTTTGTGTTTTGTTAGATTTCCATGAAAGAATATGGTTTTGAAGTACACTGATTTTATTATATTAGATATTAACTGCTACTGTTTACAGAACTATGAATGATATCTTTTTTAAGTGTGTAAATAATCTAATGACTTCTCTCGGTCTGGGTGGAGCGAGAGGACGTGTCAGACTTTTACTGACCAAAAACCACACCTGTGTCCTTCAGTTGCCCTTTGCGTTCTAGGACTACGGGTTTCTTTTCAGAAATTCCCCACGGTCCTAGCTAGCGGGCATCGGGGTCAGAATCTCGGCGGCTGGAGCGAGAGGACATTCGTTCCCTCACGCGTGTGGCCACCTCCTTCGCTAGCATTACTGCTTCGCAGAAAGAGGCCACCACCTGCCATTCCTTCACGCTTCGTACCAAAGCCCGACCAAGGGCCCGACGCGAGAGATCGCTGCCGCCGATTGCCTCCACGAGGACACGACGGTGCTCCGCCCAAGCGGGGCACACCTCCACCGTATGCTTCATCATGTCCTCCGGGTGATCCCAGGCGTGTCTTCCGCCTGAATCTGATGCAGGAACCTCCCAAACTTGCCAGGTTTGCTGAGGACCTGCGTTATGCGGAAGATGAGGACGCCGGCGTTGCATATTCACACGCAAATCATGCATGCGTGTGTTATATATAATATAATGACGTAAATATTTCACGAATATTGTCTGTTGTGTTGTATACATTGGTAGTTCAAATCAAATGTAAAAGTACGTACCAAAATTAATCAGTAATATTGTTGTGTAAATATAAAACTCGAAACTTGGACGTATTGATGATAATCCTATAAATTATTTCGTAATTATTCATGATCATAAAGCTATATCTCTCATTTTAAGTTGTTTGAGTTGATTAGTACAGAACTGTCAGTCGGTCTTTGAAATAAGAACTAAGAAATACAAATCAAGTGTTGTAAAATTGCCTCAGTGATCTAATACTGTTTTAAAAAGGATTTCTGACCTTTAAAAAAAACGTAAGTTAATTAATATTATATCTTGATTATTGCTATTGGTTGTATTGATTCTGTGTATGCGTCTTATTATGGCTTTTGTTTCTAATTATGTTATACGGTATTAGAGAATAATTAGTCAGCTTACTATTATAAAATGACCCAAGACGTAGAACATAGAATTTCTTATAGATGTTATTATGATAAACCATAATTAATGATGTTGTAAAATGCGCCTATGAAATACTATAATTGAAGCTACCATACAAGTTTTCTTGCTTGTTCTTTCCCATGACGACCTAGTTTTGGAACAAGCAACTAGTTATTCCAATAATTGACAAGCGTAATTGAAATAAATATTTAGTCTTGTCTTTCTGTGCTTTTCTTCACAAAAACACTTTCCCTACACACCAGTCATAGGAACTTTGATACACAGTAAATAACCGTTATCCATCTTGACAACTTAGCATGATATGTAGGTATCTATAATAATCTAATATATAAAATTCTCGTGTCACAGTTTTCGTTGCCATACTCCTCCGAAACGGCTTGACCGATTTTGATGAAATTTTTTGTGCTTATCCGGTATCTATGAGAATCGGCCAACATCTATTTTTCATCCCCCTAAATGTTAGGGGTAGTCCACCCCTAAATTTATTTTTTATTTTTTAGAAATTACTAGGAAATTATTTATATGGCAAAACAACGTTTGCCGGGTCAGCTAGTAATATATATAGGTATGTATAAATACAAAAGTAATATAGTCATCCACCTCCAATTAATATAACATTATATATACGAGTATCTATATGTAATCATCCTCAAATTATTCTAACACGTGCAAGGACTGTTGCCTCCAAATCTCATGATGGCAGGCCAGCAAGGAGGCTCGCCGCTTCGCGGGAAACCGTGCGGTATCCCCGTACCATCCGGATGGCCATGACCCTCTGGCAAGCGTTCAGCATGGCCGCCGGTCGCTTTTGCAGCAACTGCGCCCACACCGGCGCCCCGTAAAGGGCCATGGACCGAACAATTCCCGCGTAGAGCCTCCGGCAGGAGGCGTCTGGGCCCCAAGGTTGGGCAGGAGCCGCTTTAGGGCAGCCCCGGTCCGTTCCAGTTTGGGAGTCAGACGTCGAAAGTGCTCCACAAAGTGTTCCACTGACTGTCGAGGACGAGTCCCAGCTACTTCACCGTACCCGACGTCGATGCAAACCCCTCCTACCGTTAGTTGGGAACCCGGTGGTGGCGCGTTTCTGAGGGCCATGAAGACACATTGCCTCGGACTTGTGCAGTACCAGTTCAAGTCCCAACTGCTGGATCCTCTCAAAGACTGTTGCAATACCGCGTGTCGCTTGTTCGGTCCCCGCCTGGTGCGACTCATCCTGCGCCAGGACCAGCGTTTCATTTGCGTGACAGACCACGCTGATGCCGTCGGAGAGGTCACCACAAACACGTGGTCGTACCCGAGGTTCCACAAGGGCGGTCCTAGTACCGATCCCTGCGGAACACCGCACGATATCTCTCGCCGTCTCCACTCTCCCTCGTGACCAGCGTAGATGATAAACCTGTCCTTCAGGTAGGCCTCGATCACACGACTGAGGTATTCGGTCACCTGGTGATACCGGAGTGCTTTCTAATGCTACTCCAGGGCAGGGAAATAAAGGCGTTGGTGATGTCCAAGGACACCACCACTACGATCTTGCCCCGGGATGAATAGTATCTGGATCGTGTCTACAAAATCGAATTAACTTTGATATTAACAATTAATATTCCAATTTATGATTATGAATTAAGGATCAAACTTCGCTTCTATAAAGTTACTTTCCTGTTAACCTTCTCTTAACACAAAATTTATAGGTTTTTTTTTTCTCAGTCAAAATAATTTTTAGGAAAGACAGGAGATATTATAGGTATAAGAGGTCCTATCCCACGAAGGTGGTGTCGATCTTGGGTGTGTGTATAAACTCATGTACACTTCGTTCCTATGTAAGCGCCAGGTATTTTCAATGACAAAGTGTTCCGAGTTCGAGCACATATGACATGGAATAAAGTCATGAAATATACAATAATCAAAGATTGTCTTTGTGAGATAGAAGAATTGCAACTATGAATGTCATCGACATTTTTTTCTACGATTATTAAATAACATCACTAATTGTTTAAATATATATATTTTTGGAGATAATTTATTTCTCCATAATAATATTGTACAAATTTGAGCAATAAATTGAAGGTGACTTACAAATGAATAAAAAATAAAAAATATGCAACTGCGCCTGAGCTAGGCCGAGCCAGTATTCTTACCAGAAAAGAAATTATCAATATAACAGCATTAGCGTGTAACATCTATATAAGTTAACACAAAACAAAATATTAATTTGCAATCGAAATTGTGTGTTGTGTGCATGTGCTTTGTGTGTTTGTGGTGTAATTTTATCTCAACGTTTTAAGAACGTCTTCAGTAGTTTGGTAATCACATGTGAGTAGAAATTCTAATAGTTTGGCTTTTCATACTTGTTTGTTACGTGTGTAGATATTAAAAGTTGTGTTGAGTTTGTTGTAGAGGAAAGGACCATTGAAATAGAAAAACCTATGTGTAAATGAATGTTTAAATTGACGGGACCGGGGTACTACAGCATTACCACGCCGTTTAAGTAAATTATTCCTATCCAAGGGGGTAAAAGAGTGTTGTTTGAATCACAGATAATATGTAAAGTTGACGAACAGTGGGTAAGCTCCAAGACTTGTACAGAAAATGTGTAGGGTAATCTATGGGTCGGAAGGAGCTAACCTTTAACATTACTCGCTATGCAACTTCAAGAGGAAGTAGAGTGGTTTTGGAAGTTCCACCCCAACTGAAAATGCAATAAGTTAACAGCGATTCACAAATTGCCCTATAAACTTTTTTTAGGATTAAAATGTTTGCTACATGTCGTAAGTTCTTGAAAATATAAATCAATTTTCTATGTCTGGATTGAAGCATAGAAATGTGCGCACTGAAGTTCAGCGATGAGTCGAGTAAAACACCTAAGTATTTGGCTTCAGATCTTCTAATTAAACAAGGGCAATTGCTAGTAGTGTCATTTGAGGAGGCGACATGATTGGAATGTGATATTAACTTAAGTTCAAGGGGTGCATTAGAATTTCGTAAATAAAATTGCAGGTAAAAAGTTTTATCTGAGTTTAGAGTGTGGACATTTTGTTTCAACCAGTTGGAGAACTTATTGAAGCCATTTTGAGCCACCAAGTGTTTTCCCAATTTTCAGCAGAAAACAGCAACACAATGTCGTCAGCGTAAGAAATAATGACACACCGCTCTAATTTCATCCCACACAGGTAATTTAGATACACTAAGAAGAGCTTTGGTCCCAGCACCGAGCCTTGCAGGACACTAAAAGAGACAGATTGGTCGGTGCTAATGTAGGTGTCTACTTTTGAACATTGTTTACGATTGCTTAAATAATCTTGAAACAGTTTTAGCTGCAAACCTCTTACACCTAGGCGTTCCAACTTAGCTAGAAGACGTGGAATTGATACCGTAATGATACCTTACAAAGATGTCAAGAAAGATGGCGAGTGCTTTATTTCCGTCATCTAGAGTTTCAACAATATGGTCAGAAAGTTTATGCACCGCATCCTCAGTCGACTTTCCAGAACGGAAACCAAATTGTCCAGAAGAAATCAAACAGTTGCTTTCGAGATACCTAACAAGTCTACAATTGATAACTCTCTCCAGAATCTTAGAAATCATGTAATTTTGCAGTGTGTTTATTCTGACCCCTTCTCCTTTTTAAATGTAATCTATTATCGTGATTGTTTGTGGTGAAGTCAGAAGCTTTGTGTCTGTGCGAAATAATTTTTTTTGTGTGTGTGGCCTCTCGCAGGTCAACCTAGGAGGTTGTCGGCTGCTTATCCGGACTTGCCTGTGGCGGCCTTAATTCGAGAATCAAAGCCTCCAGCCAGGGCTTACTTAACGTGAGAAATATGAGTTTGTGTATCGTTCTTATAGTTTTTGGTTTTGTGTTAGTGAAATAAGTGGACGTGGTTTGGAGACATCTGAACTCGAATAAATTTGTGCTTAAAACATATCTTTACTGTTTGACATATCTGTGTAAAAAATGCAACGTTGAGATTTTTGTGGAGACTAAAAATCATGTGCCTGATCGGATTTTTCACTGACTCCATGCTACGGGATAGATTGAATGAGGAATGATAATAATATAAAATAAAAGACAGTCGTTTGACAGGACTTTGCACGACTTCAAGCATGGGTTGGATATAATATTATAAACGTAATTACTAAGATGTCAATATTGCCGATTCTTAATGAGTGGGTAAACATTAAAAACTTATAATACATGTCTAATTACGATGAATAAAAACTTAATACCGATCAGCAACAGCACATGTTCTCTTGGCCACAGACTTCCCAAAGTTGACGGTTCCTCCTCCAAAAGGACGCTGATATATTTTTCCTTCTTTTGTCCTCGAAAACGGCATACCCATGTTTTCCAATTCCAATACACAATTGGGAGCTTCTCGAGTTAAGTAATGTATGGAGTCCTGTCGAAAATCGATTAGAATCGATGAGATTTGAGTTAATTTTAAAAACGTCTATAGCTATGTTATGGTGGAATCGACGATCACTCGAAATAGATTCTGAAACATTTATCCAACATTCGTTTTGCTGTTGAACGGTTCACCGACAGAACGATTTTTCATTTTTTCACCAATACAACCTTTCACGGGCGAACAATTCGCCGACACAACTGTTTGTCTGCCCCTGGGGTATAAAACATAGGTGTTCATGTGTAGAACTGTTTCAAAACAATAGTGGAGTTCCGGAAAGAAAAGATAAATATTTTAATTTGTAAATATATTTCATTAAAATTTAACCTTTTAAAACATATGTATGATATACTCGTATGTATTAACATTGAATCAAATACGTTTTTGTCACTTTTTTGACTAATTCTCCACAAGTTTTGTATATAATTTTAAGTTTCGTCTTCACAACTTGATTGCGGTGTAAACAATACGGAAACCGAATGAACATGTACATTAACCTGTTCTTTTCTTTCAACATGTTGTCGAATGATGTCGTGCTTATTGGAATTACTTGTCTGCTACAAGAGTCGAGATAAAATAGGTAAGCCCGAGTGACGGTCCTCCTTTTCATCAAACTGTTCAATCAAACATTGTTGGATCAATTCTCTAATTAATTCATTCATCACTTTTTTGTCGTTCAATGTTTAATTTCGAGTGAAAGATGACAAAAATGAATCGTCTGATTCCGGTTTTACTTTTTACCTACATTATGTTAATTGTTATATCACTAGTAAAGATTCTTAGTAAAAAAAAAATGTCATTGTTGCCCTTTCCCTTTAACTGACTTCAAAATGGAGGAGATTCTATGTTCAGCTAAATGTACTTTTTTTTAACTAAATTGATTTGGATCGACTACTTACTTGGCTAATTTCAGAATTATCGTTAAGATATAACGCATTGTTTTATTACGTGTTATACATCACTAGTCGGCAGCGGTATCGATACCAAATAAAAAATGTTAACATAAAATACAACTGACTTCGATGTAAAAAAAATAATAATTGAAAAATGCAAAATAACTTTTAATTTAATTAGGAAGTCGGTGTTTCTATAATAGTTTTGTCTCTTCGGTATTTACCACCGACTTCCGAAATTAAAGTTATTTTGCACTTTTCAGTAATTTTTTTTTACATTGAAGTCGGTAGCATTTTTTTTTTTGTAAATTTTAAATAACTTTTATTTTACACTTTTTAGTTACGGTACCACCACTAAAAAGTACCCCTCAGCCAAACTTAAATACCTTATAGCCAGAATGCATGTCATGACTATTCTAATAATCCCAAAAAACGGTTAGATTACAGTAATTTAATACAGAGTTCCGGTGCCTAACTTCAGGTTTCATCATCAGATCCGTTCAACATATTTCCCTTCTTCTTTTTAAAAAAGCAATTTTACTTGTTACGACAGTTCTGCTGTGATCCTGTGAGGAGTTCTGTTCCATATCTTCGAAGTTCATAATCAGATGTTCTGTTCCATATCTTCGAAGTTCACGATCAGATCATAACAATATTTCTATGGGACCTACTCGGAAGCATAAACTTTCGATTCGAATCGGTCCACAATTGACCGAGAAATTAGTGAATATACATAAAAAATTCAGCCGAACATAGAACCTCCTCCTTTTTGAAATCGGTTAAAAAATAAAATTGTTAACGTCACCACAGTCGTGTCGTTCAATGGTGTTGTTTAGAATACACGAGCGAGGGTATATAATACACGAATCTCGATGCATCCCCACGTAAACTTCTAGGTTACAGGTACACTTATGACTGCATAATTAATCATTCTTGATAGACCTTAGCATAAATAAAAAAACTAACTTGCAATTCAGGACAAGCAGTCTCATCAACAAGGGGCGTGGATTATGCATCCGTTATGCTGTTATCCAAATAGCACCTTATGGGCATCATGAATTAGTTCCGAGTTCATTTTTAGTATATTAATTTTGATTTATTTTTTAACTTTCTCGCACCATCTAGTCCCAAACCAAGCAGAGCTTGTGGTATGGGTACCAGACAACTGATAAACATACTTATAAATTTCTAAATACACATAATATACAAAATTTACTCCTAGACACAGAACAAATGATCTTGCTCATCACACAAACATTTCTTTTGGGTGGGTATCGAACTCGCGACTTCCAGCATAACAGTTAGGGTCACTGACCACTAGACCAACATGCCAGTCGAATTAATATGCTGGGTAAGTACCTGATCGCCAAGCCAATCCGATCCTTTGACCGTATCATAAAAGTGGAATTTCCAATCATCTTCGTGCATGCTTCCTGCACAAAATTAAGACAGAATTATGTATGTAATAATTGCGAAGACATAAAAACACGAATAAAACTCCTATTGTTTTAGGCGCAAAATACCTCACTCTGAGGCAACGCCTCCAATTGAGAAGCCTTTAGTAGATATCTCATTACGAACCGAGTCAATTTTGTAAAAAATATTCAGGGTGTCTTTGACATCGACGCACAAACGAATACCATGAATTCAGTAATTTTTTTTAAATATTTAAGTTTTTTAATTTAATCTGTATAAAAACATTATTCTAACATTTTTAGTGAAAAAAATTAATGAATTACTTTTAAAATTAAAAATGTCATCGGGGTTGATTTTTTTTTTTAAAAGCCGACGAAATATTCCACCACTGGGAGTTCCAGAATCATGTAAGTACTGGATCCGTGGTATTCGTTTGTGCGTTGATGTCAAAGTCCCCGTATACAGATAGTTCTTAAATTTAGCCCTGCAACCTATTGGCCCATTGGCTACCTAGAAAAAAGTCTGATGAAAAATGGGTGAAAAAAGCCACCAAAAGTGTCTCTTAAGACGTTAGGTGACAACGCAATATACTCAGTCGATGATAGCGGAACAAGCTCGAATACCAATAAAAGGACTACGTAGCCTGCACAAGAAGAAGATACATGAAACAGAAAGATGCTCTGTAATATTTTTTTTCTTTTCATAAATGTAAAAATATAGGTTATTTTAAATAAATTAATTCTTTACTTACCAAGGGCAGCATTCATGCCACCTTGCGCAGCAGTGGTATGGGATCGTGTAGGAAACAGCTTGGAAACCAAAGCTACTGTGAAGTTGCCTTCAGCTAAGCCAATGGCAGCGCGGAGGCCTGCACCTCCTGCGCCAATGACGACACAGTCATGCACGTGGTGATGGATGGTGTAAGAGGCTTCACGAAAGGTAGCTAAACGGAAAAACACAAATTAACGAAAGTAGTCGATCATCATTTTAGTTTCAGCAGACACTAAAATAGCTGGACTTAGACTTCTCTCAAGAAGACGCACAGTGTGATTATATCACACTGTGCGTCTTATAGCCAGCGGACTTCCGTTACCTTCTTACCAGGTAACCTGTCCAACTTTTAGGAAGCCATATAATGCTGCGACTTCGGATACACAGTCGCCACACCAAGTCTTTTCAGCCCCATATACTATTCGATCTACGAGCAGTGTTAGCCTACCACTTAAGTATTTCCTGAGGATCTCTTATTTTTTGTTTAGATCATGTAAAGAAACTCTGACCATTAGTAGCCATCTCCATTGCCCTTTTGAGTGTCAACATTATGATGAGCAGGCCTAAAAAGGTCACATTAAGCAATTCATCTAAAAGCAAATCATTTTCCGAAAACATGCCTGCTTATGATCTTTAAGTAATTCTTCTAATATTCGTAAAAT
This sequence comes from Mythimna pallens, assembly GCA_961205895.1. Classification (NCBI taxonomy): domain Eukaryota; kingdom Metazoa; phylum Arthropoda; class Insecta; order Lepidoptera; family Noctuidae; genus Mythimna; species Mythimna pallens. The sequence continues at coordinate 27,614,289 of OY540824.1, forward strand.
GGTTACACTGAGGGTTACACAAATTAGCCGAATCATACCCAGTTTATTTCATATCCGAATCATATTCCGTGTTAATATAGTCGCATGAAAAAATAAAATCTTGGGTTTACAAGTTTTATTTTTTTCTTTCTTTATCGAATAATTATTTTGTATTAACTTATTGTATCACTACATAGTAAAAAACAAGGTCGCTTCCCGCTGTCTATCCCTATGTATGCTTAGATCTTTAAAAGCACGCAAAGGATTATGATGCGGTTTTTTTAATAGATAGAGTGATTCAAGAGGAAGGTTTATATGTATAATACATGCGGAATATAGTAAAGAACCACTGGTAATTTTAGGTACTTACGACATCACAATATGTCGTAAATAAACACTTTTTTTGCGATTACATTGCAAACGCTGTTTGAACCCTACGAGATAGATCAAAATAATGTACTACAGTATTGTACACCTTAGAAAGGTCTACAAAAGAGTCCGCGATGGTATATGTATATCTCTTAGGGATAACCCACAATAACTATTTTCAATCATTAACTTTTTACGAGAAATAATGGCTACTTTACGAAGCGATTTTAAGTAATACAGCATTAATCCTTATCCAATTAAGTACCTTCAATACATTGTGCATTTAATATAAATCAATATGGCCCTGTACAGCATGTAATTTAAATGAATATTTTCGAAGATATTATACAGCCGGGGCGGGTTACTAGTTAAAATATAACTTCAGTTTTTTTAGAGTAATAATTGATTTCAAAAATGCAATTAAATTTTAAAAACGAAGTTACAAATAATGAAATCTATGAAAATAATAAATATCAACTTGTTAGGCTGGCAACGTACATTGTTGTTAATCCTTGTGTCAGTCTTGTGACAACATGGCGTAAGCGAAACATCGGTTGAACACGATAAATCGTAATTTCAAGTGGATTTTTCAAGTGCAGATTCATTCTTGTTTTTTTTTTAATTACAATGAAGCACCACTTTGTAAACTTTATCACTGCTTTTCAAAAAAGTAGTACCAATCCAGCATCTAGCGAGAGATAGTGTCAGACTTTTACTGACTAAAAACCCACTCCTGTTCCTTCGTTGCCTTCGTCCCAAGGCCCCGGGTTTCGTTTTCACACTACCCATGGCACCAGTAGGCTTCGACCCTGCTGGGCCCCTACGATTTGCTGACATCACCCTGAGGCGCGCGTGGAACAATACGCGCCGTCGACGACTTGGGCTCGGTCCGGACGGTTACCGGACGGTCGGACGGCGAGCCACCCATTGCTCGCCGTCCGGAAACCCGCGCCTACGGTGGCCGGAAATCGGGATCGGAATCCCGGCGGCAACTAGGACGTGAGGACCGTTGCCATAAGCGATCGGCCGCCTCCTTTGCTAGCATTACTGCTTCGCAGAAGGAGGCGACCGCCTGCCACTCCTCCTCGCTCCGGACCATGGCCTGTACGAAGGCCCGGCGCGAGAGATCGCCGCTGCCGATCGCCCCCACGAGGACACGGCGTTGCTCTGCCCAAGCGGAGCACACCTCCACCGTGTGCTCCACCGTGTCCTCCGGGCGTTCCACAAAGTGGCGAGACCCGGGCGTCGCTTCCGCACGAATCCGATGCAGGAACTTTCCGAACTTACCATGTTCGGTGAGAACCTGCGACATGCGGAAGGTGAGGACGCCGTTAGGTCTTTCCAACCACACCTCAAAGAAGGGACCTATCGCCATAATTGTGGCGTGCCCAGCACGGGGTCGCGACAGTCGCTGTCGCCATTTCTCCATGAGAACCCGCCGGAGCTCTGTCTGCCATGACGCGACTTGTCGCGGCAGAGGAGGCGTTGCATCTCCATGCGCAGATCGTGCATGTGTGCAAGGACTGTTGCCACCAGATCCCATGGTGGCTGGCCAGCAATGAGGCTCGCCGCTTCGCGGGAAATCGTCCGGTATCCTCGCATCCGTATGGCCCTCTGGCATGCGTTCAGCCGGGCCGCCGGCTACTTCCGCAGCATCCAGCATCTACTTGTATTTTTTTGTGATTTGGACCGCAGAGAGTGCGGGCGCAACTCGCCAAGGCTGCGGGTGACCGTGGCCCGCACGATTCTACTAGTTGCCCGCCGGTGCAGCGGGGAGCGGGATACATATCTTTGGCATTCTACAGAAGCTGCGGGCTGCGGCTACAGAAAAACGGTTTTGTGAGTTCTTAGTATAAGTAAAATCCCGAGTGTAAAAAAATATGGTAATATTTTTGAATATTTTTAATTATTCTAATCTTCAATTCATATTAGACTCTAGTATAAACAAACACTATCGTATCTTGATCCTACTTTCCTTAAAGGTTTTATAATTAAATGAACCGGTATAAAAATCGGATTTGGAGACATCACTTTTCTCAATAAGCGGGCAACATATTTCGGGAGTTTGACATTTGCACTTGCCAATCATTATCTGGGATTAAAAAACGTAATAAAACATCCTAAATTTGCCATTTTTTAAATTTAATACCTATATAATATCCGCAAACCTTCCTGATCAGAAGGTCTTAAGTAGCTAAACGTCACACAGTGCGAAACGTCTAATGAGCAGTGAGTCTAATTAGCAAAATGGTCATGTAGCAAAACGTCCAACTAGCAAATGGTCTTTATAGCGGAACTTCCATTTAGCAAATCGTTATTTTCAAAATATGTACACTCATGATCGAAAGTAAAAGTCATTTGTAAATTACATTGTTTTTATTTTGATAAAAATAACCTGGGTTTAAAAGTTAGTAGCCTCTTAGATATTATTAGGATATTAGGCGTACAAATTTTCCTGCATTTATTCACCTAATATCATCATGCCAAGGTTTATCAAAAATTCAAAGGGGCTAACTTTTTGCCCTCAAGTTTTTGCAGCTCTCTTTTATATTTGGCATTATATCGATCTTTCTTCTTTTATTTCCTTGAAATAACCTATCTTTGTATTTGCGATCTTGCCAAAGCGCTTCTTGTCTAAGAGCTTCTTGTCTAAGAGCTTTTAGGAATAGTAGCAGGGTTGGTTTTGATTTTATATTTGTATTTAGTCGCCTGTGCCAACCTTCGAGTGCATTGTTTGTGCGAAAATTATAATCGCTAGGACAATTTATTATATCTGCCAGACTGTAGCCAGTGTCTTAAGTAAGTTAAAAAAGCCACCATTTCTTCGCATTTCGTGGCCTTTTTAACAATGCTAGTCCAACATTCCGTAATGTATGGAGAAGGTAGCAGAGGTAAATTGGAACATACTCTGACGATGTTTCTACACACTTTTTCCAAATAGCCTTATTAAGATGCTAATAACAGCCCACAGTAGTGTTTGGAAAAGCTTCTTTAATTTTTTAATAAGAGCCATCTCATAATCGCATTTAATGGTCTTAATGTCAATTTCAAAATGCTGCTTGATGAGGCCGAATAAGCGTTCGTAGGTTTCTTGTCTCTTATTAGGTAGCAAGACGTGTATAACTCCCATAACATAAGTTAAATCATCACAGCTATTCAAATCAACATGAACTGATAACAGCTGATAGAATGGCCTAGGTGTAGCTTTGAATGTCCCATCAATAAAATACATCTTATTTTTCAATGTCTTAATGCATTGTATACTCATGGATGTAGAAAATATTAAGATTTTATTATTGTCACATCCATCTTCACAAACAAGGAAACTTTCAGCCATTATTTCTGGAATTGTAACATCATTCAAGTTGTTGAATTCAGTTTTACAAACATTTAAATATTTGCGATGAGCCCTGAACAGTGTCTTTTTTAAGTTGAAATCTGGCACTTGTTGAATCTCATCCACTTTTCCGAATTCGTTCTCGAAAATTTTCTGGACAAGTTTTGCTTTTTGGCGAACTAATTTCTTGCATTTGTCCATCACTATGTAAGTTCTGTTTTTATCGAAATTAACTTTACAGGTATGCTCTTATTATCGTAACAGATGCGCTACACTCCTTGCGCTTTGAGCATCTCCATAGAGTTGACCCTCTTTTATTTGTGATACCTATTTAAATTATACCTGCGACCATTCAACAGCAGCACACGCTTCTTTTTTTGACTTTCAATAAAAGTAAATGTTTGTTCCTCATCCATTTTTAGAATTATAAAAGGCAGAACTATTGTATTTGTAATGAACTCACTAATCGATACAGCAAAAACAAATTAGTAATGGCATTCAAGAAGTATTCATGATAATAAGTGTCAGTCAGCATTAAAAAAATAATATGATTTACGCTACGAGTACATAGACCAAAGAGTATGTATGTACAAGTCTTATATGTTACTTTTTTATTGATAACTAGCTTCTGCCAGCGGCTTCGCTCGCGTGAAAGAGGTTACTCCATACAAACTTTGGATCCCCGTTTCTTTCCTTTAGGGGGTGAATTTTGGAAAATCCTCTCTTAGTGCTCGCCTACGTCATAAGAGGAAGCCTTGTACAAAATTTTAGGTTTCTAGTCCTAGTAGTTTTGGCTGTGCGTTGATATGTCAGTCAGTCTGTTTCTCCTTTTATATATATAGATTATGTATGTGTTGAATTTTGGGCCTGAGTATCCAGACATTTTGAGAATCTGACGATTTCGCTAAATGGACGTTCTGCTATAAAAACTATTTGCTAGTTGGACGTTTTGCTACATGGGCATTTTGCTCATTAGACGTTTCGCACTGTTGGACGTTTAGCAACTTAGACCTTCTAATCAGGAAGGTCCGAGAAATTAATTGTAAGAAGTTGCTCTTCAGTAACTTCTTATGATTCTGCTAATGAACTCTTTTTCATAATAAGTGAACCATTTTACGAATGTGCTGTCAATTAGACCCATCTGTCAAAAAAACTGTCAAATAGATGAATTGCAGAATATCAAAGACATTAAAAGCCTGCGCAGACGACGGATTTTTGTACGCTAAAATAGATCGCTTACAACTGTATCGAGCACGGAATAGAGAGAACACTGGAAATAGTAAGTAGGCGTGACAATGTCGCCGCTAGTTAGTACCGCATTACGCACTCGCTGTTCAAGCGCTCTCATTCGCATACTAGACTGCGTCAACGTACAATTTAAGTTAAATAATATTAAAATACCTTATTGTGCCATATTGGACTGGATATAATTCCCAATAGAAGTTACGAAATCTCTCCCTTCCTCGTCTTTGTTAGCTGAATCTTTTTTGAAAGAACATTTCACTAAGGATATACCAACCTTTGAATTTAAGCGTATCTCTGTTGATACAATTATAAAAACATTCAAAAGTCTTAATATAAAAAACACTGAAGACTTATGGGGTATATCCGTTAAGGTTCTTGGAGATATTATTGATACTATTGCTCCTGTCCTAACAGGCATATTTAATCAATGCTTAGACAGCGGAATGTTCCCTGATTTAATGAAACATAGTAAAGTAGTACCAATTTTCAAATCAGGTAGTAAGAGTGATCCCTCTAATTATAGACCTATATCTGTGCTTCCAGCATTGAGTAAAATCTATGAAAAAATCATGCTCGACCAGATGTTGTCTCATTTCAATTCAAATAGGATTTTGCATAGTCATCAGTTTGGCTTCACGAAAGGAAGGTCAACGACGGATGCAGGAGTGAAACTCATCAGTCACATTTTGGAATCCTGGGAAAAGTCCCAGGATGCTATTGGCATATTCTGTGACCTCTCAAAAGCATTTGACTGTGTTGACCATAATACTCTGATCCGTAAATTACATCATTACGGAATTCGTGGACGAGCTGCTGATCTGGTTTTTTCCTATTTATCTTACAGGCAGCAAAAAGTATCCATTAATGGGGCGACGTCTTCGGGGTCTTTAATAAAGATGGGCGTGCCCCAGGGTTCAATTCTTGGCCCTTTTCTTTTTCTAGTTTATATTAATGACCTTCCTTATATGATGGCTAATTTATCCGATATAATTCTGTTTGCTGATAACACTTCTCTTATTTTTAAAGTGGATAGAAAAGATAGGGATGTCTTGCAAGTCAATGAAAGTCTAACTGTTCTTTCGAAATGGTTCGCAGCTACTAATCTCTTATTAAATGCGAATAAAACTAAATGTATGAAATTTTCATTACCAAATGTCCCTCAAGTTGGCGTCAATCTAATTCTAGACGGCAACAAACTTGATGTAACTACGGAAACTGTGTTTTTAGGTATAACTATCGATTCTAAACTGCAGTGGGGCGCGCATATTAAACTCTTTCAGGTAGATTAAGCTCAGCCGCATATGCAGTACGAAAAATAAGGCAATTGACAGATGTAGCCACCGCTAGGTTAGTTTACTATGCTTATTTCCACAGTATTATGTCTTATGGCATTTTACTGTGGGGATCTGCAGCTGATGTGGACTCAATTTTCATATTGCAAAAGAGAGCAATCCGGGCTATTTATAAAATGGGTCCTCGCGAGTCCCTCAGAAATAAATTTAAAGAAATCGATATACTTACTCTGCCTTCTCTTTATATCTTGGAAAGTATTTTGTACGTTCGTAAAAACCTAGGACTTTAGAAGCGATTTTCATAACATAAATACGCGCAGTAAACACGAAATTGTATTACCCAAATGTAGATTAGCTAAGACCAGCAAGTCATTTTTAGTAAACAGCATACGCTTTTATAAATAGCTACCAAAGGCGGTGACTGAACTTAACGAGGGCTAGTTCAAAACCCATATTAAGCGTGTCCTAACTAAAAAAGCGTATTACAAGGTTAAAGACTATGACGAAGACACGCTTGTTTGGCAATGACTGCTTCTGCACATGTGGCCCCTGGTAACTTATAATATTGTGTACATCTATCTATTAACTGCTCCACATTTGTTGTGATATATACATTTTCTTTTTTCTTTTCTTCCTACACATTGCTTTTGCAATATTTTTTATATTATTAGACGCCAACCACCATAAATTCTTTAGTAATTTTCTTTTTGTTGACATGTCATTTATTGATAATTGTAATTACTTATTGTTCTTGTTTTTTTTTTTTATATAGCTTCTTTTTTTAATGTGAATGTGAGAACACTGTGGACTTCGCGAATTCTTAGGTTACTTCCTATTACGACTCACTTTTTTTTTTTAATATGATTATTTTCATTGTGCTTTTGGGTACAATATCGACAGGTCTACACTGTTCTTACATAATGTCTATTAATACTGTAATATGAAAATATTGTAAACAATCATTTTTTTAAAAGAGTAACCATGGAGTTTCTTGCCGGTTCTTCTCCATAGGAAACGACCAATTTGGAACCGTGCACTAGCTTCTGACGTTTTATAAGTGCCCATGTAGGCCTATGTGAAATAAAAATTTTTGACTTTGACTTTGACTTTGGACTGTAAAAACCATAGTCGGACTAAAAGTCCAACTCATGGAAGTGTATCATACCATCGAGAAGTTTTATTTTCGGATTTATTTTATTAAAATGAAAAAATAAAATTTCGTCAAACAGATATACAAACAAAAATTGTTTTTAACGACATAATAACAAAGTTGATTTTCTATTCCCGGTTATTAGCCTTTCTGGAATATTCGCTTGTCTACCTATACTTTTGACGCTATCCAAATAGTGCGTGACTTTATCAACAAAATCAATCGACATGTATTACGTTGCCTTTTTAAAATAAAAATATTTAAAAATATGTATGTAAGTAATTATAATACAGATAATTATTAATTTTTTTCGCCCTAAACGGAAAAAAAAACCAACTCCATTACCTTTGGATTGAGACCCTCCACCAGTCCATCAGACGGTTCTTTATCAGTAAACACACAAATGCACCAACCTCTTCATCCTCTGTTAATGCCGTGGGGCATGAACAGAGGTTGTATGTTACCAGAGCATCAGTAATACGATATCTCGGTATTCAATTACACTCCTGTTTATCCTGGAAACCACACTTACAAGCAATAACCGCGCGAGTGCGAAAACTAATTTACATATTTAAAAAACTAAGAGTATCTGCCAATAGCAACATCCTTAAAAAGGTTGAACTAAAACCGTAACTATCGTAAAACCGCACTATGTGAATCGATATTAAACTATTGCATTACGGCGTGGGGAGGGGCTGCCAAGACTGATATTATTCAAGTAGAGCGAGCACAAAGAGCAGAAAAAACCTTTTACATTCCCAACACGGCAATTATACGCAGAGTTTGAAACATTAACGGTCCGACAACTCTATATCCTCCGCACAGTCATGAGAAAGCATGCAACGCTTCCGTATACAATAAATAGCAGCCCAACAGCCAGAAGAAGATCTAAACTGCCATGACAACACACACAAACACCACATGTGCTAGGCGACATTTCACTTACCTAAGTGCACGCATCTACAGTTTAATACACCAAAAGCTAGACATCCACTCCCAAAATACATACAAATGTAAAAATATAATTAAAACATTTCTACTAACCCTAGATTATGACGAGACGGAAGCACTGGTAGAACCCTCATCCACATAATTTTATATAATCATCATACACACGCGCAGACACCATCACAATCATACCATCACTTACACACACACACACACAACATCACACTCTACCTCTCACACACACATTTTGTCACATATACTACTCCAGCATGCGTAGTCACACGTACATAAATTATTGTTATTGTTACACATTTGGTTCATCGAATTCTGCTAATTGTAAAAATGGACGAATGGTTGTCTCCTATAACACAGGACTTTCCTAGCATAGGGGACATTATTCACAAAATATGTAAAAAGAACTCAAACATAAATGTAACATGTCATGTATTTTCTTTTCTTTGAGCAATAAATAATTTATTATTATTATTTCGTTTATTCATTATCATGTAATATACAACATATACATTATATTTTTAAATATTTCAATAAGAAAAAAACATTTAAAATAGTGTCCCACCGGTATCGGGAACAGGGTCCAAGCTACCAGCGGTCAGGGCTCCAGAGAAAGGAACCTCCTAACTAAACGAGCCGTGTCCAGGAGTACCGCTTTCTGGATCAAGCCCTTGATCCAGCCGCCTAACGCGAGCCTCTTAAGTTATTGGTCGAGGCTCTTGGCTATTAAGCCATTGGCTGACACGACCATCGGTACAATGATCGCGTCTACATCCCACATGTCGACAACCTCGCGAGCCAAATCAATATACTTGATTTGTTTGTCTTTCTCGGCTTTCACGAGGTTCTCGTCATGCGGAACGGATATGTTAACAATCATTGTACGCCTCTCTCTTCGGTCCACCACCACTATATCAGGCTTATTGGCTACAATAGTCCTGTCAGTGATTATGTACCGATCCCAGAACAGCGTGATATCGCCATTATCGAGAACTGGGTCGGGCACATACCTGTAGTATAGCACCTATTCCACAAGAGAGTACTTCAGAGCAAGTTGCTGATGGACAATCCTGGCTACAAGGTTGTGTCTATGCAAATATTCCCCGATAGCTAGACGAGAACAACCAGAGATAATGTGGCGGATTGATTCACCCAGTCGGTGACATACCCGACAAATTTCAACCGTGCCGTCCTTCACAATAAATCTCCGGTAGTTATTCGTCATGATAACTTCGTCCATAATTGCACAGACAAAACGTTCCGTTTCCCCAAAGAGGTCAACGACGCGCAGCCAGGCTACGGACGCTAGTTGATCTAAATCGGGCCCGTGAAGGGCCCGGAAAAAGCGTCCGTGGAGTTCCTTATTCTGCCATACTTCCCTACGATTGTTAGTGTCAAGCACTACAGGTTTGTGCCAGCTCTCGTTAGCCAAGGAGAGCGGGGTGTGTCCCTTGTCCACTGCCACTACATCACGATGCATACCCACGTCGGCGGCTAGGAAATATTCCCTGTTACTGCATACCTCGCGATTGTGCAGGGTCTTAGCATTTAAAAAGCCTCGACCCCCACACTTCCGCGGGAAACACAGTCTCATCACCGACGATCGTGGGTGATGCATTCGGTATGCAGTCAGCAGTGTACGGACCTGCCTATCCAGGGCATCAAGTTCCGTTTGAGTCCATTTGAGTACGCCGAAAGAGTACATCAATACCGGCATGACCCAACCGTTGAAGGCGCGCACCTTGTTTCCGCCTAAAAAAAGGCTTTTGAATACCATCTTCAGGCGTCCAAAGAAACGCTCCCTCAACGTTTGCTTCATGTCAATAGCATTGATGCCTAACGCTTCCGACATACCTAAATACTTATAGGTTTCGGTTGGAGAGAGAGATCTCAAGTTTATGGAATCCGAGAGTTGGGTACCCACGGATTCCACAATCTCCCCTCTCTTTACATGCATGACTGCAAATTTATCCACACCAAACTCCATCCTGATGGCACTACTGAAGGTTTCAGTTACCTTCAGTAGATCCATCAGTTGCAGATTGTTGGGGGCAAAAAGTTTCAAGTCATCCATGTAGAGGAGGTGACATGTAACCTGACCACCTCTCTTCAACCGATAACCTAAGCCTGAATTCACCAGCAGTGTGCTTAGAGGATTCAAGGCCAAGCAGAACCAAAGCGGACTCAAACTGTCACCCTGGAGTATACCTCGCTCGATCCTTACCGGTTCGCTGTTCCTCTGGATATGTTAACATCCTGTATAGCGGAGGACCGTACTCCATTGCCTCATACAAGAAGGTGCGTAGTGTTGTATCAATTTTATACAATTCCAGCACCCTCATGAGCCATGTATGAGGAACAGAGTTATAGGCCTTCTTATAATCTATCCAACATGTCGACAGATCCTTTCGGGAACGTCAAACCTGTTGGCTAATGGACATATCAATGACGAGCAGCTCCTTAGTACCGCGGGACCATTTCCTACATTCATTTTGAGAGGCAGACATGATAGCGTTATTATCTACATGGTGGTTAATCTTTGCTCTCAAAATGGATGTAAGAACCGACTGTCGGCAAACACGTAATCGGTCTATAGTTTTTGGGTTCCGCGTTGCTACCAGATTTGTGGAGCATTTGGGTAACTCCTGTTGTAAGAAACTCGGGTAGCAAGCCAAACTCCAAGGCGGTCTGATACTGAGATGTCAAACGAGCGTGCGATCTTTGAAGCCACTTTATCCAAAAGTTGTGCAGTCCGTCCGGCCCTGGAGATTTCCAATTAGGCAACGGACGGACTGCACGGGCCACATGTTGGGGGTTGATTGTAATTGCCCCCATTTCTGGTATCGGTTCGCACGCTCGTTCGACCTCTCGAATCCAACCACCTTCAGTATGACTGACAGGCACGGACCAGATGTTACGCCAGAACGAACTCATGGCGTCATCGTCCGGAAGGCGCGTGTCAGCCACACCTTGGTCCGGCTGCTCCCAAGCCCTATATAACCACCTTTCATTACTCCGGAATGTGCAATTCTGGGTGTACCGCTCAACACGCCGCTTATACCTTCTGATATGGTTTGCCCATGCGTACGCCTTCTGCTTTAGGAAGTCGATGCTCTCTGTGACAGAGGACATATAGTCTCGGGGGCTGATATCAGTCCCCGAAAACGCCCGTCTCACAAAGCGCATCACTCGTGGGCGAGTGTTGCCCTCCCTGAAGCAGATTAGTTTGCCGATGAGTGCTCTGGCTCCACCAATACGACGACCGATCCTGCACTGCCAAGCCGGCACAGCTGGTTTTCGTCGTATAGCTACGTCACTGTTTGTAAATTTGACGTGAGCTACACGACAGGCCGCTACAGCCGCGCAGCACATTATCGAGTGTGTATCAGTGAGATCTTCGCAGTCATCAAAATAGATTGACAACTGCAAATCCAGAGCAGCCACCTGCGCCTTATTCTTATTACACATGGGCAAACGAGGTAACCGTGGCCTGAGTTCAAGCGGCATGTTGCGATACTCCCGAAACTTTATTATTATTAATAAAGTTAATAAAATAAAAATTGTAGGATGAAATTCGTGATATAATGTTAAATACATCTAGCTAAAGAGTTAGGTACAAGGACGATGATTTCAGCTGAGACGATGATAATGATGATAATTGTTAGATTTTATTTTCCTTCCTTATTAATTTCAGTTTTCCTGATGTTCCAATTTGTAAACAGATATGATATATATAGATCTACGCTACTAGGAGCAAAAAAAAATCCTTTTTACTACGTTTAAATATTGCCATACGAAATATCAATTTCATTATTTTGATACTATCACATTATCGCATACAATATTTTTTTCGCATTATGTTTTAAATACGTTTTCATACTATTGATATTATTTCGATCGAATTAGGTTACATCACTATTTGAGTTGCAACCTGCATTCGCGTCAGTGATACGCCATTCAAATACCACCCTTATTTTTACCTAGTTACAGTTCATACTGAACAGTGCCATCTAGCGACGAGTGGCGGTACTTGGTAGTCTAATATGTATTTCTTTCTTGTTTTTGCCAATTTGATTTATAGGTCGTTGAAATAATAAAAAAAATATTATACGAAATGCAACTTTAGCATTTCGTATAATATTTTTTTTGATGACTGCGAAGATCTCACTGATACTCGATAATGTGCTGCGCGGCTGTAGCGGCCTGTCGTGTAGCTCACGTCAAATTTACAAACAGTGACGTAGCTATACGACGAAAACCAGCTGTGCCGGCCTGGCAGTGCAGGATCGGTCGTCGTATTGGTGGAGCCAGAGCACTCATCGGCAAACTAATCTGCTTCAGGGAGGGCAACACTCGCCCACGAGTGATGCGCTTTGTGAGACGGGCGTTTTCGGGGACTGATATCAGCCCCCGAGACTATATGTCCTGTGTCACAGAGAGCATCGACTTCCTAAAGCAGAAGGCGTACGCATGGGCAAACCGTATCCGAAGGTATAAGCGGCGTGTTGAGCGGTACACCCAGAATTGCACATTCCGGAGTAATGAAAGGTGGGTATATAGGGCTTGGGAGCAGCCGGACCAAGGTGTGGCTGACACGCGCCTTCCGGACGATGACGCCATGAGTTCGTTCTGGCGTAACATCTGGTCCGTGCCTGTCAGTCATACTGAAGGTGGTTGGATTCGAGAGGTCGAACGAGCGTGCGAACCGATACCAGAAATGGGGGCAATTACAATCAACCCCCAACATGTGGCCCGTGCAGTCCGTCCGTTGCCTAATTGGAAATCTCCAGGGCCGGACGGACTGCACAACTTTTGGATAAAGTGGCTTCAAAGATCGCACGCTCGTTTGACATCTCAGTATCAGACCGCCTTGGAGTTTGGCTTGCTACCCGAGTTTCTTACAACAGGAGTTACCCAAATGCTCCACAAATCTGGTAGCAACGCGGAACCCAAAAACTATAGACCGATTACGTGTTTGCCGACAGTCGGTTCTTACATCCATTTTGAGAGCAAAGATTAACCACCATGTAGATAATAACGCTATCATGTCTGCCTCTCAAAATGAATGTAGGAAATGGTCCCGCGGTACTAAGGAGCTGCTCGTCATTGATATGTCCATTAGCCAACAGGTTTGACGTTCCCGAAAGGATCTGTCGACATGTTGGATAGATTAAAAGAAGGCCTATAACTCTGTTCCTCATACATGGCTCATGAGGGTGCTGAAATTGTATAAAATTGATACAACACTACGCACCTTCTTGTATGAGGCAATGGAGTACGGTCCTCCGCTATACAGGATGTTAACATATCCAGAGGAACAGCGAACCGGTAAGGATCGAGCGAGGTATACTCCAGGGTGACAGTTTGAGTCCGCTTTGGTTCTGCTTGGCCTTGAATCCTCTAAGCACACTGCTGGTGAATTCAGGCCTAGGTTATCGGTTGAAGAGAGGTGGTCAGGTTACATGTCACCTCCTCTACATGGATGACTTGAAACTTTTTGCCCCCAACAATCTGCAACTGATGGATCTACTGAAGGTAACTGAAACCTTCAGTAGTGCCATCAGGATGGAGTTTAGTGTGGATAAATTTGCAGTCATGCATGTAAAGAGAGGGGAGATTGTGGAATCCGTGGGTACCCAACTCTCGGATTCCATAAACTTGAGATCTCTCTCTCCAACCGAAACCTATAAGTATTTAGGTATGTCGGAAGCGTTAGGCATCAATGCTATTGACATGAAGCAAATGTTGAGGGAGCGTTTCTTTGGACGCCTGAAGAAGGTATTCAAAAGCCTTTTTTTAGGCGGAAACAAGGTGCGCGCCTTCAACGGTTGGGTCATGCCGGTATTGATGTACTCTTTCGGCGTACTCAAATGGACTCAAACGGAACTTGATGCCCTGGATAGGCAGGTCCGTACACTGCTGACTGCATACCGAATGCATCACCCACGATCGTCGGTGATGAGACTGTGTTTCCCGCGGAAGTGTGGGGGTCGAGGCTTTTTAAATGCTAAGACCCTGCACAATCGCGAGGTATGCAGTAACAGGGAATATTTCCTAGCCGCCGACGTGGGTATGCATCGTGATGTAGTGGCAGTGGACAAGGGACACACCCCGCTCTCCTTGGCTAACGAGAGCTGGCACAAACCTGTAGTGCTTGACACTAACAATCGTAGGGAAGTATGGCAGAATAAGGAACTCCACGGACGCTTTTTCCGGGCCCTTCACGGGCCCGATTTAGATCAACTAGCGTCCGTAGCCTGGCTGCGCGTCGTTGACCTCTTTGGGGAAACGGAACGTTTTGTCTGTGCAATTATGGACGAAGTTATCATGACGAATAACTACCGGAGATTTATTGTGAAGGACGGCACGGTTGAAATTTGTCGGGTATGTCACCGACTGGGTGAATCAATCCGCCACATTATCTCTGGTTGTTCTCGTCTAGCTATCGGGGAATATTTGCATAGACACAACCTTGTAGCCAGGATTGTCCATCAGCAACTTGCTCTGAAGTACTCTCTTGTGGAATCGGAGGTGCTATACTACAGGTATGTGCCCGACCCAGTTCTCGATAATGGCGATATCACGCTGTTCTGGGATCGGTACATAATCACTGACAGGACTATTGTAGCCAATAAGCCTGATATAGTGACGACGAGACGAGTGGCGGTACTTGGTAGTCTAATATGTATTTCTTTCTTGTTTTTGCCAATTTGATTTAAAGGTCGTTGAAATAATAAAAAAAATATTATACGAAATGCAACTTTAGCATTTCGTATAATATTTTTTTTGCATTTAGTTTAATTATTATTTTTTTAGCCATTCGTATCTTCGGGTTTGCAGTAAGAGTAAATCGTAAATTTGTTTGATAGAGTTTGGCGACACCGGTTCTAGTACAAACATTTTCTCAAGCTACTTCCTGTGTCCTCTCTATTCCGTGGTATCGAGTAACGCAAACGAGAGATTAAAAGTACCGCGTACAAAAGGTCCCCCGAAAAATTGTGGACATGCAGAGAGCGGACCGGACAAAAGTACGGGGGCAGTCCTTGAAAAAAAGATAAGCGAAGCAACGCACATGGCGGACTTTAATCCGCGTTGTGCCCTCGAGAGTGACGTACGTATGCACGACGATAAACACGCACACCGCAACGCACACGTTGAGTTCGCGGTAAATCCGCGGCGGACTTTTTATTCGCGGAGCGTACTTTTTTCTCCACCACGGAGAAAAGTCCGACGTCTGCGCAGACCTTAAGGGCCTGTCCGCACAGCGATATTTCACAGCAAGGTTTTTTTCGTCTTAATGTAACACATTGAATCTAATGGAAGTATCCACACAGGCGATAAAAAAATTGCGCGATAAAAAAATCTGTAATTTCATGCAGATTTGACGCGATGCGGTGCGGAAATACATCCGCGCGAATGTTTTGTGCAATAAAGAGTAGTTATGGCTATGTCCGCAATGCGAAATAAAATTCACGCGTTTTGCTGTCCTGCAACGGCGGCGCTATGTAAAATTTTTGTTTGATTGTCCATTCTAGACGTGCGTCTCAGCCGGAAACAGCATTGAACTGACAGAAATCGTTCGAAATTTTATTCGCAGTTCGTACTAGTGTAATTCCGACCGCGGAATATAATACGCAAGAATAGAAACCTCGCGGTGAAATATCGCTGTGCGGCCTGACCGCACTCTCTTAAATAAATACTACCAATAGACAGGACATAGCTAACAAAATCGTAATCCGATACTTATTACCTTTTATTGTGGTCATAAGTCGCTCAGTCTAGTATGACGTCAAGTCATGTTTGTATCCGCTTTATGCATTAAAGAAAATCATTTTCTGAGACAATATGCTGAGTTGCGCATTACGCTAATCTTGTTATGGTAAAATGACTGGACCTAACTTCGGTTTATTTTCGTAGATATTCTTGGTATATACGCAGTAATTAATTAAAATTCAATAATTTTCATAAATAGTTCTAGAACATTTGCTGATTTTGTAATAACGCCATCTATTGCTGGAAAGCTTAACTTTACCTAGCACATACTGAGCCACTACCACGAGCTCTTAACGTGATCCCTTTGATTATAAACTTGTCTAGATAGAGCAATGCAAACATACGACGCGCTAAAACTGTCCCCAAATTGCGTGACATGTGTAAGTACCGCACGTGTACTTATTGTCGTCAAACTGTCAAGGTGTGCGTGTTGAGGGATGCCTGCCCCAAATTATTAACTTTCCTTTTAGTAACTTTTCTTATGACGAAAGTTTAACAAAATAGGTTGAATGAAATAATTATTTTGTAGATTAAAGAATTGAAGAAAATACATTTATTTAGCACAGACTTAAAGACACACAATACTCCAGTCACATATAAAACCAACAAATAAAAAATTATAAAGTCCGATGTAAGGCACACATTTCTACTATATAGGAATGTGTGCCTCACGGCTGCACCAAACAGGCCCAATTCAGCAAAAATCTGAAACCCAAAATATTAGAAAGAAAAAAAAAATTGTGCTTGACGTCATGGGTTTAATTTTTTTTTTGTAGGTATAGATAAGTTATCATTTACTGATCAAATAAATAATGTAATTTTTAAAATAATAATGTTCTCCTGATCGAAAGATGATGTAATGATATTTGTATTTTGTCTCCCATAGTTTCGCCAAATCTCCCTAGTAATAAACTGACAACACTGGCTAATTGGAATAACATACAAAAAAACGAATTAAAAAATCGTGTTTCCTATAATAATAGTAGTTAAATAACAAAATTTACCGATGAAAAGTGATCTTAGTGTTATTATATTGTTTCCCACATAATTACGGCACAGTCTGACAGCACAAACCGACATAATTAATTATTTTTCGTAAGCACATTATCCTTAGTTGTTTCAAATGACACTGACGTAAGGAAGAAGCGAGTCTACCAATTTTAGTAGACTTTATTTGGGCCGTTTAGTACGGCCAATGTGGCATCCAGACAAGTATATAATCAAAGCGTGATCCATTTTACGACCGAACTGTTATAGGGATGGAGCTACATAACTCCATCACTCTTTTTCGCTCGTACGACTTATATTTTAACATAATTATCATGGTAAGGCCCCTGGCCACCTACCGAGCGATATTTAATTCATATAAATTTTGACAAATTTAATTCGCTTGTTTGCTATTCAATGCTAAGTGGTGTCACTGAGGCATTTGGATAACAGTTTTCTTATGACATTCTTCTAATAGCCGCTCTATTGTCTCTCATCTCTTTGCAGAATATGAATATTATTGTTTACTTAAAATAATATGAATTGCCAATATTTGTGACCATTTTGCGATTTTTATTATGATTCATATATTATACAGCCGGATCAGTCGTAGTGGCGACGCTTGGGGGAGGCCTATGTCCAACAGTGGACGTCTTTCGGCTGAAATGATGATGATGATGATGATATATTATACTAATACAATTTTAATAAAGTGCCCTTTTTAGAACCCGAGGTCAATTTCATTTGGCGACAACGTTGTAACTCTGTATCATATCATCTACGGGAAAATGCATTAGTCATAGTCTTTAGGTCTTGAGTTACTGCAGTATGTTAGTGTATGTGTGTGAATTACAATAAATATTAAGATAAAACCAAATAAGTAAGCAACTTATTGATCCGTAATGATTGCTCTTACTTTTAAGGGGTTTTTGAAGGCGAAGTGTATTTGAAAACCGACTGAATTTCTGAAATGAAATATTGTAAGTATTAGTTCTGTGAAATAGGTACCTACTCACCTTGTATCTCTCTCATAATTTAGAGGTCTAAAATGTGAAAACTTTAGTATTCTGTAATAAGAAATAAGAACGCCATGTAACTACGACATTGTTCCGAAAGTTAAGCCTTCTCACTCAATTCATGAGAGAACGTTCTGCAAGTGTTTTAAATGATTACATTACCGTCCCTCTGCTGGACAAAGACTTATAAAACAGCGAATCCATACTAATATTATATTATGAATTTGAAACTTACTCAACACTTTTCAGTTTTACTATTGAGCTGATTTTTATGAAGTTTGGTATTTGCTTTTGGTATAGCATGGGCTTTTTGGCTAAGACTTCGTATCGGCTATAATCAATATTAAAGAGAACGAAGCCACAGGCAGAAGTTAGTGTAGTAGTGTAAAAAGATAAATCAACACTCTCTAAAAATCAATATATTATTAAAATTCATACCTTTTTAAACAGAAACATGATTTCTATAATAGATTAGGTTTTCTAAAAAGCACATACAAATCAATAAGCTTGTTTATATTAAACGTCAAAACAAACCAGTAAATAAAAAAAAATGTGATTCATTTGTTATATGTCACATTTTTTTTTCTTTCTTTGTATTCGATCGGGTCACTGATCGAGTATTTTATTAGGTCAGATAGAGTAGGTTGCTCTCAATAAGTCTACGCGCGGCCGAAATCGTAACTAATCGTTTGAAATCTTGACGTTTATGTCAGGTGTCAGGAGAAAGTTAATTTTAATTATTATTTTTTTGTCTTTAATTGTTTCGAAAGTGAATAATCGTCATCATTATACCTTTAAAAGTGATGGAAAGAATATTATCTTGAAAGTCAAACGTACGTGTTAAAAAGAAAGAGACAATATCGGGCCTACGGTACCATTTCTCAAAGTCAGAGCCAGAGTTGCTTATTTGACAGGTAATATTTCGGGTGACGATAGACTCTGGCCAGCGAAAAATGGCAACGACGGTAATCCTCACCGAGTCGCCGTCTCAACGTGACACTGGCAGAATAGTCGCATACGGCTCAATTGCCATAAAAAAAAATTGATATATGGCAGCATTTCAGGACTGTCAAAATTGTGTCATTGACGTTCACGTTTCATACTTCATTCATCTCGTGTTTACACGTGAATCTTATTTTCGTTTATTTTTTCTAACAATAAAATTCCTATAGATATATCGTAGAGTATGTGCGGAAAGAAAACAGTTCTAAGATTTGAGGGCGCTGCTGTATATAAATATCGTTTTTGCTTTGATTACGTGAGAACACATTTATGTCATCATAGTACGATTGTAATATCTTGATATTTTGAAACTATGTAATCTAGCTTCTACCAGCGGCTCTGCTCTCTAATAAAAAGTAGGTCAACAAAAAGTTTTAAACTTGCTCACGTGATGAAACTGCAAAAATAAGCTTACAAGCCATGTAGATTATTGCAACGTTTATCATTAAGTTCATCCGTCTAAAGTGCGTTTTTTCATTCCAGATAATGATTTGACAAGTGCAAATGTCAAACTCCAGAAATATGTTGCCTGCTTTTTGATAAAAGTGATGTCTCCAAATTCGATTTTTCATACCGGTTTTTTTAACAGTAGAACCTTTAAGGAAAGTAGGACTAATACGGTAGAGTTTTTTTTTAGTCTAATATGAATTGAAAATTAAAATAATTGATAATACTCGGCCTTTTACTTAGGCTAAGATCTCACGAAGCGGTTTTCACCCATGTAGGTACGCCGCGGTTGCGGGCCTGCTACTTCTGTAGAATATATATGTAAAAATTAAAGCATATTTCACGACGCGTTGTACGGCCGCAGTGTTCGTGGTTGTTTGTGGCTCCCGCTGCAACGGCGAGAAACTAGTAGAATCACGCGGGCTGCGGTAACCCGCAGCCTCTGCGGGTAGCGCCGTTACTGATGTTTGAAGCGAAAAAAGGGCTCGATGATTATCATCGAGAGATAAATTCAGAGCGATATGAAGCGTGGCTGAAAGGGATTCTCCCAAAATTAAAAGAAAACTCAGTGCTAGTTATGGATAACGCTCCATACCATTCGTGATAATTAGAACTTTTACCAAGTTCAAATTGGCGTAAGGGCCAAATTCAAGACTGGTTGAAAGGTAAAAATATCCCATTTGAAGAAGTCATGTTGAAAGCTGAGCTCTTAGAGATTGCCCGAAAAGAAAGGAAGAGTTATGAAAAATATGTAGTTGACGATATGACTGCTAAACGGGGTGTCGCAATTTTACGCTTGCCCCCTTACCATTGTGAGTTTAACCCAATTGAGTTAGTGTGGGCTCAAGTAAAGGGGTACGTAGCGAAACACAACACAACTTTTAAATTCAACGAAGTCCAACGTTCAATAGTAGAAGGACTTCGTCAAGTATCTCCTCAGCGATGGAGTGACTGCATCTCACATGTCATTAAAGTGGAAGACAAAATGTGCCACTTGGGTCATATCGCAGAAAATATAATTGAAAATTTTATAATTGAAGTTGGTAGCAATTCTGACAAATCATCTAGCTCAGACTCTTCTGAATCAGAATAAATACTCTTTGCGTAGCCTAGCGACCGTGTTGATTTCTAGAACTTGTCATTCTCTCAATATATTATTGAATGTTTTTTTTTACGTAATAGACATATTTATCATTTATTGAACATTGGCGACGACGAAGTCTGTTGAACTATAGAAAATACAAAAACGACCATAATTAGTTGCATAAATTTAAAACGAAATAATTTTTACGAATATTTTCGGTTTTTTGTTCAATACGGTTGAGGTACTACAATATTTATGAAATGGAAAAAACATGCAACATCCGAATTGTCAAATCATTATCTAGAATGAAAAAACGCACTTTAGTAGTTTTTGCATGAATGATTAACAAACATTCATCTATACATCCATCGTTCCTCATAAACTTTCGCATTTATAATCATCATCACTTCAGCCGAAAGACGTCCGCTGTTGAACATAGGCCTCCCCCAAGTGTCACCATAACGACCGGTCCTGTGTGTCTCACATCCATCGGATTCCCACGACCCTCACCGGGTCATCGGTCCACCGTGTGGGAGGCCTTCCAACGCTGCGTCTTCTGGTACGTGGTCGCCACTCCAGAATTTTTCATCCTCATCGACCATCTGTTCTGCGAGCAATGTGCCCTGCCCACTGCCACTTAAATTTGGCTATTCTTCGACCTGTGTCGGTAACCTAGGTTCTCCGGCGGATATCTTCATGTCTGATGTGATCACGCAACGAAATTTGGAGCATAGCCCTTTCCATTGCCCTTTGGCTGACTTTATGCTTTCAAATCTTCTGATGAAGCCCATTGTAACCGACCACGTTTCGAAGCCATTTAAATGGTTAACCGTTCGAGCTTGTATTATTATAGGTAAGTTTATGAAATAACGGAAATGTTTGCTTATTTTCGATATTTACAGACTACTTAATGAAGAACTTTTTATTTATATTCTTGGATAAATACCCTTTAAATAAAACGATCAATATTTTATAATCTATGCGGACGCCAGTGTTCGCTTGGTGTTTAACCGAATGGCGCGAAATCACGCGCGAACGCCGGCTTTTGCTTGGGCTTAGTCAGATCTCATCCAATGATTCTTAGCACCCTTTGCCTCACCGTTGCCTTGACCGCTACCGGAGTCAGGGGTAGCCGTGCTGCCGGGCATTAAAGGCAATTTTTAGGGTTCCGTACCTCAAAAGGAAAAAACGGAACCCCTAGAGTATCACTTTATTGTCCGTCTGTCTGTCTGTCTGTCAAGACCCTTTATCTCGGGAACGCGTGGAGATATCGAGTTGAAATTAAAACCATATACTTAAGTCTGGGATCTCTTGAAGCTGTAAAAAAATCAAATTTATGAGTTAACGAAAAAAAAAGATACGACCGTTTATGTCGCAAAAAAACGTGTATATCGACACTCTCAAAGGAATAAAAATGGGTACTTTCCGTTCACCTAGAATCCTAAAAAGCCAATGCAAAATATTGGCATGTTTTACTTTTTTCTTTTCGCCAGAAATTAAACCTAGGTTATAAGTTAGAGGACTCTAAGAGGAATAAATAGCAAAAAAAAAACTTTTAGAAGAAGATTTTCAGAAACACAACATTGTATTACCCAAATGGAAGTCCTAACCAAAAAAGCGTATTAATAAAAATAATGCTTTATTGAGTCTCAGAAATATTAGTTATGAGATTATAAAAATATCTTAGATGTATTAAATCTTAGGCTTAATAACGAAGAGACTATTATAGAAACACCGACTTCCGAAATTAAAGTTATTTATATTATATTTTATTATATATTATATTATAAACTTGTTAGAAAACATATACATACCTATGTATTTTTTCATACGTATTCCCTATTAAGCATCAACAATACAACTTGATATAAAAAACAATCAATAAATGTTCAACACTTTGTAGAGAAAATTAACGAGGCCCGGCACCTCCAGTCCCCATGGTGACTACCAATCGATACTAGCCAAAGTAAAGAATACGGGAGCAATACAAAAAAAAAAGACGGCTACATTTAGAAACTATTTAAAAGTGAAGGTCACCACTAATTAATGGTTTAAAAATCCGAACCTTGTGATTTAAAATTCTTTTAATAAACAAATCAAAGAAGCAAGAGGAAAGTTTCCCTTATTGTACGATGACGTCACTCATTGATGAATCAACGACAGTGCGACTAGGCGCGGCGAGACTCAACCCTCGCGCAAGCGCAAAAGTGTATGAACTGACGCAGCTAAAATGAGCCATTTTGTGAACTTTATCCTCTTAGCTCAAACATGTTAGAACATTCCTTCTCGGGAGCTATACCAATGTATGTAATTAAATTTCTCATTAATTAAGATGTATAATGTCACTATAAAAGTACTCCAAAAGTGATAGTTTTAATTTTAAAGCTGTAGTGACAGCGTGTGGCGTAACGACACTCCGAAGCACGACGATACACTGTGCTACTACTATCGTATCCTAGCATTCCGATAACCGATCTAAAAATAACTCTGCCAGGTAGAAAACTTTGCTATAAATTCTAACTTTAATTCAAAATTTTGAACAATGTTTTAAACGTGAATTAGTAGTTTAAAAAATGTTTCATACTACTCAAATAAGTTTTTTGTGTTAACTAACTGGTCTACCGTTATTAGTGCAAGTGAGTTCTAGTGAGTGTCGTGATAAGTGATATAGTGTCTTAGAAAGAAGCGTAAAGCAAAATAATTTAAAGTTTACACCTATTGAAGTGTAATTTAGGGAATATCAGCTCTTGCATTTTAAAGGTGAGTGTCCTGAGTATTTAAGTAATAATTATGGTTTTAAATAATAATATAACAGTCTATTATTTAAGGCTGTAATTTAAATCTAAACTAGTTTGTAACAATTAGTACCTAGTGCATATTATTTCATGTATTATCGTCACAAAATTGTTGCTACATTTCTAACATCCGGAACTATTTTGCAAATATTATGCACATGCTGCTAGAGCAGTCCATACTCCGCATTCCGAAGAAACGGTCGATATTGCTGGCGTATTAGGGATGTGTTTTACCAACACAGCGTCCGATCTCAGTGAAAATTCTTAACAATTTTTTATTTGATATTTTGCTTTCATTTAATTAATAAATGCGTGTATCATTAAGCCAATACTATAATATGATGAGTTTGACTGTACACGTTATAACTAAAGATTGAGCTATCGAACGTTTTTAATTTTTGATGAGTTAGCCGACCGCGAGGAACTCTCAACCAATACACTCATTAATTAGGCAGGTTTACCATTTTTTTATACGTTTCATGTTAGTTTTATCTCCAACATAGGTACTTTCAGCCTGCAAACTGAATTATTTTGGGACTCCAGACGTACGGGTCGTTTTTTGGTAGGGGAAAAACAGGCCAACTTTTTTGGTTTGCTAAAATTTATTTAGGTCTAGCACTAGATTACTTGGAATTCAAGTTTTAAATGGAGTGATTTTTTTGCTATTCATTTATCTATTACGTATTATTAACTGAATGAATATTTAAATAAATAAATTAAATATTTTATACTTAGTCATATGTAATTAAGAACTTTACCTTATTGCGCTACTTCTAATATAATAGAACCTTTGTTTTATAACAATTCATTTTAATCGATAGTGCTGGAGCATAGGTGTAAACGTTTTGGCAACCATACTTGTGGAGATAATTACGTAACTATACTGCAGATATTTTTGCGAAACTCGGTTTTCTACAAACATTAACTGTAGGTATGCGGATTGTGGTAAAAACGAACTCCAACAAATATCTAAAATTTTCGATGAATATTTAAATGCACTTTTGGAGATATTTTTCATTTAGTTTTTTTTTATATAGTTACCTGTATTCCCTTTTGCAAGAACAAAGTCTCCTCTATAAAACTGCATGTCCCGTAGAGGCTGGAAGCAAGAGCGATGTCTATAGCCTTTATAAAGAAACTATTTTCCGTAAAGGAAAAAAAAAAATGAAGAACAATAACTATCACCATTGTCTGTAGGTGCCATTATTATTTTTTAGATACCACAACGACCCATTTCAGATACACTCAGGTTAGCATCACCCTTACGACAATATCACTGCTATGATTTACACATCAGCGCATCTGAAAAAATCGTTAATCTATTTAAAACTAGCTTTTGCCCGCGGCTTCGCTCCCGTCAACTGACTACTCTACCCTACTCTACCCTACTCTACCCTACTCTACCCTACTCTACCCTACTCTACCCTACTCTACCCTACTCTACCCTACTCTACCCTACTCTACCCTACTCTACCCTACTCTACCCTACTCTACCCTACTCTACCCTACTCTACCCTACTCTACCCTACTCTACCCTACTCTACCCTACTCTACCCCACTTTACCCTACTCGATAAAAAGTACCCTATGTCCGTCTCCTGGTTCTAAGCTACCTCCCCACCAATTTTCAGCCAAATCGGTTCAGCCGTTCTTGAGTTATAAACAGTGTAACTAACACGACTTTCTTTTATATATATAGACTAGCGGTCCCGGCAGACGTTGTTCTGCCCAAAAGCGGGATTTAGTAAAAAAAAAAAATTACCCTACTCTACCCTACTCTACCCTACTCTACCCTACTCTACCCTACTCTACCCTACTCTACCCTACTCTACCCTACTCTACCCTACTCTACCCTACTCTACCCTACTCTACCCTACTCTACCCTACTCTACCCTACTCTACCATACTCTACCCTAAAAAAAAAAAAAAAAGTAAAAAAAAAAGTACCCTATGTCCGTCTCCTGGTTCTAAGCTACCTCCCCACCAATTTTCAGCCAAATCGGTTCAGCCGTTCTTGAGTTATAAGTGGTGTAACTAACACGACTTTCTTTTATATATATAGATTGTAGTCACATAACAGACCGATAGTTTAAACGGTTACCAATTACTACGTGAATTAGACTCGCTACAAAATAAAATAATGACTTGAATTCCTAATGAATTCCACGTAGATAATTATCTTGTTCGCAATAACTTGTCTAAACCGACCAACATATTATGTGATGTTCACATGACGAATGTACACGGAGATCACAACTTAAACAGACTGAATGATGCACAAGATGCAGGCACATGCAAAAGGTCAGCGTAAAGACCGATTTTTATATGCTAGCATATTTATTTGAACATTCTAAATACCATCTCATACAGGGGAATTAAACTTTTCCCATACATTTCTGGTATGTAACTTTGTGAAACTTAAACCATATCTTAAAGGACTTTGGTGGTGGTGTGCCCCGCTTGGGCAGAGCAACGCAGTGTCCTCGTGGGGACGATCGGTGGCGGCGATCTCTCGCGTCGGGCCTTGGCCATGGTCCGGAGCGAGGAGGAGTAGCAGGTGGTCGCTTCATTCTGCGAAGCAGTAATGCTAGCAAAGGAGGCGGCCGATCGCGTGAGGCAACGGTCCTCACGCCCCAACCGCCGCCGAGATTCCGATCCCAATTTCCGGCCACCGTAGGCGCGGGCTTGCGGATGGCGAGCAATGGGTAGCCCGCCGTCCGACCGTCCGGTAACCGTCCAGACCGAGGCCAAGTCGTCAACGGCGCGTATTGTTCCACGCGCGCCTCAGAGAGATGTCAGCAAATCGTAGGGGCCCAGCAGGGTTGAAGCCTACTGGGGCCACGGGTAGTGTGAAAACGAAACCCGGGGCCCTGGGACGAAGGCAACGAAGGAACAGGAGTGGGTTTTTAGTCAGTAAAAGTCTGACACTATCTCCCGCCCCGCCCAAGGGCATGGATGTCATAAGATGATTTTACAACCGAAAAAAAAAACCACCTCTTTGTCGTTGTCTTGCTCGGTACATTTTTCCCCTTTTGCTTGTCAATGAAACGTATGAACTTAAAATCAATGGGCATAAAGTACACTTTAGACTTTGTAATATTGCTTTGTAATCAATCCAGTTTATCCGTAGGATATAGAAAATCCTTGATATATACAAAGTTACGCATCTGAATTTCAGCCGCGTAAGTTCGGCACTTATGGTGTGTCATGTCAGCCGAATACATCGGAACGTAAAATCAGCCGCGGAACTTCCGTCGCGTTTTTTCGGCATAGTGTGTTTAGACACTTATTAATACTCATCAAGACCATTCCAAAAAGTTCAAACACGATAGGGTTATCTTATTGTACGTATTACCGAATTCCTATGGCCATCTTCCAGCTCCTTCATCAGACTCTGGTTACCATCTAGCACCAAAATACTCGTCAACACGTATCGCACGAGACCAAACTCGATGGGGCTGTGTCGTTTAACTACCGAGTTCCTATGGCCACCACCCAGTTTCATCATCAGATCAGCTCTGTCATGATAATTTTGCATTGGCATCTGATTTACACATGCATGCAAAACTTCAGATCAAGCGGTAACCGGGAAGTGGATCAAATTTAATTTGCAAGATTTAATTACGGACAAGCAAAGATCAGGACATGTAAAACTAAATAAAAGCTTGTAATAAATGATTATTATTTCATTTCTTATTTTTATATAAATATTCATAGAATTTACATTTTTTTTAAATTTCTTAAATAAATCTTACAAAAAAGAAGACTTGTCAGTAATTCTCAAGATTCAAAGCATTTTGTTTCAAATAAACCATTTACAGGCACTTTAGAAATGTCAAGAAGTCAGTCAGAAAAAAAAAATGGATTTTCATAATAAATATCATACCTTTTAAAAGACCTACCTATGTCGGCCACAAAATAATACAATAAAATTAAAAAACCGTTTTTCTAAAAGGGTTTTTCCAAGTGCCGCAAATATTTATTTATCCATTTATTGACATCTATCTACATTACCACTCCATGGCTCCGAACGGCCACTCGCTGAAACGCTGCAACCCCTAATTAAATTATCGCTAAGCGTTTGCCATCGCATAACAAGTCTAAGACGTATAGACGAATAATTAGTACACGTTAATGAGAAAAGAACGGAAAGAACTAGTGGAGTCTTTTGACTGGCCTGTTGGTTTAGTGGTTAGTGGCCTTGACTGCTATGCCGGAGGTCGTGGTTTCGATTCTCACCCAGGACAAATGTTTGTGTTATGAGCACGATTATTTGTTCTGTGTCTGGGAGTAATTTATGTATAATATATTATGCATGTATTTAGAAATATATAAGTAGTTCTAGTACTCATAACACAAGCTTTGCTTAGCTTGGGACTAGACGGCGTTGTGTGGTAGTAATATTAATAATAACTAATAATAAAGCTTACAACCTATTCTCAGACCTAACAAATAAACATTTATTTATTTTCCTATTTCATTAAAAACTAGCTGCCCGCCCCGGCTTCACTCGAGTGTAGTTTTATTTTTTTATTTCTTGACATTTTTTTTTTCAAATAAGCCTTGTTCTGACAACTACGAACACAAAATTAAAATCAATACAGCCGTTCTAAATTGATGCGTTTATGTACAAATGCATTCGGCATTTTATTAATGTTTATTTATAACTAGCTGACCCGGCGAACTTCGTACCACCTAATAGTAAGGATAACGCCATCTACTGGCATTACCAGAACAGCGTAATTCATTTTATAATGACATTTTAATTAGAGATTTTTTTTTGTGACCGCCAGTCACAAAAAAAAAAATCCGATTGCAATCGGTATATTTTTGTGTGATTTTGTAAATTTTTTCTTACATTTTAAACCTTTTCTGGATTATCTCAAACATTTTGGTCTTAAAACCAAAATTAACCTAATCGGTCCAGCCGTTTTTGAGTTATAGCGAGACTAACAAACAGCTATTCATTTATAGTATATACAGGCTCGTTCAAACCTAAGCGAATATCGCTACCTCTATTGGTAGCGAAATTTCCTTATTTTTTTAAGTTGGCAGTTAGGGTGAACCGAGAGGGTGTGTCAAACTTTTAATGACTAAAACCACTGCTATCATCTTTCTTTGCCCTTGCATTTCATGACCACGAATTTCCCTTTCGAAAGTCAACCCATAGCCCCAGAAAACTTCGGCCCTGCTGGGGCCCTACCATCGATCTAAATGTACTACGTACTAGATTACGCGTGCCGTACACTCGCTTCAACCGGCTCAGGTGCAGTGTCTTCTATGCACCTTGATTTTGATGACATTAGTACAGTTTTGACGTTCATGCAGTGTGAGAGCGGCGCTTATAAATTCAAATTAAAGTGAATCTGGACTTAAATAATAATTCTGTAGTAATCTAAGTAAAATTACTGGTTGTCGAAGTAATATTATAGCTTCTAATATCGTAATAGTATGTTATTTAAAAACATATAATTTTATTAAAAAGCCTTCCCATTTTACAATTATAGACTAAAACATGCAGATGTTCACTCGCACAAAAACCAGATTTTTACCTACAACTGGTTTAGTGAACACAGACTTGCATGGTGTTTTATTCCCTGTTTGTTTTTTTTTTGAATAATTTATTTAATGTTATTTCTTTTTTGTATAAATGATATCAATGAATTCCGTCAAATTCAAAAATTATGACGACGTATGTTTTTTGATTTTGACGTGACAACGTCTTATAAATTGGTTTGCCGGGTGACACTTCAAGAAACTGCGTTACGCTCCGCTCACGTTATGCGCTCACAATGAGAGCGAGTGAGAGGCACGCGTCCCTTCCACTCGGGCATGGTTAGCCCGCCTAAGAGCGAGAGAGACAGACATAAAAAGTGAAATTAATGTTTTAAATATAATTCTTCGTATAAATAAATGTTTTAAATTGTTACTATTATTTCATCCTTCTTCCTACTATACGAATGAATATTCACATTAAAATTATTTTACCACTCAAAGTCGTTGTCACGTAAAACTTTCGCCCGTATACCGACTTTACAGGCAACCAATTTTTTTTTGATACTGTAAAAACTCAGCAAGAAATGTCAGCAAATCATTGGGCACCAGTTTTCATCGGTGAGTTTTGTCGTTAGGTAAGCATTCTGTCATTCGTTAGCACTTAGGTATTACGTATCTATCTAGATATCATGTGCAGATTAGTATTCGAATATACATTAGGTTCAGTTGAATTTGTAGTCTTGTGTGATATTACATTACTGATATTGAGTCCTTCATACACTATAATTATATTCTAGATTTGTTCACACTAGTCAGCCGAAAAGGGAAGAATAGATAAAAATTCTTCAAGAGGATAGAAATGAAAACACGTAGCTTTCTACAAAATATTCGTTTATCTGCTCTGCACACTTTCAAGCTGATGATATTTAAGTTGAAAAAGATTTAAAAAAAAGTTTTAGCTGCAAAAAAAGTTATAAAATTACAACAGAAAAATAAATATCTCCGAAAAAAAAACTGAATCTTTAACTGGAATTGTTAAACATTTTAAAGATAAATTTACCATTGTTGTTTGTTTTGTTACTAGATATTAGCGGCGCAGTCCTGATCTTCATTCACTCAGGATAGCTGTTCTTCAGAATGATGATAACGATAAAGGGTTTCAATAGTTTTATGCGATTTTGAATTCACTTATTAAAGTAAGTAGTAGAACGTGGTTTTTGAATTTACACTAACGAGGACTATTATTAAATTTTGAAATAGAGTGTTATTGTAATGAATTGCAGGCAAAAAGCTGTGTCACTTCTGCGGTATAAAAATCTAATTGGATAACATGTCATTACACTATGTTGAACGAAACGCGTAAGTGCCGCGAAATTCATGGCGCTTAAGACATTTTAGTCGTGAAAAAAGTATCCCTAAAAGCTATCTAGGCGCTGTATGTTTTAATAGTTTTGTTAGACGACATAATGCCAATCTAGCGCTGCAGTGAACTTTTGTTTTAACTTTTCAGTATTTTGACAAATAGTTTCCATGAACGTGCTTGTCTATTACTAGAATATAAGTCGATGGCCCCTACGGTTTCGCTGACATCTCTTTAAGCCCCGCTTGAAACACTACGCGCCGTCGATGACTCGGGCTCCTTCCAAACGGTTCTGGGCGGCCGGAAGACGAGTCACCCATTCTTTGTCGTCCACAAGCCCACCCCTGCGGTGACTGGAAGTCGGGGTCGGGGTCCCACCGGCTGAGGCTTCCATTCCCTCACGCGGGCACCCTCTTCGCTAACATTACTGCTTCGCAGTAGGAGACGACCGCCGCCATTTTCCTCTTGCTCCGGACCATGGCCTGAACCAGTGTGCGTGTGGAATGAGTGTTCTTTTTTAAAAGTTCGTTATATTTATAGGAAATCAAGGAAGAATTTAGGAAACAATTGTAATAACTTCATGGTGAAGATAAAAAAAATGTGAAATCGATGGGGAAAAGGTCAATTAACTGGAACACTAAAAACCTAAGAAAAAACTACACTCTTTTTTATCGAAATATATACTAGATATATGTTTAACATTTTTATGTGGAATAATTGTGAAACTATTCAAAAAACTTTCCAATAATTCAATTCAATCAATTGATTTTAACGTTAAATTTCCATTTTATTAAAGTTTATTTAGAACACTTAATCCTCTTATGGTGCAAAACGAGTGTTCCCAAATTCTGCAACTTTGGTGTGAATTGTAAGCGTTTAAATTGGAATGATAAATCCGATGGTATCAGAGGAACTCGGGGAATCAATACACCTTCTCCAGTACCACATCCGGTGAGTATAGTGCACTCTATTATGAAAGATTTTAGTGATTTTACCAGCAAACGTGTGGCATTGCAAAGTTTAGGTGGATTTAGGTTTCTTAATAAAATATTATATTTATAGGCATGCCCCGCCGGCCGGTACCACCGCAACCGCTATGTCCCTATATTTTTTTAGGACCATATTGAACTATATTAAATGCACAATGTTTTTAAAGTACTTAATTGCATAAAGATTATTGCTGTATTACTTAAAACCGCTTCATAAATAAGACATTACCTACTTCTCGTAATAAGTAAAGGACAAATAATGGTTAATATGGGTTATCCCTAAGAGATAGACATATACCATAGTTGACTTTTTTGTAAACCTTTTTAAGACGTACAATACTGTATCACATTATTTTGATCTATCTCGTAGGGTTCAGCCGGCGTTTGCAATGTAAGCGCAAAAAAATGAGTTTATTTACGACATCACATTACAAACCTCTAAAATTATCGGTATTTCTCTAGTATATTATGCATATATTATTCATACAAATCTTTGCATTGAATCGCTTTATCTAATAATACATAACCACATTAAAATCCGCTGCGTAGTTTTAAAGATCTAAGCATACATAGAGACAGACAAACAGCGGGCGATTTTGTTTTATACTATAATATAAATAAAAATAATAATTAGTCATACTTCAAAAACCTAAATTAAATACTAAATGACATAAAAGTTCTATAAAATTTTACTAAATATATCATAAAAGTTAAAAATCCTTTTCTCGCATAACTCTGTGAGAAAAGGATTTTTATCAGTTTAGAACAAATTAATACAAAATGAAAGAATGACTTTTTTATTTAGTGTATATTTATAGATAATGGTAGTAAAGTATTTTTTTAATATGTAAAAACTGTAAATATTCTAAATAAACGCATTTTTGAACAAAATTAATGATTTTAAATTCAGATAAAAAATTGCCCTAAGTACTTACTATTTTGTGAACGCCATTCCAATCGAATCAGTTACCATGAGAAATTAGAAAAATTGCATTGAAAAATTAAAAAATATCTATATAAGGCTACTATTGATAATTCGATCGAGTCAACTGGCGGAAATTACTGAAGTATTGGGTAAGACGTTTGCGAAGTATTATCAAACAATACATTATGTATGAAACCAACGTTTGCGTACCTAGTTATGGCGGTAGTCTTTGCTCGCGTTCGATCGTCCATTATGCCTCTATAGTTTTACCCTGACGAAAATTTTCCAGTAAAACAAGTCGCGATGCACTGCGCCATCCCCGCACCCATCCGTTCGAATATAGATTCGCAGTCACTGTACGTGGCAACGTCATCTATGTAATCGGCGTGTCATCTAGTTGAAACACTACTACAACAAGTTTGTGCTGTTTGCAACAGGTGGCGCCTGCAAGCTTGCACCGCTACTCGAGTTGCGAATCACAAGATGAAGTTTTCAGTATCTAGCTTACATTGAATATGTATAGATGACGTTGTTTAGAAGATCGTTGTAGTAAAAACGAAGTGCACTCGACAGATGTCATGACTCGATTCATTTTCGCATATCTTGACTTCGGTTTCGATTCGTCCAAATGAATAAGCCTTATGATATTACTAGCTATTGCCCGCGTTAAGTTCGTAAAACTATAAGTACAATCATTCTGTGCTTGCAATTTATTCCGAAAGCATCGCAATTATTTATTGTAGGTACTTTAACATAAAACGGTCAAAGGTTAAAACGCAAATTACCTTCAGGAAACATGTTATGTACTCGTCCAGATCCAGATGTATGAACGTTAATGAATAGAATGAGTAGGTATGTATGGGTCGTAGCAGTTGGCATTTCTGCCTACCCCAAGGGAAAAGACATAAGTTTATGTATGTTTCTGGTTTATGTTCTGGTAAAACAACATTGTATACTTAAACCCCTCGCTACAGTGAGCACGCCACAATCGCAGCGGTAATGCCTGTCTTTGAGGAGTGACTACAGAGGCGTCACGGCATCCTCTCTTTGTGCAGGACTCACCGTATGTGGGTGTTTCGCAAGGTATCTGTATCGAATTCAGCGGGTAGCAACACTCGGGTTTCACCATTGTGAGGATCGCCCGGAGAATACGATGGAGCATACGGTGGAAGTCAGTCCCGCTTGGTCGGAGCACCGGCGCCGCCGTGTCCTCATGGAGGCGATTGCACGAGGTGAAGCACTACGATCGAAGAAGGTAGCTGAAACTATGAGGGATAGGACATCCTGACTCCTCAGCTGTCGCTGCAAGTGACGCTCCGGGTGTTGCAAGCCGCAGGGCGATTCACAGCCATCGCAAACCCGGGATTGCGGTGGTGGTCAACTGATTGCGATGAAACAAAGCATAAGTAATATATCAAGTTACACACAATTTTAATGTATAAAAGTTATCTACATCGATTTCTAACATTTTGCGTGATACGCACACAACTAAAAACTTCTACAGATATATTATATGTACAGATATTTTAAAAAAAACGTAAGAATGCAAAAATATATAAAAAAATATTATTTACGGTGAAAAAATAAAAATAAATATTTCTCAAAAGAGAACCCTGGGATTCGAACCACCTTTATATTTACATGAAAGTCTAGATACGAAACGTCTGCGCTACAGTCTCCGATGAATATGTTATAAAATACACGCTCTTATATAAACGTCATAATTGACTGGTAGGCTTCTTATTGATGATAGCGTGATGATTTTCGTTTCAGAGGTTAAATTTGCAGCTAAATGGAATAATGTAACATTATAGTACGTGATTTAACTCGCCACTTTGATTTTATTATATGTTTTCATTAATTTTTTACAAAATATTTAGAAGATATCGAATAAAAATGACAATTTTATTTCGAAAAAATGGTAAAAGTTATTTTATTACAAAAAATAAGATAAAACAATGTAAATTTTTAACTATAGCTGGGGATCGAAGTCGCGTCAAATGTCGTTCAATAAATTAAAAATGAAGTTCAACTGTCATTGTCATCATTATTTCTACTTTGAGACTTTAGATGGCGTTGCGAGTACATTTTGGATTATTTGTCACCCTCCTCATAGCAAATAGCGTGATAATTTATAGCCTATGTCCTTTCTCAAGCTCTATTCTATCTTTGTACCAAATTTCATCAAAATCGGTTCAGTGGTATAAGCGTGAAAGCATGGCAGACAGGCAGACAGACAGACAGACAGAGTTACTTTCGCATTTATAATATTAGTATGGATTATGATTTTTTGGAAGAAAAGAAAAATAATACATTAGCTATTTTTTTTCCGGAGGTTATGTTTCGTAAACTATACTTAGGTAATTAAATGTAAAAAAGTACTTATTCAAAATCTTTCGGCAATATATTTACTAAAAGTTGTTCCAGGAAATACGCGTTTTTTTTTGTAAACTGTAAAACTTTGTGTGCTTTTTGTAAACGGTAAGGTAATGGAGAACCACCAACCCCCGCAAATCAACGAGGTAGCCCGCAGCAACCAGGAAACTTCAACAGCCTTCGATATAGCTACAATTATGGCAGAGATAGCGAAGATAAACCTGAAGATAGCAGAGATAGACAGAGGAAGAAGAAGATATAGGAGCAGGAGTGGATACAGGAACTCTTCGAAGTCACGTTCTCGGTCGAGGCCACGAAGGACGCCAGAAAGTCCAGACTGGTTATGCTCGTATCACTTCAAGTTCAGGAGCAGAGCTAGGAGATGCGTCGCACCCTGCAACTGCAAGACGAAGACGGCATCAACCAGCTCGGAAAACTAAGAAGACTACAACCGGTGGCGGGAAGACCACCGCCTTATTGTAAGTGACCAAAAATCTCATATAAGATTTCTTGATTCTGGTGCATGTATTTCTGTAATACCAAAACATTTAGTTAAGAACAAAAGTGAATTAGATTTTTAAGTTATTGTAATTTTAAGGTCTATGCCGCAAACGGCTCAGTAATAAAAACCTATGGCACTAAAACTTTAACGTTAGATTTAAAATTGCGTAGACCTTTCGCATGGACATTTGTAGTATGCGATGTTAAGCAACCTATACTCGGTGTAGATTTCCTTAACCATCATAAATTGATTGTTGATATCAGTGGTCGTTGTTTACTATATAAAGTAACTAATCTGGCAGTCAGAGGAACGATCGTAAACCATTATATTTCAGCAATCTCAACCTTACGTAGTGATCATCCTATATATGATATATTAACTAAATATCCAGAGATTCTCAAACCTATGTCGTTTAGAGAGACGCCAAAACACTCGGTTTATCATTATATCGATACGACAGGTTCTCCTATATTTTGTAAGCCAAGACCGTTAGCACCAGAGCGATATAAAATAGCTAAAGAAGAATTTAGAGCTATGGTAGAGGCAGGTATTTGCAGTTCGATAGATCTATCGAACTCACTAAAATGTCATCTGCGTTACAGTATAAAAAGTCTAAGCCTGATAAGACTGTATTTGTCATGAAACGTTGGAAGGTTTGGGCAGCGTTTCTCAACCCAAAGGTCATACGTTCAAATTCATATAAACCGAATGGTGTAGTAATTGCGGTTTTACAAATATCATCCGGATTAATTAAAATATTGTGATAGGCTTTTTTATATCAATTTTTGAGAACACCGTTTTTCCTGCTAAAAAATATGTGAAGTCTTGTACGCGAGGTATCGGGTACCTGTCGGGTTTTGTAATTGCATTAAGAGCACGGTAGTCTCCGCATGGTCGGATTTGTCCGTCTTTTTTCGGAACTATGTGAAAGGGACTTGCCCAAGCTGATTTTGACGGTCTGCAAATACCTGCCTCTACCATAGCTCTAAATTCTTCTTTAGCTATTTTATATCGCTCTGGTGCTAACGGTCTTGGCTTACAAAATATAGGAGAACCTGTCGTATCGATATAATGATAAACCGAGTGTTTTGGCGTCTCTCTAAACGACATAGGTTTGAGAATCTCTGGATATTTAGTTAATATATCATATATAGGATGATCACTACGTAAGGTTGAGATTGCTGAAATATAATGGTTTACGATCGTTCCTCTGACTGCCAGATTAGTTACTTTATATAGTAAACAACGACCACTGATATCAACAATCAATTTATGATGGTTAAGGAAATCTACACCGAGTATAGGTTGCTTAACATCGCATACTACAAATGTCCATGCGAAAGGTCTACGCAATTTTAAATCTAACGTTAAAGTTTTAGTGCCATAGGTTTTTATTACTGAGCCGTTTGCGGCATAGACCTTAAAATTACAATAACTTAAAAATCTAATTCACTTTTGTTCTTAACTACATGTTTTGGTATTACAGAAATAAATGCACCAGAATCAAGAAATCTTATATGAGATTTTTGGTCACTTACAATAAGGCGGTGGTCTTCCCGCCACCGGTTGTAGTCTTCTTAGTTTTCCGAGCTGGTTGATGCCGTCTTCGTCTTGCAGTTGCAGGGTGCGACGCATCTCCTAGCTCTGCTCCTGAACTTGAAGTGATACGAGCATAACCAGTCTGGACTTTCTGGCGTCCTTCGTGGCCTCGACCGAGAACGTGACTTCGAAGAGTTCCTGTATCCACTCCTGCTCCTATATCTTCTTCTTCCTCTGTCTATCTCTGCTATCTTCAGGTTTATCTTCGCTATCTCTGCCATAATTGTAGCTATATCGAAGGCTGTTGAAGTTTCCTGGTTGCTGCGGGCTACCTCGTTGATTTGCGGGGGTTGGTGGTTCTCCATTACCTTACCGTTTACAAAAAGCACACAAAGTTTTACAGTTTACAAAAAAAAACGCGTATTTCCTGGAACAACTTTTAGTAAATATATTGCCGAAAGATTTTGAATAAGTACTTTTTTACATTTAATTACCTAAGTATAGAATGTAACGCGTAGCGGTAGAATTATCAAAACACCTTAAGATTCTTGTAAAAGTAAATACGTAAAACTAATTGTAACTTATTGAGTAAAGAAATATAAAATAACAGGTGAACATAGGTAATATACATAGTATATGAAATATGTTGACTAGACTTATTAATAGTACGTAGATAATAGGTAGCATCT
The DNA here is from genome assembly GCA_961205895.1 of Mythimna pallens. Taxonomy (NCBI): domain Eukaryota; kingdom Metazoa; phylum Arthropoda; class Insecta; order Lepidoptera; family Noctuidae; genus Mythimna; species Mythimna pallens. Next base: position 27,651,600 of record OY540824.1, read on the forward strand.
TTTGCTGAGCCAACGGAAAAACTAATCAATCAATTAATTCTCTTTATTGTGCAAAAGCATCATTGTAACGTGTATACATCATTGCATCATTGTTCAGTGTAGCCAACATGAATCGCATACACGAGTAATATATTTTATTTAAAAGATCATAATTACAAAATGGGTAAAACATATAGTGTAGAGAAAAAAACTGAAGAAGTAATTATTGCCCAAAACGGAGCGAATAATGCATCCAATTCACATTCCGAGCAGACGATAGAGAAATACGGTCTAATAATATTCGGTATCGCAATAATCATTGGCATCTATATCATATAGGTACAGAATGCTTAAAAATGTAAGCAAGGAGCTCAGAAAATATTACGGAAAGAAATGACAGTTTGGCATAGCAACTTAAACATCCGAATGCCTCAACAAATGACGCAACCACAACATGCTGTATAGTGTTTAGTGACATGTGTAAAAGCAATAATAAAAAATACAAAAAGTGTTATGTCTAAACTGATATCTATTCTAAATTTTATCAAAAAGTGTTCAGCAAAATAAGTGTACGCCACAAATTATAATTCAGATGTAAGACACGCAATATTAAACTTGTATGTACTTAATTACTCATGGTTGTAACAAAATAAAACATCATACTGTAGCAAAATAGTAAAACGATACTTGGCAACAGTTGATATTATAAACATTGTTATGGTAAGATAAAGCAAGCTATTATGTAATGTACTATAAGCAAAAGTTTATGTAAACATGGATTGTAAGCTAAAGTTATAAATAAATAGAGTATAATACCTATTAGAGTAGAGTAAAATAAAATACCTATTAAGTAGAGTAAAATACCTATTAATTTACCTGCCACACATAAGTTGCGCGTTGGATGTTTTGGAATCTCAACTTTCATATTTGATGGAAGCACTGAATCTTGCTACAGTTCCCATGCTTAATGCAAAATAGCAGATTTTCAGAGGTATTCACTGCATACAAAACTTAAATATTAACTATACAATTTATACTAAAACCTAACTATGTACATAAATATAATACAAAAACACAAAGTACACTCAGACGTCGAAATACTCCTCCTCATCGCTATCATCCGGAAATGTGCCCAGAAGTCTGGCAGCGTTGCCACATTGAATGGCAATGCTAATTCTTTGGGCGAAAAACGAGCGAGCCCTCTGCTCACGCAAAGTATCGATCAGTCGGCGTGAAATTTCCTTAAAAAAGAGACGCGCACTCGGACCCAAGTGTTTCGACACCAAACTGGCTCAAAACTGTAATTACCAATAAGGTTACAAGTATTTGCGCCGTTAAAGGGTCTCAGCAGCCACGGCCGTGGGCAGCGCCAGCATAGGCCGCCGTACTTGGAACATGGGATGGCGCAAGGGCGTCTACATAGGTTGCGTCCAATACCAGAAGCCTACCCACCTTCCGTGGCACGGTACTGATTAGTTTTACACAAATTTAGAAATTGATTTCAATAGAAGCTTATCCACAAGATATCTGTGTTTCCAAAATATCTAATGAAAAATGTGTAATTAATAACGTCATAATCACGTAAGAGCGGTTGTATGAATAACAGTGAAAATGTATGTCGGGTTGGATGCTCTTAAGGAAAAGTTCACAGTCCTAAAAAAGCATTGTACGTACATTGATCGTGCTGAAATTTGGGTTAAGTGTTTATTGATATTATTACTAAATGTGGACATCAGATATAACATGTACTTGCTTTGCTTTACCGAGATATAAATCAACTATTTAGGTTTTTTTTACAAATGCATGTTATATTAGCTGACTTTCTTAGAAATAAACAATGTCGCTACAATCAAGAACTCATATTTATACTACTTCATCCAAATAACAGCGTCATACACTGTTTAAGATTTAAGTTTGTCGTTGACTGAATGGCTTTGGCGTCAAATTGAGTAGTGCTTTGCGCTCTATTGTTTCGTTATCACGGATGACAGAATTTTTGATTGATGTGATATGTGTCATGTGTCAAAGTATCACGTAATAAAATTCTCTTGGATTCCCGGTCATATTGGTATTCTTGGTAATGAGTCAGCTGATTCATGCGCCAAAAATGCTGTTCTCACTGGCTCTCTTGCCCACTCTGAGATTTTTTCCCATGACATTTGTACTACTCTTCCTCTAACTTTGTTTAAATCTTGGTCCGAGGCATGGCAAATCTCTAAGTCTACAAAGGGTAAATTTTATGGAGATATACAACCAAACCAAACCTTGGTTTTTTAAGTATCAATTAAAAAAAAAAACACTACCTCAACTATTTGTCGTTTACGTTTAAATCATTGTTGTTCTCCTCATTTCTTGGCCAAGCTTAGGATTAAGGATAACTCTCTTTGTGAATGCGGTTTGGATGAAGGAAACGTGGACCATTTATTTTTCTCCTGTCCTAAATTGCGCTTCTCTTTTCATGAAATCATTCCTGCTCGTATTCCTCGTCCAACCTCGGTCAAATGTCTTCTTTCTTTTGTGTTTACTCGTTTTATATTTAAACTATGCAAATTTATTGAAATTAATAAAATTAAATTGTAACCACTTTTTTTTTCTTTTTTCTCTCTTTGTTTCACTCTTACGAGTTTCAGTCATGTACCATAGTCATAGTCTGTGGTCTGGTCATAATGTCAGTCTGCATCTGTGAAGAAATTCTTGTATTTTGAACTTTAATGTTTATAGATATATATTTATTTTACTGTTCATTCGCGTTAAATACTCTCCAGCGTTTGATAGTCTATTAACCGTTTGCACGTGTTATTGGCAAAATTGTAGTGTCTTTTCCGCAAATGCCATAATGAAGAGTTGAAGTTGAAAATTCTCTTGCAGAGGAACAGCGTTTTAATCTAACAACTCGGATTCTCAATTAAAATTGATTGCAAATTGTACTCGGTCCTTCGAGCCGGATGGTGTTTTTTGGTGAATCTCAAACTTGTGGAAAATATCGCTAGCTTCTTCTCTCGGTTTTCGTCTTCTTTCGGAGATAACTACCCCCACATTAGTGTACACACATGCTTACTACTTACCTACTTTATCCTTTTTGTGTGAGTAGAATCTGCTTAGAGGGCGTGACCTCGCGGCCCGCGCATGCGCGGGGCGCGGCGGCGGCAGGCGCGTGAGATGCGAGCGCGCTCTCGTCAATACCTAGCTCCGAAAGCCGGCAAGGACTTGCTCAGGTCAAGCCTCGGCAAGACCTGAAATACTCGCTTTCTTCCCTCTGTGGGGAAAACGGTTATATTTCAGTTCTGTGCCTTCGGCTTGACCTTTCGGAGACGTGTCTATCTTCTGCCGGCGCCCTAAAGCGTACTGTGACAAGGTAATGTGTGTCAAAATAAAACAAACGTATCTTGACATAAGAAAACAGGAAATGTATTGTCATTATCGAAGCTGACAATTCTTTTAGATTATGTAGCAAACTAAACTTAAAAATATTCTTCTCTAATTTAACAAAATTAACTTTTGGCTTTCAGCCTATCTTGTAATTCTTAATATAGGTTTAATAATGAGATCAAACAGTAACATTCAGTCTTAATTAAAATGACATATGATAAAATCAACTAAATAATAAAAATCTCAGCTATATTGCTGTAAATGAATCACCCAGAGGGTTCACAGTACTATTTCTAGGTTGGCCTACCGGCTTGCAATAATGCTTGAAAAAATTAACAGAGCCTCTCCAGTTCCCTCTTTTTAGAATGGCATCCAAAGGTATATGATTTTGAAAATCATTGGCGGCCACAGCTGATCGAATCGAACCCGGACTACTAGTTATCCCTAGTTCTGTAAAAGGCACCTATAACCAACCCGCGATAGTGGCTCGTGAGGCCGCTTTTACTACTCCATGTGTAGTAATAAACAAATGTTGCAAATCAGTTCGTGCCATTCTTCTCTTACTAGATAAATCAAGGTTAGCTGCCATCCTGATTGGCGAAATTTCGCGTTGTCGGTCTTTGAGCCAAATCTAGGCCAGAAAGTTATTGATAAATCAGATCTTTCACAGTGTCTATCGTCAATGCTCAAAAGAGTAAGGTCGTGAATACGACGTCCTGACGCCAGCAAAAGAAGTAAGGCTAAATGTCGAGAGACTTGATAAATACTGTTTTTATCGGGTACATTTGTTTTTAACCACTGAATTAAATCATGGACATTCCAAATTTGTGTCTTTGACACCATCGCTGAACATTTTTTAATGTTAATTGCCTTTAGCATGGCAGCCACTAAGGGATGACTAGCTAGTCGATTCTCCTGAGTGGGGTCTGCTAAGGTAAGGTAACTACTGATTTGTGCACTAAAATTGTAGCAGGAGCTAACTTTCTAATGCGTGAGAGGTACCCTAAGTAGGTTGCTACTTCCTGGGGTTGAGGACCGCTAGGTGTTATCCCATTTTGTCTACACCACGAGACCCATTGTTTCCACGCTGCCCCGTATGTTCGCCATGTGGAATCACGTCAAGCAGACTGAATTAATTCAATGTCATTAGGGTCCAAGCCTGTTACCAGTTTGCTCCACCCCGTATCTTCCAGACCTCTAAAAACAACTCTGCTACTATTGGTGGTGGCTGATAGGTTGGCAGGTCCACTAGATTCCTGCTCAAGTTGAATATCTGGTAGGGAGCTTCTAATGCTCTGCGTTTGAGGTCGTTTCTCCAAAACACTGTCTCCCAGCGAGGGACCACTACTAGATACGTCCCGGACGCTCTGTTGAGGTGATGAAGCACCCTGGGTATAAGAGGTGGAAGGGGAAACACCCAGGGTAAATGGTAATTCCAAATTCGGCTGAATGCATTGATGTAAAGAGCCTGGGGATCCCTTGCTTCTATTGAGACATACGCCGGAACTACTCTTGATTGACTCGTCGCAAACAGATCTACTTGAGAGGTGCCCCACTTTGAGAATATTTCGCGAGGTACTGCCTCCCTGAGATGCCAATCGGGTAAGGCCTTCTTTCTTGACAGGCTGTCGGCTACTGAATTGTAACGTCCTGGTAGATAATATGACTGGACAGTTATATTGTGATCTCTTGCAAATAATAGTATTTTTCTTGTCATTTCTATGAGCAGCACCGATCTTGTACCTCCCTGATTTCGCAGGTAAGATACTACTGTTCGATTGTCGGATTGTATCATAACAGACTGGTCTTTCAAGACCTCCTGAAACTCGACTAGGGCTATGTAAACAGTAAAGAGCTCTTTTCTGTTTATGTGCCACTTCGTTTGTTCGTCTGTCTTCGTCCACCAAGAACAATCGTCCAGCGCCAGCGACGTTATTGGAGTCTTTTGATTTAGTCGATCCTGTGACAGCTGTCGACCGGCTCTCTGAAGGTGTCGGGTATGTAATCGGCCAAGCGGGGTTACAAGTGATGCGAAACCCAGTCTTCCTATCAGAGCTGTGCCTGACCGCCAAGTCCAAAGCCTTGTCTTTAGAAGTAAACCTAGATCTGCCTGTAATCGAGCTACCTTTTCGCGTGGTAATCTTTTTGATTTATGTCGGTGTCCCAAACGATTCCTTAAAACTCTATTTGTTTCCTGGGATTTAGAACCGACTTCTGTAAGTTCACACACCAGCCAAGGTCTTGAAGAAGATTCACTGCATATCTCATTTGACCTTCCAGCACGTCTGGGTCCTGGTTCGCGAACAGAAAGTCGTCTAGGTATACGAGAATTCGAATCCCCCTTCTCCTCAGGAGGCTCGCTAACCACTTGCTTACTCGAGAGAACGCTAACGGCGCGCTGGATAGACCAAATGGAAGGGCCGTCATTTGCAAGAGCTCGCCTGCATAAGCGAAGGCCAGGTACCTTCGATGAGTTTTCTTTATGGGGATATGAAAGTATGCCTGACTGATATCCAGTTTTCCTAAATAATCGTTCTTCTGCAGAAAATTCGGAACATGATTCTGGTTTATTAAGCGAAACTTCGCGGGTTTGAGAAAAATATTTAGGCGACGAAGATCGAATATTTGCCTCACTTTTCCGTTGGTTTTTGGGATCAAAAACATCCGAGACAAGAACCCGTTTACAGCATCGCACTTCTCTTTTACACCTGACTTGAGAAGATCTTTTAATTCCTTGGACATTGCATTTGAGATTCTTGTCGTAAATCTCTCTTGGTTTTCGTGTAAGGGAACAGATGGTGGCTTGGTTACAAACGGTATTGCGTACCCGGATATTATTTTTAAGATCTTCTTTGGAGCTCCTAGTTTTTCCCATAGCCAAAGTGATTCCACCAATTGCCCCCCGCGAAAATTGTCAATACCTGCGCTTAGGTAACTTTTGATCCCTTCCAGGTCGGTTCCGTTGCTTATTAGAAGGCCTTGAGCCTCCAGACATCCGGCGCGCTGCTGACTGGGCTGATGCAATGTGTGATGACGTTGAAGGATGTGCGCGCCAGGATTGCTGTCTTCCTCTCGATGGGTGAGATGGTACGGTTGGTTTGCGAAAGGTCTCTTTATTTCCTTTCCTCTCTGAAAACCTGTTGTTCATGGTTGAAAATATCTGCGCTAGGTCAACGTTATCCCTCAAAAACGTTCCCAGTCGCCTTTCATCAAAAAGATGAGTTGGTGATGGTGGGATGCTGTGTAAAGCAGCACCAAGCGATTCATTCTTAGATTTATACGCCCTTCGTCTTGCCTCTATAGCTTCTGCACGGTGAGCACAAACGAACTGCAGCAAATCATCCGACAAGACCTTAAACTGAGAATCATCAGCTAATAGCTTACGCAATTCTTCATCAGCATCCGGACATTTTTTCATGATAACATTCAACCCATCAGCCAGTGCTTTCCTCTGTAGGAGCAACCCATGGCTAATAGTACCAAGCATGCCTTCTTGTTTAACCAGGAAGGGAGATGGTTGATTTTTTAGGCTTCCAAGCTCTATATTAACCTATAAGGCACTAAAAACAGGGGCAGCCTGAAGACGTTTTTCTACCTCCTTGTATCGGATTCGATTCCAACTTTCCGAACCTAGTCTTTGACATTCGATGCCCGCTTTCTTAATCGGTTCGGTAGGCTCTGGTATAAGAGGGTCCATCTCTTTTATCCTGGGTCAGAATTCTATTTCATTGGGCAGCCACACCTCTAGAGCGTTTGAAAAACTATCCATCTTTGGGGCATTCCAAGAGACGACACGCCCGACAGAATCTTATTTGCCCCACAACGGGTATGCAGCAAAGGTCGTATATCTTCTACAGATTGTTTGAAAAGCTCAGTGTGAATTGCTGACCCCCTAATGCAGTTCGCAATCGAAGGTGGCCCTAGTATGAGAGCGCGTGTAAAGGCCCAATCTAGTAACTTGCACCTTATTTCCCGATAGCCCTTTTCAGAAAGATGATCCGCTTCCGGGTCAAAAGCTCGAACTAAGCCTACTGTGGGGAGGGCGAACATAAGCTTGTTTAAAACATTAGGTTCAGATTTGTCCCCGAAAACCTCCTCCTTTGAGGCAGTGACAACCTCTTACTGCGTCCAACCCTTAGATAAAGACTCTTGCGCCAAGAGCTTGACGCGCTCCAAAATCAACTCATCCTGTTGAGTCTCTGCGCTCTCGTCAAGTAACTCCCTAAGCGTCGTGTAGCCTGCTCCCTGCACCATCTGAAGCAAACAATGAGATCGTTACCAAGCCGTCAAGCCAGCCAGCGATCGTGTTGAAGCCATTACTGACCCTAGCCGTAGACGCAGGCGTTAGTTACACCGCTCAATAATCAAGCCGCGCCGCCCAACACTCGAGCCGCGCCGCCCGATACTCGAGCCGCGCCCGTCAATAATCGAGCCGCGCGGCTCCTCGATTCAGCCGCGCGGCTCAACATTCGAGCCGCGCCGCTCAATGTTTGAGCCGTGCCGCTCAGTCTACGGAGCGCGCAGCACGCCAGTAGCTGGCGGCGGAGCGAGTATCTGACTTTTATGACAGTAGCCGTGCAGCTGACGTGTCGTTTAGTACAGATACCTTACGCACCTTGTGGATAGGATACCCGACAGAGGCGGTTAGCATTGGTTGCGATAGCGAACCGACATGCGTACAAAAATGCAACTTGGCCATGCACAGCAAGTTATAAACACCCAACAGATTCCTTTAAAAAATAAATCACGCAAAGAATAAAATAAATATCAGAAATTTACCATCTCATTACATTTCCTTGTAATCCACTGGTAAGCCACTTAACACTTCACAAACGTTACAACAACGTTACGTACATTCCTCGTATCTCGTATCTTATTGCATAAAATAGCAGCATGTGCGCACGCTAGCGTGGTGATAGCGTACTGACGAGAGCGCGCTCGCATCTCACGCGCCTGCCGCCGCCGAGGTCACGCTGTCTAAGCAGATTCTACTCAGACAAAAAAGATTAAGTAGGTAAGTAGTAAGCATGTGTGTACACTAATGTGGGGGTAGTTATCTCCGACTACTAACTGAAATAAGGAATTACTGGGCTTGTAAGAAATCACATAATATTAAATCGAAGTTTATTGTTTGAACATACAAATAAATTAAGGCAAAATGTACAAGGATTTGAGGATATTAGAAGACATAAAAATGCAAATAGAAAAAAGGCTTAAGTAATTTTAAGAAGACACCGAAAGACAGGGTTACTGAGCACTATATAGAATCAAGAATGGAAATTCTAGAAAAAACATTTAATAACTTTTTATCTAAATATGAGAAGATGGTTGGTGATTATGGGAGTGACAAGATAAAGAGTTATTCTCAAGAAGATGTTTTTGAAATAGTGTCAGAGACTTATTGCCATTATACAGTAGAACTTAAAAGTGCTAAGTCCAAATTTAAAAATGTTAACCTACATTCAGTGGTAAATACACTGAATGGTCATCTTTTCGGGATTTATTTATATCACTTATCCACAATAACGTTACTTTAGATGATGTTCAGCGGTTACACTATTTAAAAACTCAGTTGTCAGGTGAGGCGGAGCAGCTTATAAGACACATACCAATAACAAAAGATAATTATAGACAGTGTTGGGGTATGTTAGAAAGCCGATACAATAATAAGAAATATATGTCAACTTGTATTTTAAAGCGATTATTTAGCCAACGTAACATGTTAGTCGAGTCAGCTAGTGCACTTAAAGAACTATTGGATGTAACATCTGACTGTTTGCATGAATTATCAAATCTTGGTATAGACATTACTACTTGGGATGTCATTGTTATTTATGTAATAAGTTTGAAGCTGGATGTTGAATCGCAGAAGCAGTGGGAACTGCATGTTAGTCAGTCATCAGTCGATTTACCGTCCTGGTAACAGTTTCAAGAATTCTTAGAGACTCGGTTTCGTGCTCTTGAGTTTGTGGAACCTAAAGTTAAATCTAAGGTTACGCACAACATCAAGACATCTCAGCCTAAAGTTTTGCATGGTAATACTGCCAAGTTGTCATGTCCACATTGCTCCGAGGATCACAAGTTGTTTAATTGCAAACAATTTGCTAAGGAGGATATAGATCGCCGCCGTGATATTGCCCGGTCTTTGCGTGTATGTTTCAATTGTCTAGGGAATAATCACACAAGTAAAGTTTGCAGAGTAGTCACCAATTGCCGTATTTGCCACCACAAACACCATACATTGCATTCTAAGAATTTAAGTACAATGAATAAGGTTGCTACACCAACGGAACCTACAATTACACATGAGAACGAGGTTGATTCGCCTCAGCAGGAGATCACAGCTAATATTAAAACCCATTTTTTGAAAGGTCATGCTCATGGTCAGGTACTTTTAGCCACAGCCCTTATTAAGTTTGAGTCAAAAGATGGGTCCTCTAAAAATTTTAGAGCTTTGTTGGATCAGGGATCACAAGCATCCTTTAATACTGAATCAGCAGCGCAGTTACTTCGTTTAAAAATGGTAGCATCAAAAACTATTATTGCTGGTATAGGAGGTCTTCAGGAAGTGCAGGCGTTGTCTCTAAATATTTAGTATGCATTCGCTTGCAGTCAATATACGATCCTTCTTTTATCATTAAGGTAAATGCGCATGTTTTAAAGTCACTGACTTCAGTTATGCCAGATTCAAGCTTTAAAGTTCAGGATTGGCCAGAAATTCATAGCTTTCAATTAGCCGATCCTAAATTTAATTTTCCTAGCAAGATAGACGTATTGTTAGGAGCAGATGTTTACTGCCGTATACTAAGGGAAGGTTTAATCAAGAGTCCGAAAGGATCTCCAGTCGCACCAGATACTCATTTGGGGTGGATTGTGACAGGCTTTGTAGGCAGAGAAGAGAAGTCGTACAATCACCATAACACTATAATAGCTATGCATACTCAAGTTGAAGAAAACGATATGTTGAAATGGTTGTGGGAACTCGACTCTGAACCGTCCTTAGTGAAAAAGCCCTTAACTCCGGAAAAGCAAGAGTGTGAGGAATATTTTAAGGCAACAACGAAAAGACATGAAACTGGCCGTTACATATTTAGGTTACCTTTTCGTTGTGATGATCCACCATGTAAATATGGTCAATCTAAAACTATTGCAATCAAAAGATTTGAAGGTTTAGAAAGGAAGTTTGCAAGGGATGTTAGATTAAAACAACAGTACACCGATGTTATAAATGAATATTTATTTCTTGGTCATTTGGGAAAAATTACAGAAGAGTCAGAAAGAAACCGGAATGACGTAGTTTACTTGCCCCATCATGCCGTGATCAGGAATGATAAGCTGACCACAAAACTCAGGGTGGTATATGATGCATCGTGTAAGGGAACAAATGGGGTTTCCTTAAACGATATCTTGAAGGTAGGACCCACTCTTCAGGCAGACCTGCGTCATACTGTGTTGAGATGGTGACAACATCCAGTGTGCCTAACAGCGGACATCATAAAGATGTATCGCCAAATCAAAGTAGCAGAAGATCATGTAGATTTCCAGAGGATAGTCTGGAGAGAGGATCCTTCTAAGGAAGTTGAAGACTATCGACTTTTACGGGTCACATTTGGAACTTCTTGTGCACCTTACCTGGCTGTCAAGTCGTTACAGCAACTTGCCTGTGACGAAGGCAGGTTGTATCCTATAGCTGCAGAAAAAGTTATGTCGGACTTCTATATGGATGATTTAATGACAGGCGCCCAGTCTGAAACAGAGGCTATAAAAATATACAATGAAATGAATGAATTACTAGATTACAGTAAAGCTTTTGACAGAATTGACCATAATATTCTGAAAACAAAGCTTTTTAACAACGGTATTAGAGGAGATCTTCTTCGCTGGTTTACTTCATACCTTGAAAACAGGTCTCAAGCTGTCGTTATCAGTAATTATATATCGAGCTGGGTTTCAGCTCCTAGTGGCGTACCCCAAGGTTCCTTGATGGGTCCTTTACTTTTTATTATTTATGTCAGCGACATCGACTCGTGTTTCCACCATTCAAAGTTACTTTGTTTTGCTGATGACATGAAGATATTCTCTGCAATATCGTCAGATGATGACATGGTTGCTCTCCAAAGTGACCTGGCGCGGTTAGATGATTATTGCTTGACCAACAAATTAGATTTGAACCCTGTTAAATGCTCAATAGTCTCCTTCAGCAGAAAACGGATCCCTCGTCCTACAACTTATAAACTTAAAGGGCAGCTATTGCAGAGATGCGACGGTGTACGCGACTTAGGCGTGTTTCACGACTCTAAACTTACTTATTTAATATGCACATTGAGCAAATAGTGGCCAAAGCTTCAAGATCACTGGGTTTTGTTATGAGACTCGCAGGGTGTTTTAAGAATGCCAAAACTCTTAAGATCCTCTACTGCTCTTTTGTTAGAAGTCACCTTGAATATGCGTCTCAAATTTGGAACCCTTGTTATGGCAAATACATTGATCGTATTGAGAATATACAAAAAAGATTTATTCGGTTTCTTTGTTTTCGGCTGCGTATACCATATCACTCTGATAATTACTTAAATCTTTGCAAGAAATTTCATTTACAACCACTTATAAATCGTCGTCGATTAGCAGATTGCACTTCCCTGCTAAAAATTTTATCTAATGAGATTGACTGTCCTGATCTCCTACATAAATTATGCTTTAATGTCCCCCAGAGATCGGTTAGATTTAATTCACCTATCTCTATTCCTTTTTCCTCTTCTAATTACAGGCGAAACTCCTGCATGGTGCGAGCGTGTAAGGACTTTAATGTTCTTTGTAAAGAGTTCTCTTTTGACCCGTTTACTATTAAAACCTATTCGGCACGCACTCAGCTGAATGCGGACTTTTTCAAAAGTGCATAGTGTTAATTTGACTTAAGAGATGTTTAATTATGTTCTTTTTTTTATCGTGCTTATTAGTGATCGTAAGTTTTCTGTTACTTTACCTGTTTCTACCCGTGAGAACCTGTAATTGGCTCAATGTCTTTTATACTATTGTTATTCTTTTGTTATAGCTGTTGGTTCTCCTATGACTAAATAAATAAATAAATAAATAAATAAGGGAGGTTTAAAATTACAAAAGTGGTCAAGCAATAGGGTTCAGTGGCTCGAAGACTTAAAAGAAGATGCTGGAAAGGACCTGGAAATAAAAACAGATAATATTACTAAGGTACTTGGACACACCTGGAACCGGAACACCGACGAGTTTGACTATTCAGTCAAACTGTTACCATCAATTGCACCTGAAACAAAAAGAAAAGTGATTTCAGAAATATCTAGTCTTTATGATCCACTGGGTTGTATAGCGCCTTGTATATATTACCTCTAAGGTATTTATTCAGAAGCTGTGGATCGCTGGTATTGGCTGGAATGATGAGCTGCCCCTGGAACTTCTGCAAGAATGGAGATATTATAGAAACGAATTAGAAAAACTTGTTAAGTTTCATATACCGAGGTGGTTAGGGAAAGGTGACAACAATGTGGTCATTGAATTGCATGGTTTTGGTGACGCCTCGAATATGGCGTATGCAGCTGTTGTTTACTGTCGAACTATTGATGCTGATGGCAAAATACATTGTAATTTAATAACAGCGAAAACAAAAGTGGCTCCAATAAAGCAGATATCGATCCCTCGTCTAGAACTGAATGGAGCAGTTTTAGCAGCAAAATTATTGGTTGAAGCAGCTGAAGTCCTAAAGATTCCAAAATCAAACTTACATGCCTGGACCGACTCATCAGTAGTACTAGCATGGTTAAGTGATCACCCGAGCTGATGGAAAACTTATGTGGCAAATCGCACTTCTGAGATTCTAACTATACTAGACGGCACCCAATGGGCACACGTCCAGTCAAAAGATAATCCCGCTGACATCGCTTCACGTGGTGCATCTCCAACATTTCTTCTTGAAAGTGATCTGTGGAAGCAGGGTCCAAGTTGACTACAGAGCAATCCAATTAAATACACGAGACCTGAAGGTATATGTACCAAGCTGGAGAAGAAAACTGTTAAGGTTCATTCAACCAAAGTATCTGATGATGATCTTTGGTCTAAATTTTCCTCTCTCCGTAAATTAATAAGGGCAGTGGCGTACTGTAAGCGGTTTTTAGCACTAACTAGACGTCTTATCTCTAAAGAACATATATTATAACCCCTAACGGTTAACGGTTAGGCCGTTAGTGAGATAAAGAAAGCTTCAGACTGTTGCATAAAGAAAAGTCAGCAACAATGGTTCGGTGAAGAAATGCAATAGCTGTCTGCCAAGCAACCTTTAAAAACAAAAAGTCGACTGTTTAAACTAACACCATTCATTGACGAAAAGGAACTGTTGCGAGTTGGAGGAAGAATAAAATATTGCCAGTTACCTGATAATGCAAAGCACCCGGTGGTTGTTCCTCAAGACTCTTGGTTGACAAAACTGATTGTAGCTGATGCACATGAAAGAACTTTTCACGGAGGCCAACAATTGGTACTTAATTTCATTCGTTCTAGATATTGGATACCTAGATTAAAAAATGTTGTCCGAGCCCTTTCAATTGAGAGTCTCTAAAGGACGTGGTCAGCGGTCATATAAGGGTTATATCTGTTTGTTAGTGTGCATGGCCACACGTGCTGTACATATCGAGGCGGTTTCAGATTTAACGACAGAGGGTTTTCGGTTACTGTTTGTTTCCAGACGTGGTCATTGTAGCCACATCTGGAGTGACAATGATACAAATTTCGTTGGGGCTGCCAAGGAGCTTAAGATGATTTTTGCTCGAGAAAGCTCTATGATGGGCGAAATAGCACTTACTTTAGCGAATTCACGCACTGAATGGCATTTTCTCCCTCCTCATGCTCATAACTTCGGGACGGTGGACTGTGGGAAGCAGGGATAAAAAGTGTCAAGCATCATTTAAAACGCGTGGTTGGAGATGCCACCCTCTCTTACGAGGAGATGTCAACGGTTTTGTCTGAAATTGAAACATGCTTAAATTCGAGACCGTTGTCTCAGGGTACCAGTGATCTAGAAGATCCTGCACCATTAACTCCCGGTCATTTCCTGGTAGGGTATCCGTTGGTACTAGTACCTGACTACAATTATGAAAATTCCTCAATGAGTACATTACGCAGGTGGCAGTTAGTACAAAGAATGGTTCAAGGGTTTTGGCGCAGGTGGAATCAGGAATACCTAACAAAGGAGATTGGGCAAGTTACTATGACACTTGGTTGCGCAACTTTTGACACAGTATAGTAGTGAAAATTAGACGCAAAAAAGGGGTAGTGTCATGCTTTAAAATAGGGATAAATTCAAAATGATATATTATATGTCTTCGAAAACACAGCAATGATATGAAGAAGCAGTCCTATGATTCTGTAGGAAATTGAGAATAACATCCTTTCTTAGCAAGCATGCCGAGAATATCTTTCCTTTTTCTTGCACCAGAGGGCGGCTTATAACTTTACCGCCAAATTAACCTGTCAGCGTCATTGCATTCTTGTGATTCGTTCGTAATGCATCGAATCTTTTTTTTAAAAAGCATTTCGAAGTGAAAACCACTATCATCTTGATAATAAATAGTAATAAGTGTGTTGTTAGTGGTTATAGGAACACAGCAGTGTATTTCATTATAAAAATGGAGCCGGTAAGTAAGGGTAGCGAGAGTCGTGAGCAGGACGTTGTTGTTGCTTCGGAGGGAGGACAACCATCGTCATCGAGCTCTAGGGCATCGGAAAGCAGCTCTTCCTCATCCTCGGAGGTTGAGGAGGGCATAGCGTCACCTTTGCCCAATAAACGTTCTCGTACCTCGGCGAGAAACCGTAAGTTCAAATCGAAATCTGTTCGTACCGATCCTCGTATTGATACCTTGATGTCTCAAATGTTATACGTTTTGAATTATTTGAATCAGTATCCTGTCTATTGTTTTAATAGCGATAGAGTTTTGCCCAGTAGTACAATTACGAGCACCCAGAATTTTAATAGGACTGGAGAGAATGGGTCAGAGCAATTCATCACTTTACCTGCTCAGCCTGAGTCTATGTCTCTCAATTTGGGTTCTTTATTTACCAATATTGACGATAAAAAGATAATTCCAGCGAGTGATAAGGATAGATTTGCAGAATTAAATAAGTTACAGCAATTTGACTCTCAGGCTTGGAAGGGTATTAGATATAAGCAAGTTTTACAGAGTTCCTTGGCAACTCCGGGATTTACAAGCATTCATATAAATGATGAGCTATGTCACTTTAATAAATATAAAGACTATTTGGCATCCACGGAGTTGCTGTTAGCTGGTTTATCCAATAATGTTTTGGAGCAAAGACAGTTATTAAAATCAGGTTTACAGTCTATTGTTGATTGGGCTAGTGCTGAACCGCAAAGCTTAAATCCAAAAACTTTATATGAAAAAATTTCTGATCTTTTTGGACCGGGTTCTTTATCTCATAAGAATTCAGAAATCACCATGCAGCTTATATGTGGAAAGCGTTCTGAGTGCATTGAGGTTAGGCGTGACCGCATTTTAAAGGAAATTCCACGTTGAGAAATATTCCACCCAGCTCGGAATACTTATTCAGTAGAGAGGCCTTACAACCGGTTATTCAGTCCCTCGGAGGGTCTCAGGTGTGGCTCAATACTCCAGCCTATTTAAAAGAGAGGAAAGTTTCAGAGCAGGGGGAATATGTCCAGCATTTCCAGAATAAAAAATGTTACAATAAGAACAAAAATAGAAAATCAGATAAGAAATTTAAACATACCGCTAATAAAAGTCGGCCCTTTCGTAAACGTCAGGGCAATACAGAAAAGTCCACTAAGTCCAAAGAAGATTGACTCTCAGCGGATTTTCAGAGGGGGGTGTCTAAAATTGTACACCGAAAGATGGGCTCAGCTAGGAGCAGACCCCTTTATATTAAAAACAATAGCGAATTACCGTTTGCCTTTCAAAAGGAAACCTCCCCTGAAATATACAACCAAAAATTTTTTAAAATTTCTAGCCACTCAAGTTACCCCAGAAATGACCCAAATAATACAGGATTTAAAAAATCAGGGAATTTTGGAAAAACCGCCATTGCTAGACCCGGGTTTCCTATCAAAGATGTTTTTATTAAGGAAAACGGATGGTGGGTTACGGCCAATTTTCAACCTCAAGGCCTTAAATACGTATATTGCAACAAAACATTTTTACATAATTTCACAACCAGACATAGTCAATTTTCTCCAACCGGACGACTGGTTGGTGAAGATAGATCTTCACCAGGCTTATTTCCATCTGGGGGTTGCGGAGACCCACAGAAGATTTTTAAGGGTTGCTTACAACGGAGAAATTCTCCAGTTGACAGCGTTACCATTCGGCCTGTCTTCGGCACCCCGAGCGTTTGCAGCAGTTTCAAACTGGGTGTCCGAAATCCTCCGGGGTCGGGGCATACGCCTTTTAGTTTACCTGGACGATTATCTCCTGTATTGTCAAGACGAATCCAAGTTGATGGTACAGGTTGCGGAAAGGCTGACCATCTTGGAATCGCTAGGTTGGTACATAAACTACCTGAAATCGGTAACAGAGCCCACACACAAACTAGAATATTTGGGCCTGGTCTGGGATACACAGAACCAGAAAATAGCTTTGCCCACCCGAAAGATACAGGGCATAAAAATGTCTCTGACAAAATTTTTAAATCGGGACAGCAGCTCTTTAAGAGAGCTCCAGAGTTTGTTGGGCAAGCTAAATTTCGCCAATTATGCTGTCCCCCAAGGTCGTCTTCACTGTCGCAGAGCACAGCTTTTTCTGAGAAGATTTTCCCAGAAAGGCCAGAAAAAGGCACTATGTCCCAGAATGCGGGAGGACTTGCGGTGGTGGTTGGATGCAGTAGAAGGCAGTCCAAC
Source organism: Mythimna pallens (assembly GCA_961205895.1). NCBI lineage: Eukaryota > Metazoa > Arthropoda > Insecta > Lepidoptera > Noctuidae > Mythimna > Mythimna pallens. Next base: position 27,668,839 of record OY540824.1, read on the forward strand.
CCCTCTACACAAGAAAGAAGTAACTCATTTCTTGAGCATAGACAAAGCGGATGCGGGCTGGGGAGCGAATCTAAACAGTCAGTACCTTTCGGGCAAATGGGCCACAAACCAAAAAGCCTGGCATTCGAACATGAAGGAGATGTATGCCGTTTTTGCTGTAATAAAGTCCCAAGGCGCACTGTTACAAAATGCCCATATCTTAGTCCAATCGGACAACAGGACTCTAGTAGCATACATCAGGAATCAGGGCAGGGAACTCGCTCGTTAAATCTATTGGGTCTGACATCCCGGTTGCTGGAGTTGACATGTCGATTAAACATTATAATGACAGCTTATCATCTGCCAGGGAACTTAAACGGCATCGCGGATTGCTTGTCAAGAGGAAGGTCAGTCCCCGAGTGGTATCTGCTGCCAACAACCGCGGAGGCTGTATTTAGGCAATGGGGTATTCCCGAAATAGATCTCTTTGCAACAAGAGACACCGCGGTAGTCTCAAGATATGCAAGTCTGGACTCAAGGGATGGTTCCGCAGAGTTCTGCGACGCCTTCAGCCGAAAGTGGGAGTTTCGAATAGCTTGGGTGTTTCCACCACCAAGCATGATGCCCAGAGTACTGGCACACTTGAACAAAGCGGTAGGAACATACCTGGTGATAGCACCACAATGGTGGGTCCATTGGGTGTTTCTGGTACCCCGATCTCAAAGCGCCCGCGCTAGCTCCCCCGCTACCGATAGAGAATCTGAAAACGGTCCTGCTAGATGTGACAACGGGGTTGGCCCCTCCTCAAGCGGACAGGCTAGTACTTCATGCCTGGAAAATTGGGGGTGGGGAGATCAAGTGAAAGACTGGAGTAAGTACGAACAACAATTGCTGAAAAATAGTTGGCGTCCTTCCACTATTAGCACCTATAATGCACCCTTAAAAAGGTGGTTGCACTGGTGTGAATCTCATAGCGTGGATAGCAAGCGCCCAGAAGGTAGGGACGTAGCTAGATTTTTGGCTAGCTTATATCTCAAAAATAAATTTGCATACAGCACAATTCTGTTGCACAAATCAGCGATCTCGACTTACTGTGCATTAAAAGGTGAAGACTTAGCGAAAAACTCCTTCATCCAACAAGTGTTAAAAGCTGTAAGTTTGGATAAGCCACGGCCAGCTAAGCCCCCAGTATGGGATGTAAAATTCTTATTTGACTGGTTAAAGGTGTCTGATTTTCCAGACACCCTCTTTTACCAAAGCAGACGGACTGCATTGATTCTTCTACTTGCATCTGGCCGTAGACTGCATGACCTTACCCTCTTAGAACTCAGTGAGCAAGGATTTGTTGAGACTGAGGACACTGTAACATTTTGGCCAAGATTTGGCTCGAAGACTGACACAGGTACTCATAGGCAATCAGGCTGGCTTCTTATGAAGCACCAAGATCCTAAAATTTGCCCAGTTACTAATGTGAGGAAGTTGATTAGGCTGTCAGAAGCTAGACGCTGCCAGGATACAAATGTTAAATCTCTTTTTATATCAATCACTGGGTGCATAAGGCCTGCTTCGAAAACCATGATTTTGGGTTGGGTAGGATCTGCTTTCAAGCTAGCTAACATAGATGGCTACTCCCCTGGCAGTATTAGATCAGCAGTAGCTTCTAGGGGTTGGCTGGACAATAGACCTATTCAGGAGATATTGGAAAGAGGAAATTGGAAGAGTGTAGAGACCTTCTCTAAATATTATTATAAGGATATAAATAGATCCGTCAATGAAGAGGTTCCAGCGGATCTACTATATAACAATTTCAAGGCAGTTTGATTGTATGCCTTTATTGTGATAATGTGATTTTGATCTTAAGATAAAGCCATAAGTTGAAGTTTATTTTATGATTATTTATGGATGTTATAGCAGAGTTCCACTGCTATTTGCATATTTTCGTTCTGTAAGAACTTTAAGTTTTTGTTTTTATGTTAATTTTGTGGAAGTATTAAAAATAATTTGGACTTCTAATTATTGTTGAATTCTTTGTCATTTTTATGATAGAAAACCTACAGGTTCGTTAATGAAACTCATCTTGGTTTGATTTAACAATTTATTTTCACATTGCATTCTTGTGTTTTATTATTTCTAAGCACCAGCAGATATCAAACAGGTCTTCATATCATTGCTGTGTTTTCGAAGACATATAATATGACTGTTTTGCATTAAGACAAAACAGGTATTATATGTTGAAGAAAACACAGCAATGAAACAAGGAGCTTGCTGATGATGAAGACTGCAATGACGCTGACAGGTTAATTTGGCGGTAAAGTTATAAGCCGCCCTCTGGTGCAAGAAAAAGGAAAGATATTCTCGGCATGCTTGCTAAGAAAGGATGTTATTCTCAATTTCCTACAGAATCATAGGACTGCTTCTTCATATCATTGCTGTGTTTTCGAAGACATATAATACCTGTTTTGTCTTAATGCAAAACAGTCATATTATGGGATTTTTGGAAAAAAAAATAAGTTGAGTATTGAGGTTATGTTACATCTCAAAACAATTCATTCTGAAACCTTTGCCTCCAGGCCATGGAATCAGTTGCCTCTCTGATTTGGCGGCCAGGCAATGCGTGTGCTAATAAAAGAGAACAAATTACTCAGCGTGACATATTGTTTTAAGTCTAGATCAAATTGTTAGCAAGTAGGAACGCAACCACATCTTAATACTAAGTTGGCAACACTATGTTGTCGAGAAAGCTTGTAACCTCTTTTGATTGTAAAACAGTACACGCTATTTTTCTAGTTCAATCGTTTATTACTTTATTTTCCACCCAAAATATAGCAGAGCGTGGTTAATTGCACAGTAAACACAGTGAAAACTAAGAAAGATCCTCAGGCGCAGTGAAAACTGATACTGACCGGCGCATTTTGTGCGTCATACAATTTTTGAGGTTAACCGACGCGGCGTGCTCGAACAGAAATCACGGAAAAATCTGAAATACGCATAGAAGATGTCAAATACAGGCCACAATCCATTCCATATCGACAGGCTAGTCGGAAGAGAAAACTATGCCAGTTGGAAGTTCGCAGTTCAAGCATATTTCGAACTCGAAGATTTGTGGACATGTGTTACCGGTACCAATACAGATCAAAGGAAAGAAACCAAGGCAAAGTCTAAGTTAATTTTATTACTGGACCCAATCAATTACGTACATGTTCAGAGTGCAAATACATGTAAAGAAGTCTGGGAGTGTTTGGAACAGGCTTTCGATGACAGCGGGTTGTACAGAAGAGTAGCCTTGTTGAGAGATATGATTACAACTACATTGGATTCTTCCTGAAGCGTAGAGGAATATGTGAACAAAATAATGTCGACCGCCGATAAGCTCAGGAATATTAAGTTTGATATTGATGATGAATGGTTAGGTACGCTGATGTTAGCCGGCCTCCCTGAAGCTTATAAGCCCATGATCATGGGATTGGAGAGCTCTGGCATCAAGATAAGCGCTGATTCCATTAAATCCAAGCTCCTGCAGGAAGTTCAATGCTCAGATAATTCAGCATTCTTCACAAGGAAAAAGGCCATTCAAAAGATTCAACAAGATAAAACAAAAATGTCTAAGGGACCGCGATGTTACAACTGTAACAAGCATGGGCATTTTGCAAAGAACTGTCGTGCTCCGAAAAATAAGAATGTAGAAAACACGGATGACACTAAAGGTTTTGTTGCAGCATTTTCTGCATCTCCTCAGACAATGAATCCGGACCAGTGGTATGTGGACTCAGGTGCCTCTATGCACATGACAAATAGAAATGACTGGATGTATGATGTCTCAAGTCCACCGATACCCACCATAACTGTTGCCAGTAAGACACCGCTACCAGTAGAAAGTATGGGAAAGGTCAATTTATTGTTAAATGGTAATAAAGAAAGTAAAATTCAGGTAAGACAAGTCTTATATATACCTAAACTTGCTGCAAACCTCCTATCAGTCAGTGCTATGATAAAATAATATCACGCGCGTTGTGTCTGTTCGTTGTAAAGGTAGTGTCATTAAGCGTCCAGCTTCAAAGTTTTGTCTCCTTCCCATTACAATATAAACTGTTTCTCAAGTTACTTACATCGATATTTTGATTTTAATAGTACATTATGATATAAGTGTGTAATGTTAGTGATTACCGTCGAGTCGGTATTTAGACCCGAGCCGTGGCGAGGGTCTTAAGAGAGCCAAGAACGGTAATCATTAATTACTCACGTGTGTCATACGACGTTTTTCAATACACTTCTGAAGAAAACAACAGTAAAACTAATAAAAAAATTCTGTGATATGGTGGTAAAAATCTGTTGTCGTTTAAAGCGCGCGCATCATTTTTTATTTACTCCTAGAGGAAGGCAAAGGTATTTTGATCATACTGCCTAGTCTTACGTTTATGTTTCCTTGCGTGAAAAGTTTATACGATAATGTCTTTCGTAGTGACAATAGAATACAGATGTATCATTTTCTAATAATTTTGTAGTATTTAATTTAATTTAATTAATACAGCCATTAAAAAAATCACGCCTAAAAACGCGCGCATCTTAAAATGGCGGCCATAGACCACCAAAAAAAAACAAATTTTATTTTTATGTACGATTTATTTACTAAATGTTTTTTATTAAATAAATCGTTTGTACAAGTTAAATTTGTCCATTTTTACTTGTACATTGGATGAAATAAGTAAGCAAGACACTAATTTATATACTATTGAACGCAATAACTTAATGGGAATTTTATTCGAATTCAAGTTTTGCGAACAAAGAGGTTGAACAAAAAGGTTTTAACTACATTATAGCACTTGTGCGTAATGGTAATCAAAATGTCACAGTTTGGTAACGAGTGCCATTATATACCTAAGTGCAGTGCAATAAGAGTCACTTTCTGAGCAAGTGTGTTGAAAATAACATTTAGTTTGTTATTTACTGTATGTTTCTAGTACGTTATTTAGACTTTATGTCCTGTAAAGTCATTTTCTGTTTGAAAGCCAAATTGTTGTACTTGTAATTTAAGTTCATTTTCATATGATTTGTTTGTTATATTTTTCTTGAAACCATAGTGTCCCTAGCAAAATCATTGTTTTAGGTAATTCAAACGTCAATCCATTTCTGCCATAGCAATTAGCATACACTGTTGCCTACTGTGATCTATTGTAAAATTTTATCCTTATACAGTCCATTGCTCTAAATTTAGATAATAACAAGAATAGTATTATACAGGTCAGGTCTTAGTGGGCGGTGGTAAAAGGAAATAATCCTTTTAGTGGGCGGAATGTTTAAGATTTAAGTTACTATTATCGTTGACTGAATGGCTTTGGCGTCAAATTGAGTTGTGCTTTGCGCTCTAGAGTTGATTGATGTGATATGTGTCTTGTGTCAAAGTGTCACGTAATAAAATTCTCTTGAAAAAGCGCGGGAAACGTTTGACTCGTTTGGCAGCATTTTTAAACCTCTAAAATAAAAAATCAAATATTTTTCAAATCCTTTATATATTTTGTATAAAAACTGTAAATAATACTTTAGAGAGTAGTGTAAATAGACGGAGTTGTAAATATGGGGAAGAATAGTGGTAGAAAAAGAAAAAAAAATTGGAAGAAGATGGAACTGTAGGCGAGGGTGAAGAGTCGGACTCCAGCGACGTCTCTTCATTTAAAAGTATAGAAGGAAAGAAGGATCAAGATAAGTACAAAGATTTCCGTATTCCGAATTATGTCCGTTTTTACCCAGAGCAAGGTGGAAACTTCAAATATGTAGTCTTTATAGAAAGCACAAAGGATGAGCCTATAGGAAATCGAGATATGATGTCGCTTGCAAATTGTCTGAAAAGGTATAACAAAGGAATTAAACAATTACAGAGAATAAATAAATTTAAAATCGGAGTTATTTTCGAGCGGCCAGGTTTGGCTAATGCAGCTTTACAGAATAAGAAATTTCTGGAGCAATATAATTTAAGTGCTTCAATTCCAGCAGTAGCCAGCGAAGTAACAGGTGTGATTACTCATGTACCAATTGAATTATCTAATGAACAAATATATACTACATTAACATCTACTAAAAATATAGTCAGCATTAGACGATTTATGAGGAGAACCAGGACAGAAAATGGACAATTTCAGTTGGAACCCGCAAAAACTGTTTAAATAACATATTCGTGCCCAGTTCTTCCAGAGAGCGTCGATTTAAATAGTTGGCGCTTTGAGCTGCGGCCCTATATTCCTCCAGTGAAACAGTGCTTGAGGTTTCTACGGTATGGACATATTGGGAAGTTCTGTAAGAATGCAGAGAGATGCTCTATATGTGGCGATTCACATAATTTTAAAAATTGTAAAGTCCCCAGTCAGGATGCAGTGTGCTGTCATTGCAAAGGCAACCACATTGCTATTTCTTCACAGTGCCCTCTGAAAAAGGAAAAAATTCAATTAAATCGAGAAAAAGTACAAAAAAGGTCATATTCAGATGTCATAAATGATAAAACATTCCCACCCCTGAAAACAAATCCCACTGAAACATTAGCTTCACTATTAAATTCGGACCAAATTTTAAGTTTAGTAGTAGACTCAATTATAAAATTAATAACAATGAATAAAAAAAATGAGACAGCTATTTCAACACAAAACATTAAAGATATTCTCTTAGATACTATAAAAGAAAAAAATAACAAATAAATATTATAATAATTATGGACAGTTTAAACATTATGCAATGGAATGCTCAGAGTTTGCCTGCACATAGATATCTTCTAACACATTTTTTACAAGAGAATGAAATTCATGTTGCATTGATTTGTGTGACATGGTTAAAACCTCACATACAATTTAATATTAAAGGATATGATATAGTTAGATTAGATTCTGGTAATCGTCACAATGGAGTAGCCATTTTAGTTCATAAAAATTTACAGTTTGTTAAGATAAATACTTTTTTTGACAACTCTATACAAAATGTTGCTATAAGGTTGAAGTATGGCACTCAACAAATATCTCTAGTGTCTTTTTATAGTCCTGGTAATTGTGATCCTACATTTTCAAAATTGAAACTTGACAATTTGATCAATAGTATTTCAGGTCCTTTGCTGGTTGCAGGCGATTTCAACGCACGACACACTGCATGGGGCTGCGATTCTATTGACTCACGTGGTCGTGATATTATTGAAAACATCAATGACAACAACTTGGTCCTTTTGAATGATGGTCAGATGACGACTGTTGGTTCCAACAGATGGCAAAGGAATGCTTTAGATTTAACATTGGTATCACCGTCATTGGCCTTCAGCTGTGAATGGTCTGTCTATGACGACCCCATGGGCAGTTACCATTTACTTGCAATTACAAAAAATCATGTTAGTAACAATAATAATTCATCTGAAACAGATTATCCTTTACTTTCCTCTTCTCATGTTAACTTTCGTTTAGTAGATTGGCAAAAGTACAGTGAAAACGTTGAAGTCTTACTTCAAAATCTTAAGTTTGATGAGTCTAATCCATTAAAATGTTATTCAGATTTGGTAGAATTGTTGAATATTGCATTGCAATAGTCTGTTGCTGTCACTAGGAACTCTCCTGCTGGTCAAAACAATTCTAATCTACCAGTTGTTAATCATGCTCCACATGGGAGAGTTAAAAAAAGGCATGTTCTCTTACCATATTGGAACATTAAATGTGCAGAGGCAGTAGAGAATTGTAAAAAAGCTTATATTGAATTTAAGCATAGTTTCTCAGAGGAAAGTTATCTTAATTTTAAAAGATTACAAGCTGTTCAAAAATTTGTTTTAAAAAAAGAAAGAGACTTGAATTGGTTGAGCTTGTGTGAATCATTTAATAGGTGCACTCCTATTTCTAGGATATGGAAGATTATCAAGAGATTTAATGGGTATTCTGCCTCATGTAAAAATGTTTACACAGATTGGATTACAGAATTTCTTAAAAAATATACACCTGATACTGTTGAGTTCCCTTTTAAAAGTGTAAATAGTCATTCCATAAGTAATAGTGATTTTTTAGTTTCTTTACTTAGTTTGCAAGAATTTAAGAATGCTTGTTATTCTCGAAGAGATACTGCTTGTGGCCTTGATGGCATCCCTTATAAAATGGTAAAATATACTACAGATAATGCAAAAAACATAATTTTGAAAGTATACAATTTATTGTGGACTAATTCAGTTGTTCCTTTAGATTAGAAGAAGGATTGTTTGGTCCCTATTTTAAAACCAAATAAAGACAAGACAAATCCAAATTCATATCGTCCAATAGCTTTGACATCTTGTATGGGTAAAATATTTGAACAACTACTTAAACAAAGACTTGAATTCTTCATTGAAAGCAATCATTTACTACCTTCCAATCAATTTGGATTTCGAAGGGGCAGATCTTCCAGAGAAAGCACATCTTGAATTAGATATTTTTGATTCACTTAAACAGGGCAACATACTTGTAGGTGTCTTCTTTGATGTTGTTGGTGCTTTCAATAATGTAAATCATCATATTCTGGCTCACGAACTTACATCTCTTGGTATTCCTGTAAAACCGTGACCGTGTAAAAAATTAAAAACCCAACTATTGGTTAGTTGGGTTTTTAATTTTTTACACGGTCGTGAGGTCTTTGTAAAACCAAATAAGCAATTGATAGGTCCAAGATATTCTTATAGAGGTGTGTGTCTAGGGGGTATACTGTCTCCATTATTTTTATATTCTGTATGTACATAAACTGAACTATATCTTAGGCTCTAAAGTTAAAAACCTGCAATTTGCTGATGACTTGGTAATATATTTCTCTGGATCTGATATTCGTGAAGTATCTAATATAATTAACACTTCTCTTTTTGAATTACATAAATATTTTAGTTACTTGAATCTAGATATAAGTCCTGAAAAATCTAAAGTTGTTGTGTTTGGTGATTGTGATTCTGATGTTGATATAGTATATAATAACATTAGTCTGCCAATTGAAAATGAAGTTAAGTTTTTGGGTGTCATATTTAATAATAATCTTTCTTGGAATAGATATGTGGATTATTTGCTGGGTAGAGCGAACAAGGCATTTAATATAATTAAAAGTCTATCAAGAATTGACCCTAAAATATTACTAATGTTATACAAATCAATAGTAAGAAGCCATTTTGAATATGGCTTTTTGTGCTTTAGTTCTGATCCTAAATTTGTACAAAAGTTAGATGTGCTTCAGAATCACAATTTGAGATGCATTACTGGCGCAATAAGAACCACTCCCACTAACTCTTTACAAGTTGAATGCAATACACCTCCACTCCAGTTTAGATTTAAATTTTTAAAGTCAAAATTTCTAATATTGTTGATTTCAATGTCATCTCATCCATTATTTAAAAAGCTACAATACTTACACAGAATATACTCTCCATCCAATGTTTCAAAAGTCCCATATTTGCTTCAAGACTTCTCAGATCTCAATAACTTAGAAGAGCAGTTTAATATTCATAAAACTGAAAATAATTGGATATGTTATACAGGGCTATATCACATGCACTTTGATGATATTAACATTCACATTTATAATAAAATGAATTATAAAGAAGAAGTTTATGAAAAGTTAGATAATTTTCCTCAACATAGACAGATACGGGTGACTCAGTGGTGGACATCTCGTTCGCCAGCCCCGCTCTGTTGCCGCGTGTAGTCGACTGGCGCGTCATGGAAGGGGTGGAGACGTATTCAGACCACCGGTACATCCGGTTTGACGTCTCCGCCCAAACCTCGACCGCGCCGGTCCGACAGAACCCTTGTGGTCCGCGATGGGCGCTGAAGCAGATGGACCGGGAGCTCCTCCTGGAAGCCGCGACGGTACAGGCCTGGGTGCAAGCACCGGACAGGCCGGTCGATATCGACGTCGAGGCAGAGTGGTTCCGGGAGGCCATGTCGCAAATCTGCGACGCGGCAATGCCCCGAGTCCGTCCAGGACGTGCTCAGCGCCAGGTATACTGGTGGTCGCCGGAGATTGCGGCACTGCGCAACGCGTGCAATGCCGCGCGACGCCGGTATGCCAGATACCGCAGGCGCCGCATCCGTCCACCGGATGCGGAGGCCAGAGAGGCGGAGCTGTACGAGGGATACAGAGTGGCAAAGCGCACCCTCCGAGCGGAGATAAGGCGTGCCAAGCTTGAGGCCCGCAAAGTGTGGCTGGGGACTCTCAATGGGGACCCATGGGGACGCCCCTATAAGGTAGTACGGGACAAACGTCGCCCCTGGGCTCCCCCGCTGACGCAGTCTCCGGCCCCAGCTTGTGGAGGGTGTTGTGAGCACTCTGTTCCCTGCGCGTGGGGAACACTCTCCCCCGCCCATGGCTCCGCCACCAGCGGTGTCTGACGCGGACCACGATGGCGACGACGACGTCAACGCTCCAGAGGTGACCGAGGTAGAAATGAGAGTGGCGGTACGAAGGCTGAGTGCCAAAAATACCGCCCCAGGACCCGATGGCTTGCCTGGGAAGGCCTGGGTCCTGGCCATGGAGGCTCTCGGGCCTCGACTAAGAGGGCTCTTCAGCGCATGCATGGAGAGGGGCCAGTTCCCACTTCACTGGAAGACGGGGAAACTGGTCCTCATCGCAAAGCCAGGGCGCCCTGCGGACTCTCCATCCGCGTACCGGCCCATTGTGCTGCTCGACGAGGTGGGCAAGCTCTTTGAAAGAGTAATTGCAGACCGCCTCGTCGCGCACCTAACACGGGTAGGGCCGGATCTGGCGGAAGGCCAGTTCGGCTTTCGCAGAAGGCGCTCCACGGTGGACGCCATCATGCGCGTGCGAGCTCTCACGACAGGGGATGCGGTGTCTCAGGGCAGGTGTGTCGTGGCGGTGTCTCTGGACATCGCCAACGCCTTCAACTCCCTGCCTTGGAGTAGCATTAGGAGGGCGCTCCGGTATCACCGGACGCCCGACTACCTCTGTCGTGTGGTCGAGGCTTACCTGTCGGACAGGTACATCATCTACCCTGGTCACCAGGGAGAGTGGGAACGTCGAGAGATGTCGTGCGGTGTTCCGCAGGGATCGGTACTAGGGCCGCCCTTGTGGAACATCGGATACGACTACGTGCTGCGCGGCAACCTCCCTGGCGGGGTCAGCGTGGTCTGCTACGCAGACGACACGCTGGTCCTAGCGCAGGGAGAGTCGTACCAGGCGGCGGTCGAACTAGCGACACACGGGGTTGCGACAGTCGTGAGCAGGATCCAGGAGTTGGGACTCGAGGTGGCATTGCACAAGTCCGAGGCTATGTGCTTTCACGGCCCTCGGAACGCGCCACCACCGGGTTCCCAACTAACGGTAGGAGGAGTCCACATCGGCGTCGGGTCAACGATGAAGTACCTGGGACTCGTTCTTGACAGCCGATGGGATTTCGAGGAGCACTTCCGACGTCTGGCTCCCAAACTAAATCGGACTGGGGCTGCCCTTGGGCGGCTCCTGCCCAACCTTGGGGTCCAGATGCCTCCTACCAGAGGCTCTACGCGGGAATCGTTCGGTCCATGGCCCTTTATGGCGCACCGGTGTGGGCGCCGGCGCTGCGGAAGCAGCCGGCGGCCCGGCTGAACGCATGCCAGAGAGTCATGGCCATACGGATGGTGCGAGGTTACCGGACGATTTCCCGCGAAGCGGCGAGCCTCCTTGCCTGCCAGCCACCATGGGATCTGGAAGCAACAGTCCTTGCTCTCATGCACGATCTACGCATGGAGATGCAACGCCGGGGCGAAACTCCGCTGCCGCGACAAATCGAAGCATGGCGGACGGAGCTCCGGCGGGTTCTCATGGTGAAATGGCGACAGCGACTGTCGCGACCCAGTGCTGGGCACGCCACAATTTTGGCGGTGAGTCCCCTCTTTGAGGCGTGGTTGGAAAGACCTCACGGCGTCCTCACCTTCCGCATGACGCAGGTTCTCACCGAACACGGGAAGTTCGGGAAGTTCCTGCACCGAATTCGTGCGGAAGCGACGCCCGGGTGTCGCCACTGTGTGGACCGCCCGGAGGACACGGTGGAGCACACGGTAGAGGTGTGCCCCGCTTGGGAAGAGCAACGCCGTGTCCTCGTGGGGGCGATCGGCGGCGGCGATCTCTCGCGCCGGGCCTTGGTACAGGCCATGGTCCGGAGAGAGGAGGAGTGGCAGGCGGTCGCCTCCTTCTGCGAAGCAGTAATGCTAGCAAAGGAAGCGGCCGATCGCGTGAGACAACGGCAACGGTCCTCACGCCCCAACCGCCGCCGGGATTCCGATCCCGATTTCCGGCCACCGTAGATGCGGGCTTGCGGACTGCGGGCAATGGGTGGCCCGCCGTCCGACCGTCCGGTAACCGTCCGGACCAAGCCCAAGTCGTCTACGGCACGCTTTGTTCCACGCGCGCCTCAGGGAGATGTCAGCAAATCGTAGGGGCCCAGTAGGGTCGAAGCCTATGGACTCAGGCTTCCCAATCAAATGAGCATATTTTCTACTGAGTGTCTAGCCATTCTAACTGCACTTCAATTTGTAGAAGAAATGGGTCATGAATGCAACCAATGGATAATATTAACAGATAGTATGAGTTGTTTAAGAGCTCTACAATCAAACAAATTTGATTCCTCATACAATTACATTTTGCACAATATTAAGAAATTATACAGCAAGCTGAAAAATAACAATATTCTCATCGTCTTGATGTGGGTTCCATCACATACTGGAGTATCTGGCAATGAAAACGCTGACAGGCTAGCAAGAGCCATCACAGATCGAAATAACGCTGACTCTGTCATTATCAAACACACTACCATACCATATTCCGATTTGTTGCCAACATTGAAATCTTTGTTGAAACGGATTGGACTAAGTATTGGCGAAATACACTGAAAACAAAAGGAAATTGGTATTTTGGAATTAATAGTGTGACTGGAGGTCGTCCATAGTTTGCTGGCTCACAGTTTTATTATTCCAAGAGGTTTTACAGTACTATGGAACGTCTTAGATTTGGGCACGGCAGGTTTAAATCGCATTTACATAGAATGAAAATCATCGCATCCTCAACCTGTACTGAATGTAATATGAATGTTGATGAAACCCTCAATCATATATTTTTTGAGTGTCCTGCATATAATATTCAAAGACTGATTATGATAGATAATTTGTTAAAAATATATAAGACATCTGAGAGCATCCCGCGCGACATTCAAGACATCCTCAAAAATCACACGACTTACACTTTTTATACTTTTATGACTACATCGGATTTAGAAATATAATTTACGGACATAATTATGAACTAATTTGAAAGAAAAATACGGACATGACTTAGAAAAAGATATGGCTTCGGCCTTCTAATACAAAATAAAACAATGGATTTGAAAATTGAAGACGTGGCTTCGGGTAGTAGTAGGTAAGGACCTATATAAAAACGATGGATTTGAAAACCGAAGATATGGCTTCGGCCTAGAATCGAAAACAAAGACCATATTTATAAATAAGACTATGGCTGCATGGCTTTGCCTTTGTCTTTCCCTGTCAAAACGGGAAGAAAAAAATTCTCTTGCAGAGGAACAGCGTTTTAATCCAACACCTCGGATTTTCAATTAAAATTGATTGCAAACTGTACAAACACAAACTAAAACCATTTATTTCAATTAAACCGATCAGTAACAAAAAAGAAGAGAAGAAAATAATAAATGAAGCTATTTACACGTTTTAAAGAGTAAATCTCTATGGAGAAAAATGTCTAACGACACTATTTAAATCAATAGGTAAGTAGTCACAAAATTCTAGGTACATGGCTAATTTTGAAATTATATTATACACACTTGTGAAGACGATGTAGAAAGACGTGCAAATTAAAAGCATTGAGGTAAAAAATAATAATATTAATTTACAACATCACAACATTAATTTTGCATAACGTTCATTTGACAATATAACTAGCCTTGCTGAATTAGGGCAAGTTAACAAGCGATGTCTGGCTAAAACGAAACAAAGGTTTACAGATAAAGAAAGAACATTTTGGCTCAGACACCATTATTTTTATATCCGATCAAAAATCTCAAACTGAAGAATTCAAACGGATAAATAACAATGATGATGAATTTGTTTATTTGTTAAATATTTTAAGCACACAAAAGTAAATATACAAGTATGTCAAGAAAATGTTTGTAAACTTTGTACACAAAAATCTTCCAAATTTTCATTCCGATTATAATATTTATGTAAAATTACATTTAATAAGAATATGTTACTCCAACATATAGTTTGGACAGGAAAAGAAGTCACCGAATTATTTATCAAACTATGTATAAGGCAGCATTTAAAACAATAAGAATTTTCAAAATTGTTTTCTTGACGTTTCGTACATAACTCATTTTATGTTTATACTAGCGGTCCCGGCAGACGTTGTTCTGCCCAAAAGCGGGATGTAGTAAAAAAAAAAAATTACCCTACTCTACCCTACTCTACCCTACTCTACCCTACTCTACCCTACTCTACCCTACTCTACCCTACTCTACCCTACTCTACCCTACTCTACCCTACTCTACCCTACTCTACCCTACTCTACCCTACTCTACCCTACTCTACCCTACTCTACCCTACTTAACCCTACTCTACCCTACTCTACACTAAAAAAAAAAAAGTAAAAAAAAAAGTACCCTATGTCCGTCTCCTGGTTCTAAGCTACCTCCCCACCAATTTTCAGCCAAATCGGTTCAGCCGTTCTTGAGTTATAAGTGGTGTAACTAACACGACTTTCTTTTATATATATAGATAAGTACATTTTATTTTATTCGTTTTGTATAAAATAATGCCGAAAACAATCATTAGTTCGACAGAGGCTTCTATTGAATATAATTGACAAATTTAAAGGTGCAAAAAGTGAATTAAATTAGAAACATGCAGAGCATTCAATAATTTCATTTCAAGGTTAGTTTTTTAATTTCTATTAGAAAAACTTGATACTGTTTGACTATTAATAACAAATTGCAATATTACTCACACGGTTTTTTTTTTTAAGGTGGGAATGTCATCTAATGACAAATGCCGCGCTCTTGGGTGGAGCGAGAGATAGTGTCAGACTTTTACTGACTAAAAACCCACTCCTGTTCCCTCTTTGCCTTCATCCCGGGGCCCCGGGCTTCGCTTTCACACTACCCGTGGAATATTACTCACACGGTGAATTATACTTTTCAGGAGATTTCGACAATGAGCAGACGAAACTCCTAATAATGAGAAAACAGTTAAAGACATGGAAAATTTGATATTTCGAATGCGCGCTATCCACCAAAGCTGCGGCGGACATTTGAAATAAATTATATTCCGTACATCAATCGACCATTCAAATGAATAAAAAATTTCGATAACACACAATTCATTTTATTCAAATTTAAAGATTCCAGGGAAGTGCTTATTGAAAAACTCTTTATTTCACCGCTCATATGTAGTTGCACTACTCCACACATGATTGGACCTGTGCTTTGTATAACATTCGATGTTGTCCTGGTGTGAAGCGCCGTTAGTG
Organism: Mythimna pallens; assembly: GCA_961205895.1. Classification (NCBI taxonomy): domain Eukaryota; kingdom Metazoa; phylum Arthropoda; class Insecta; order Lepidoptera; family Noctuidae; genus Mythimna; species Mythimna pallens. The sequence goes on from OY540824.1 coordinate 27,684,310, forward strand.
CCGTCAGTACCGGATTGAGCCGGCGTGGGGCCTGTAGCAAATTAGACCAAAGGGCTCGTACTACTGATTAATTGATAAGTATGATACCAATTAATTCAGTACTTTTAGAAATACCTAGATGATGATCGTTTTTTTGCATACCCCCAACGATTAGAGTTTTAATGGCGAAATTCTAAAAAACCGGATTAATCCCGGAAATTATGCTTAGGACATTTTAGGTTTTCTTCAGATAAATAATACAGGAATAGGGACTCTTTTCGATGATGATGGCGAAGCCTTTTTGAATTTATACAGAAAACCTGAACAGTTAAGATTTACTAGGAATAGGATGCAAAATTTTATACACCACAACGGCCGGTCCTGTTTATCACGCCTCCATCCGATTCCCGTTAACCTTACTAGGTTATCGGTACCTTTGTTGCAAGGCCTTTCAACGCTGTGTCTTCAGGTACCCGATCGCTACTCCAGAACCTTTCGGCCCCATCGATCATCTGTTCTGCGAGCAATGTACCCAGTTTACTGCCACCTAAGCTTATCTTCACTCCTAATAGGTTCGACCATGCAAGGAAACTCCGAGCATAGCCCTCTCCATTGCTCTTTGGGTGACTTAAAACCATCTGATGAGGCGCATTGTAAACGACCACGTTTCAGAGCCACAACGCACTGGCAATGTAATATGCACATACTCACAAAATATGTAGTTCCCTAAAAACCTTGTTTAAGCTTATTCTTAGTAGGGTTATTAAGAATAAGCTTAACCGAGGCTACACATATTAAAATAAAGTAGCTTTAGCCAGCGGCTTCGCGCGCGGGAAGTTGCTGGCTGAAGCGACTCCTTCTAAGAATTAGCTTGAACAAGACTTTTGGACACCTATAACCCCGTGGATCAGCTGTATTTAGATTTCACGCAGTACAAATATTTTGACTTTTTTACGTTCAAGTTCGGGATCCCTGAACGCGCGGGGACCCCAAATGCACGGGGCTGTAGCAATTGCTACTCTTGCTACATGGCTAATCCGCACTGAGAGCCGTTGCAAGAATGTCAAGTTTCCTAGCAGCTACCGTAGCTTTGGACTCAACGAACGGCCTAAAATTTAGATTTAAGGAAATTTTAACTCCAAAGAGTTCAAGGCGCTCGATGGACTCCAAGAATACATTCTAAAATGCCATGCCGCCATGGCCTACGTACAATGGTCCACATAGGACTAAGTGCGGAAACCATGATAGATAGATACATTCTAAAAAGCCGGACCCAAGGTGAACGTGCTCCTTTTGGCAGTAAACGGACACGCTTGTATTTTGGCGGCGTTGAATATCTCGGCTAAATAAAAAGCACATGTTTAATTGTTAAATAAACATGCATCATAGATGTATCGCATACTTATTATTTTCATGAATAATCAAAAGTATCAACTCCGTTTGAGCGGTGTACAGCTAGGGTGAACAGCTTTAATTTTTTTTAATACGACCTCCTTTTGGTTGTGCCATGTTTAAGTAAAGTGGCACTTTGAGTACTAAAAGTGGAATGTATAATTAATAAACAGGATAAAACAATAAAACCAAACCATGTTATCAACTAAAAAATACGCGGCATATTTTTCAACTTGACTACAATACGGCCGTTGTAACTTGGCGAGCCTGAACATAAATTTACTAATACTGGGACCAAGTACAAATAAAATAAATATTAAACACTTTGAGACAGAAAGCTACAAAAATAACTTATGAATTAAAGAAGCAAACCTAACACTACACAAAAAACTTAACAATATAATAATAACAACCAACGAAAACTTCTGTCACCGCCTGTGCTCAAGACAGAGACAGCGACACGAAAATAACACCAATGCTAACGTGTGAGTGAGACATTACTGCGTACCGAACATTGCCGAATAAGTACGAAGCTTTACGAAATTACCGAAGAGAGATGTTCAATACGCGTGTCTGATGGTGTTGTATAATCAATTTTTTTCAAATCGATTTAAATTAAGTTATAATAATATATTTATATTCAATTTTCTATGGAGGTTTAAAGTATTCTCAAACAATTGTTATTCTGGTAGTTGTTTATAAATAACTGATATTTAACTAAATCATGTCTTTAAACCAAGAAAATAAAATTTTATTAGTTTTGTTTTTTCATTTAAGTCGTAATCTCGTCTACTAACGACAACATTCACTATGTTTGTAAATCTATTCCGTTCAATATCTCATAGAAACAAAAATTAATAAATTCCAAATCGATAAAAATCGATTGCGATATTTTATTGAATAAAGGGTCGAATGTATTTACATAGAGTCAATCTCTAGCCTAGACCTCCGCCCCGCGCACGTCGTTCATGCCACCATTTTGTTCCTAAAAAACGTTCGTGCGCAGCCTTCCTATCTGCCTTATGTCCGAGAGCAAAGGGTTTTCATAGTGCCTACGTGATTATTGAGTGTTTTGTTTGAGCCGAGAGGTATGGTCCACGTAGACAATGGACAGCTTTCCCATTAAATTGGTGTGGATTAAACCTTTGGATAGTCAGTGAATGCATGAATCCAATATTCCTGAATTTCGGAGCTGCAACGGGAGGCTCAGATTGATATGGAGAATTATTTCATTTAATACTTTGGCTCTTCTATCCAATTTTGCCAGCACTGTTCTTTTATTTCTGTTAGCTGCAGTGTATGGAAAGGGACGTCGAATCTCTGTGTCAATTTATAAGCCATTGATTCGCATTTAAGGGGATACAACTCGACATACATTTTCACTGTTTTTCATATAACCGCTCTTACGCTATTATGACGTAATTACACATTTTTCATTAGATACGAGTAAACACAGTATCTTGTAGATACTATCTAGGCTTCTATTGAAATCAAGTTATAAATTTGTGTAAAACTAATGCAGTATAAACCTCTGAAAATCTGCTATTTTTGACACTTCATAATTTATTCAAAAATTAAAAAAGTCAAAAAAAAGTATAAGCTTTGCAAATTTAATCAAAATTCTGAATGACGACAAGTTTTTCAAAAACTTTTAAGGGTTTTAAATCATCTAATGACAAATCTCGCTCTTGGGTGGAGCGGGAGCTAGTGTCAGACTTTTACAGACTAAAACCCACTCCTGTTCCTTCGTTGCCTTCCGTACCAGGGCCGAGCCTTCCTTTCAGAATTAGACCCTTGGCCCCAGTAGGCTTCAACCCTGCTGGGCTGCTACGGTTTGCTGACATCTCCTTGAGGCGCGTGTTGAACTACATAGATAAGATATGTGTAATGAATATTTAAAAAAAAATCCGTCTAAATGAGCCTTTAATGTAACAAGCCTAGACATTTTAAACAAAAAAATACAAAACAAAAAATGCTTTAGTACTGCAGTCTAAAGCATTTTTTTAATAAGGCAGGATATCTGACTGTTATAATTAAGTCACAATAACTTATTTTTTAATTTAAAAACAGAATTTAAGCACCACCTCTAGAAAATGCTGTTTTTTGTACCTTTGTATTCTTATCAAAATAAATTATTTCATATTTAAGTTTGGTTCAGTCCCTGTACTTTTTGGATAATTATAATAATAACTAGCTTCTGCCAGCGGCTTCGCCCGCGTGAAAGAAGGTTTTTACATATAAAATTTGGACCCCCATTTCATCCCCTTATTGTGTGAATTTCGGAAAATCCTTTCTTAGTGCTCGCCTACGTCATAAAATGTAACCTTGTGCAAAATTTCACTCTCCTAGTCCCAGTAGTTTTGGCTGTGCGTTGATATGTCAGTCAGTTTCTCCTTTTATATATATATTTTTAGGTGGGAAAATCATCTTATGACAAATCTCGCTCTTGGGCGGAGCAAGAGATAGTGTCAGACTTTTACTGACTAAAAACCCACTCCTGTTCCTTCTTTGCCTTCGTCCCAGGGCCCCGGGTTTCGCTTTCACACTACCCATGGCCCCAGTAGGCTTCGACCCTGCTGGACCCCTACGATTTACGGACGGACGGCGAGCCACCCATTGCTCGCCGTCCGCAAGCCCGCGCCTACGGTGGCCGGAAATCGGGATCGGAATCCCGGCGGTGGTTGAGGCGTGAGGACCCTTGCCTCACGCGATCGGCCGCCTCCTTTGCTAGCATTACTGCTTCGCAGAAGGAGGCGACCGCCTGCCACTCCTCCTCGCTCCGAACCATGGCCTGTACCAAGGCCCGGCGCGAGAGATCGCCGCCGCCGATCGCCCCCACGAGGACACGGCGTTGCTCTGCCCAAGCGGGGCACACCTCCACCGTGTGCTCCACCGTGTCCTCCGGGCGCTCCACACAGTGGCGACACCCGGGCGTGTCTTCCGCACGAATCCGGTGCAGGAACTTTCCGAACTTACCATGTTCGGTGAGAACCTGCGTCATGCGGAAGGTGAGGACGCCGTGAGGTCTTTCCAACCACGCCTCAAAGAGGGGACTTACCGCCATAATTGTGGCGTGCCCAGCACTGGGTCGCGACAGCCGTTGTCGCCATTTCTCCATGAGAACCCGCCGGAACTCCGTCCGCCATGCTGCGACTTGTCGCGGCAGCGGAGTTTCGCCCCGGCGTTGCATCTCAATGCGCAGATCGTGCATGAGAGCAAGGACTGTTGCTTCCAGATCCCATGGTGGCTGGCAGGCAAGGAGGCTCGCCGCTTCGCGGGATATCGTCCGGTATCCTCGCACCATCCGTATGGCCATGACCCTCTGGCACGCGTTCAGCCGGGCCGCCGGTTGCTTCCGCAACGCCGGCGCCCACACCGGTGCGCCATAAAGGGCCATGGACCGTACGATTCCCGCGTAGAGCCTTCGGCAGGAGGCGTCTGGTCCCCCTAGGTTGGGCAGGAGCCGTCCGAGGGCAGCCCCAGTCCGATTTAGTTTGGGAGCCAGACGTCGGAAGTGCTCCTCGAAATCCCATCGGCTGTCGAGAACGAGTCCCAGGTACTTCATCGTCGACCCGACACCGATGTGGACTCCTCCTACCGTTAGTTGGGAACCCGGTGGTGGCGCGTACCGAGGGCCGTGAAAGCACATGGCCTCGGACTTGTGCAATGCCACCTCGAGTCCCAACTCCTGGATCTTGCCAACGACTGTCGCAACCCCGCGTGTCGCTAGTTCGGCCGCCGCCTGGTACGACTCTCCCCGCGCCAGGACCAGCGTGTCGTCTGCGTAGCAGACTACGCTGACCCCGTCCGGGAGGTCGCCGCGCAGCACGTAGTCGTATCCGATGTTCCACAAGGGCGGCCCTAGTACCGATCCCTGCGAACACCGCACGACTCCTTTTATATATATGGATAATGCATTGTGCCGATTGTTGTTACCGCCAATGGCCTGATGGCCAAAAGTCTAGACGACCACCTGTCGAAACTGTCGTTACGCGGTTGGATCAAGGGCCTGATACAGAAGGCAGTACTCCTCGATACGGCTCGCATTGTGAGGAAGTTCCTGTCTCTGGAGCCCTAACTACCGGTAGCTTGGACCCTGTCCCGACACCGGCGGACTACTATTTTTTATATTTTTAAATGTTTTTTTTTATATGTGTTTTAAGAAATGTTTAAAAATGTACAAAATATGTATATAAAATAAACAGAGATAATAATAAATTTATTTGGAGCAACATAAGTTTACAGATTACAGAAAAACGAAGATAGCAACAAAAGTAATACAGTATTTTACTTTTGTCGCTATCTTCGTTTTTCGCGCAGCTATCAACGCCCAATTTAAAACACATGAGTACATTGTTCCAGATTATCTCTACAGAAGTGAAAAAAATAAATTTAGTAAAAGAAATTTATAATACCAAATAATATACGCTATGTGGTTATTGGGTTGTATAATGTAGAGTGGAGGTGGGGATGAGGATGGCGTGTGTATTTGTGTGTGTGTGTGTGTGTGTGACGGTGTGTGTGACGGTGTGTTTCAACCGCGTTTATGACACCATAAGTTGCTCAGTCTCGTCATAGGTCAAGCACTTAAGCTAGTCGATCACTTTTCTCTTTTATTTCTAGTCAGCGGGTAAATTAAATTTTGATTTTTATGGCATTATGGAGTTTAGAGCTGATGGATATGAGTGAAGTGGCGGCTGACTAACGCTAACCTACAGCGTTCAGTCATACAGATTTTGTTGGCACGACGCTTCTTGTAATAATTCTTTCTGAAAATAAATTGTATTAATTCTTATTATAATAAATCATTTCATATTGAAGTCTGGTTCAGTACCTGTACACTGCTTTTTGAATCATTCAATTTGGACATTCCATTCGAGAGATATCATGATTTTAAAAATCTATTGGAAATTATTATTTAATTAAAGGAATTTTATTCAATAATTTACAATAATTTTATAATGTTTCAATCATTTATATAATTCAATATATTTAATTTATTTATTATGCTATAACAATTTGATGTAGGTTCAATAATGTTAATATGGGTTAATTAATGCCTGAAATAATCGACATCACTTGACACAGTGATACGGCGGCAAACATATGACGCGACGATTCGTGGACTTAGCCATCTCATCAAATTTTTCAAAACGATCTTTGTTTTGCTTAACCAAGTGCAAAAGTTGTAACTTTAACATTGATTTGTTACAAGCAATATTTTTCGACTGTACTCACTCAATAATGCCTTCGTTTGCGAGATGAAATTGCAGGTGAATTCTCAAGTTTTCGAGAAAAATACGATGCATTATCTAAAACAATAAATGCATTCTCATCCAATTTAGATAAAATATCTTGTAACCAATTTTTAATCACTGTTGCGTATTGGTGGTAGTCACCGGTTTTCTTTGATTCAAAATATTTTAATCAATATACAAAAAATTTGTAGGAGACAAATCCATTTAACACTGCCGATATACTCGTATATCAGGTGGTCCACCTGATTTCATCTCTCCAATAACCTAAAAAAAAAACATCTTATAATATCTGTAACATAACAATATTAACTGCCCTCAGCGGCAAGATGTGGAAAACTTTGTGCTGTCGCCGTCAAAAAAGATACAAACCCTGTTCACCTTATTATTAGGTTGTAATCTCTTCGCTTTGTACATATATCTAAATGGACATTTTTAATCGTCAAGAAAATATCATTTATAAAATGAGTTATGTCAATGTGAATTGTGACATTAATTTATCTATTTAATACAATAAATAATTAACGTAAAATGGTCCGCATAGGACTAAGCGCATAAACCACACTCGAACTGAATTGATAATAAATCATTTATAATGTTAACAGTATTTTCAAAATGCCAAAAGTGGGTCTCATAGGTAAGCAAAAAAAATGTTTACCTTGTACAACGCAGATACATGAATACCAGTTGAGCTTGCTATTGTCTTGGCAATTTCATTATGTGAACTATTATGATCAGACTCATGAAACAATTTAAACAAATTGTATATTATTTATTTTTCTGTACATTGCAAAGGGAAGCGCCCTTAAGTACGCTTATCTACAGGAGATATGTCCGCTATGACTCAATGACTCACACACAAACTACAAACTGCGTTTGTATGGAACGGACTTTATGATGATTACGCGGGAAACAGTAAAACGCAGTCAAAATTTTAAGTACTCATTTCTTAAAAAAAAAAACAGAGTGTAACAATAAATTATAATACGCTCACATGCACACATACAGCTACGTCAATCCCTCAATTGTTTTTGAATACATGTTAACTTGCAATTGCGAGTGTCACTGCCGGGCTCTTTCAGTCTCGTTCATAATAAAATTATTGATACGTGTTACTAAAGTTCGTAGCCAAACCGTAGCTGCGTAGCGCCGTGATAGCGCGGCGTAGCAAAAGACCATTGTCTTCAATTTACAAATTCATCCTGCGTCTTGCGAAAGCTTCAGTTGAACTGGTCAGCTGCTATTGTCCGAATCGGGGTAATTACAAAATACGACACCTACTTAGCGCATACATAAGCGTCTGCTGAAACATCATAGCCAACACTAACCCTCGACGCAGAATTTAGTGAAACAGAGTTGCATGTTCTTAAGACCTTAATATTTAATAAAATTCCATTTATGAACTGAATAATTATATTTATAGTATTCTTATATATAGATAATATTAATACAAAAAATTGTTTTTACCAACAAACTAATATTTTTTTTCAATAATTTATTAATTTTTTCGAAAATATAACAACCTCGTCGGTAGTTATATTTTTGAGCCGTTTGGGGTTGAGACTCTTGGGCCGTGGGGTCCGAGTTCTTTAAAAAGCACATTTATCCAAACGGCTAGTTGACACTTCGCGTGACCAAAGGCTGGCTTTTACCTCGGTCAGAGATTAAGTATCATTTTAATGTTAATATTACTTTTCGATCTATTGGTTTATTTCTTCGTAAGTGTATTAAAAAACGTTCTTGGATAGACGTGGAATTTATCACTGCAGCACTCGGCTTCATGACACCCTCGCCTGCAGTTCGGTATGTAAAGTGGCTGATAAAATAATTTTAGGGTGAAAAAATATAACATCATTTATAATATTTACACATTTAAAATGAACTGTATGCATCTTTGTCTATCAAATGAATGATGCAACGCTTCTCTGTCACACTTAATACACACTCAGAAAATTGTACATCTTAAATCTAGGCAACCGTGGATTCACACTATTATTGGTAAGGCAACCGAAAACGGTTTGGTTAGAAATAAAATAACGTCTCATTTGATATACATATATTTTGTTTGAATAACAGATGAGGGTACCTATATTATGAACATTACTTAAATCTTTAATATCTGGCAACTCCATATTTGCACGAGGTAAAGTAGGCAACTTATATTTACAGTTCTTTGGGGCACATTCTTTCAGCTGACGCTCGACTTTCTTAATTAACAAGTCTGGGAAGATAATCAAAAAAATTTATTACAAATTTTATTGTCTAACAACATCATCGGCATGTAATTTAGCTAATAACAATTTGTTTGTTTTTTTTGTGAAAGGTTTAAAAAATATTTAAAAATGTAATTCGTAGGTATTTAAAATTAATAAAGGATAATAATAATAAATCGTTTATTTGCGTAAATAAGGTACAGAAGTTTGGCAACATAAATAAAATTGATCTCTTATTCTGCCTTTAATTTCGGCATGCAAATATAAAACATAATAGTTGAAATGAAATTATTGATTAAAATCTTGCACTCGATTATACAGATTTCCATTCCATTAAAATTGTTAAGTTGAATTAAAAAATGTCAATATGTCAATGAAAACTAATAAAAATAATAATTACAAATGTCAATAATACCCATGCCAATTATAATAATCATGTTAAAACTTTATAATAATCTTTATTATCTTTCAATAACAGATGAGTGAATATATTTCTAATACCAGATCTAGCGCAGAAAATTTTACATATCAAATCTAGGCAACCATATATTCACATCGTTTTTGGTAAGTCATTCCAATATGGTTGGATTAGGAATAAAATTACCTTTCATTTGATATATAATTCGATTAAATAACAGATGGGGGTATATTATGGCCATTTACTGAGCCCTTTATATTTAGATCAATAACAAAATGATGCTACAAACCAAACTCTTGATAGAAGCGATGGGAACATCAACTCACTCCGTAAACCGTTCTATGTTTAAATCCTAGTTTCAATCAATCATAATGCAAGTCAGACAGTAAGCTAGTCTGGGAGTCAGTTTAGTTATTAACTAAACTGACTCCCAAACTAGCCACTACCACACACTAGCTCAGCCACTGGCCTTTCACCGGCTTCGTTTACAAATAGAATATTTGATGACAGTTCAGTGAGAAGATATCGCCGTTTGTTGAACTAACTCCTAAACTCATGATTGCCTTCGAGAACAAAGTGCCTTCATAATAAAAATCTAAGCAATAAGCATGATTTTGATATGTAGCCGAACGATAATTCGGCTAAAACTGCACAAAAAAATTCAGAGCTTGCTGAAAATATTATCAAGCTAATAATTTCAATGATAATATCATAAAACTATGTTTTATTTAGTTAAATAAACTTGATAAGATTAAAGTAATTCCTGTAATCAATAAGAGCTAAAGCACAACAACTTTCTGCATCGTTAATTGGTAATATAAAGTTTCAATGCAAAATGGCAACAAGTGAACTGAACTATCCGATATCAAAGCTAACTGCGCCAATCAGTACTGTGCAGTCAGGCAAATTAACTTTAATAATACTTTAGAGATTTTGACGCCACGCTCAAAAGCAATTTGTCGCAAAGACGCGGTGCAGTAACGATATCTGTGACTTTCGAAACGTGAATTGTTGTGTACTGGTTTAGCCCTTAACTATACAAAAATATTTAAATTATGGCAAAAAAAAATGTAGCGATTCCGGCTGCCATCATAGATTTATAGCTAGTGGCATATACACTCTTTATATCCAAAAATTTTCCGGCGTTCCACGCAATGTAGCGGAGAGCATTGAAGTAATGGAAGCAGAAGGGTGCACCAAGTATTAATTTGAGGAAGAATATCGTAAATCCACCCATGTTTAGGCTTTGTATTATAGAGACGTAGGTTTCGGCGCCATTTGAAAGAAACAAAGAGCCCCAGGCCAATCCTAATGCATAGAAAGTTACCAGGGCACCTGAAACAGAAAGAAAAAATACGAGTTAGTTTAAGGACGCTTTTACATTTTTTGATATCTTGGTTTTTCGGGTACCATTATGATGCACTAGGAATCATAACTATGAGAATGTCATAGTATCAAATCAAAAACAATATATTCATCTCCAGGATGGCATAAAAAATACTATGGTCTCATATAAAATTTTCATATAAATATGATTTTACCAACGCACTAATCAAAGAAAATTACAAAAAAGGGGTCTGAATAGGTTTGCGTAAGCTAAATCCAGTGCAAATTTTTATAATGTTCGAGGCATTCCGCCAGACATTTTACACAAGCGACCTATGGTCAACTTTACACAAAAGGCATACAATGCCTTGCGCGTCCGGCGTGCCGACTGGCGAGAGAACCGACACTGTTCTGCTCAGTAGATTCACTGAACTCCATGCGTTGCGAGACCGGTGAGCCTACTGTGCAGGGGTAGATGGGTTGTCTGGAACTTTATTACTGGTTTATTACTGACATTAGTTATAAGTTAAATTCTTGTTATTATGGGAGCAGTGGTGGCCGAGTGGTAACGGCCCCGACTTACGAATAACAGGTCGCGGGTTCAAACCCAGCCAGGCGCATTACTTTGTGTAATTTATTTAATCACCACTGCTCTCAAAACGGTGAAGGAAAACATCGTGAGGAAACCGACATGTCCTTTTTTTTGTCCTAGAACCAAAAATTCGAAGACATGTGACATCCACCAACCCGCACTGGGCCCGCGTGGTGGCTTCCTTCCTAGAAAGAGAAGGCCTGAGTCCCAGCAGTGGGAACATTAAAAGGCTGATTATGTTTATGCTTGTTATTAACTTGTTTTATGGACTCTTTTGTCTGAAATAAGTTTTTTTTTTATAATGTATTGAAATTGTGTGGCCCAAGTTTTTCTTTCCAAACACCTGGTCACGTTATCGCTACCAACAAGACTTTTTTTTAACAAAACAAGTCAATTATCTGTTTTCCATTAAGGTTTTAATCCCCGAACAAAAAAAAAAAACATTGAAAGCATGGACATTTTATTTCATTTTACACACGCTGACCAGTCGCCCGTAAAGCATAAACCTATTAGTCTAATTAGTACGCTGTCCAGGAATTATTCGAGAGCCAGGGCACGAAATAGATAGGTACAGAAGTCAATCTTATGTATGTACTTCATTTTTCATACGGGCCGCGACCGCCGAGCGTATCGGCGGTTGCTGTAAGGTCGAAGATGCTCAACAAATTACACTAAAATATTAATTTTGCTCGAAAGTTGGTCAAAATATAATGCATTGGACTAAGAGTCGCGGTGATACCCGCACACATCGCTAGATGGCGCTGACTGTATTTTAAAACGCGCTTACGTTTGTTTTTCCGATAACCTTATATGGCGAAGTGGCAACCGAACGCGTTACAGTCGTTTACGATATTCTTCTACTGCGCTTGAAAACATTTGCTAGGGATTAGGAGGGATTGAATATGAGACAGCTGGATGATTCTACGTTTGTAGAAATGTTAAAAAGAATCAGAGTAGGAGTGACAACTCAATCAGACAGAGATATACTGTCTAACCGATTGATACCTGTGCTCTCGCATTCCAATATAGGGAGGTTAATGGAAATAGCACAATGTTTGAAGGACTTACCAGAAGATGCTGTTTGTTTACTACCGACTAGAAATATGTGTATTCAGTTAAACAATGCTATATTAAAAGCGATTCCGCACCCCGAGATAAATTTAGTTGCTAAAGATTCCTTGGATTGTTCAAAATGTATGATAACGAAAGCGAATTATTGCCTATTAAGTCAAAATTTGAGATCATACCCCGGGCATACGTGTACAGAGAACAATTCCAAGTGGCAATGTTCCATCTTCAATGGGTAGCGGTTCTGGCGACAGATTGGTGCACTGGTGTCATGGATCACCTCGTTTTGTACCTTTGTATACCCTTCAACAGCCAAGTCACACAACATAACTATAATAATAAAGAAATCGCAGTAAGAAACCTTAGACTTGGCACGACTTTGTCTAGATTTTATTACTTTTTAGAGATAAACAAGCAGCTCCATCGAGACTGTTTCTTACAGAATTTTTTTGGTGGGATACTATTTACAATAAATACCTAATATAAATTGTAATAATATTACATGGCTACAAAGTCCTGTTCGCTTTCTCAATGCGGGATAGGGGGCCGGGGTGCTGACCTAACTACCTAACTCATCTGTGTTACGTTAAAATGAACGATTGAAATAAAATAACTGGTTGTTTAAAAACGATGATTCACCATTTAATATTGAATTTAAACAACCGTCCACTGAACAGTTTTGTCGCTCCATTATTGCACAAAAAAGTTCAGACGCGTATCTCAAGCGGATAGCACTCGCGCTCGTATTAGTCTGATTTGAGATATCCTGTCCGCGCGAGCAGTGTCCAAGGGCGTCGCCAAGGGGGGGCAGGTAGGGGCAGCTGCCCCCCCCTAGAGATTCTAAAAAAGTTGCCAAATATAATGCAACCAAAGTCCTAAGTCTTTGAGTTAATTTGCTTGAAGTTCAAGCCTTGAACAATCATTCCCGTACGTCGAAACTCGAATGAATTCACCAATTCCACTCCTAATATTCCGTACGCTCAACTACACTCTGCTCTATCCATCGTTGAAGCGGGAGAGGGGGAGTGGGGAAGCAACATGTAACCGCGCGGCGCTCGCGCCCTCCGCACAGCCGCCTTTGTTTTAGCGTCTGTCTGTCATTTATTCGTGCGTTAGCGTTGCCACTGCCCGCTTTTACGTTTGTTTTGTGCGCTATTATCACATCTAAATAGTTGCTGTGACCACATAATCAATATGGACATCAGAAAGTTTTTTGGTGAGTATCACTTGCGTTTAGCTTTCGTATTTTCCGTTCGTAAAATAACGTCAATTGATTTGATTATAAATGCTGATTTTGCATCGGTTTTTAAAATCGCAAAAAATCCCTTTCTAGGCACGATATCCGATTCTTAAGGGTCGTCAGTTTAAACCAAAAGGAAAATTGCTCAATTTAATGGCTCAATCGAAAATAGGACCGTATTACCATAGCTTAAAGTAGAAAATTGTATGAATGAATATCGGCAGTGTCGATTCGGCACAGTCGGCTCGCGTATGCTTGAGACTCCGGCGTGTGCGTGTCGTCGCGCCCGCTCTAGAGTGGTCGAGCGAGGATGCCCGAGACCGCGCAAGCATAGCCGCGGCGGTTAAACCGCCCGAAATAGCTAGGACTGTTGATATCAAAAATATCGTTGACGCTCGTTCTTGCGCGGGCTCGAGCCTGCCGCCGTCTTGAAGCGCATTTATGCTTTCAATGTGAATTGCGGACCAGAAGAAGTTGTAGCTATTTCAAATATTTTGTTTTGCAGTTTTAAAAAGAAAGAAACCTGAAGGAGCAAGCAGTGACAGCGATGATTCCGTGGGTGACCTGAAGAGACCTAGCACATCCAAAGAACCGGACTTAGTTCCCGACTCTTCGATAAATGACTGCAACGAAAATGACATCGGTAAATTTATTGGACAAGCATCAATGTTATCGACTGAAATGAAGAAAGAATTGCTTGACAACACTTGGTCTCCGTCTGCGACGTATGACTTTGCGGAAGACGCTAAACATTTAAAGAGGAAATTCAAGTATTCATGGTTGGAAACGTACTCTCCATGGTTGGCCTATTCCAGGCACCAAAAAGGAGCCTTTTGTAAATATTGTACGTTGTTCCCGCCAAATCCAAATTCTTTTAGAGGCGTATTAGGGTCATTTATCATAAGGCCGTTTTGTAAGTTCAAAGACATTCACGAGCATTGCAAAAAGCACATGGAAACCCACTTCCATAAGATGGCACTGGAAGCCGCTAAATCATTTCTTGGAAGTGTGCCTGTAGATTTACAACTCAACAAATACTCCCAGGGCATTATTGAAGAAAACCGAAAAATTATAACATCTATTATTTCTTGCATTACGTTTTGCGGGTCGCACGACTTAGCTCTGAGAGGAAAACATTATGGCGAAGGTATTCTCGAGGACTTATACAAGCTACGAATTGACGCGGGAGATTTAGTTTTGAAGAAACACATTGAGCATGGGAAAAAGAATGCAAGCTATCGATCCATCGATATTCAAAATGAAATTATCGCAATTTGTGGAGATGTTATTAAGGCAGACATTGTGAAAAAAGTAAAAGAAGCAGAAGCTTATAGTGTGTTAGCAGACGAAACAGCTGATATTTCCGGTACTGAACAATTATCAATTGGGCTGCGATATTTTGACGAGAAAGCCAATGAGGTCCAAGAAATGTTCGTCGGATTTGTTGAGCTGAAAGGTCTGGATGCGAAATCTATTGCATATTGCATCGATGAGTTTCTGACAAAAGAAGACCTTAATCCTGCTGATAAATGCGTTGGTTTTGGATTTGACGGTTGTTCGACGATGTCCGGAAAAGACGGTGGAGTACAAGCGATACTGCGCAAAAAATATACCAAAGCATTGTTCTTTCATTGCTCGTCCCATAAACTGAATCTGGTAATAAATGATCTCAATATTCTTCCTGAAATTCGAAACACCATGGGAACCACTAAAGATATTATTAATTTTTTTCGGGAATCTGTTTTGAGAAGAAAATTGGTTCCTAATATTGCCAGGCTCTGCGAAACAAGATGGAGTGAGAAACATAAAACTATCAGAGTATTTAAGGACAATTTTCCTGTTATATTGGAAGCCTTAGAAAACTTATCGCGCGAAGGAAACAGTGCGACTCGAAAAAACGCCTTTCAACTCCATGCGGCTGCTTTCAAAATTTCGTTTATACTTTGTATTACTTTGATAGCTAAATACTCTGCTTTGTTGGAACCTGTTGTCAACGCACTCCAATCCATAGCTTTGGATGTGGTGAAGGCCTCGCAACACGTCAAACGCATTTTGCAATTGCTTAAGAGCCACCGTGATAATCCCGAAAGAGTCACAGATGAAATCATAAAGGATGCTACTGTTGTTGCGGAGAAAGTCGGCCTGGAGGAGGATATCACTTCAATGCCACGCATTGTTGGGAAACAACGTCATCGAAGCAATCACCCAGCAGAAAGCCCTTCAGAATTCTGGAAAAGATCATTGATAATACCATACTTGGACTCCGTTATTACATCGCTTGAAACACGCTTTGCTGAAGAAAATACTCCATCATTTGCTTTATCTAAATTACACCCCGCACAAATGCAAACGATGTCAGTCGAAAATCTCACAGAAACTTGTGAAACTATCGCTCAGTTTTATAATTTACCAAACATAAAAATTGAAGTCGAGCTTTGGCAGCAATTCTGGCATAATAAACCAAACTCAACAGATCAAACCGTTGTTGATATCCTAAAAGAAGCAAAAACCTTCTTTCCCGACACGGAAAAAGCGTTGAAAATTTTGATCGCTCTTCCATGCACGACGTGTACGGTAGAGCGATCGTTTAGCAGCCTCAGGAGACTAAAAACCTGGCTAAGGAGCACTATGAGTGAAAATCGCCTCAATGGTTTGGCCATGATGAGTGTGCACCGAAAACTTATACATGGAAACTTACAAGATTTTAATAATAAAGTAGTCGAGAAGTTTACAATGAATCCCCGAAAATTATGTTTTAATTAACCTAATATAAACAAACAACGACCACTATAATATTAAAATCTGGTAATTTAAAAAAAAATACGCTGTACGCTGTACACTTATTCAAATTCAAACTCCTTTTTATTTTATTTTTCTAATAAATGTTATTATAACTCAAGTTTTTTATTGCATAGTCAAGAGCTCGTGCTCGTGTAGCTTCACACATTGGACTCTGTACTGTCACAGAATATATATGTATATAGTACTAAGATACTGTTGTTATTACAATCGCTGTAGATGTAAGGCTCGTAGTACAAGTGAAAAGCTTCATGTGCTCTCGACTTTACCTACAACTCATACCTACTTTTCTCATTCATAGAGAATGAGAAAAGTATGAATTGTAGTAGGTAAAGTCAACTGCCCCCCCCTGCGCCATAGGCTGGCGACGCCCTTGGCAGTGTCTAGTGTGCGTTGCTCGAGCGTGCTTTGTATGTAGATTGACTTCTGTACCTAACTCTTTTGTGGCCTGGGGATTTGCACCTCGTAGGTATTACTTCCTCGGCTCTTACTGAGAATGGAATTAAAAACACATATCGACGCTCCCAACCAATAAGTCTATTTACTGTTTTTGTCAAATATTTTTTCAACTAGTAGTAATATTCAAGTCATTGATGTATCAAATCTGAGCAATTTTTTTGTGGAATGTAACTGTGCTATCAACATGAAAATATTTTTATCAAAATACTGGCAATTTAAAACAATAAATAATACCTAAAATAATATACTTAAAATATTACAGTACTTACGGCAACATTGTAGTAAAAATCTTAAACAATATATTTGGTATCACTATACACCACTAGTTTTTAATTAGTACAAATATTTAAAGGGCTCATTAGAAAAGGTCTTGTTGCTATTTAAGTCTTAATAAATAATATTTATAAACAGCAAAGTTAATAGTGTTTATTTATATCCCAAAATGTCACTCAATGTATGGAAATATTGTACAGGTATTCATAGCAGTATTCATTGATCGTATTCTCTCGCTCTCGCGTTCGCGTGCTCTCGCTCAAACGTGCCCTGCCTCCAAAAGCTGTTAACGTAATTGTAGGTAACTAAAGCGCATCTTTATGCTTTACAATTGAAAACAAGTAAAATAAACAGTTTGCGGAAAAATAATGGGCATTTACTCAATTAAAACTTTTAATTGGGATTGAAATATTAAGAAATCAATTATGTAAGTATCTAAAGTAAAAAGAAATCAAATTAAATTAAAGCTTCAAAACTTGTAAAAAAAAAAGTAATTTTGACGTATTTATAAAGTTTGAATCAGCATATTTAAAAAAAAATGGTCAGTGGGTCATTTTAGAATTCACGTATTTACATAAAAAAAACTTACAGGTATTTTAACTGTCCTTCAAAATGTCCACCACCGTTATCAACACAAAGACGAGTAATGATAAATGTATGCTTCGCTCACTTTTTACTTCGCTAAATGCATCCAATAGGCGCTGTTAATTGTACACTCGTCGCTTAATTTCGCTCCACAATAAAAGTTTAATGGCGTGAGATCAGGAGATCGTGGAGGCCATGCCATGGGGCCGCCCCGACCGGTCCACTGACTCCCGAATCACGCACTGCGCTATGGTAGTACGAAGGCACGCCGTCTTGCTGAAACCAGAGGCCTCTTAAATTGGCTAATGGAATGTCATCTAGCATCGAAGACACCACAGTCCGAAGCAAAGTTAAATAACTTTCGCCAGTAAGAAATGAAAAAAGGGCCAACGATATTGTCGTTCAGGATTCCTGCCCAAACATTAACAGAAAATCTGCGTTCGAAAAAGACCTCCCTTGTTAACATTGGATTGCGTATTGACCACCAGTGATTGAAGAATCCGATACGAGTAAACATGCAATCATCTGAGTATAGCACATTTACTGCAGTGTTGTTGAGTATTCACCTGCAGAACGTGAACCTTTGTTAATTATCTACAGTTGTCAATTCTTGGCCCTTTCTGTAGTGGCACGGGTGAAATCCAGACGAACTAATAATCTTCCATGCACAGTGCTGGCTGATGTTAAAATCACAAGCTGCGTCATACGTACTTCGTCGGGGATCTACTCCAAAGTAGTCTACTACATCGTCATACAGGTTTTGTGAGTACGCCTCTCCTTCACGTCCTTGGCTATGAGCCATTGACACTTTCAGTTTTAATTTGTTGCTTGCTCGCTTGAAAAGGGATCACTGGTGCAAAAAGAGGCGTGGCTTGAGCTTCGACGCGAGTTTGCCGGGATTTATGAATGAAAAAAAACACTGCGCGTAGTATTTTCTAGTAGTATTGTTATGAAAGGTTAAGAATTATTGATTCAATTATGCATTTACCAATTAAAACAAATTTTCCTGGTGAAATATGATCAGTAACAGGTACGAATCGAGCCCCATTTTTTATACTAATTAAAAACTAGTGGTGTTTAATGGAATTCTACAGTGTTATGTTTATGTTAGTCACTGTCGGTCGGTGCAATAGACAACCACAGACTAAACTGTAGACATCGTCAGACAACTGTGTTTTGGATAAATAATGTATCTTATTGTGCGTCTATTTGGGCAGAATAACTTTCTTTCTTTATTTTTTATCGTAGTGTTGATGCATAATGTGTTATAACCATATCATATAACTTTGAGTGTTGTAGTACAGCAATAATTGGACTTCAGATTTATGTACTGTATGTTATTTTTAATTGTGCTGATTGTCTTAGTCTATAGTCTGTCACTGTACTTATTAAAATAAAATAAAATAAAATAAAATAAATATTGTAGAAAAAGTATTGATACATTCCATTATTATTACAGGAAAATTTAGAATTTCAACGTTATTGTTATCACTCAGTACCAATTCTTTTTTGAAGTGTTTAAATGTAATATTTGAAGGTTTAAACAAAATAATACACTGCTCGGCTGCTTAAAAGTTGCTGTTAAGTTTAATGGTTTACAAATTGGAAATTTAACGCTCCAGGAACATAATCTATATATATATAAAAGGAGAAACTGACTGACTGACATATCATCGCACAGCTGTGCGTCTAAAAACTACTGGGACTAGGAGCGTAAAATTTTGCACAAGGCTTCCTTTTATGACGTAGGCGAGCATTAAGAAGGGATTTTTCAAAATTCAGCCCCTAAAAGGTTGAAACGGGGGTCCAAAGTTTGTACAGAGGAACATTTTTTACGCGGGCAAAGCCGCTGGCAGAAGCTAGTAATCAATAATTACGATCCAATAGATAAAATAAAACACATCCTGTAATTAACTTTGAGTTACAAACATTCAAATCAATTTATTTATTATTCTGATCAAATAATATAGGTGTAATATACTAGCTGCTACCAGCGGCTTTGCACGCGTGAAAGTAGTTTTTTCCATACAAACTTTGGACCCCCGTTTCGCCACCTTAAGGGGTGAATTTTGGACAATCCTCTCTTAGTGCTCGCCTACGTCATAAAAGGATGTCTTGTGCAAAATTTCACGTTCCTAATCCCAGTAGTGTCGGCTGTGCGTTGATATGTCAGTCAGTTTCTCCTTTTATATATATAGATAATAATAATATTCACAACAACTATCACACAACGCCGTCTAGTCTCAAGCTAAACAGAGCTTGTGTTAAAGAATAAACCTAATCTGTTTGGCCTCTATCTATCTATAAATTTACTTGGTTGCAGCAAATAAGTCATGGTCGATATGATTTGGTTGGTCTTTATGTTTGCAGTTACGAATACAATCTATCAAATTAAAAAAAAAGTGTTCACAAATCAAAAAAACAATTTGAAAAAACAAATAACAACAACCGCCGACAAACTGTTACGCAGTTGGCGGGTTCATAAAATGTACGACATTTTTGGTCCAAAATAAATGATAGTTTTTTTTAAAGTAATAATATATATCGATAAAATATAGATCGCAACACCTCACACAAACCCAATACTACAATATAAAAAAAAAAATTGGTTAAATGTTTAATCTTCTTCCATATTCACCTACGGAGCTGAGACTACTGAAAAAGACGGTGAGATATCGTATTGATGTCTTCGAGATATGATATTGGAGGAAAATATTTCAAATTGACAATGAGAGTGAAGGTACAGAGAGTGCAGCTATGTTTGTGCACACATGGTGTGCACATTTCCTGCGTAGTTGGCTTAATCTCTATTGAGATCCATAATTTATCTCAAGCCACAGATCTAAAGAATTCCTAAAATCCTTGAGTTCATTGTAACTTCCAAAATTTTCTTGTTAGAAAACCTTCCTACTGCATTTACAACTACTACCAGTTATTCAGACTGGACTTTTCGACGGCGCGTCATATTGCAAGTACCTAACTCATATGCAAGCTAAGAAAAGCGTGAAAAACTTGCACTGACCGACCGAAACACCAGATTGTGAAGAATATGCAGTCAATTGTTTAAAATGTAAACCTACTTCAAGAGCTGTGCTAATTCAGCATAAATATAGAATTTGAATTGTTTCATATGACTGTTGGTTTGGTGGTTAGTGCCCCTGACTGCTATGCTGGAAGTCGTGGGTTTGATTCCCACTCAGGACAAATGTTTGTGTGATGAGCACGTTAATTTTTCCTGCATCTGGGTGTAATTTATCTATAATAGAAATATATTGAAACGGCTTTCAATACAATTAAGTAGGAAATACGACTTTGTACAACAACTGTCGAAATACGAAACAGATGTCAGGCCTGCATTCACAACAAAGGCCTACAATGTGAACAGGATTTGTAAAAATTATGAAATAAATGTTAAAAATTAATTTTCATTTTTTTTTTTCATTTCTAGTAAAACCCACGAAAAGAGAGATACGAGACAGATTTAACCTTATAAGAGTGAAATAATATTTTTAGTAGGTTTTTCAGGTATCATTTAAGCAAAACTATTTTTTTAAATCATAATTTTGAATATTAGTCTCATGTGACTCGATTCGCAATTCTAGCGAATTCACAAAGTTATAAAAAGATTTTTATAGCATGTGGCACATCGCTAGCAAGAAGATAAACTAGAGAATTTTTAAGCCGGTTGGAAGATTCCGGTCGCTTTTGTTTATTTTTTTTATAGCCACGTAAATAGCTGTAACATAGACAGCTTTAATTTAAGTCCAAAACTTCGCAAGTAAATTAAACAAAAAAACTAGATAACTAACGTCACTAATTTTAAATTTAAAAGTATTCCAACACAATATACATCTATATAAAATTAAAATTCAGACTCTACGCCATAATTATATTATTTAATTTGTATTTGAATGAAAAATTTGGGTCTTATTTTCTTATAACAATAAAAAATCGGTGAAAAAAAATTCACAGGGCATGAGAAGTGTTTAGAGGTCTGAACGGATAGCACTGATGAATGATGACCCCTCTTGTCGACCATTTCAATTTGGCACACGATGCACCAAACACCCTGTATATTATTTTTCACCAAGCAGCTCAAACAAGTAGGTTATGCTGCTTGAAAACAGTGAGCAAAACTCGATTTTGCTTACTGCGTGAGACAAAGTAACTTTTTAATTATTATTTTTTTAGTCATACAATTCGAAACATTCGAACTGCACTGTACTCTGTCTCTTTCTCGCCCTTATAAAAAAGCGAGTGAGAAACATGCCATTTTGAAAGTTCATTCCGATTTTGAAATTCCACCACATGAAATACACGTTCAGAAATGCGTAATAAATAGAAAATACTTGTAAAATATAAAATTGTTGTTTTTTATAAATAAATTATTGAATATTAAATTTATTATTGTATTTGAACAAAAATAAGAGTACCTGAGTACATATAGCAGCAGATAAAACTGGCATTTAACCTTTAAATGATTATTTCTAGTTTCAACGTTGACTGTTTTAGAACGTGCTTTAAAAAAACAGCGGAAATAAAATAGTGGCAAATAAGATTAAGAATGTTAAAATAATTGTAAAATATGAGCAAAACTAGCGACAGAGATAGTATTTATTTTAATTGAAATCATTATGAAATCTATTACTGTTAATTATTTTATTTCCCAAGTAATGTGTTCTCGCTGCTGAAGTGAAAAATTATGTGTGTAACACGACAGCAACACTTTCTGCATCTCGTGCCTTTGAATCCCTCCCTTCGCTCAGGATTCTACTTTAGAATCACTCGCTAATGCTCGTGATTCAATCAAAGAATCTTTCGCTTGCTCGGGACTCAAAATTAGCACTCGCAGCAAAAAAACAACTTTGCTCTCTTGTTCCACAAATAACTATTGTTTCATGTATTTCAAGTAAGGAATTCCAAAAATTCTTTTCTAATTGTTCATACAAAACACAAAAAGGTACTGGCTACCGTCACTCAATTATGTGGATATTAAATATGTTCTAACTTCTTCAAAATGTAGATCATGACACGACAAAAATAAAAGTCATAAAGTTTGGAGCTCTGAAGAAATCACAGTTAATTTTATCAAATAAAACATCCTTTTTTTATTTGAAAACGTGAACTTAACCCTTATGCGAGTGACAATGTAGCAGGATATACCTGGTACCTTGTCACTCGCATAAGGGTTAAGTTGACAATAAGATGAACTAGAAAATTGCTTACCTGTAGCCCTTTGTGCAATGGACGTCATAGCTGGTAAGGTTGGAGCATAATGGGTGACATGTGGCGACATTGGCCTCTTCAATTTCATGTTTTTGTGGTCGTGGTCTGGGTCATAGTGGTGTACGTATGGCACATACTTTATACTGTTCCCTCCCGATTTACTGCATAAGGAGGTTAAAATACTGGGGGTCACGTGAAGCAGGGAACAACTGAAAAAAATAAAAGACATCTCATCACTACACATAACATGCGCTCGAAAAAAGGAAAAGAAAAAAAAGTATGTAATAGTATTAGTGTAGTTTTAATAATTATTATTATTTTATTTGATTCAGATACAAGATCCATATTTTAGTAGGCACTTAAAATTATGTTAAAATAACAAAATGTACATAAACAAATACAAATAAACATTACCATATATACCAATCAAATTACAATGTCAAAGCTTAAATTAAATAAAAATAAAATAAAATAAAATTAATCATGAAATCATTAAGTCAAATTATTAAATGTAATGCAGAATTTCAATATTGTGTTAATTTAAATAAAATAAATAATTAAAAATCATTAACATTGCAACAAAATTGATAAGATTAAAGAGATTTAAGGACAGGACTTAGTTTCTTTTAAAATTATGTTGGACTGGACAATTAAATTAAATAATCAAAGAAAAAAGATTATGATTTAATTAAGCATTCCTAACGACATGTAATTAAATACAATGCCACAATATTGGGCATTCTATTCGACCCGCCACAACACCAAGGATACCATTGCTACTGCCACGAACATGACTTAGCAGTGACGCAGCTCTTTTTCGCAGGATTGCATGAAAACCATCGACACGCGCGTCTGCAAACATGCCAGATGCACTACAATACCGCGGCAGCCGCATCAGCATCCTAAAAGCGTTGTTATATTAAACGCGCAGGGCGTTAATTGTCTTCTGCGTATAATTGACCCATAGACTGCACGTGTAAAAGGATTGGCAAAACGCCCGAAACAGTGTTACTTTAACAGCCTTACTGCAGCGTGCAAATCTACGGGCCAACATGTTGCATCGGACAGCCAACGCCCGGCGCTCTCTCTCAATATCCTCGCCATCTGAAAGGTCTCCGAGACCCAGTGGCCCAGATACTTGAATCGAGAAACTCTTGCTAATGCCACACCATTAATGAATACTGATGGAACATACTTGACGTTATGGCCTGGTAATTGGAACACCAAGAGCTCGCTTTTCTTCAAATTATACCTGAGCCCATGAGCCCCGGCATAATCCTCACACACAGCGAGTAGCTTTCTAACAGCGCTTATGGAACGACCCTACAACACCACATCGTCCTCGTAACTAATGTTATTGACGTATTTTCCGTCTATAGAACCTCCGACTTTAGTGCTGCTGAGCCTCTCGATGAGTCCGTTAATGTAAAGATTGAAGAGACGAGGCGAGGTCAAACCTCCTTGCCTTACACCACATTTCAATCTGTACGCATCGGAGGTCACGCCTGCCCACCTTACAACGT
The DNA here is from genome assembly GCA_961205895.1 of Mythimna pallens. Taxonomy (NCBI): domain Eukaryota; kingdom Metazoa; phylum Arthropoda; class Insecta; order Lepidoptera; family Noctuidae; genus Mythimna; species Mythimna pallens. The sequence continues at coordinate 27,708,658 of OY540824.1, forward strand.
TAATTTGGTTGTTGTACCAATAATCAAAGATTTTCACAACTTCTTCAGGGAGGCTGGTTTCCGTCCTCATTTTGTGCCATAGCACATCATAGGACACCAGATCGAAAGCTTTCGACAGATCTAGAAAACAGGCGTAAACAGGAGTTTTCCTATCGGTGTAGTACCGAACAGTCTGCTTGAGGCATTGAATAGCTGTTTCTGTCGACAGCCCCTTCCTAAAACCAAACTGGGCATCGTTAAGCTTTATGTGACTACTCAATATACGATCAAGCAGACTGTTCAGCACCTTCGCCACGGTCGTAGCTAAGGAGATGGGCCTATAATTGCTATTCTATTTATTATCTGATGCATCACCTGTTTTATTTTTGATTATTGGTACAACCACGGTCTTCATACACTCGTCCGGTAGGTAGGAGTGTCTCAGGCAAAATGTGTAAAACATTGCGAGAACCCTAAGCAGATGAACCCCCGCGTGCCGGAGATGCTCAATATAGAATTCCATCATGCCCTGGCGACTTACCCCTGGTCATGCTCGAAATAACGGCAGATACACCCCTAGCCATAAAAATTGGTACTACTGCTGATCCCAATGCATTTTGGCTGATGTCATTAGCATTGAGCACCCGCGGCCCACTGGCAGGCTTTATATCAAAAAGATTCATAAACATGTTCGCAATGTCACGCGGCTCGGTTACTCCGTTAACATTAAGAGGGACAGTGGCTTTGCAGTTCAATCTTTTCGTACCTTTCCAAAAATTTTTGAAATTTTTGTCTGCGTGTTGAGATGCGAGGATATCCATCTTAATCTGCTCGGCGTTATTTTGACACCATTTTAGTTTTGATTTTTAATGAAACATAATTAAAAAAAAAAAAAAACTTTGTTAAGTATATAGAATATATTTGAGTTTTGTAAACAGCCAACGCTAAGGAGGAGCGGAGTCTCCTAATACAGGCATCATCATGCTTAAAAGGAGACACCAATCTTAAACTAATCAAAACTACTTGTTATAGAAATAAAACATTTTGTATTTTTGTATTTTTTTTTTTGTACACTTCGGACTGTACTACAAAATTAGAGATAGCAACGTTTTAGATATTTATGTCAGTTTTCTACCGGTGACATTTCAGAGAGTCGTGCATCGGAATTGCATAATTTAATACCGCCAATCCCCATTCCATCATCGGACCACTAGCCATACGGCGATGTGCCATTGGTGGACATCCATCAATATCTGTTTCCAAAACGTTTTGTACATTGTGCGGGGTATGAGGTTGTAGTTGATATAAAAGCACTGATTGGTTTTGGATAGTTTATTAAAAGTTCTTTAAATGTTACGTTAAAATGTTATGTTAAAATGTTATGTTAAAAGGTTATGTTAGATGAATGCACCCGGTCCGTTTGGTGTCTCGTAATGCACTGATGTTAAAGTTCGATTGTAGTAAATTGCTGCGTTAGCAGGTGTTCGGTTGCTTGGACCGAACATATTCCGGGGCGGCAAAGATGCAGTTAAGATGAGATCACAATCATGTTAGCTAAGATGATAGTAACCTAATGTTAGTGGTGATTCTTAAGATAATACAAAACTATAGCGTTTAGAAAAGCTAATAGATAATCTTAATGTCTCTAGTTTTTGTATATTATTGGTGAATACGCTTTATTTTGTTTTTTTAACCACGCACACTTGCACTGCACTTTGAGCACTGGGCTGACGGTCAGCCTCGTTACATGTCGCGCACAAGCACTAGCACTCGCGTCGTTAATACTTCGTAGCTCGATGTCTGGGGAGATCAGCCTGCATGCGGCGTCGTCGCCACCACCACAGGAGCACGGCCGAGCCCACAGCCGCCGCCAGCACGAGGGTGTAGCCACAGAATAAGAAATAGTACAAGTACAGAAATTGCACTCCGTGATAGCAAACATACGAATTTAAACCTACTAACAAAACCGCTAATGTTCATAATACATTGCACGGCACGGACACGACCTTGATTTTATTAGCCTACCAGATCCAGTAGCTCGTAACAAATCAAAATGCACCGTAAGTCCACGAGCCGAGAGTTTTTTTTATTATGCCCGTTATGAAGCTTTGAACAAGCCGCTTCTGTTGTAGGGTTGTGAGTTCTGAGAAAACAAATCGTATCGATAATTGGTAGAAGAATACACTAAGATAACTAATACTATAATTTTAAGTAATAAAGTAAAAACAAATAGGTAATACCTATACCTACCTCTTATCTCCACATTTCATTTTTATTACTGATAATAGCGTTAGTGGTAAGTATCACAGTTATGAGATAAATTCAGATTTGAGTCAAGTAAATATGCTTAGTTATATGTGTTTATATCCAAATAAATTAAATTATTGAATAATTCTACACGGCTATTATACATTATGTTAGCATCTATCATAAATTTAAATGTTGGTAAACAAATTATAAAATTGGTTTGACTCAATTTTATTATTTTTGCTCTAACAAACATAACTAATTCCAAATAGATTTTTGTTTTGCGAAAATTTTCTTCTCATAAATAAATAACGCAATAGTCCGAGTGCGTAAAGTTTTGCACTTTTCCTTCAATTTTGTCAAGAATTTGTCGTAATCCGCACGTGGGTTTTCTATAATGACAGATTTCATAGTTAGGTAGATTAATTTTATATAGTCTGTTAGATGTTTCACTGCTTATTCTCATACCAATAAAAATTTGTGGAAGGTTGTTCTATAGTTGTTGCGGCTCAGTTGAATTAGTTGAGCTTACGTTGCTGTTGGGGCTTTTAGCTATGTTTGTGTTCGCAGGTGGTGAGTGGTCTTTGTAGTCTTTTTCAATGATTTCAATAGTCTGTGTTTGTTTCGTCTTCGTACTTTTTTTAGGGGTTATTAGGGTTGTCTTCGATTTTAGTTTTCCTAGACTGTTAACAAATTTTTTATAATGTAATTTTCTTTATTATGTTCTGCATTTAATTTCTTTAAATTACTGTTTTTTAGTGATAATAATTCAATTTCTTTATGCGCACTAGATAACTGCGATGTAAGTTTGGCGATCTACGCTTTTTAAAAGTTTTGTTTGTTTGTTTGTTTGATTTCACTTTCATCATTAGGTTCAGATCGTGTGCGAGTCCTTCGGGAAGTAATATTTTCAAAGAAATTCATGTTTAATTGCAATTACAAACTTCAACGTATATCAAAAATAATTTGTTGCTTACGAGATTTGAAATCGAGTCGTGGAGATTCTATACTACCACTCGGCCAGACCTAACATATTTGAAATGTCGAAATTGATGATCGTATTGTAATAGTGGTATGCATTAATTGATTTAAGTCAGTTTTTTTTCTCTTTACTGTCAACAGGCGTCTCTAGACATAATTTTAATTTATTAGTTGCTATTTAAATTTTCTCTAACAAAAAATACGATAAAATTTTTAACTGTAGCTGGGGATCGAACTCGCGGCAAATGTCATTCAATACCGACATTTTGGATTATTGCTCACCCCCCAATGCAAATAGCGTGATAATTTATAACCTATAAGTTGCCCTGACCTATAAGGATTGTGTATGCAAAATTTGAACTGGATCGGTTCAGTACTTTTTGCGTCAATTAATACCATCGCAAAATAATTTTACTGTTTCAATAAATATATAGATTTAAACCTACTTTCTTTAGATCCTTTAATAATATTGAAATCCTGCATCAATTATGTAGCTAAACGAGGATTAATATATCATCAGATGTTAACGTTTAAACGATCTGGCCAGTTTTAGTTGGCCATATCATGAAGTGATCAATTCTGGCTACGACATATACAACTATCAGTCGTTTTACTGTCAGTTACGTAAAGCTGTTTAAAAGGAAGCAAACCTCGTGTTTACATTAGATTAAACAGCTGGGTAAATATTTACTACGGTTTAAGTGTTTTGTCTAATACAAAACAGCACATTTGATACAGACCATTAGAAAAGTAAAATAATCATTCATATCGGGTAATTTTCTTGACTTACATGAAAATATATTAGTGTCAAAGTCAAAGACTGACCCCTGAGTTTGTTTCGGTGTTTCTTCTCAGGGTAGTCAGCTAGGAAACACCGGCCTCATCTAGTTTAAAATGTTTCATAAACTTATTTGCAGAATAATAAAGAGCCAGAGTCCATTTTTTTTTTAATTTCGTGCTGCCCAATTCCTAAAACGTCAAGAAGATACAAAGATAATAAGTAAATAAACTAACAAACATGTAAACGGTGTTGTTATAATGTAGGTCATAGCATACCTATGCATATACAGTAGAAATATGTGGTATTTCAGTTTACGTTAATTTAATTCAAAATAGTTACTTCACATATTTAGGACTTATTAAACGTCAGAAAGACGTTTGTCAACGAAGCCGAAAGTAGCTTGTTCTTCCCAGCATTGTGTTGCCTGGTCTTGAAACCGAAAAACCGGACAGACCAGCCAGTTTTGCCAGATATTAATTAGTAAAAGGGCCGATAATGTTTTTTTTATAAATAAAACATGGCTTTTTATTATTGACCCTAGAATGTTATTAAATTTTAACAGATTTAAGTGCTAATCCGCTCTGCTTGCGCTAGCGATACTAGGTAAGGTAGAATACATGACAAATCTAATAAAAAAACATTAAATTTAAAAAGCCTAACAAAAGCCGGACAGGCTGGACTCCGCCGAATTTTCTTTAATCGGTTTTATCTGGACACTTGGCGACACAAACTGTAATCATATTAATTTGTTTGTAACGGATCAAACAGAAAACCTTCCGGGTATGAAGGCAGTGGTGGTCGGTTCTAGCTTTTTGATGGTGTTTTTTTAAGGTTCCGTAGCCAAATGGCAAAAAACGGAACCCTTATAGATTCTTCATGTGTCTGTCTGTCCGTCCGTATGTCACAGCCACTTTTTTTTCCGAAACTATACTAGTAAGTTTGATTTTTTTAATACGTCATAAATCGTAAACCACTATTTACCTTTTAAGCTTGTACGGAACCCTCAGTGCGCGAGTCCGACTCGCACTTGCCCAGTTTTTTTACTAATAGTCCCTCACGACACTTGTACCGTCGATAGCATATATACATATATAGCATAAACACATTGTTTTGAGTGCTTTAAAAAGTGGTGGCAAACTCTTCAACAAAATTTTACCGGCATAATTTTTAGCCTCAAATGATGAAAAACATACAAAAGTATATAAATTAAATTTCTAAACAATTTTATCTTAGACAATATGTCAATACTATTAATAGAATCCTCGCATTAAGATATTCTAATTTAAAATTCGAGAGACCTTATGAATTTTGAAAATCAATAAATGCAATTTTGAACGAACGGCAAGATATCATAATGTCGTGTTTTTTTTATATGCCATTAGGTTGGATAACAGTTGAAATGTTTTTATGTTATGCATTTTTCTGGTGATGTTGCTTTACTCGATTTGCACTACGATGTCATGTGTGTTATAACCACTATATTTTAAGCATAAACAGTATCATTTTTATGTTTATTATCTAATGCGGAACTGTATTTCCTAAGTATATAAATGCAATCCATCATTTTATATTTTTGTCTAAGATATTAGTAGCACTATTAAAAGTTCAGTTTAGCCAAAAGTCATGAAGTCAATCAAAATATGAACAATCCAAATTGATACAACCATTTTTTTTTTAAATTGTGACGTAACAACAAATTTAGTTTTCAGAGTTAATTCCTATACTTGTGCTATAAGAAATTGCTTTATGCCAAATTTCAGGATTTTGGATCAACGGGAAGTACCCTATGAATTTTGATTTTCTCGAGAGTGTCGAAATGTACGTTTTTTGCCACATAAACCGAAGTATTTTTTTTCTCGTTAACTTATAAGTTTGATTTTTTTACAGCTTCAAGAGTCCGCAAACCGAGAGTGAGTATATGGTTTTAATTTCAACACGGTACCTCCATGATTTCCTGAAATAAAGGGTCTTGACAGACACAGACAGACGGACGGACAACAAAAGTGATCCTACTCGTGGGTTTTGATTTTTCCTTTTGAGTTACGGAACCCTAACAAAAACATTAAAAGGATCAAAGCAATTTTAATTTTGGAAGTCGGTGCTAAATAAGAAACAAACAATATCGAGAAACACCGACTTCCGAAATCAAAACTATTTTGATTCTTTTAGTGTTTTTTTTAGTGAAGTTGGTTATTTTTTTTAATGTATGTTCACCGATATCTCGGTCAATTGTGGACCGATTATGAAAATATATTTTTTTGATTGAAATGCTATTCTTCCGAGTTGGTCCCATTTTTTTTTTTTTTTTTTTTTCGGTGGCATAATCATCTTATGACATCCCCCGCCCTTGGGTGGGGCGGGAGATAGTGTCAGACTTTTACTGACTAAAAACCCACTCCTGTTCCTTCGTTGCCTTCGTCCCAGGACCCCGGGTTTCGTTTTCACACTACCCATGGCCCCAGTAGGCTTCGACCCTGCTGGGCCCCTACGATTTGCTGACATCTCCCTGAGGCGCGCGTGGAACAATACGCGCCGTCGACGACTTGGACTCGGTCCGGACGGTTACCAGACGGTCGGACGGCGGGCTACCCATTGCTCGCCGTCCGCAAGCCCGCGCCTACGGTGGCCGGAAATCGGGATCGGAATCCCGGCGGCGATTTGGGCGTGAGGACCGTTGCCTCACGCGATCGGCCGCCTCCTTTGCTAGCATTACTGCTTCGCAGAAGGAAGCGACCGCCTGCCACTCCTCCTCGCTACGGACCATGGCCTGTACCAAGGCCCGACGCGAGAGATCGCCGCCGCCGATCGCCCCCACGAGGACACGGCGTTGCTCTTCCCAAGCGGGGCACACCTCCACCGTATGCTCCACCGTGTCCTCCGGGCGGTCCACACAGTGGCGACACCCGGGCGTCGCTTCCGCACGAATCCGGTGCAGGAACTTCCCGAACTTACCGTGTTCGGTGAGAACCTGCGTCATACGGTAGGTGAGGACGCCGTGAGGTCTTTCCAACCACGCCTCAAAGAGGGGACTTACCGCCATAATTGGAGTTGGTCCCATAAAAATATTGTTATGATCTGATCGTGAACTTCGAAGATATGGAACAGAACTCCACATAGAATCAAAGCAGAACCTTCGTAACAAGTAAAATTGTTATTTTTTATACGTGTGATCGATGACTGACTGAAAGAAGAAGGGGAATATAAAGCCTGAAATTAGGCACCGGAACTCTGTAATAAATTAATGTAATCTAACCGTGTTTGGGATTATTAGAATTGTCATAAGATGCATTCTGGCTATAAGGTATTTAAGTTTGGCTGAGGAGGAGATTTTAAGAGGCTACTTTTTAGTGGTGGTGCCATAACTGAAAAAAGTAAAATAAAAAAAAATTACAAAAAAAAATTATGTAAAAAGGTTTTTTTTTTCAAATTACAATGAAGTAAAAATAGTAACCGGATGAAATATGTAAACTAATACTTTAACTGTATAGTGAAACGACTTGGGCCATGAACAAAACTATATTAATACAAATCACAATGACTGTCTTACACAAAGGTTAGTTTAATACTGCACGAATAACATCTTAATATTTGATGGAAGCACTGGGTCTTGCTACAGTTCCCATGCTTAAGTCAAGAGGTTAACGGATGTTTTTTTGTCGCGACTCGGGGTACCGCAGCCCGAGCACTTGAACTGCCATGCCGATCCCGTGACGTCACCCAGCATTCCAACGCCGTCGCCGTCCGTCGATCACCCTCAGCCTCGCCAGCACAGCGATCGCCAACAAATATTTTATAAATGTTTAATAAATAGTACTTCTAGCAATACAATATAGTAACTTAACTACATAGAAGCGTTTCATTGCGTCTCCGCCGTCATGATATAGTGTATATGTTGGAGAATCGATGAGAAAGGTTCCAAGGAAATCATATTTGGATATTTACCTGTTTTTCTTGTCATCAATTGCAATTGACTCAACGTGTTCACAACTCAAGCTATGAAGGCGAACTAATAGTAAAGTTGCCTGAAAACTATAAGATGTATGAAAAACATCAGTGGGAAGTAACATGTATATCGTCCAATAACTATTGAACTAGTGCTTTGTATGAAATTAAATCTAGTTACTTTAAAAATGCAATTAAAAATCTATCATATAGAATAGAATAGAATAGAATATCGTTTATTTAATAAAAGTGGCACATTTATATTATGATACATAAAAACAATTATATGACATAGATCTAATTCTGGGTATTGCTGGGTACGGGCTCTATTGTAATTTGGGCATTATACTTTGTGAGATCAATTTTGAATCAGCAATAGCTCGCAATTTTTTAAAAACAAATATTATTTTGCGCACTCTTTTCACCAGACTTTCAATGTGTGGTTTCAAGAGCGTTTCATCCATTATAATTACGAGATCTTTAATATCGCATCTTATTCTTATTCCTACCCTTGTCCCATTTTATTTGGGGTCGGCGCAACAGGTTCTTTTCTTCCATTCTGTCCTGTCACTCGCCATGTATCACTAACTCCCCTTTCTTTCATATCACTTCTAACACAATCCATCCATCTTTTCTTTGGCCTCCCTCTCCCTCTCCATCCATCGACATGTAAACTCATAACTCTTTTAGCAACATTTGTTCCATTCCTCCTCTTCACATGACCATACCAAAACAAACGATTCCCTTTCAACTTCTCAGTCACTGGCGCCACTTTCAAACTTCCTTAACTCATTTCTCACTTTAACCATTCTCGTCACACCACACGTCCGTCATAAGATTCTCATCTACGCTACGTGCAATCTTTTTTCATCAGTCTTTTTCACAGTCTAACATTCTTATCCATACAGTATGAAAGGCCTTATCACGAACTTCGCATGTTTTGAGGATAAAAGGACGATCACACATCGAACGCCGGCTAAACGCACTAATTGTGGGCATACAGATAAGGGTTAGAAATGTTAAATTGAGGCTTACGGATGCAAAAATGTATATATTTAGTCTTTTTAGCATTATTAGTTATTAAATTCTGAAGCTAGCCAGCTTGTAATTTAAATCTTGAAGTTGACTTTACAATCGGTATATAACCGTATAAATTTCTTGGCGATTCTCCATGGCATGGCGGAAAGATTTCCGGCGGGATCTCATGGTGGAATGGTGACAGCGACTGTCGCAACCCAGTGCTGGGCACTCCATAATTATGGCGATGAGTCCACTCTTTGAGGAGTGGCTGGAAAGACCTCATGGCGTCTTCACCTACCGCATGACGCAGGTCCTCACCGGACATGGTAAGTTCGGGACGTTCCTGCACCGGATTCGTGCAGAAGAGACGCTCGGGTGCCATCATTGTGTGGACCACCCGGAGGACACGGTGGAGCACACGGTAGAGGTGTGCCCCGCTTGGGCAGAGCACCGCCGTGACCTTGTGGGGGCGATCGGCGGCAGCGATCTCTCGCGCCGGGCCTTGGTACAGGCCATGGTCCGGAGCGAGGAGGAGTGGCAGGCGGTCGCCTCCTTCTGCGAAGCAGTAATGCTAGCAAAGGACGCGGCCGATCGCGTGAGGCAACGGCAACGGTCCTCACGCCCCAACCGCCGCCGGGATTCCGATTCCGATTTCCGGCCACCGTAGGCGCGGGCTTGCGGACGGCGAGCAATTGGTGGCTCGCCGTCCGATCGTCCGGTAACCGTCCGGACCGAGCCCAAGTCGTCGACGGCGCGTAGTGTTCCACGCGCGCCTCAAGAAGATGTCAGCAACCGTAGGGGCCCAACAGGGTCGAAGCCTACTGGGGCCATGGGTGATGCGAAAGAGATCCCCGGGGCCCTGGAAAACAAATGGCAAAGAAGGAACAGGAGTGGGTTTTTAGTCAGTAAACGTCTGACACTATCTCGCGCTCCGCCCTAGAGCGGGGGCTGTCACAAGATGATTTTCCCAACCGATAAAAAAAAAACCTCAAAAGGAAAAAAAACGGAACCTTTATAGGATCACTTTGCTGTCCGTCCGTCTGTCTGTCTGTCTGTCAAGACCATTTATCTTGGGAACGAGTGGAGGTATTGAGTTGAAATTAAAACCATATACTCAGGGCTTTGTAATTTCTTGAAGCTGTGAAAAAATCAAACTTCAAAATTAACGAACAAAAAAGATACGGCCGTTTATGTCGCAAAAAACGTATATTTCAACACTGTCAAGGGAATCAAAATTCATAGGGTATTTTCCGTTGACCTAGAATCCTGAAATTTGGCATGAAGCAAGATCTTGTAGCACAAGTATAGGAAAAAATCTGAAATCAGTAAATTTTTAGTTACTTCACAATAAAAAAAAATTAATTCGGTAAAATCTTCGTCCTCAATTCGGGTTTTTTTTTTATTACTACCACACAACGCCGTCTAGTCCCAAGCTAAACAGAGCTTGTGTTATGAGTACTAGACAACTGATAAACATACTTATATATTTCTAAATACATACATATTATACTCGTAGATAAATTACATCCAGAAACAGAACAAATGATCGTGCTCATCGCACAAACATTTGTCCTGGGTGGGAATCGAACCCACGACCTCCGGCATAGCAGTCAGGGTTACTAACTACTAGACCAACAGACCAGTCAGGGTTACTAACTACTAGACCAACAGACTAGTCAGCTTCCTGCCAGGCAGCTTCAATTGTACTGTTTTCATAGCTAAGTTTTTACGGAACCGAGTGCGCGAGTCCGACTCGCACTTGCCTGGTTTTTTTTCAGTACTTATTTCATTTGGAATAAAAAGCGGATTTTGAAAAATAATAGTTTGGCCACTCTGGTTCACATGACATCAGAGCCAAAGTGGTCTAACTTATCTATACTGATATATTTTAAAACTAGCTGTGCCCGCGACTTTGTTCACGTGGATGACGAAAATTATCAATGAGTTTTTTGTGTAAAGTGCTATTTGTGTAGAACGTTATTTATCGAGCATACCGGTATTAATACTTCTGTCCCGGCGCGGGCCTTTTGTGGCTAATTACAATAGAAAACCAATTGTGTCTCATTAGCGGTGATTATGAGGGTATTTGATTTCTATAATATTATATTCGTCGTGTGTGATAGTCCATTGAATTGTATGGCGAGCGATATTGTATCTTATGATAAAATATTATAGTACCTTAGCTGTGTGCAGCGCCCCTTAGTGAACTCCACTGCGGGTGATGTAAACAAACTACAAACTTATTATTTGCGGTTAGTATAGTAATATATACGGGTCCAGGGATCAAACCGCAACATTAAGTTTTTATTGTATACTAGCTGTTGCCCGCGACTTCGTCCGCGTTAAGTTCGTAAACCTGTACAATCATTCTGTGCTTGCAATTCATTCCGAAAGCATCGCAATTATTTACTGTACTTTAACAAAAAACGGTTAAAGGTAAATTACCTTCAGAAAACATGTTATGTATTCGTCCAGATCCAGATGTATGAACGTCAATGAATAGAAAGAGTATGTATGTGTCGTAGCAGCTGGCATTTCTGCCTTCCCCAAGCGAAAAGGCATTAGTTTATGTATGTTTCTGGTTTATGTTCTGGTAAAACAACATTGTATGATTCTAACCCCTCGCCACTGTGAGCACGCTACAATTGAAGCGGTAATGCTTGTGTTTGAAGAGTGACTACAGAGGCGTCACGGCATCCTCTATTTGTGCAGGACTCACTGGATGTGGGTGTTTCGGAAGGTATCTGTATCGAATTCAGCGGGAAGAAACACTCGGCTCTCACCATTGTGCGGATCGCCCAGAGAATACGATGGAGCGGGACTTCCACCATACGGTGGAAGTCAGTCCCGCTTAATTGGAGCGCCGGCGCCACCGTGTCCTCATTGGGCACGCTACAATTATGGGGGTAAGTCTCCTCTTTGAGGAGTGACTGGAGCGGCAACACGGCGTTCTCACCTTCCGCATGACGCAGGTCCTCACCCGACATGGCAAGTTCTGATTCAGGCGGAAACAACGCCCAGGTGTCATCATTGTGCGGACCAGCCAGAGGATACGGTGGAGCATACGGTGGAGGTGTGCCCCGCTTGGGTGGAGTACCGCCGTGTCCCCGTGGAGGCAATTGGCGGCAGCGACAGCTGAGGAGTCAAGATGTCCTATCCCTCATAGTTTCAACCACTTTCTTCGATCGTCGTGCTTCACTGAGGAGGCTACTGGTTGTCATTTTCTCCACCAATCGCCTTCATGAGTACACGGTTTTTTTTTTATTGGTGGGAAATCATCAAAATGACTTCTCGTGCTCTGGGTGTAGCGGGAGGGCGTGTCAGACTTTTACTGGGTCGATGCCCGCTAGCTTGCTGACATCTCTTTGAGGAGCGCGAGGATCACTACGCGCTTTTGACGACTGGGCTCGGTCCGGTTAATTACCGAACAGCCGGACGTCGCCGTCCAAGCCGTCGCCGTCTTGGTAGCTCGCGCTACCAAGTGCTCGACGTCCGCAAGCCCGCGTCTTCCGTGGCTGGTAGTCGGGGTCGGAATTACGGCGGCTAAGGCGTTAAGACCTTCGTTCGCTCACGCGTGCAGCCTCCTCCTTCGCTAGCTTTACTGCTTCGCAGAAGGAGGCGACCGCCTGCCATTCCTTCTCGCTCCGGACAATAGCCTGAACATGCCGGAGATCGTGGGTTAGAATCCCACCCAGGACAAATGTTTGCGTAATAAGCACAATCATTTGTTCTGTGTCTGGATGTAATTTTATCTATATAAGTATGTTTATCAATTGTCTAGTATTCATAACACAAGCTCAGCGAGCTTGGGACTAGAAGGCGTTGTGTGATAGTTGTGTAATATACAGGGTGTTTGGTGCATCGTGTGCCAAATTGAAATGGTCGACGGGAAGGGTCATCTGCTATCATTTCAGACCCCTAAAAACTTCTCATGCCTTGTGGATTTTTTTAAATCGACTTTTTATTGTTTTATGAAAATAAGACCCAAATCTTTCATTAAAAAACAAATTTAAAAATATATATAAGTCGTAGACTCTGAAATTTAATTTATTTAGATGTGTATTGTATTAGAGTACTTTTAAATTTAAAATTAGTTACATTAGCTATCTAGTTTTTTTATTTACTTGCAAAGTGTTGGACTTTAATTAAAGCTGTTAATGTTACATCTATTTACATGGCTTTTACAAATTTGTAGCAGTTGTTGTGCAGTAATGATAGTTGGAAACTAGGGAGGTACTAGTTCAAAGCATTGAAACGGCGCAACGTAACAAAAAAGAATGTAATTATTAAAATTGGTCCAGCTGAACAAAACAGCAGTGTAAATTCGCTAGAATTGTGAATGATTCAAGACTAACTTGCAATCAACGCATTGAAACAGCTTTCAATACAATTAAGGAGAAAATACGACTTCATACAACAAATGTCAAAATACGAATCAGATGTTGGGCCTGCATTTACAACAGAGGCTAACAATTTGGGCAGGATTTGTAAAAATTATGAAATAAATGTTAAAAATGCAATCTCATTTTTTTTATTTGTACTAAAACCCACGCAAAGAGATATACGAGACAGATCTTACCTTATAAGAGTGAGATAACTTTTTAAATAGGTTTTTCAGGTATAATTTAAGCAAAAATATTTTTTAAATCATAATTTTGAATATTAGTTTTGTGTGACTCGATTCACAATTCTAGCGAATTCACAAAGTTATAAAAAGATTTATATGGCATGTGGCTATAGCTAATGTCACTAATTTTAAATTTAAAAGTACTCTATTACAATAGGTACACATCTAAATAAAATTCAAAGTCTACGACTTATATATTTTTTTAAATTTGTATCTGAATGAAAAATTTGGGTCTTATTTTCATAAAACAATAAAAAGTCTATTTTAAAAAATCCACAGGGCATGAGAAGTTTTTAGGGGTCTGAAATGATAGCAGATGACCCCTCCCGTTGACCATTACAATTTGGCACACGATGCACCAAACACCCTGTTATTATTATCTTAATTATACCCTTTACATTGGAAACCCTTCCTAGAACCTGATGAACACGCAATTAATTTGTCGCATAATTACAATCTAAATTTGATAATTGTATATGCAACTATAGGCTAGTACATAACACGTGTGGCGCTATAGGCTATACCATTATGTCATTAATGAAACAGATTAAAGGCAAAATGGACACGACATTAAGTATAGGTTCTTTGGATATGTACGTATGCGTATGTTTTTCATTACCCACATTATCTCTGGATTGTAGGTATGTACGTAACATTAAAAAATCATAGACATGTATTTTTTCGGCATTTTTCTGAATGTGAAAATTTCAATACACCCTGTGAAATTAGATCACCTTACTTTTTTCCACTTTAATCTGTTTAACATTATTGCTATTTAAAACAAAAAAAAATAGCGCAAGTTTTTCAGTAACATTTATGTACTTACATATTAAAGTTTATTTGGAGGCCATAAAATAGCCTTTTAATGAAGCGGTCTAAAATGTAGGTACTTACGGTACAGTTATTATACTAAAAAGCTGATTTTCGAAATGTGTATGATATTTAATTTTTAATATATGCGTAAAGTGGAAAAATATTAGACCACTCACCAATTATAAATAATTCATTGTGAGGTAAGATTACCTCACAATGGAAAAATTAGAAAATACACTTAAAACGCAAACAGGAATACGATCTCGTATCAATGATCAGTCATCTGACCAAAGAGATTTAAAGAGATACAATAGAGCGGCTATCAGGAGAAAGGTCTTAGAAAAACTGTCATCCTATGTGACGCCATCTAGGTTTGAATGCAAACAAGCGAATTTTTGCCAAAGTAAATTATATAAATTTAACTATCGCTCGGTAGGTGGCCAGGGGCTTTACCAAGATATGTAAAAATTTCAGTTATACGAGCAAAAAGAGTGAAAGAGTTATTATACACTCTATATAGATCTATTCCTTTAAAAGTTCGGTTTAGGTCGTAAAATGGATCACGTTAAGAGTTCGTGATAGAGCCTCAGTGTGAACCTAAGGAGGATTAAACTTTTCAGCAATAGATGGCGTTATCTCAAAATCAGCAAATGTTCTAGAACTATTTATGAAAATTATTGAATTCAAATTAATTACTGCGTAAATACCAAAAATATTTATGAAAATAAACCGAAGTTAGGTAATTTTGCCATAACAAGATTTGCAATAGCGTAATTTGCAATTCGATATATTATCAGAAAATTATTTTCTTTTAGTGCATAAAACGGATACAAACACGACTTGACGTGAAGGGGTGTCTTACTAAACTGAGCGACTTATTAGCACTAGGGTATCGGATAACGATTTTGTTCGCTATGTCCTGTCTATTGGTATATTTAATGCAAAGATTTAATGTCTTTGCATCTGACTGATCATTGATAGAGATTAGGCCTCTCAAAATTGACCGACGACCTGGTGAGAGTCGCGGGAATGCGATGGATGCGAGACGCACAGGACCGTTTCTTGTGGCGACACTTGAGGGAGGCCTATACCCAACAGCGGGCGTCCTTCGGCTGAAACGATGACGCTATATAAAATCAGTTATTGACTCACCGCCCGTGTGTCACACCAACTCCATGCAAAAGATTTGTCGCGCGAATATATCGAAAAAACATGATCACAAAACTAATAAATTGGATTATTTTAAAAGATCAACATGACAAATCGTGCATTAAAAAACTTCTGTCACCATTCAAAAACTGATATATGACACTTAAAAAAAATATTGAAATAAACCTTTATCATGGCCCTTTTTATACTTAGAAGGAGGTTTTATAATAGGTCTTTACCTATGAAATTGCCGTTTTTTATATTATCTTTGGATTGACTAGGACTTAACAAGTTCAAATAAACCATAAAAGCTAATAAATAAAACCTTTTTTCATAATAAGAGTTCCAAAGTAGAAACTATGCATTTCAAAGGGCAAGCAATTTCAATTACCTACAACTTCTAACAAAAGAACTCTGTGCTCTTGGTTTAATAGCTTTCGTTTTGGTAATTTTTGTCTTATAGCCGCCCTGAGAAGAAAAGTTATTCGTGAGAAAATAAATCCCATCTGAAAGTAATTGAAATAAAAATAGTCATCCCATTCATTAGCAGTTTTAAGTGCGTCATTCATCTTCATCTTCAAAGAGACACATTATTTCTACGGTAGAACTCGAATTACAAACTAATGCGAGTTTTCTTAGATTTCATACAAAGACACAAGTTGCAAGTACTGCGATATTTACAGAAAATACAAAACACTCAAGTAGAGAAAGTTTGTGACCGAGGCGGCATTCACCCGACCCTTGGCGAGGGTATTACGGAAGTGACGAATTTTCACGTGCCTGGGGAGGAAGATGCGCGACACTTGGAGGTCAACGCGCGCCCAGCCTGTTACAATTAATGTAATAAAATTGTGGATAGGCGAGCAGGCGCAATTTCTGCATTAGTACGAAAAACAGTCAATTGCGTGCCTGAAAGTGGTGGGATAAGAGCGAGTTTTCGTGTTAAATTAAAAATATTGTAGGAGTGGAGACGTAATGAAAAGGCTTCTATGTAGTTAATTATTAATTTATGTTATAATGTGCACTTTAAATTATTCCGGTTAATTTAGACATCCGAGGTTACAAAAATTCGCACCCAGCTGAAAATTGGTAATGTTCAAAACACCATCATAATTGAAATCTAAAAAGTCCTCATCGATCTGACACCTGGAAAAAAATACTCGGCCTCAATTAGCTTAGACAAAACTTGTAGATCAGATTATCGACAAAAATTTATAACACTTTTTTTCCTAAGAGTCACCGTTTTGGAGATTTATAATGTTTTTTAATGTAGTTTCCCCGGTAGGCCTATTCGACGAATCTATTGTGATTCTTTTAATTTTGAAAATGATAAAAGTTTTAAAAGTGGTGTAAATAAAAAATGAAATAGGGAAATTCATTCATCTGATTCAAAATTCTTTAATACTTCTGCTTCTTCTTTTCATTGTTCTTCCTGGGTGCAAGTAAATCTATAATATAAAAATGAATCGCAAAATGTGTTGGTAAGCGCATAACTCAACAACGCCTGGACCAATTTGGCCAATTCTTTTTTTAAAATGTTCGTTGAAGTTCAAGGATGGTTTATACGGCGAGAAAAATCGAATAGACGAGGGTAGAGTAGGGTAGAGTAGGGTAGAGTAGGGTAGAGTAGGGTAGAGTAGGGTAGAGTAGGGTAGAGTAGGGTAGAGTAGGGTAGAGTAGGGTAGAGTAGGGTAGAGTAGGGTAGAGTATGGTAGAGTAGGGTAGAGTAGGGTAGAGTAGGGTAGAGTAGGGTAGAGTAGGGTAGAGTAGGGTAGAGTAGGGTAGAGTAGGGTAGAGTAGGGTAGAGTAGGGTAGAGTAGGGTAGAGTAGGGTAGAGTAGGGTAGAGTAGGGTAGAGTAGGGTAGAGTAGGGTAGAGTAGGGTAGAGTAGGGTAGAGTAGGGTAGAGTAGGGTAGAGTAGGGTAGAGTAGGGTAGAGTAGGGTAGAGTAGGGTAGAGTAGGGTAGAGTAGGGTAGAGTAGGGTAGAGTAGGGTAGAGTAAGGTAGAGTAGGGTAGAGTAGTCAGTTGACGGGAGCGAAGCCGCAGGCAAAAGCTAGTGCTCCAATAAAAAAACATCACATGTCTCCTCATTAAAGTATGTTCTTCATGGACAATTATAATATTCATATATCATACAATGAGTAGTTTTGGATGCAAGTTGGTATGTCAGTCAGTTACTCCTTTTATATATATAGACTAGCTTCGACCAGCGGCAACGCCCGCGTGAAAGTAGGTTTCTCCATACAAACTTTGGACCCCCGTTTTATCCTTTTAAGGGGTGAATTTCGAAAAATCTTTTCTTATCGGAAGCCTATGTTATACAAAGAACATACCCTCCAAGTTTCAGGTCTTTACAATCAGCGCTTTAGGCTATGTATTGATCTGACAGTCAGTCATTCAGGACAAAGCATTTTATAAGTATAGATAGACAGCTGATCTCTTTCAATTCCGTGGTAATTTTTAATTAATATAAGTCTTGCTATCAATATAACACCATCATAAAATAACTACACCCTATAATTATAACTTTATAGTTACCTGAACGAGTGTTGGGTGATGATATTTTACATTAAATATATTTAACACTATACCAAAGAACCACTGATTATAGTCCCAATGCAGCTCGAAGGACCAAAATGTTGGGGAATTTTAGGAACTCTTCAAGGAAATTCCAGAAATGTCAAAAGTGTATTTTAGTCAAATATGAATTGCCTTGATTGAGAACAAAGATGAAGTGACATACGTAAAATGAACCTTAAAACTAATTAGCGTGATTAAAAAAATTGCGCCGTTGATTTGCTCGGTAAAGACAAGCAGACGTTTGGATTATTCGAACTCAATTGAATTGGGTTTTACTCAGCAAAAATATGACATTTTCCCTCGCTCAGAACATATTCGATGAATAACCAACAAAAAAGGCACTCTGCCTTTGTGTAAATTTTATAATATCTAAATCTTTAGCGAGGACTTACTTCGATGACCACGGCAATGCATGGCGGCAAACTACGAGTAGTAATTTGGTATCGCACCAAATCTAACTTTCATATTAATAAAAAATAACTTTTTACAAAAAAAAAATACAACCGACTTAAAAGTAAAAAAAAACACTGAAAAGTGAACAATAACTTTAATTTCGGAAGTCGCTGTTTCTATAATAGTTTTGTCTCTTCGTTATTTAACACCGACTTCCGAAATTTAAAGTTATTTTGCACTTTTCAGTGTTTTTTTTTTACTTTGAAGTCGGTTGTATTTTTTTTGTAAAAAGTTTTTATTTTACACTTTTTAGTTATGGTACCACCACTAAAAAGTACCGCTCAGCCAAACTTAAATACCTCATAGCCAGAGTGCATCTCATGATAATTCTAATAATCCCAAAAACGGTTAGATTACATTAATTTATTACAGAGTTCCGGTGCCTAACTTCAGGCTTCATCATTAGATCAGTTCGATATATTCCCCCTCTACTTTCAGTCAGTCATCGACTACACGTATAAACAAAGCAATTTTACTTGTTACGACGGTTCTGCTGTGATCCTATGAGGAGCTCTGTTCCATATCTTTGAAGTTCATGATCAGATTATAACAATATTTCTATGGGACCAACCTGGAAGCATAAGCTTTCAAAAAAAAAAAAAAAAACAAAATCGAATCCATCGTGAAGAATTAAGTGGTCACAGTCACAGGTTATACACGGACACGTAAAGCTATACGACACTCAATCGATTTAGCGTTTCCACCAATACTTACACACACATCATGGTGGACATTACTATTGTCTTACAAACTTATCAACAGCATTTGTGAAAAATAATAATAATAATAATAAAGTTTATTTGGAACACAAACATAATTCAAGTCTTAATAAACTAGAACAGGAACAGTTAATTTAACAAAAAACATAGCCTGCTGTCTCCCAAACTAGGCAAAAACCTGTATCTTGGGAGGCAGTATATTAACAAATACTCTGGTCCGTAGCCCATGTAAGACGACGTGAACATAAATGTAAAAATAAGTAAAAAAAAGAAAATGAAAGATAAACAAAAACAGAAAAATTTAAAGACAAAAAAAAAAGAAAAAACTGCTTAAAGACGAAAAACTGCTTAATAATATTAAATACATTGCCATTCATCTACTTGCATGATATGTACGTGTATGTCGGCACGTGAGTGTGTGTGTGTATGAGTGTATGTTTGTGAGTGTGTGTAAATGTGTGATAGTGGTGGTGTGTTATGATGTGTGTGTGTGTGGGAGCATGTGTACAGATAACTTTATATTAGAAGTGACTCTGTGTCAGCATAGTTCAAAGTGAGTAACCAAGCCTTCAACTTACTTTTACATTCCTGTCTGTTTAAATGATGTATCTTAAGACTTTCATTAATCCCATTGTATAGTCTAGTGCTAACAAAAGGATATTGTTTACCCGCAAAGGCGGTGCTAGGTGGTTCTGAGCGAAATACTATATCAGCCCGTCGTTTTGTGGTAGTAACAAGAGGACTACGATGTTTCCTTAGTATAGTATGAAGCACAAAAGTTTTCGGACTGTCAATACTTCACTATCGTAATAGAGTTGGCTTGTTGGGTACCTATACGGTTTATAAAACATAATCTTAAGAACCGCTCTTTGTGCTCTTTCAAGCTTTAATAGTGAAGTTTTATCAGCACCACCCCAACAGACTATACAATAAGAAAGTAAAGACTGGCATAGAGCGTAGTATACTAGCTTAAGAGTGGCTATATCGGCAGATTGCCTCAAATTTTTGAAAATATAGATAAGCACTCTTAATCTTTTGACTAAATAATCAATTTGCATATGCCAATTTAGAAAATTATATATGTAGACACCTAGAAAATATTAAATATTATATCCTTGTGGACAGCAGTCGCTTCCGCGAATGACCACTATAAAGTAGTACAACTTATTATTATAATTAAAATGGTTTACTTTGTATTGTGATACCTTGGGATTCACTTAGGATTATTAATTCAAATAAACTTTGTATTATAGGTAAGTTATTACGAGTATTTTTTCCAAAACAGCTTCATACTGTACTTAGACTTACAAATATTTCCAACATCTACGTGAACGAAGTTGCGGACAAGAGCTATTAATTGTAATAAAACAAAATCAATAAAAAACCTATTAGAAACATTTTCGGCTTCTACGCGGATAAAGTAGCGGGCAAAAGCTAGTAAAAAATATAATCTACACATTAACATCTTGACTTTATAAAAAATAACATGAGTTTTTAGGTCAAGGGAAAATTAAATAATAGATACTCTAACTTATGGCACTGGTCGATGTAAGTAAAATTTGACGATTTACGCTATGTATAATTTGACAGCTTTTAATACGATATCCACCGGTGATTCATATACCAGTTAAATAAAGGCAATTTTAGTATTTTTTTATGAAGCACGAGATTTGATGATAATTTATTTTGGGAATTTATAAAGAACCCTAAGGTTATGATTGATGACCAATATAAATATTTTAAAAATTATTATTGCAACGCAATAAAAATAACACTTATTTAGCACTAAGAGCTCCCGTAATGTACTACGCTAACATTAGTTATACGTGTGTAATAGGTAAAGTTAAATTGAAGAATTACGTTTATAAACGGTTACCTTGCGCTAAATAAAAAAATATAAATAATTCAGGAAAAATGAATATTAGACATTATAAAGCATAATTCATTATTATTATTACTTAGGGTACCCAATTATATATATATATCTTTTTTCCAATTATAAATCTTAACTTATACAATAGTTATTACGTTTGTATTCTATTTATAAGCCTCCACCGTAAAGTACACTTTTATGTGTTGAGTTTTTTTATGAGTTTGCTTAGTATAAATTGCTGGCATCGAGATGGTCGTCGAGGCTTTTTGCCATAAGGCCATTGGCGGTCGCGACCATCGGCACAATGATAGCCGAGTCCACATTCCGCGAGTCGACAACCTCGTGTGCTAAGTCGAGGTTATTAAATATTATTATTAATATTTTTTTTGTTTGTATATATGTATCTATTATATAGCATATGTATATATCTGTGTATCTATTATAATAAAATATGTATAATGCTGGTTTTGTCACACCAATGACAGCCCCATTTCTTGTCCAGGGAATTACCATTTTAAGTACGTATGTGTTTTAGTTTTAGTTTCCTTCTATATTTTTAATTGTGTACAATAAAGGATATAATAAATAAATAATAATAAATAAATATTTTAGCGAGATACGAGACGAAATATTTTAATGGGGAATAAGAAAATTGACAAAATTTTCAAGATGACTCATGTTATGGACCCGACAGCTTTTAGTCAACTGCCAGCAGCTATTTCTGTTGCCCCTACGATAGGCAGCTTCAAAGTTCGTTTGAAAAATGGCTTATCGCGCAAGCTTTTTATTTCATTAACGAATTTAGGATGATGTAAACTTTGACATTATGTATTAATTTGTTGTAACTGTAATTTATTGACTTTTCTTTTGATTTCATTATTTTTCATGTGTGATTTGACTGCTATTTGTTTTTTTATTGGTTGACGACTTTTACTATTTGGCCTTGTTCAATAATGTGTATGTGTGTAATCTGTCCGCCAGAGGACGTTGCGAAGTAAGAAAAGAAATCTGTGTGCTCCGTAATAAAATATTAGTTTTAAATAGTTTTCGTCAGTTTTGTGTCTTACGGTGAACTAGGGAACTAGTGAAAATCGTTTTAAACAATAAATTATGGAATGACTTTGAAAGACAAAACCAGAGTAAAAAAGTGATTGTCATCTTATACAATTTAAGTCAGTTTACCAGTTTTTACACCGCTAGTCAGCAGAAGCGGCGAGCCTCCTTGCTGGCCTACCACCGTGGGATCTGGAGGCAACAGTCCTTGCATGCACGATTTGGGCGTGGAGATGCAACGCCAGGGCGAAACTCCGCTGCCTTGCCAAGTCGCGGCATGGCAGACATAGTTCCGGCGGGATTTCATGGTGGAATGTTCACAGCGACTGTCGCAACCCAGTGCTGGGCACGCCACAATTATGGCGATAAGTCCCCTCTTTGAGGAGTGACTGGAAAGACAACACGGCGTCCTTACCTCTCACATTACGCAAGTCCTCACCGGACATGGTAAGTTCGGGAGGTTTCTGCACCGGATTCGTGCGAAACAAACGCCCGGGTGTCACCATTATGTGGACCGCCCGGAGCTCGTACCGTGAAACTTTACGGCATTTATAGAACTAGGTTAACCAGAAAGTTCTTGAAGTGTCCGTACATAGTTATGTAATTGGTTTAAGTGATAATTGTCATCATCTCGCTGTCACTGTGCAGCGTGTGTAGACCTTACTTTCACATGGTAATAACTTTGACACAACTGCATTGGTCTGTTCACTGATAGTGGGATGTGCATTCTTAACTCATGTAACTTAATTAATAAGCTGTGAATTTTCCTAAATAAAATAAACCTGTATATTTAAGTTACGGTTAATAGCCGAAGTGCGGCTATACCTAGTTTTACCCGGCTACAACTAGGTGTAGCCGGGTAATAAGTAGCCGCTTTTTATATTTTCAAATGTGAAAGTAACTCTGTATATCTATTACGCTTTCACGGTTGAACTACTGAACTGGTTTTTATCTGGCTTCGACTTCTATTTTGCGACGGCTATAACCGGAATTCACACGAATGAAGTCTTGGACATAAGCTTGTCTTTTATATTTAAAAGAAAACCGTTACTAACTGACTGATGTATTAACAAATAGCTCACACCACTGAACAGATTGCGCTGAAAGGCACGATTATTATGAATTAAGAAAGGGTTTCCAAAGCTCACTCCTAAAGAGGGTTCAAAAGTTGGTTGAAAAACCTACATTCATGCGGGCGAAGCCGCTGGAAGTAGCTAGTTTTAAATAAAATACCTGTAAACAATAAATTATTTTCTCCTATAACAGAATTTCTAATAATAATATTAATAATCGAGCATGCATGCGATCATACTATATACCAGAAATGGGGGCAATTACCATCAGCCCCCTAGATGTAGCTCGTGCAGTTCGTCTGTTGCCTAACTGGAAATGTCCAGGGCCGGACGGGCTGCACAACTTCTGACTTAAATGGTTTCAAAGGTCGCACGCTCGTTTGGAATCTCAATTTCAGTCTGCCCTAGAGTCTAAAAATTATAGACCGATTACATATATCGTCGTATCCTACGAATAGTACCCTAACGAACATAGGGGATTTCTTTTTTTATTGCATAATCCAATTCTTCTCATCATACCGCATATAACCAGTTCAACAAAACAATTAAAAACGGTACATGTTATCAACTAATTAGGTTTTCTAAAAAGCCACAATTTTAAGCACTACGTTTTCATCGAAGAAAAAAGCTACAATCGCCCTCGCGCCCTCTTTCTTCGCGAGTAGCGGGGGTGAGAGAGCGTACTAGCGCCACCCGGCCACTAGTCGGCGGAACGCGTTTTGTTAAATTGTAGTATTGAATAAGTTCAAATAATATTTGAGAGAGAATAAACTCAACATCAACATAATATCAACGAGTTTGTTCTTAATTAGGTCATTCTAATTACATAATGCGAAGTAGTGCTGGACTTGAGCAATAAGTTACATTATGCCTTTTATCTGCGGAAAAATAAGACAAAAACATAATTTGAAACATTGAAGAAAGACACAAATGTAATTAGGGCTTCGTATCGCAATATAGCCATTCCATAGAACACGGCCATAGTCGTCATTATGGTTTTTATCTATGTACCTAATATTGAAAAATGATTAACACAACAGAGAATAAGGATCTAAGGGACAAAATGCGTTTAAAATATAAAGATAATTTATTGAAAATAATCCTAGCCGAATCTTAAGATATACACATTATATGAAATCACTAATACATATTTGATAATATTTAATTTAATTAAACACAAAAAAGTATCTCCTGAAAAGTTGCTATTACGCGGTTACGCCCCTATTCGTAGGATACGGCGATATGTTTACCAACGGTCTATAAAGTTCTTACATCCATACTGAGAGCCAAAATTAATACTCACATTAAGACCAATTCTATCATGTCTGCCTCTCAGAATGGATGGAATGGGTCTCGCGGTACTAAGGAACTGCATTTCATTGATGTTACCATCAGCCAACAGGTTCGTCGTTCTCGAAGAGATCTGTCGGCATGTTGGATAGGTTACAAGAAGGCCTATGATTCAGTGCCGCTTACAATATGGCTCATCAATCTGTATAAAATTGATGCAACTCTATGCACCTTCCTGATGTCGTATATGGGGCAGTGGAGGACGCTCCTTCATTATTATATATTTTTGGCTTGGATACTAAGTCCTTTAAGCTACGTCTTTGTATGAGTAATTAATTTTACTTTACATTATATGTATAACTGTAATGGTTTTTGCAGTGCACGCCAGAATAACTCGCAAAAGGTAGTATTTTTTCCTATCACTTAAATTATACTTTTTTTTATATATATTTCAACCAGACTGGCTGGTTTCTAGTCTCTAGTTTTTGAAAAATTAAATGCATACAGTGTCAGCTTGGTTGTCAGCTGAATTTTTTGAGAACTTTAATTATTGAGTTGCATTGTTGAAGTGATATTTATATTATTATGTTTGTGAAAAAGGCCTCCCGGTCTTTGACGCCTGTGAGAAGGACCTCTTCTGCTGCTTCGGTTTCCATAGGACTCAACCAGCCGTGCGAGACCTGTACGCCAAGCTGTGTGGATCTCTCCAGCTGCTCCGGTCTCTGAAGGCTTCTACTGGCTGTGTAAAACCTGTCCGCCCCACCATGTGGACCTTTTTCGATTGATCTGATCTCTAGAATCCTCTACTGGCTATGCGAGACCTGTCCGCCACAGCTCTGCGAGCCTCTGAGCGCCACATGGGGCCTTTTCACTCAGCTGCTGGGAGGACCTCGCCGACTTCGACTATTTCTACGTTATATTTGTGTTGCATCTCCTTCAGTGCTAATTGTATCGCGTAAACGAATAAACTCCTTCAAAAGCATTTTTTTTGTGATTCTTTTCGATATTTTAATAGTTATTAGATATTTTAGTAGCCGTTCTTGAGTTATAAATGTGTAATTAATACGACTTTGTTTTATTTATATAAGTTACGATCGAAGATTCCGCATTTATTCTTTGTTGTCAATCGTAGAATGGTTGAACGAATGGCAAAATGAATGACCGAATGATGGAATGATTGACCGAATGAAGGAATGATTGGGACATATATTTGACAGTTGATGTCAATGTATTTGACAGTTACTGTCACTTTTAGGGCGGGTTAGAAAATTATCTCAAGGGGACATAATTCAAGGACAAAAAGTATTCTGTGTGTTATTCTAGGCCATGGTCTATCCGTGTACCAAGTTTCATCGGAATCCGTTCAGTAGTTTTTGCGTGAAAGAGTAACAAACATCCATACATACAAACTTTCGCATTTATAATATTAGTAGGATAGGTACATGCATAATATAGTAGAGAAGCACTGATAATTTTAGAGATTTCTAGTGTGATGTCGTAAACAATTTTTTTTCAAAAACGTCCGCTATAGTTATTTTTATTTATTATTATTTTTTTATTTATTTATTTTATTTTCCCTTCACAAAGTTTTCTTATGCTAGATTTTAACAATGCTTACAATTTAGAGCTAACTTTGTGAGGGACTGGTGCCTGAAGTAGGTATGTACAACAACCTGTATTACAGGTCAAAATTATATTAATTCCAGGATGTAAGTGTGAGTGTGAATGCTTAAATTAATGTGTGATAAACTATATGTGTAAATGTACGTGATTGGGTGCGCGCGTGTGTGCGTGTGTCAGAGTATAAGTTTTAAATGTATGCAAGTTTATAACAGGACTGAAAAGAAAACGCCTATAAATGGATTATTTGTAAAAAAAAAAAAAAAACATGTTTTGACTCTGGAATAGTATAAATGACTTAGGGATAACCCACAATAACCATTTTTTATCCTTTACTTTTTACGTGAAATAATTATTAGGCTTATTAGGCTTATTTACGATGCGATTTTAAGCAATACAGCATTATTTTTTAAACAATATAGCCTTATCTAAAGCCGTACCTTAAACACATTGTGCATTTAATATAGATCAATATGGCCCTTTACTGTAATTATGTATAAAGTGTGTAATTTTATTGAATATTTTCGAAGATATTCATCATCATCATCATTTCAGCCGAAAGACGCCCACGGCTGGACATAGGCCTCCCCCAACCGTCGCCACAATGAACGGTCCTGTCGAAGATATTACAGACTTAAAATGCAGGGATATAACGGTTGCGGTTGTAACCTCAAAAGAAAACATGTTTATATTGTCTAATAACAAAAAGCATTGAAAGTTGTATGTATAGACATTCTGTATTATATTTAATTTTAATATCAACAAAGTAACCGTGCGGAGCCGGGGCCGCGGTCGCTAGTAATAAATGAATTTTAAAAAGCAATCTGAAAGACTATATGCACCAAGTTCAACTTAGTTGAAGTGGCTTTACAGTATTATGTTCACTTAACTACCGTCTACACAGCGGCGGTGACATGAAAGCAACGACTATCATGAAAGGTTGCGTACATAAAACACAAAACAATCAACATGTTTTGGTGGTTTTGTTTGCCAGCAGTAAATTTAAACCTTACTAAAAATAACTACTAAATATTTATTATGTTTAATCAAATTAAATTATATTGTAATAATATTAAATTTTAATGTAAATCGCTAGTTTTTAGAGCATAAAACAAAACAACGTTAAGCTTTCAATTGTAAAGTACCTAAACTGCGACGTAAAATAATAATTATTAAATTAAGGTTCATCATACAAACAAAGATCTTTGCCTGATGGCTACACAAACAGCCAGGTGTATCAAGATTGTTAATGCCCCTCATAGTGATCAATAGCTCCTTCCTATAAACATAATCTCACCAGCCACGTTTTTTTGAGTATTTAGCAATAATATAAAAACCTGGACTTTTCTTCGTTTCCCCGTAGTGGATTTCACTTGTAGCTTGCGCGGTTTCGGTGCCACTTGTGAAAAAACCGCGAGCAATGCCGCGATATTCTCATACAATATGTTTTAAAAGTAAGCACGTGGAACTTGTTAAGTTAGTTTTATTTTCAATAAGGAGTACGCAGAAGATATGAATGAACATTTAAATGTATCATGAGACCTAGACTAGATTATTTTTTAGTTTTTCAATATTTTCGGTAACTTTTAAATCCTTAAATTTAATGGTTGTGTATTATATAAGTAGTCGCTTAAATAACTATTTGACACATAAATAAATTCTAATAAACGAACAGTATGGCTTTCAGCCGAAATCAAGTAAGTAATCTCTGGGCTGCAATGGATCTAGTTACCAAAATTAAAACCCATGTAGATCAAAAGAGCTTTTCCTTAGGAATATTCATGAATCTAAAAAATGCGTTCGATATCGTGAGTCATCAAAAACTGCTTCAGAAGCTAGATAACATAGGTGTTACAGGTACAGCACATAAAATATTCAAGTCGTATTTGGAGAACAGGCGTCAAGTTGTTAAAATAGGAAATACCCACACTAGCTCGGACCAAACCATTTCATACGGCTTTCCTCCAGGTTCAATTATCAGTTCGTAACTTTTCCTAATTTTTATAAATAATATTAATAAAAAATTAGGAATATATATATATATATATATGCAGACGAAACCTGTCTCTTTTACTTTAACAAATCAATTCATAACATTATAAAGGACGCTCAACATAACCTTGATTTATTAAACGAGTGGTTAAAGTACAACATACTCACCATCATTGTCCACCATCTCAAAAGTAAATTAAGGGAGCATTACGGAAAGTAGTTAACTGTATTCCAAATAAAGTGCGTACTTTGATTTATAACTCGTTACTCAAATCATATTTAGAATATTTAATCGAGATATAGGGTACCGAAGTAGTAACTAATTTAAATTCACTTCAAAGAGTTCAAAATGAAATAATTCAAACTTTGCTCCATTATAATTATCTTACTCAATAAAGATCATATACGAAAAAACTAAATGATTAAATACTGGCTTTTACCCGCGGCTTCGCTCGCGTTAAATTCGGGGTAACACAGTTCCCCTTTCCTGATTTATTACCCAGAAGAGAACTTGAATATTATTTTAATACGCCACTGTAAACAATATTATATGTCTTTCCATTTGGGGATAGAATGTAAAAATTCTGGGCATTGGACGCACGCGAACATGCTACATACAATTGTCCATGGGAAAAGCACGACTTTTCTAAGTTCACCCCAGCCACCTTTAACGTTTGTCCTTTCGCTTTGTTAATCATCATAACGAAACTAAGTTTAAGAGGAAATTGTAGCCTTTTAAACTGGAACGGGAGATCTGTGGAAATTATTGGGATTCGTGGGATCATTACATTCCCTTTCCTACACCGGTTAAGATAGTGGCGCTAATGATATTGCGGTTTTTAAATATTATTACTTTAAACCAAAGAAAAACAAAACAAATTCACGCCTAGTTTTTAAATATATTTACTTTAAACCAAAAAAAAAACAAAACCAATTCACGCCTAGTTTATAAATATATTTACTTTAACCAAAAAAAAAACAAAACTAAATTAAATCCAAAACCAAAGCGATTGTCTTATTCCTTAAAATTCCAGGAATATTATAAGTCTAAACTAAACGAATTAATCCAATCCGAAAAACAACAACGGTAAAACCGAATCCGAAACGGAGTTTGTTTTCAGAAATCAAGACCAAGAAAGAAACCAAGACAACAATACCAAATCACAAAGGTAAACACGAATAGCCAAAAATCGAAAGCTAATAACAGAGTATTATAGGTACAGTATGCTCTATAGTGTGAAGCACGGTTCGATGCCCGCCCTTAAGTACAGATAGAGAGCACATAACGTTAGCGCGATTTAGAAAAGTATCTGCTCCATCTATCGGAATCCATGAGTAACACTTATTTATGATTCGAAAGTTGTTTTTTTTTTCAAAATCTGATTGATTTATGGTTCGATTTAATGTTTTAATTAAATTATTTTATTATTCGTTTGTATCACCAATCCGCAATGGGCCCGCGTGGTGGATTACGGCCCATTAATTCTCTTCTAGAGAAAGGAGGCCTGAGTCCCAGCAGTGGGAACATTAAAAGGCTGTTTATGCTATGTTATGTGCTAACATAGAATCTGTACTAATTTTGCGGAGTCTCACACAAATTTCCATCCCCTACTTAAGGGGCAAGGGAAAGATTTCCAAAATGAAATCTGGTATTTTTGTTTGTCACAAATAGTCCGAATACCAATTTTTAGCTTTCTACCTTAAAAATTGCGGAATGCTCCATACAAACTTCCACCCCCCATTTTAGGGGAGTGGGGGTTAGAAAGAGACAAAGAGTAACCTCTCCATCCCTTCAACTATCTCCACTTAAAAAATCACGTCAATTCGTAGCTCCGTTTTGCCGTGAAAAACGGACAAACAGACAGACACACAGACTTTCACATTAAATTTATAATACTAGATAGATAGTAAGTATGGTATGGATTAGACAGCTATACATTTACCACACCTGCATTTTTATTAAAAACCTAACTTCAAACCCAATATAAACTAAAGAAAAAAACAATGTCACACAATTTGTCTTGAGAAATGGATATAAAAATAAACTTGAAGTCATCAGAGTACGCACTGATTACGGTAGAAAGACCATATTATTTGAAGGAGTTCATCTGTTCAATGGATGACCGGGCGATATTAAAGAATGCGATAACGTGAATTAATATAAAAATAAGCTTAAGAAACATGTATGAACAATAAACTTCTAATACTCTGGAAGAATTTGTATTGTACTGTATAATCATATCTATTACTCTGAATCTCATTATAAGCGGACTGAGAAATGTCTTTAAAACGAAACCGAAACCAAAATTTAATTGATTGGAAGTTAATAGTAACTGAATTGTAAACGAAAATCCCGATTCCAGTAACATCAAATGAAGCTTAGATTTTGATTCCCAACGTCTTTCTGTTTTCACACAAGATAAGTTGTCAAAAAAACTTAGCTCTGCCGCATATGCTGTTAGACAAATTCGAAATCTAACTGATTTAGAGACAGCCCGTTTAGTTTAATTCAGTTATTTTCATAGTATCATGTCGTAATCTATTGTGGGGAAATGCCGCCGATATCCAGACGATTTTTGTTTTCCAGAAAAGGGTTATTCGATCATTTTATAAATTAAATCCCAGATGCTCTCTTATATATAAATTTAAAAATATTAATATTTTGACAAAAAAATAATTGATGTGTAAAAGTGTTTTTAAAACCCTATTTACAAAATAAATATCTTTTATCATTGGCCGGTTAGAAGTTACTGATATAAATAACTCAACCAATCAGGTTGCAGTGTGAAATTTACTGTCGAACTTGGCATTTTCAAGAAATGGTTTATCGTTTTAGGGCTGGTACATTATGTGACGTGACACATAATGTACTTTTCATAAAATAAATTTCTTGCACAATTTAAAAACGGCATTAAAAAAAATAGTCGCGTATTCAAACCCAGCCAGGCGCATTACTTGGTGTAATTTATTTCAACACCACTGCTCTCAAAACGGTGAGGAAAACCATCGTGAGGAAACCGGCATGTCCTAGAACCAAAAATTCGAAGACATGTGATATTCACCAATCCGCACTGGGCCCGCGTGGTGGATTACGACCCATTCCCTCTCCTAGAGAGAGGAGGCCTGAGTCCCAGCAGTGGGAACATTAAAAGGCTGATTATGATTGAAAAAAAGCCAAATTTTAACTGTATTAAGTAATAACTGGTTACAATGGGCATGCCATAATTATGGTGATAAGTCCCCTCTTTGAGGAGTGGCTGGAAAGACGTCACGGTGTCCTCCCCTTCCGCATGACGCAGGTCCTCACCGGGCATGGTAAGTTCGGGATGTTCCTGGACCGGATTCGTGCGAGCTAGAATGGCAGGCGGTCACCACCTTCTGCGAAGCAGTAGGTAAAGTTAGCGAAGGAGGCAGCCTCACGCGTAAGGAAACGGCCCTCACGCCCCAGCCGCCGTGATTTCCTGCCACTGTTGGCGTGTGCTTGCGGACGGTGAGCAATGGGTAGCTCGCCGTCCCGAGCGAGTCTCGGGCGCGCCGTCGTGCGAGCCCGAGTCGTCGACGACGCGTAGCGTTCCTCGCGCGCCTCGAGGAGATGTTAACAAAACCGTAAGGGCCTAGTAGGGTCGAAGCTTACTTTCGCTTCTGAAACAAAAACCCGTGTCCTGGAACGCAAGTCAAAGAAGGAACAAAGGAGTGGGTTTAAATCAGTTAAAGAGCGCTCCCCCACTACACCCAAGAGCGAGAGAAGTAATTGAATTATTTCCCACTTTAATAAAATAAAAAACAACTGGTTAAAAAGTTCCCCAAGGTACTAGTAAAAAAAATCTCCGAGATCCGCAAATAAAATTTTAAAGGCAGCAAAAAGTGAAAAATCGAATAAATGTTCTCAAACAACAAAACTATGGCCCAAATTATTACGTACGTAAGACCCTAAGCGGAAGGCGGGTCTTGTGAAATGGGCGGAACTCAACCTTGTTAGAGCAACATCAATTCGTCCTCTACTTCTCTGCTACTAGAAACGTGCCGCCCTGGCTGTATCAAATTCGCCTGCATACAACGCGGACGGACAGACAATTTGCACGCATCTCTCCCAGCACAAAGCCAGTGCAAACAGTTGCCCGTTAACCGGCGGACGCAACTCGCGAAAAAACAATCCTTAAATAACGAAAACTTTATGTATTAAATTCGAAACCTCATTTGTGAACAACAAATTTTGTGTTACAAGTCTGACTTAATCAAAAAATTAAATAAAACATATTAAAATTAAATATTAGTTTAAACCTGCATAAGTTACGTAACGATAAGTTTTTGGTGAGCAGGCTGACCTGAAATTGATACAAATAAAATATTAAATATCCCATCACTTTGAGTTAAAGAAAAAACAACACACATTTTTTATTTAAATCACAAATAAAAATGGCCAACGATAAAATTAATTGTTTATGGATACCATACATAGCTTTGAAATACAGGTAATTACAGTGTGTGATTTATTGACATACTAGTGAGTGTTGGGTTTACAATAATATTTTTTTGTTTTCTTCTAGATTCATTGAGTTCGGAGAATATTTACGCGCGCGTATTAAAAGGAGCGGTAAGTGCTTATTTGTAATGACTAGGTTTCTAATAATTTGTCTGTGCCGTTTTTACATTATATGTTGAATTATTTGTTAAGTAATATATATTAACTAGCTTCTGCCTGCGGCTTCACACGCGTGAAAATAGGAATTAGGGGGTGTATTTTAGAAAATCCTCGCCTACGTTATAAAAGGAAACCTTGTGCAAAATTTCACACTCCTAGTCAAATTCAAATTCAAAGCATTTATTTCAAATAAACCATTTACAGGCACTTTTGAAATGTCAAGAAGTCAGTCAGTCAGAAATAATGATGCTAATTGCACATTCCAAAGCGTAGATCTCTATGGAGAAGAATGTGCAAGAAACTCCATGGACACTCTTTTCAATCGTGTTTTGCAATTACAAATATGTCTGTTACATGTAGTCCCAGTAGTTTTAGCTATGCGTTGATATGTCAGTCAGTCAGTTTCTCCTATTATATAATTATATATAGATTAGAGTACAGTGTAACTGGGGCGTGCATGCAACTGTTAGCAGTGACGTATATTATCAAATACATATCAACAACCTTTTACCCGCGGTTTCGCCCACGTGGTAGTAGGAAAACGACATAATTTCGATTTGTTGAAAATAAAGTGGTATCGTAATGTGCGTCTAATCTAAGTCATGGTTTACCCATATGCCAAGTTTCATCTGTTCTTATAGGGTGCCAGGAGTCATAATACTGACAGAAAAAAAAATATGATTGTAAGCTATTTCTTTTGTAGTCTCTAGCTCTGGGTAGATGCGGGATTGGATTGTTTAGCTGGTAGTGTCGTCTATTTCTACAGTGCAGGCTTTTCCCAGTACTGGGGTAGTAACAGGCTTTATTAATAGGGCGTCAACCTTCATTTGTGTCCGTTTCTCACAATAACTTTAAGTTCGTAAAAATACAGCTCAAAATAATTTTGAAATTTCCGTTCTGACGGTGGCAAAGTGAATATGCAAATCAAAATGTTTTATTGTAAAGTTTTTACTACCACATCAATTTTAAAATTTTTTGATTGATGATTGATTCTTGCAAATTCGAAACAGTACAAGATTTTGTGAGAATTTTAGAGTAACACATATTATGCGAATAAATGATTTGACTTTGAAATGATTTAGAATTGACATAATTTTATTGAATTTTTAATTTCATAGGAAGAACCTGTTGCTAGCGTCTATTAAGTAGACACGCTAGCAGTAAGCGAGCTCGAAGCGTAGATACAAACCAAACCTTGTAAATAAAAGCGTGTTTACTATAATCACAAAACCGGCCAAGTGGCAGTCGGACTCGCACACGAAGGTTTCCGTACGTAGGTTTCTAAAAACGGCAAAAAAAATCACGTTTCTTACATGGTAGCAGCCCCACCCCCCCTTAAATATTTATTTTATTTATAATTTAATTATTTATTTTTAAATTGAATACATAACTCAATATTCTCCAAATATTTTAAACGTCTACCTGTTGCCGTTGTCAATATCGAGCAAAAACAGGCAAAAAAAAAAAACATGTTTTTGTATGGGACTCCCCTGAAGAAGAAAGTTATTTTGTAAATTTTTAGTGTTTTTATAAATTGAAGTCTGTTGTATTTCTTTTTTTGTATTTTTTTTTATTAAGGACACTTTTTAGTTGTGGTACACAACTAAAAATCTAAACACACACACACACACACACACAACTAAAAAACACAACTAAAAAGTACCCCTCAGCTAGTCATCATCAGATAAGCTCGATGGCACCTTATAGCCAGAGTTTCAATATTTAATAATTGCATATCATGACAATTGTCATAATCCCAAACACGGTGAGGATACATTGATTTATTACAGAATTCCGGTGTCTACCTACCAGCTTCATGTTATCCTGAATAATAATCCTATCAATTAGTATAATAAAATAGCGAGTGATTGTTTTTTTTTTTAATTTTAGTTGGCTCGAATCCCAGGCGAGGCAAATGAGCTTTAGAAAATCTTTGAATGCAGTTTTGTTTCTTCTTAAAAATAAAGGAATGTCTCTTTTAACTAAAATGAGCCAACTTAAGGATTTAAGGTAGTTTCCCTCCAGGGCCCGACTTAATTTTCCACACTGTTTATGGAAAAATTGGATGGAACGGGCAAATTGGATAATAATAATAATAGTTAGGCGGGTGGATCAAGGGCTTGATTCAGAAAACGGTACTCTTAATGTTAACTGGACACGACACTTAATGTTAGGAGGTTTCTTTCACTGGACCCTTGACCGCCAGTAGCTTGGACCCTGTTCCCGATACCGGTGGGATACTATTTTTTTTATATTTTTAAGTTTTTTTTTCTTATTTATTTTATGTCAATATTTTTTTACACCACCTGCGCTAAGTCATACAACCATCACTTAAAGCAAGTCATTCTGTCCCTAGGAAGATAATGTAGTATGGGCGATAACTAGAAAATAATGGGATTTGAATTTGGAACGTCAAAAGCCGTCAACATTAAGTGAACTAAAATGTACGTGCATCAAACAAGTTTATTCAAAATTCAAACTGGCCGCAACAAAAAAAAAACAGAATAAAACGTGATCGTGGTTACTGACGAGGTTCGAAAAAAAAGTAATGTAAAAGCGGGAGCGATAAAGAAAATTGAGACTATAGAATCTTAGAGTAGTGAATTTTGTTTGTTTCAAATCTCGAAACATGTTGAGTGATAGTTAAGATTTACTTGTACATAATACTTATATTTCTGTAATATTTGAATTGTTTTACAAAATTGTCTTTTAATTATCTCACAGGTGGTGTAAAAAGTAGAGTATCCAATACGGGGATAAAGCTGTTTTTATCTTGGGTGGCTTGAATTACTCACTTCAGTTAGGTTTCTTTATTAACTCCCTCGCAATGCTCGGGCGTTAATATTATATAGATCACTAACTATCGTTCGGGATTAAAATTAAAAACCTTCGTTTCGTTCGGAATTCAACATGCCGCCCGCGACTTAAAGACACTGCTTTATGCCCTAGTCACATAATCTACTATATTCTGTTTATTTATTTATGTACAATATGTTTCACACTATTATTTCAAAAACACTTAACTAATTAAAACTATTTAAATACTAAAGGCTACCTAACTAAAATATGGCGTCATAAAACTCCTCCGCATCGCTGTTAACTGGAAGTGTGCCCAAAAGGCTGGCGGCATTGCTACGTTATATAGCAATGCCTTCCGAATCTCTGACCGAGGTAAAAGCCAGCCCTTGGGTCACGCGAAGTGTCAACTAAGCGTATGGATAGTTCTTTAAAAAGCGTATGAGCACTCGGACAAAAATCTCACAGAACAGACACAGAACAAATGATCGTGCTCGAGCACATTCATTCAACGTTCATCCTGGGTGGGAATCGAATCCACGAAATCCGGCAGCAGCAGTCAGGGCCACCACTAGACCAACAGGCCAGTCAGGGTGTACCTAACATCCCAATTGTGGTCTTTAACGCCAATTAAAATAATAATATGCAACAGTTCGGTCTTGATACGTAGCCAGATTATTTACTCTGTTTTCTTTATTGTAACCATGTATATTATTTAATTTATTTTTGTTTTCAATTATTTATTGCAATCGACTATTGTGCTGATAACTCCGCAAAGGCTACACTACATACATAACTCCGTAAAATCTGCAGTATAGCTGTTATCGACAGCTGGCGGAACACAGAATGGCGGATGACAGCTAGACGTGAGGGAGTGCTTCACGGAGTAATGGAATAATCGTATGTCGGTACGTTTTGTGCCGAGTAATATTACATTTTACCATCATTTCAAACATCACCTATCATTCCTGTATACTGTAACGAAATGTTCGGTTGTATTACTGTATTTGCTAACATGCAGAAATTATAATATCGATGATCAAAGGTTGAAAACATGTAACTGCAATGTATCAAATTTTTTAGGAGAGGGAAAATACTGTATAAGTTCGAAAATAAATATTAAAAAAATAAATTAAAAAAAGTAGTTGGTAGGTAATCAAATTATTTGTTGATATTATTTAAAACAATAAAATGCCCACATAGGGTTTTCAGTAAATAATCAATACACAAACAATTACGAGTAAACAATATTTATAAAAATCTCACTACTGACGTGTTAAGAACAGTCAACAATTACTTACGAGTTCTTAATTTAAAAAAAAAATCACTAGTTATTAGATTGAAACAATTAGGTACATGTGCGACGAATTATCGTAAAAAGAGTTAATCAGAAAGTATTACAGTTTTAAGAGCTTTCAAGACATTAAATTTGCATAAAGTGATGCAACGAGTGATGTGATGTTACTAACTGACGACATGCGAATTAATGTGATATGAAAGAACTCAAAACTATAACAAGAACAACGTGGTTTCCCCTGAGTGCGCAAGAGCTTCTGAGATAACCGCAAATTGCAGAATCGTACCCTTATCATGAGTTACTATCGACAAACTACACCATCTTACCGTCGTCGATGTCTAATAATCGTGCATCGAATAGATTACAATTAAACTCGTACCATGAGTCTTACCATCAGGTAAGACTCATGCGCAGGCCATGTCAGGGGCTTTGGGACGGCGAGTAATGGGTGGGTCGCCGTCCGACCATCCGGTAACCGTCCGGACCGAGCCCAAGTCGTCGACGGCGCGTATTATTCCACGCGCGCCTCAGCGAGATGTCAGCAAATCGTAGGGGCCCAGCAGGGTTTCGACCCTTCCTACTGGGCACACGTGTAGTGTGAAAGCGAAACCCGGGGCCCCGGGATGAAGGCAAAGAAGGAACAGGAGTGGGTTTTTAGTCAGTAAAAGTCTGACACTATCTCCCGCTCCCCTCAAGAGCGGGATTTGTCAGTAGATGATTTTTACACCAATAAAAAATACCATCAGGTGGGAACGCAGTCAAGCGCACTAGTTTATATCAAATTAAAAAAAAGACGCTTGGTAATGACAACTCTATTGTTTATTTAATAATTTTTAGCAGGGACTGAAAGCGGTTACGGTTAAAGGTTAAGATACCTCAAAAATATACAGGTACCAGTTTAAAATAAAGGTAGAGCTATACCGGTACCTTTACAAATAAAGGTTGGACTAAATAGTTATTTAACCTTTATACGATTTCGGTACCGAAAACATGCGTGAGGCCTGGCGCAGGTGCACGGGGGTGTCGAACACGTTAGAACTAGTGTAGGTATTTGTACATTGTGTTTGCTGCAGGTTCTCTTTTTCTTATATCTTTGTTTGTTGCTGATTGTGTACCGGGTAGTACGTTTTTTTTCGTCAACTGCTGATTATTCATCAACGTGATTTTTATAATTATCAATAATAAAATGAGAAATTCAAGAAAAAAACGTCGAAACGCAGTTTACGCATTTTTTTCATTTTTAAAGGAAAATAATACCTCGACTTCCCTAGTGATTGGATGTTCTGCTGTTATAAAAGTAGAATAGAATAAACTTTATTGTACACCAAAAAAGTAACAAAACTTAAACATAAACTTAAATCTATGGGTACAATAGCGGTCTTATCGCTGACAGCGATATCTACCAGACAACCTCAGGATGGATCGTAAGAATTTAAAATAATAGGGGGTAGTCTGCGATGTACTGCTAACTAATCAATCTCTATAAAACACAATATGTAATTATAAATATATATATACATATTATAATATGTTGTCCATCATTCTGTGGTGTAACCGTGCCGATAACTGACGGTCTTGAGCTTCTTGGGGTAACGTTCGTCGTCTACCCTGAATATCGGCTCTTACATCGAGGCTAAAGCTCAACAGGCTGCCAAAAAATTGGGGATCTTAGCTAAGGTGAGACAGAACGCCGGAACAGCTGCACAAACTTTATCAAGCGGAAGTTCGATCGTGTATGGAATACTGCTCTCATCTTTGGGATGGGTCTGCCAAATACCAGCTTGATGCTCTGGAGTCGATTGAGAAGCGAGCCAAGAGGATCATCGGTGATGATAATAATAATAATAATAATAATATTTATTGAGCAACAAAGTAAAAACATGTATACACAATTGCTTATAAGCTATTTATATATAACAACTAAATAATTCAATCAATTGTGTCTAAAGTTAGCATCTGCTGCCGAACTAGGTTTATGGCCTGTATTTCAGCAAGCAGCGCCTCAAGCCCTCGAGTATGGTGAAGGTTGTAGCTTTAATAATAATAATAATTCTTTATTTTCAGATAACTAAGATCCAAACTGTTAGTAATTACAATAATGACTTAAGACTATTATTAGTAAAGTGACACAATATTTAAAACAAAAGAAACATTTTTACCCAAAAATATGCTTAAGATTACGGTTATATCTAAACTAAATTAAAATAAACTCACAACCGACCTCACAATACTCGTAAAGAAGTTTGGTTGGATGACGAAAAGGTTTAAAAGTAGAGAGTTTTAGTATTGCTCTTTGTGCGACCTCAAGTTGTTTTAGTGTCGTTTTGGGTGCCCCTCCCCAACACGATATACAGTAGTAATTAAAACCATTTTGGGCTAGCTGAAACGTCTCACTCCATGTTTTCGCGGCAAAAATGAGAGCAGTGTCATCTGCATAAGAGATAATTTTTCCATGGAGAGAGTTGAGACAAAGGAGATCGTTTATATAAACGAGAAACGGAGTCGGGCCAAGTGTGCTACCCTGTGGTACGCCGTAGGTCACTGAATCCCCTCAATCGCAAAACATTCACTTTCTGTGTTTATTTCCATTTCTCGAGGATCCACGTTCGAATCTCGCGGTAAAGGGGAAGTCGGCTGTGGCTGCGGCGGTGGCGTATGATTTAATTTAGGCATCTTAAAAATTTAACAGAAAGCTACCGATAACACTCGTACGGAACGATAGCTTGAACGGAGACCCGAAGCGACGCACACACTAAGGAGTAAAGGGGAGGGCAATTATGGCAAGTGTCCTGCTTCCTCGAGTAGGCGGGGCGCGACGATGAGTCAGGTCAGCGGCGTAGTAGCAGTACGGTAATCGGTCAAAAATAATAAATATTTTTAATTATCTTTACGCAAGATTGACCACTTTGGCTTTATAGTTACGAGTTAAAATGTTATGGATATTCATTTATATTTTGCTCAATAACGAGATACGCGTGCGCTCACAAGCAAGGTAGCGGGCGAAGATGCACTTGTCAAATCAAAACTTCAAAGCCTTTAGCATCGACGCCGAGTTGCTAGCCTGTCGGTTTACTATCGATTACACTTCGGGGAGTGTGCGTTGGAATTGCACAATTTAATTCCACCAAGTCCGTTCCATCATCGAACCACTAGTCGCATGGCATTGCGCCATCGGTACGGTCAAAAGCAAAAGTGCATAGGTACTACAGGAATAAAATCGTGTGAAGCGAGAAATGACGCCATCTAGCGTAAAACCAGATTGAAATGTTGCTATCGACAACATTACATTATACTGTTAATAGATGGCGCCGCTGTGCTTCAAATGATTAATGCTTAACTAATGCTTATTTTTGTACTTTCTTTTTGTTTCTTCAAACATTGAAATAATTTATAATTTCTTTCTTCATCTCTTTAAGATGAAGATATTAAAATTGAATATCAATTTATAAATATTTGATTATCTATGTGTTAGTTTTCAAACTTGAGAGGGTAGGTTGAATATGGATTTACAGGCCTCACTGCAAAAGTCCATAAGAACGCTAAATATTACATTGCTACGAACCGAGCGAGCACGATACTTCCGTGCGTATGTGTGCGCGTGTATGAGTATCCACATTCCACAGATAACACACATTAAAGAACTGTCGTCTCACTGAGCTTAAAACATCATTATTATTTTTCTGTGCCATTGAATACGCATCACACAGTCACAGAGGCGACTTGTTCTTACCATTGCATTGATAAAATTCACGCAAATATGTCATGTGCTGGTAGCCGTTTGAACTAAGTGTTGGATTCGAAAACAACGTAGCCCGAGTTCAAATCATGGTCGGTCCTGGTTATTTCTTACTTTGAAAATTCCCAATCTATATTAATATAGTTGGTTTTTATATTTCTATGAAAAATACTATTGCATTTTTTGCACTAAATAGTTGCAAATTACGAATATGATCTATTAACCAACCACAAGAAGAACACATTCGTAATTTTCAATTATTTAGTTGTTACATCTTTTCGATGTTGTAAGGTGGAAATAAAAAGACGTGTTTAATAAAAATCTTTATTCTTTTTTTTTACAAATTAAACATTTATGAGAATTGTGACGTCGAATTGTTACCTAGACAAAAAAATTATCTTTTAACCGTTATCTATGTTACGTGTAAGATTGTTTGTTGGAAGTATACCCACTTAGACCATTCATAATATGAATAACGTAACAATGAAAGGATATTAAAATTTTAATAAAATAAAATATAATTGTTTGTATCCAGTTATTTATTGAAAAGTGATATATGATTTAGATTAGGTAAACATTTTATTTTTATGTAACGTCACAATGAATGTATTGAGGTCATAGCTCAATTGTTCATTTTCTTGACGAAAAGAAGATTGAAACTAAACCTCAATTTCTGTTAAAAGAACTTTAGTTCTCACAAGATAATCGTCAATTAGACGAGAAAAATAAATTGAACTATTATGTTAGAAGAATAAAAAACGAAATAGAATCATGATTATTGTCAACAAAATTGATAGCGAGTTCACTGCATTCTTAAGATAAGGCGATGGCACAAGTTAAAAGATATAGCTGTTTTAAACGAAAGTAAACACAATATAATACAGTGTTTGTTTACGAATAATCATGGATATGTTAAAATAAAATGGCCTACTAAATATTTAATTACACCGACTGATTTTACTAAAACTTAATATTTTGTATAACCCCCATTATTTTCGATACAGTCAAGTAGACGTTTGCGCATGGACCCAACCATATTACCGCATATTTCGCTCCCTCTAAAACTTTCCCACACCTCCATGCAATGGGTTTTTAATTGTTCCGTAGACCTCTCATTCCGCGAGTCCCACCTTTGCACCATCAAACCCCATAGATTTTCTATGGGGTTGAGGTCGGGTGATCGCGCTGGCCATGGAATAACAATTACTTCCGGGTGATTATGAAACCACTCACGCACAGTACTCGCTCAGTGAATAGGACAATTGTCCTGGACAAACGGAAATTGTGCTAACTCTTCAGCTGGGTAAATGTTGCGCACAGTAGGTAGAATAAATGAGTCTAACACTTCCAAATAAGTTGAACTGTTTGCGCGTGGAGGAATGAAAGCCAGTTCTCCTGGTCCTGCTGCACTCATCCATCCCCACATATTAATTGTGATTCGACCTGATTCGGTGTTAGGAATAATGTTGTTATCACACCAGCGAGTGTTATTCTTGCGCCATAAGTGAAGCCTGCCAAAAGGGCAGGCTTCACTTATGGACTGGATTTAAATGTTTTTTCATCTGAAAATACCGCAGTATTCCAGTCAAAATCTAAATAATCACGTGCGAAACGTAATCGTTCTTGTTTATGTCTCTCTGTCAAGTACGGCTTTTTAGCAGGTTTTCTGTGATGCACGTCTTCAGCGTGAAGTGCACGGCGAACAGTATCCATCGAGGTGTCATATAATTCCGCAAAATGTCTCGTTGGTGCGAAACCATTCGTTTTGTATACGTCCACCATATGTTGTCGCTGCGCCTCGCTAATAAGCTTCGGTCTCCCACTTCTCTTTCGACTAGCAAGGCTACCTTCTTCCTCATATCTTTTTATCCAAAGACTTACAGTATTTTTCTAAAACAAAAAAAATATATATTAGGCAGCTATACCTACTTGACTTCATTTTCATTATATAAAATGTTAACAATCATAATGATTGCATATAATTTTAAAATAAAACTGCATTTATAAATCCAATAACCAATCCAATAAACCCAACGATTTATGTATTTCTCTTTTAAGCCTCATAAAGATACGATGGATGGATTCATAAATGGCATACATTTTAATTAGAAGATTAATTTATAATAAAGTTACAATTCATTAATAGCTATTATACTCACATTCAGTCCGGTTTCTTCAGATATTTGTTTTATTAAGACCGCTTTTATGCAGCCCAATGATAGTCGCCCTCACTTCAATACTAATATTAGCCTGCATTTTGCGAATATTACAATACTGTTAACCACACGTCACTAACCAACAACTACAACCAAACGACAGTTCATTTCGGTCAAGTTAAAACTTATGTCTACCTCGCAGAAATCTAATTCTTTATTTAGTTTTTTTGTGATCCCTTTCTAACTCTAAGAAATGTGTGAACAAGTTAAAGAATAATTTAATATATGTAATGCTAATCCATAATTTCCAATCGGGTAAGAACTTACAGAAAGTCAACAATTGCGTGGGATTTGAACTTGCGGCACACTGATTTGCGCTTCAATCTGTGTGCCATAGCACTAGGCCATCTTGACTTATGCTAAGTTGATGAAATTATGAACTACAATCAGTTGTTGACGACAATGATGACGCATGTGTCTATTATTTGTTAAACTAAAAGTCAAGTTTATACTTTGTGAGACTGCCTTTGCTCGCCACTTGGCTGTGAAGAAACCAACGCCATCTATTTTAATTTTCGAAAACTTGAACTCTAACATGCAAGGGAAAATAGGCGTTAAGGTATCTAAGCACTTTTAATGGGTCACTGTACCCATGTGTGTGTGGTGTTTGTACGTATGGGTGGACATCCCATCCATACGTACAAAGCGTTTTGGGAACACATTCATAATGCGTACAGCTAAGGAGTGGAATTCCCTGCCGGAGTCTGTGTTTCCTGATAGCTACAACCTAGAGGTCTTTAAGTCAAGAGTGAATAGGTTCAACGTCGGCCACATCATCGCTTACCATCAGGTGAGATAGTGGCCAAACGCACATAATAATAATAAAAAAAAATTACACAATTTCATTAAAAAAGGGACGAAAAAAGAAGAAAAAGAAAGAATAAAGTAGGGTTGGTGGAAGAAATTAAATTTCGTAGAACCAGGATAGTGTTAGAGAGAAAGGATATGTTTTTAACTAGATTTTTGAAAGAAACTAGGGACTGGGCTTACCTAATAATTGGTAATGGCAACGCGTTCCACAAACTCACCGCCTGGATTGCAAACGACTTGTCACAAAACTTGGTAGAATGTGAGGGCATTAAAAAGGTCAAATTCTCCGATGATCTCAAGTGTCTAGAATGTGTGTCATGAATGAACTTAAAACGTTATTTGAGATAAGAGGGGGTTGTAAGAATAAACTGGACACTGTAAAGCAACGATAATGAGGCGCACTAGTTTATTACGAGCCTATTCACTCTAGCCTTGAAGGCACCTAAATTATAGTTGGACGGGAAGACCGCAGCAAAGACCAGAGCAAAAATCGGAGGTCTGAGGAATTTCAACTCCCAAGAGCTGAAGGCGGTCGGTGCATTCCAGGGTTACATTCCAAAAAGCAGAAGCCAAGGTGAACGGTCTCCTTGTGTTTTGGCGGCATTGAATTCTACCAGATTGGTTTCGCCCCACTTGGAGACTGCCTGAAGTGAGA
The DNA here is from genome assembly GCA_961205895.1 of Mythimna pallens. Classification (NCBI taxonomy): domain Eukaryota; kingdom Metazoa; phylum Arthropoda; class Insecta; order Lepidoptera; family Noctuidae; genus Mythimna; species Mythimna pallens. Next base: position 27,753,001 of record OY540824.1, read on the forward strand.
CATTCGTATGCTCTACCATAGCCTGTCATTCGGATCGGATTAGTTCCTTACTAGCCCGAGCACCTGGAAGGTATCTCTCTACAACTGTGCTATCATCTGCATACCTATAATAACAATAATAATAATCTTTATTACACAAGAAAGTGGTTACAAAATAGTGTGAAGTCCCTGACTCCTGTGCTAGGTGATAAACCTGTGTTAAAAGAGCCAGTGCCCTCTCCCAGTAGGAGATAGTACAGAATCTTATGCAAAAAGATTAACAAAAATAAAAAGAGTATGGTAAACAACAAAAAATTAAGATAAACTAAATGCGGTTAAAAGAAGCCTTTATTGAGTTTGTGTGTGTGGGGGGGGGTGAGGGTGTGTTTGTGTGTGTGTGTGTGGTGGTGAGTGTATATGTGCGCTTGTCAGTGGTTGATTAGGAGTGGTTTTAATGTTACGAAACAGATATGATAACTTTCTCTGTTTCGTCATAGTTCAGCGACAGTAGCCATGGCTTAAGAGTTTGCTTGACTTTATGTAGGGTTAATTTATAAATTGAAAGTTTTTTGTTTATTTTATTATACATTAGTGCGCTTTGGGCACGATAGTGTCGTCGCGCGAGTGCAGTACGACATTGGACAGAATCACAGATAGGAAAGCCAATCCGCCGATTACATAGCTTGCCTTCTAGTGGCATCGTGAAATGTCGGCGCAAGATAGAGCGGAGGACGTACAATTTTCTCACCGTTAGTACTTGGGCTTCTGAGTACAACTGAGCTGTGGGGTAGTCCCTTTTACGGAAATACATATACGATACGTACCTATAGATACCGGGCATCAGCAGATCGTTAATATACAGTTTTCTCAGGAGTTATTTTTTTTTTAAACGCTCAGCACAGTTAGATCCAAATAACTGACATAATCAAGGATTGGGAGAAGGAGGGATTGGGCGAGCGCAGTTTTGGTAGCAGTTGGAAGAAAATTGCGTAGTCTTCGTAAAGAACTTGCGGCTAAGTACCTGCACCTGAGGACCCCACGAAAAATCTTTATTAATAATACAAACACTGACACACAACACTGATACAAACACTGAGTCACTGTATGAAATCGTTGAGCCATCAAAAACAATCGGTGAGAGCCGCGTCCAGTCTATTCTTGAGCGCAACCTAGGGGCTATTGACAACAATTACTTGGGTCTTCATAGGATTTACCTGCAGATCGTGGGACACACTCCACTCAGATATAAGAGTTAAATCTTTGTTGACCATGTTAACTACCTCGGATAGTCCATCTAACAGAGCTTGCGAATATATTTGAAGATTGTAAGCGTAAAGATCGTAGGATGAGAGAAGTTCATTGGAAATTGAGTTTATAAAGAACGCCCCCCTGCGGTACGCCGGCTTAGGTATTGTACCATGACTAGAACGCAGCCGTCCCAAATAGTTTTTATACATTCGTAATTAGCAAAATCTTCTTTATCAATTTTTTTTTTTAATCTTACACTGAATTACTCCTGTTCCTTGTGTAGTTAGTACCTTGAGTGCGTTCACACACATGAAAACTTAAATTCAATTCAAAATATTTTTATTTCACATAGGCACTTATAAAACGTCAGAAGCTAGTGCACGGCTCCAAATTGGTCGTTTCCTATGGAGAAGAACCGGGAAGAAACTCCACGGTTACTCTTTTAATAAAAGTGGTTGATGTTGCAATATTTCCATATTACACTATTAATAGTTATTATGTAAGGATAGTGACATCTACAATATTTATGTTAACAAAGCTATTAACGCTTGATTGAAGTTTTTGTTGAGATTATTTCGTTGTTTCGCAAGCCAACCTGAATAAATTAAAAACCGCTATGTGCATCACTCCAGAAGAAAAGGTACTGATCCAGTTTTAAGTCAACAATGCCCAACATACATAGAACTCCGCCTCGGTCGGACGGACAGCTTACACCTCAGATATCAATAACTGAGTTACAAGGTACTGAATCTTCTTATGCCAGCTCGTTGAATGTCGCTGTCCGATCAAAACGTCCTCGCCTTGGAAATTCTCCCACCAATACCGACGATACTGATGATGAACTTGTCGCTGACAATGACTTAGTTGCCATCATTTGCCGTGAAATTGAATCTACAATGACGGCTCAACTAAAGTTATCCCTGAGAACGAGAATCTACAAGATTACTTTCGTCAAGAGTTCCAAGCTATAAAGGAAAGTCTATAATCACTGCACGAACTTGAAAACTCCGTGAAATTTATGAGCGCTAAATTTGATGAAATGAAGCAAGAATGATAAACCAGCAAAGATGCATTTAAATTACTGAAATCTGAAAATGAACGCTGTGTCAGACATGTCTGCAAGATTGAATTTGCTTGAACAATACACACGCCAAGAAAACATCGAAATTAATGGGCTACCGGAAAACAGTAACTAAAGCCAATTGGACAAGGTGGTCTCCTGCAACATTAAAGAGCAAGATATCCTGTCAATTTCACGCATCAAGAAACTGGACGTGGACAGTAAACGCCCACGCTCAATTGTTGTGAAATTACGAAACACGAGAGTTCATGATGAAGTTTTGGCCTCTGTCATGAAATTTAACAGATCTCTTGATAGGGACAAGAAATTGAATTTTAGCCTTTTGGGTTACGGCGATGCCAAGTCTTCTATTTTCGTCTATGAGCACCTTTCTCCAATGAACAAGGCAATTCACGCTGAGACCAGGAAAGTAGCTCATGAAAAGGGTTATAAATATGTGTGGGTACGTGATGGACGCATACTGGTCCGCAAAGACAACGGTGCTCGTGCCAAACAGGTGAAAAGTCTCCATGCTATTTTGCTATTATAAGCTCCAATATTATATAACACCTGATATAGAACCCTAAGCTATCTTAGAATTCAATATTTATTACCAAAACTTTAGAGGCATGAGAACAAAACTTTCTGAAATAAGCCAGGCAGCTGGTATATCTCAATATGACCTTATTGCAGCTACTGAAACTTGGCTCAACACTAATATCAATGATGGGGAGACCTTCAACAACCAGTACAATATTTATCGAAGGGATAGAGAATCCAGTGCGAGAAACGGCAAGGAGGGAGGAGGAGTACTAATACCTGTATCAAAGGTATTCAGTTCCATGAGAACCTGCCAGTGGGAAAATTCTGCTGAAGATTTATGGGTGAGCATCAAAATCAAAGAAGGTAAGAAGATAAACATCTGTGTCACCTACCTTCCTCCACCAGTCACTCTGCACCATCTCAACTTATTGTTGGACAATATATCGAGAGTCATCGAGACTGCAGGCAACGATGTAATAATTATAGGAGACTTCAACTTGGGATTCATAGAATGGAGCGTGGATCAAACTTCCTACGCGACTGTTACTAACCCTGTCAATTACAACAGCAGCTTAGGTTTTTCATTGGTAGACTTTATGTCATCTAATTCATTATCTCAATTTAATCATATTACAAACTGTAATTGTAGAATCCTTGATTTAATCTTATCTAATCTGAATAATGTTATTGTAAAAAAATCTGCAATCTCTATGTCTACGGTGGACACCAATCATCCACTTTTGGAAGTAAACTTTGACTTAGGTATTTGCAGCAGCCTAAAACCCAAAAAACATTGTCATATTTTTTATTTATTTATTTAATTCTAATTCTAATTTATCGCTCACATGAATACAATACAATTTAATTTAATTTAAATTAATTTTATCGTTTAAATATTTCGAACTATATATTTTTTATATTTGTCTAATAATGTATTTCTAGAATCTTATCGAATCAACATTTTATAATTTATATCCAATATTGATTGAATTAATTTATAATTAATAATTTATATGTGTTGTCAAATTGTATAAGCTATGGACACCTTTAATTGACATATTTGCACAGAATCGTATGTTTACAAAATTACCTACCAGTATAGCATCTTCTTCATCTAATATGTCGGTGGTGTTCCTCATAATAAATAAATAAATGATGAGGACGAACCGTCAAAGCAAATACGTTGCCGACGGCGCACAGGTAACTACGAAACCATTCAATTGCGGTTGAAGATATTATAAGAGAGCTTAATATGCCGACGGTATTAAAACGTTGCTGAAGTCTAACAAGGCAAGGACCGTCAGATTTCCATTTTCTATACCAAGTCTAAGATCGTCTGTAATCTAACGAAAGCTGTAGTAGTGCTATGATCTGGACGAAACTCAGATTGGAAAAGATTAAGGAGGCAGTTTTGCAAAGGAAAGTACTAAATTGGTTATGGATAAACGGTAGTATGGAGATAGGACGGAATTTAGAGGGGGAAACAGGATTACACTTTTTCGGAAGAGGGATAATTTGTGGAGGCATGGTGGTACTCTTATTTAAGAAAGGCAATAATGCCCTGCTTAAGAATTACAGGCCCATCTCGCTTCTGAGCCATGTCTAAGAACTGTTTTCCAGAGTCATCACGAATCGTCTCACTCGCAAATTCGAAGACTTTCAGCCTCCCGAACAAGCCAGGTTCCGAAAAGGCTTCAGCACCGTAGACCACATACATACGCTACGGCAGGTTGTACAGAATACTGAGGAGTACAATCAGCTTCTCTGCTTAGTATTTGTCGACTACGAGAAATCCTTTGATTCGATCGAGACTTGGGCTGTACTGCAGTCTCTCCGACGGTGCCAAATTGACTATCGGTACATCGAAGTGTTAAAGTGTTTGTACAAAAACGCCACCATGTCAGTCCGATTACAAGACCAGACCTCAAAACCTATCTCTTGCAGCGGGGCGTAAGGCAATGAGACGTTATTTCTCCGAAACTGTTCACGGTAGCAATGTAGGATGTCTTCAAGATGCATTAATGTCAATGGCGGGTACATCACTCACCTTCGGTTTGCCGTCGACATAGAAGTCATGGCTGAAACTACGCAGGAGCTCAGTACAATGCTTGGTGACCTCAATAGAGCTTCCAAACTGAAAGAGTGGGACTTAAAATGAACATGGATAAAACCAAACCCATGGTAAACAGCCATGTAGCGCCCACTCCTATCAAAATCGGAGACTCTACACTCGACGTTGTGGACGACTACGTTTACCTGGGACAGACGGTCCAGTAAGGTAGGTCTAACTTCGAGAAAGAGCAATCGTCGCATCCGACTCGGCTGGGCAGCGTTCGGGAAGCTGCGCGGTATCTTCTCGTCCAATATACCACAGTGTTTCATGACGAAAGTCTATGACCAGTGCTTGTTGCCAGTGATGACATATGGCTCCGAAACGTGGTCGCTTACAATGGACCTCATCAGAAGACTTTAAGTCACCTAAAGGGTAATGGAAAGGGCTATGCTCGGAGTTTCCTTGCGCGATCGAATCAGGAATGAGGATATCCGCAGAAGAACCAAGTTTACCAACATAGCACGAAGAATCGCCAAACTTAAGTAGCAATGGGCACATTGCTCGTAGAATGGATGGCCGTTGGTGCCGAAAGGTTCTGGAATGGCGACCACGTACCCAAAGACGTAGCGTTGAAAGGCCTCCTACAAGGTGATCCGATGACCTGGTAGGGGTTGCGGGAATCCGATAGATGCGAGACGCACAGGACCGTTCACCGCTACATATGTCCAACAGTGGACGTCTTTTGGGTGAAATGATGATGATAATAGTCCCTTGAACATCTGGCCGGAATTAAATGCACACCATTTTCTTTGTGAAATATTGATTGATTTACATAATGTACATTCTGAAGATAAGTGTTCTTTTTCTGTACCAGTATTTGTTTAAGATCAAAGTTTGAAAGGAGTAGTCACAGTCATAGTCTTTCCGATCGGAAATAAAAACCAATACTGAGTTACAACAACGTGCAACAATCAGGAAGTGAATGACAAAGTGGCGAGGCGGTGCATCAAACAAAACCCCTATTTATTAAGGTTTAGGTACTGCTAACTGATTCATTTATAAAGGTTATGGTATTGCTACCGAAATCATTATAAAAGTTGGAAATACATACCGGTATATTTCGGTACAAGTCCCGAAATATACCGGTATGTATTTCCAACCTTAAAATTCCGCTAATATGACCTATGCTACGGTATCGAAATATTTCGGTAACCCGGTAACGATATGACGTCATACCGAAATTTAAAGGTATCTTAATTTTTGGGTAATTTAGTCCCTGATTTTGAGGGTCTATGTTGGTACAAAAATCGTAACGTAACCATAACTTTAGTTTGCTCTCTTTATAGTTACAGTAAAAGGCAGGGTAAGGCAAATAGACCTAAAAACCTTACCAATTTGAAACACCGATTCTATATAACCCGGCCTATGAAAACGTAATAGTGTACACTTGTTTATTTGATATGTTTTCTTTGTTTAATGTTATCCCTTCTTGTCTTGTGATTGAGAAATTTATAAATTATTTTAAAATATTCAGATTGTTCAGGGCTATTGTGACTTCTTGAATATATACACACTCGTAGCATCTTGGGTAAAATAGAGAGCTTTGCCAGTAATATGCTGATAGCTTCCATGTTCTATTCAATGCGTATAAAACAAAACTCTCTCAAATACTGCTGGTCATCAAATGGTATAATTAATAAACTCCAAAAAATGTCTTTAGGTAACCAGTAGTAATAACTTGTGACTAGCCATACTTATTTACGCTTCACCTTTTTATATCTTTAACTACTTATTTAACAACAAAAACCATTTCATAAATTACTCAACACACACCCAAAATTCCAATACGCACAAAATAGCAAAACACACTCGTATTTACAAACGTTACTATGCGGTATCACAGTGCGCGAGAGCCCTTACAACTAATTCATAGACTTGACTGGCGGCTAGCACTATGCGTCCCTCTAAAATGAACGCACAGCTAAGGTAGCCTGCTACCTGTTTTAAGCAACACATAGCTAGTGTCTCTTGATTCTCTGTAGTCTTACGTGTTACGTTATGTGTTACGATACTTTTACTGTTTCTTACTCTGTGGTTACGAGAAATATTTTTCGGGGTTGGATTTTACTGTTTGTGATAATTTTCCATTTTAATAGCGTCCTTTTACAATGGATTATAGTAGTGTACGAGTCATGTGTCGTACATGGCCCTCGCGTATTGCAGTTCAGCACTATTTTGCCGCCTTGCACAAATTATATTGTAAAGCGACAGTACACAATTAGCATTCACAGACGGCTGTACTTATTAGCGATCATTCATATATGATAAGTTACACAATAAATCAGATTTTCTTCGGATATCAGTGACTATCATTTCAAAGTAACATCCAAGGTGTGTGCGACCCATTCAGCAGCGCATACATTTTTTTGGTCCTTCGAGCCGGATCTCCGGTTTACGTGCTCGTTTGTGCAGTGTCAGCAACTCAACAGTTCAACAGAGAAAGCATCACCTGTACAGAGGATACAAACCGAGGAGATCATTATTCACCAGCAGTAGAGAATACGACAGACCATCGAAATGCATCATCAGAAACAGACTTGGTGAATCGCTTTTTTTTTTCATCATGGAAGGTGATTAAAACGCAACATCAAATTATGGAGGAAATGCATAGGATTCTGACCAACTTCAAGAAAGATGGAGCAAGCCGAAAGACACCAGAAGGCATCCAGAAGAAATCGGACCATCTCGACAACTACTGGGTAGAATTCCAGAACAACCACCAAAAAATTTGCGAGCGTGAAGATCCTTCCCATAAATACTTTATGCAAGAAACCTATGAGCAGACCCGACAATTTTACGAAAGCACTAGGGATTTGTTTATCAAGTATTTAACTCAAGAACAAAAACAAACCGCGCCCATATCAAAGCCGGTAGTTTCTACGGACAACCCGGTACCAACGACTTCAAAGTCATCGGAGCCGAAACTCACTCATGAGTCAGGTGCAGATGGAGTCAAACACGAAATCCAATCGCCCTTTTCTATAAAAATACCTGAGGTAACAGAGACCGCGAGCTACAGCAAAACAGAGGAGATGTTACGCAAACAAAGAAGCAATATCAAGGCGTTCCAAAGAACCACAGCAACATCAACGTGGACCTTCTAAAAGAAAATTGGCAGTTTGAAGATGCTTTAGAAACAAGGTGGAAAGCAGTTGATTCACTTTATTGGTACCTTGACAGTTTAGTCGACGAAGTCGACGTACTGTATGAGATGTCATACAATACATGCGAGCTCATTTACGACCAGATGAAAGCAAACATCAACACCAGAATGTGGTCAGTTACTCATCGGGAAAAGTCGACGCCGAAGATTGAAATTCCAGCATTTAGTGGCAGTTATGAACACTGGACTACTTTCAAGGATATATTTGTTGAGACGATACATTCCAATCCGTCGCTTTCTGACGCACAGAGGATGCAATTTCTCAAAATCAAAGTGAAACAAAGCCGAGAAAATTATCCAACATCTATCAATCAACTCGGAAAAGAGACTGCATGGAAGATACTCAACCACAGATACAATAACAAGAAATTGATCTTTTCTTCACATCTCAATTCATTGCTTGGGGTACCCAACACTCAAAATTTGTCAGCAAAATCAATTAAAAAGCTCCACGATACAGCGAAAAAATGGGACCCAATACTGGTACATTTACTCTCGCAAAAGTTGGATGCTGTGACTCATAACAACTACCTGGAACTACTCTTTGGTGGAGCCGCGTAAACTACCTCACATAGCAGAATTCTTCAACTTTCTAGAAAAAAAAATCATATCATGGGAATCATCTCGTCGCAAACCAGAAATAGAAAGAACATATCAATCTGAGCCAAAAAAGACAAAGAAGAAGTTTGATTCATACAAAGCATTCAGTGCAAATCAGAACAAGAACAATAATTATAATTCAAACACAAAAGACAGTGAGGACACAAAAAACTGTTTACATTGCAATCAAAACCATAAGTTGTTTTCGTGCAAAGCATTTCTCGAATTACAACCTGACGCAAAACGGAAAGCAGTATTGAAAATACAATTTATGTAAAAATTGTCTAACTGTGTATACAAATAACATGGAATGTTTGTCAAGAAAAAGATGCCGCGTCTGCAACTCGGATCATAATACACTGCTTCACGAGGCTTACAGCAAATTGGGTGGATAGACATCAAACAATAACTCAGTGCAGCAATCAACCGCCAGCGTAGGCAGCAAGAAAACAACAAGCAACAGCATCAACCATGTGCCTCAAAAAGATGTATCAGAAACTCTGCTTGCCACAGCATTGATCAAAGTGCAAGCACATGGCGGGTCCCTGATAACTTTACGAGCACTTATTGATCAGGGGTCACAAACATCCCTAATAACGGAAAAAGCGGCACAAAAGCTTCGATTACAGCGTGGCCGGTGCAAAGGAGTCATATTTGGTGTCGGAGCTAAGGAAAATAATTGCAAAGGTGTCATACGAATCACGTGCAGTGCCATACACGGGGATTATACATTTGACACTAATGTACTAATTATGCGCAATTTGATCAACAATTTACCAAACAAATCGTTCAGTAAGCCAGAGTCATGGACATTTTTAGAAAATATTTCTGGCTGATCCAGATTTTCATCAAAGTCGCCCAGTACACATCTTACTTGGTGCTTACGTGGAGGTATATTCCAACATTATACAAGAAGGAATCATCAGGCACGAAAGATCACAACCAGTTGCGCAACAAACACGTCTGGGCTGGATTTTATGCGGAAACGTGCAAACAACATTCCAGTGTAATGTGGTGATAAACGACATCGACGACATCAAACAATTTTTGACAGCTGAAGGCATAGCAGAACAGTCAGTAATGTCACAGGACGATCTGTATTGTTTACAACACTATAAGAAGACAACAACTCGAAATGAAGAAGAGCGCTACATTGTTGAGCTGCCGTTCAAACCAAACTTTCCAGAAAAACTAGGAGCTTCAAAACCCATGGCAATGGGACAATTGCGCCAGCTTGAAAGGAAATTCAGCAAACAAGCAGAATTAGCAGAAACAGACAAACAGTTCATTCACGAATATCAAGCATTAAATCATATGGTCGAGTGTACTAGTGACGCAGCACCGTCTTGCTACTTACCTCATAATTGCGTTCAGTGCGCCGATTCTACAACCTCAGCGTTAAGAGTAGTATTCAACGCATCAGCGAAAACCTCCACGGGTTCATCGGCACCTGTAATTCTGTTTGTATTTGATGCAGTGCTTTATTGACTCCAACAAAATTGGTGCCATTATCGCTGTAGATGTGATATGGCTTGCCCCGTCGTGAAGACATGCGTTTTAGGGCCGCCAAAAATGCTGATGAACTCAGGTCTGATACGAGTTCGAGGTGCACAGCTTTGGTGACCATGCACACGAACACAGCGATGTATCCCTTGTTTGTCTTAACTCCTCGCCCTTTGTTGAGTTTTACGTCAAAGTATCCTGTGAAGTCTACGCCGGTATGCTGGAAAGGACGCGAAGCATTACTCCTAGGTCCAGGTAAGTCCCCCATCATTTGCTTTTGTGTGACTGCTTTATGTTTCTAACACGTAGTGCATACATGTAAGCGCTTCTTCACAGCTCTATTTCCGCCTAGTATCCAATAATTCTGCCTAATATGTGCAAGCGTAGTCCGAGCCCCCGCATGAAACGTGTGACGATGGGCTTGGTCAATGATAAGGTCAGTGACGTGGTTGCTATGCGGGATGATTAGTGGGTGCTTCATATTTTCGTCAATATTTGCATGCTTGAGTCTGCCTCCCACTCTCAAAAGTCCATCTTTGTCCAAAAACGGGTTAAGGCACAAGATCTTGCTTTTGCAATGTACTTGCTTCTGTAGTCGTAGTTGGCTAATTTCTTCAGAAAATTCCACTTCTTGGACATATTTTATTATCATATGTTTTGAGGTTTCCAATTCGATTGCATTCAAGTAATTAGAGCGCTCGCTATGACGTCGCGTGGCTCGTAACACCCATGCAAGGACACGCACTGCGCGTGTCATGTTGCTATTTCGTTGTATTATGATCTGTATGACATTATCGCTATGTATTGATTTTCGCTGTTCTTGATCTATGACGTAGTTAGTCTTCTCTGCTACTGATGGTTCTTCGAATCCAGGAAGAAATTGCGGGCCGTTCCACCATAGCTTGTGTTGCCTTAGTTGTTCTGTTGGGATGCCACGGCTGGCATTGTCAGCTGATGATATGTAATACCAGTTGTCTGGTGGTATGACGTCTTTGATTCGTATGACTTTGTTCGCTACAAATGGTGTCCAACGATTGATATTGCCTTGAATCCATCCGAGAACTGCAATGGAGTCACTCCAACCAAATACTTTGATTTTGCGTCCGTTGAGAGCTTGCTGTATTTTTTGCATAAGCGCCGAAAGTAGATGCGCCCCACTTAGCTCTAGCCGTGGTAATGTGAGCTTTTTGTTCTCTGGCACAAGTCTGTTTTTGCAGCGACAAGTGTAATGTATGTGTCGTATTTACAATATACAACACATGCATAAGCATTTATTGATGCATCACAAAAACCGTGTAGTTGAATGGTATCTTGGTCTCCAATCTGATACCATGTTTGAATTCTGAACTGACTGATGATTTCTAGGTCTTCTTTGATTTTTTCCCACTCTGTGCTGATTTGAACCGGAAGCTGGTCGTCCATTTGAATGTTAGAGAGCCAAACTCGCTTGAATGAAGCTAACCAACCAAGTGGATCAAATATCTTAGAAATATCTGATAGAAGTCAGCGTTTTGTGTGTTTTTCAGATGGTTTTGTTTTGTTTATTCTGAGCTCAAATGAGAATTTGTCTTCTTTGGAGTACCATTTCAGTCCGAGTGTCTTTGTTGACTCAGCTTGCTTGAAATCGAAGGATGATTGATTTGAAGACGCTCTACTGACGTTTTGAAGTAATTCTTCGTTGTTTGATGACCATTTTCGTAAGTTGAAACCTCCCGACCATAGCAAACGTATCAGGTCATCTTGTAGTTGCTTGGCAGATGATAACGTGAAACTTCCACTAACAAGGTCATCCATATAAAATTCTTCTTGCAACGCTTGAGCTAATCTGCTTTGCTAATATTTGTAACCTTCATCAGCTGCCAACTGTTTCAAAGTCATCATGGCTAAGATAGGAGCTGCTTTCATGCCGTAAGTGGCTGTTGTGAGCTGATATTCACGTAGGCGTTGATCAGGAGAGCTCCTCCATAGCCGGACGGATCAGAAACTTTTGACAAATACCTGAAACAAATAAACGGTGTTTGTGAAAGAGACACAAACAAAGTACTTTGCGACATCATTCTACTACAGATACGTCACTCACATGACGAACTGAAGTACTACATTGGAATGTTACTGAATCAGTATTTTGAAGAACGCAAACGAAGGCGGCGAGGCCTCATCGACGGTGCAGGCTACGTTGCTAACAGCTTATTTGGAGTTTTAGATCAACGTTTCGCCGATCAATATCAAAAAGATATTTCCCTCATAACAAATATGAAAACCATTTGGCGCAATTGTGGAAAAATCAGACATCAGTGGTAGAAGCAGAATATAATTTACTCAAACGAACTGATGAGTCAATCAATCGGCAGCACAAGGCCATCAATCAACATTTGAACAATCTTACGAAGGCCACTAACATATTGAACAAAAGCCTGCAGGGACAAGAAGTAATGAATGAGCTAGCACTCTCCACCATCATAGCAACAAATATGCTCAACAAACTAAAGTCCATACAAGACACAATGATCGACACAATAACAGATATTAATCATGGAATGTTCAGCACCCATCTATTATCGCCAAAGCAGTTAACAGACCAACTCGGCATAATCTCAGGACAATTATCGCGAGATTTATCTTTACCGATACAAAATATACAGACTGAACTACCAAAAATTTACCATCTTCTGAAGGTCAAAGCAAGAGTAACACAGCAGTACCTCATGTTTGAAATCAGAATACCACTTGTCTACAGAGAGAGCTATGACCTATATCAGCTGATATCGATCACTCAACAACATGGAAACACTACAGTCGCCGTCGTGCCTATCTCAGATTACATCGCGATTAATTTACGCAGAGACACCTATTTGACAATGTTAGCAAGAGACATACAACAATGCGTCCAGTACGATGAATCAACCAGTCTCTGTAACTCGAGAAAACCTATTTTCCAGTTCAAGTCAAAAGATAGCATGTGTACCAAGGATAAGAGCACTAACTTATGTCTTACAAACATAGCAACGTGCCATAATAACTGGATGGTTCAGTTGAACGACATAAATACTTACCTTTATTATTGTTGCGGGCAATGTGCACTTCGTGTCATATGCAAGCATCAGATTACCGGAATAAAAAATCGCGAAAGCCAGGGTCATAACACTGAATTCAAATTGCGCGATTAAGGGCGAAGACTTCACCGTTTTTTCTCATAAGCTGCGACACTCAGAAATCAAAACTGCCGCTGACCTTGAATCGCGTCATCAACGTTTCTTTGCCACAAATTGAAATCAACATAACTGACCACCAAACCTCATTGCGGAAACAACAACATAAAGGAACAGTACGAGCAAATGAAAGCAGAAAACGCCATAGACACAGGAATGTCGAGCCATGATGTACATCAATATACGGCAGTCTATGTGTTACTGACAGGCGCAGTGTTAACAGTGGCAGTTCATCTTGGTCGGTGGATTTATCATTTTTTCATTATATTTGGACTATATCCCCACAGAAGCAATTGTATACTAATATATAATCTATTTAAAAATGAAAAAAATAAATTTTGTTGTCGGGGAGCGCTCTACCATTGTCTACAAATCGCACCTTTAAACCAATACCGTCACTAAACGAAATTTTTCAAAAAGACTGTTTTTAATACAATCTGTAAAGTTAGCACTCAGCAAACATATGGCGTTAAAAACAGGTTTTTTGAAAAATTTCGTTTTGTGACGGTATTGGTTTAAAGGTGCGAAATATTTGTGCACTGAAATAAAGTTTTCTGGGTGGTTTAAAAAAAAAAATAACCTTGACCTAACCTCCCACTGAAGCAATTGTATACTTTCATGTATTTAGATGAAAAAAAAAAGTTATCTGGGTGGTTTTTAAAAAAAAATAACCCTAACCTAACCACCCACTGTAGCAATTGTATACTTTCATGTAAACTAAGTAATAAGAGCTTGATAAATTAAACACTAAAATTATAATAGTAGTAGTAACAAATATTTTACTTTTTTCAAATATTATTAATTTAGCATTGGACAAGCCAAATTCACTTATATGATGTATAATATGTCATTTGGCTATATTACTCGTCATTTGGCTATATTATTCGTCATTTTTAATGTAAATAAAAGAAAATTTGCGTTTTGTTAAATATTCATTGTGGCTGTATGAACTAATACCTTTGTCATAAACAAACAAAGTAAAAAGTGAACGAAATCTGTCAAAATGGCGTCAATTAATACGAAAAATTATCGATTTTCATTTTTTTTTTTCTCAAAAACTATATGTTTCCTAACATTGAGACTTTGCGTAATTACTTTTTAAACATAAACCTTTCCAATATAAAATTATGAGCGTAAAACTCGTTGTCCGGTATAGTACAGTTTAGCCCAACAGACGCTTATCGGGCCGGAGGACAAAGAGCCATAATTGCATCCGACCACCTATAGCATCTCATTATTAGAATTCATTCCAGAGTTGATAAATAATAAACATTAATTAAATAACTCATCAGAGCTAAATCACTAGAGTCACCTAGACTCTCTTTGCGAAGGCTATGCCTCATTTGCAAAGTTGATATTAGCTCAAATTGATTACTGAGCTATCCTCTCATAAGGGAGGACCGGAGGGAATCTTCTTCTAACTAATAACACTAATATATTGCTTCTGGAATAAACTCTAGCCTAAGTTAACTTATGCAAACACTTTCATATTTGAATTTTCTGGCTCTGTCTTCCGAAGTCGCCCGGCCGCGTCTATACCTGGCCGTGCTCGCTGGGCGTGCTCGCCCGGCGGCACTTATCCAATATTCATGAAACAAAACAATTAAAACATTTTTCATCAACACAAGTTTTATGATAACATTTTTTTTTTTTTTTTCTTTGTCAACTGAGCCGGTGTCGACTATTCTGCTATGATAACATTACGAACTGACATTAGCAAATTTGACAATGACGTACTCTATAGACATGTATTTTTTTTATACAAATTGGCTACTAGGCTTTTTGAGCCTTGACCTATTTACATTCTGACATAAAATAGTTTTAATCTATTTACATGTACTATATCCCTAAATCGCCTATTATTTAGTTTTTTAATTACATAATTCACATCTGATATTTTTCTAACTATCTGATAAGGCCCTCTATAAAATCTACATAACTTCGAACTCTTATGGGATGCTCGTCTAGGAGTATAGACCATAACCAACTGATTGGGCATAAACTTTATTACTTTGGCCTTCTTTTCATACCTTGCTTTCTGACTTGCGCTTTTTTAATATTATCTATGGCACATCGTGACAGATGACTTTTCAGATTATGACGTCCTATATAATCTAACTGGATAAACGTCAAGTAACGAAACCTTTCCAAATTTAACATTCCTCTTCCAACCAATTTCCACACCCTTCTATCTCACTTCTCTCCTAAATTAATAAATCTTTTGGCTACCTTTCTAAAAGAAAACGACCTAAAATTTTAGTTGCACATACTAACCACGAAGTCAAAAGCTCGACGGTAATCCTCACCGAGTCGCCGTCTCAACGTGACACTGGCAGAATAATCGCAAACGGCTCAATTGCCATAAAAAAAGACAACTAGGAAAAAGCTGTCAATGTCAGTTGTTTGTAAAACGAAAATATAATTATAATAATTTCTGATGAACTCTGCGTTCCGTGAACGATAATATAATATCGGATCGTTGCAAGCAAATACGAATTCATAAAGATTGGAATCAACGAACGTAGGGACTTTGCTTGGTAGTGGTGAAGGTCAAACACGTGCTTTCGTTTGTTTTTTTTTAAATTTTGGTGTTTTTTTAAACTATTTTATACAGTATCCACTATGGATATTAAAAAACCTCCCGACCCCCCTGATCCTTTCGAATACACAACGATTTCCCTTCCCGACGACAATGCTTCAAACGACAAAATGGACTCTGAATCTGCTAGCAGAAAAAGATTGGCGACCTCTCCCCCGACCAGTGTGACAACCCCTCCCAAATTCCATAAAAAAGAGACCGGTAGGCAAATCTACACATCTAGAGATAATGCTCCTTATGTGGTGCATGTCTCTCTAAACAACGGCCAGACATCGGGTACTACTCTGCACAAAGTAAAATTTTGGATGTTTTTACACGAAAAAAATTTCAGCAACATTGTCCTTGGTAGTGTAAAACAGTTAGGAAGGAATCGCGTGTCAGTGGAGTTCCAGTCGCACCAGTATGCGAACAGCTTTCTGATCAGCCGTATTTTAGTCCAATATAATTATACAGCCACAATTCCTCAGTACAATATCACACGCATGGGTCTCGTCAGAGATGTTCCTACAGATTGGACAGAGGATAAAATCATCCAAAATATCAAGGTTCCTGCTGGATGCGGCCCTGTTATAAAGGCGAGGAGTTGTTTTTACTCAGCACTCTCAGTTGTAAAGTACATGTACCCTACCATACAATGTTTCCACTGCTGTCGCTTCGGCCATACTCGTACTGTATGCCGTTCGAAACCGCGTTGCTTCAAGTGCAGTGAAGACCACCCAGGTGATGGATGCCAAGTTCCCAATGAGTATGCCATTTGCGTAAACTGTTCCGGCAACCACTATGCTAATGACAAGGCATGCCCTAAATTAGGTCGTCAGAAAGGGATAAAAGCCCTTATGGCAGAAAAATCTGTTTCTTATGATGAAGCAAGTCAGGTTTTCCCTAGGATTTCACGATCATATGCTGAAGTATCAAGAGCACCATCCAATCCAAAACCCCCTTGTTCTCCTCAATCCCAAAGCCAAACTCCCCAAACACCCAGATCGCACCGTAAAACAGTTTTCCTTAAACCCAAATCCCATGCCCCCCTTTCACCTAACTATGATAAGCAGGCTCATCAAGCCCTTATTCAAGATTATCCTTTTCCCCCTCCCAAAATGGCTGCGCCATCCCTAGAGAAGGTGCAAGCAGTCCCATTAGCCCTGAAAACATACTTAATGTAATATCCAGTATGCTAATGACAATGTTAGCGAACCCTTCCCAATCTCTACCAGACCACGTTGCCAACAAATTGTCATCAATCGTCAACTATATTCATAGTGTTCCATCCCCAGATATTTCTTCAATGGAACGTCAGGAGTGTTTCACCCAGGAAGACTGACCTTCTTTATCTAATTAATAAACATAAACCATCAGTCTGTAGCTTCGCTGAGACATGGCTTCGTCTGGATAGTAATTTCGGGATTCCATGTTTCAGTGGTGTTCGACATGACAGATCAGATGGATATGGGGGATGTGCTTTGTACATCAATAACAAAGTTACATTCTCCCCAATTCCTCTATCCTTTGTAGGTGACAACGTCAATGTTGTTGCTGTTAAGGCTGAGGATATAAATATTTTTAGTTTTTACATTGCTCACCCACAGACTAATGATCTTGATACAATAAAACATTTGCTGAGCAATGTACAAGGCCCGTTACTTGTCATGGGTGATTTCAACGGCCATCACTATAGGTGGGGGTCAGATACCTGCGACAACTTTGATTCGGGTCTGGTTGATATGTTGGATGAACTAGATTTGTGTGTGATCAACAATGGCTGTGCCACACGTCGGGGCTCGCCAGGACAGAACAACAGTTGTGTTGATCTAACATTTTGCTCATCCAATATAGCCAGCCTTTTCAATTGGAAGCGCTTGGATATGACTTATGGGAGTGATCACTATCCCATCATGGTTGAAATCCCATCTAAATCCATTCCCGACAATATCTCCCCTCCCCCGTTAAAGTACCAACTGAATTCAGTCGATTGGGATCTGTACTCTAAAATTTTGGATTTACGGGTCTCCTCTTTCCCTCCCATCAATGACGCAAATGCTCAGGAATGCTTTTCAGCATTCTCGAGTACTATATCCACTACAGCGGATGACTATTTCCCCTCCAAAAAACCGCCAACCGGCAAAATTCCTTCTCCACCTTGGTGGGATAGAGAATGCTCTGCCTCGATCAGAGCCAGGAATGAGGCCGAAAGAAAGCTCATCGCGGATATGAACCTAGAGAACCTCATTAATTTTGAACATGTATTGGCTAAATCTAGGAAACTACTCAAGAAAAAGAAAAGAGATGGTTGGCGGAAGTACTGCGATTCGCTGAGTCCATCCACTCCAGCCTCAGTGGTGTGGCATAAATTAAAATCTTTTAGGAACAGCATGCGACTACCCTCTGGCAGCATGACATCTAAAGAACTGGCTCACCAGTTCTTCTCCAAGCTAGCTCCAGCCTACGCCCCGGATAAAGATGAATGTGTTTCATCTGATCCCCAGATGGCATCAGATGATCCTCTGGATAAACCATTCACTTCGGGGGAGCTGAAATCGGTCCTCGCTCATGTGAAGGATTCTGCTCCTGGTGTAGATGGATTTGCATACTCTTTTATATGCAAAGCTGGGGATAAGACCCACCAGTATTACCTGGATTTGGCCAATTATTGTTTTTCCTCCGGATATATAATAATTTATTTATTTTATTTTATTTTCCTTCCACAAATTACAGATAAACTAATTAATTCAACAATATAACTAAAACAATTTGTGGAAGACTGGTGACTGAACTAAGTTTTTTACAAAACCTGTGTGTCAGGTCACCAGGCCCCCAAAAACAAAATTTGAGATTAATAATTGTCGTACAGAAGACGATTTGATTCTCGAAAATACATTACAATAATTATAATCAGTTACATTATTTAATCACATTAATAATTATGAGTTAATTACATGATTCAATTTCATTACATTGGAAAATAAAAAATATATATAAAATAATTTATTAAAGATAAGGGAAGTGTGTGTGTGTGTGTGTGTGTTTGTGTGTGTGTGTTACAAAGGGAACATTTTGTTAGCATATTGTTTTAAAAAGATCTTCAATTTGGTTATAATCTAAAGTAATAAGCCAGTCAGTTATTTTTCTTTTAATGGTTGGTTTGTTTAGGGTGTGAATAGAGAGTAAATCATTCAGCTTGTTGTATAAAAATGGGCCAAGAAAAGAAAAGAAGTTTCGCGCAAATTTGGTTTTAACGGATGTAGGCTGGCATATATTCCTTCTTCTGCTTCTCAAATCAGAACTATGATGGGTGTTTATAAATGGAATCAGAGATCGTTGTTTCAAAGTAACCATGGAGTTTCTTGCCGGTTCTTCTCCATAGGAAACGACCAATTTGGAACCGTGCACTAGCTTCTGACGTTTTATAAGTGCCCATGTAGGCCTATGTGAAATAAAAAAATTTTGACTTTGACTTTGAAAGCAACATGCAATATAAAGAGCTGCCGAATTGAGAGGACTTTAGAGGCCTTATAAACTTCTACAGTGGGATGACGGAAAGGAAGGAATAGTGCAACTTTAAGGGCAGCCCGTTGAGCCCTCTCAAGTGCCAATAGGTTAGTCTTAAACGTTCCGCCCCATGAAGTGATACAATATGTTAGGAGCGATTGGCACAAAGCACAATAAACAGATAGTAGTTGCTTGGAGTTAAGGGTAGACCGAAGACTTTTAACCACAAAGATAAATTTTCGTATTCTGCTAGTGAGACTATTTATATGTGCAGTAAAATTTAAGTTAGAATCCAAGGTGACCCCCAAGTACTTAATATTATCGACTTTCTGCAATTTGGAACAAGAACAATTACCGTTGTGAGGGGATGGACAGGTGTGAGCAAGAACGGAAATTAGTTGAAGAGATAACTGCGGACTATTCCGTAGAGTAAAGGCTATATACTTAGTTTTATCGGAATTTAAGGTGAGTATGTTAGATCTCATTAACCGTATTAAACCCGACTTGAGCATAATTATATACCCCTCCCATGAGTCTGCACTGAAAAGAATCACAGTATCATCTGCAAAGGTTATAATCCGTCCATTCCGAAGAGAGAGGTTGCAGAGGTCATTAATGTAGACCAGAAACAACGTGGGCCCAAGAATGCTTCCCTGGGGAACTCCAAAATCTACAGGAAGAATGTCACTAAAGTGGTTATCAATTTTCACAAATTGCTTGCGGTCAGTTAAGTAATCATTGAATAGTGACAACTGATTTTCACGTATACCCAAGTTTTCAAGCTTCCGTAACAGAATGGGAACCGACACTGTATCAAACGCCTTAGCTAGATCTAAAAAGATGGCTAGAGACTTCTTTTTATCATCCATGTCGGAAACGATAAAGTTTGTCAGCTCATGAACCGCCATGGTTATCGATTTTCCAATGCGAAAACCAAACTGAAACTGGGACAGCAAGTTATTTGATTCCAAATAATTCACTAGTCTTTTATTTAAAAGCCGTTCCAGAACTTTTGATAAGGCAGGAAGTATTGCTATTGGTCTATAATTATTTATACAATGTCGGTCTCCACTCTTGTGAATGGGATGGATAAGTGCTGTTTTAAATGCATGTGGAAAAGTACCATATTCTATCGCCAAGTTGCAGATATGTGTAATGGATGGTACTAAAAGATTCTTTTGTGCGATGAGAAGGTTTGAAGAAACATTATCACAGCCCACGGCGCAGTCACGCTTAAGAGAGGAAATAATAGTACCTACCTCGTCTTCATCAGTGGGGAGAATAACCATGGAATGGGAACAGATAGGCAGGGAGGTACTAGTAAGGGTATAATCATGACCTTGCCGTTGGGCAGTTATTCTACCAGCTAAAGTTGAGCCAATATTGGCAAAAAAATGGATTATTTTATTTAAAGATTGAACTGGTTGATCCTGCGGGCTTATTAAGTCAGTTGGTAATAACTTGGTTTTTGTTCTATTCGAGACTTTATTTATTACTTTCCAAAGGCGGCGGTTGTCCTTTCCAGCTTTTTTTACTTCTTCTCTTTCAAATTCCATCCTTACTTTTTTTTAAATTTTGTTGCAGTAGTTTCAATATCTTATGTATGTAGTCTTTAGAATTAAATTGACAGGATTTTTTTTTGTTTTCTTATTTAGATTCCAGGGTTTCATAATTGTTTTTCGCTTGGAGACAGTAATAATTTTAGTGTTTGACTCTATTATAGTTTTAAGAATGTGACCAAGATTGTCAGCTGCCATGTTTGCATCTAACGTCTCGAGAACTGGTTGAAAATTTGCTTTATTTAAGTCCGAAAGTAGACCTACGGAATCTATCCGCGAGATCAAGTGTTTTACATGTCTAGGAAAACATTGATTCAATGAGAGAATGACAGTGTAATGATCGGTGAGGGTTGTTTGAGCTATGAAAACATTTGCTGGCAATTTAGTTTTGAGAATGACGTGATCCAGACAGGTTTTTCCGTGTGTTGGAATAACGTGAGCCGGAAGCATACCATGAAACGATGTCAAATCGAGGTAAGGTGAAGCATTTCGATAATGATTTAAAGCACTGATATCTATATTTATATCCACCAGTGAGAATAATGTTTGTACAAGAAGAATAGTTAATTAGTGTTTCATTTAGGGATTGTAGGAAGTTAGATATATTGTAATATGATGGTGGGCGATAAAAGCTAAAACCACGGTGTCATTATTAATTTGAATTGCTAAACAATTTGCGTCTTGAAAATCAGGTTCTATAACATTAACCTGTATACCATTTTTTATGTAAACAACTACACCTTCGTTTTGTGTTTTGTTTTTGTTTGTTGAGTAATGGTTATAGCCATTTAACACCGGAAGATTTGAGGTGTGCGGTAACCAACATTCTGTGAGAATTATTAGATCCCACGACGTTCTCGACTGGGCTAATAGGACATTAAAACCTGACATGTTGCAATTTATGCTTCTTATGTTTTGAACTATAATTTCGAGACGTTTTTCGTTATTCGGTATGAGGTCTAGGCAATCACCTAGCTCACAAGTAGTTGAGTCAGCTATTGAGAGGTTGTCAATGTCGTTGTTTATTAAATCAAAATTATCGAAGAGTACGGTTTGATTGATAGAGGCAGAGTCTAATGTGCATAACTGTACAAAACTGAGAGACATCTCTCCTTTGTTCACGAAAGAAATTCAGTAGGCTGGCAATCGGTACAAAAAAGGCAACATCGGCAAAATACTTTTCTTGTTTATATCTCGTATTGTAAAATTCCTGAAAATGAAGCGAAAAAGGTGTGTGATTGTGTGTGAAATTGTTTATGTCTGCGTGCTTGCTTGAAAAAGAAAGTGTTCTATAGATAGAAGAAAATAACTGAAAAAAACTAACTAACATTGTATAAAAGCTATCAAAATACAGGCAGGGATTAAAAGATGTAGAATATTGGCCAGATAGTCATTTTTCAATTATTCTAGCAAAATCCATTTCTGAGTTTACAGTGATACGTTGAGCGCCTTCCTCCCTTCGTAAGTAGACTTTACCGTAGGCTGTCCAACAATGTCAAGTCTCTCGCCAGGAAGAATAACTTTCTAGTTTTTGCCGGGAGATTGTCAATTATGTAAACGGGTACCTTAGGGCAGGGGACTCGTAGATGTGTTGTATTCAATTTACTGCTTTTATTATTTTTATTAAAATTTCTATCTGATTGCAATAACTTAGACTTAAGTAAGACTGTAGTGAAATCTACTATGATGGTGTTATTCATAGAATTGCTTGAGTTAATCCTGTAAACGTCCTTAATATCCGATACCGCAACTGTGGTATCCAGAACGGTACCAACATTAGTGACCACATTTATCAGATCCAATTTTGATTCCCTCTCGATTTTTGGGATGTTTTTTATTTCTATAGTTGTGACTTTTGATTGCTTTTCAAGTTGGTCTACCCTGTCTTCCAGTTTCTTGATGTAGTCACGATTTTCCTTCTTCTCAATAATAATAATAATAATAACAATAATTCATTTATTGTTTGTTACAGGTGTATGGTCAGATCTTATGATTATTTGTTGTTTATCGCTGTAACATACCCAATATTTATAAGTCAAAAATTGCATAAAATAAAATACGATTCTGATTATCATTAAATCGGTTACAATATTCTTAAGAATGTCATTTTCAATTAAAATTAAGTAGGTTAATAGTCACAATGACACTGGTTACAATATTTATGTCATTTTTAATTTCAATCAATATATGCCTGGTTACGATATTATTTACATGTCCATTTCAATTAAATTAAACGTCACTGGTCACTTTTTACTACATCGTCAAATTTGTTTTGGATTCAAAGTCAAGATTTGTAATTACACAATAATAAGTCATAATAGTAGCATGATAGATATTTTAATAACAATAATATATTTCATCAATAGCTCGGTCATTCAGAAATTCATTAATTGAATAGTAAACTTTACCTAAAAGAAACTCCTTAAGACTCGACTTGAAAGTATTTAAGGACGAGATATTTTTAATACAATTTGGGAGTTTGTTATAAATTTTTATTCCCATCCCAAATACACTTGATTTGTACTTCACAGTTCTGCATATAAAGCCTCTTAGTTAAGTTTTGTGTCTCGCACTTCTCAATGTTTCATAACTACCTATATCGCGTTTTACCATCATTGCTGCTTCGAATATATATAATGAAGGTAAAGTCAGGATTTTCAATCTTTTAAAAACTGGTCTACACGAATCAGTCTTTTTTAGGCCACATATACTTCTGAGACATTTTTTTTTTTGGGCTTTAAGAGCATACTCCCTGTTTGTTGAATTACCCCAGAAGAGGATGCCATATCTTAGTGTGGAGCCCACATACGCATGATAGACACTCAGCAAAGTACTCTCACTTGTAATTTTTCTCAACATATAGAGAGCGTATTGCAAACATGATCAATTTGCGTTTTCCAATTTAGTCCAGAGTCAATTTGAAAGCCAAGAAATTTTAAGGTCTTGACTTCCTTCACCGTTTCACCTTTGTACTGTATTTGAAGACTTTTAATTTTTTTATTCTTATTTACAAAGGACATGTAAAATGTTTTGCCAATATTAACTTTTAGGTTTTTTGCTTGTAACCAATTTATTATATTTTCGAGGGAGTTATTTATATCCATTTCGTAATTTTCTTGAATTTCGTCAGTGAAAATAGCAGTACTATCGTCTGCAAATAGTATCATTTCATTGTTTATGGCTTTCGGAAGGTCATTAATATATATTATGAACAAAAGCGGGCCAAGAATACTTCCTTGGGGCACTCCGTAATTAACAATTTTAGGCTCTGACTTAAATGTTTGTTCGAATTTTGTATCATTAGCTATTCTTGATATTTGAGTTATTTGATACCTGTTTTTTAGGTATGATCTTATTAGATTTAATGCATTTCCTCTCACTCCGTACTTTTCCAATTTATTTATGAGGATATTGTGATCTACGTGATCGAAGTCTTTCGACATATCCATAAATATTGCAGTTACTTGTTTTTTGTTATCAAGTCCTGTCATAACAGTCTTTAAAAAATTTAAAAATGCGTCGCTAGTCGATTTGCCTTTACGAAATCCAAATTGCTGTTTTGTGAATATGTTATTGACTTCAAAATAATTATATATATTGTTATAAATAACTTTTTCAAAAACTTTTGTAATAACAGGTATAAAGGCTATGGGTCTATAAAATTTCATCTGTTCCCTATCTTCCTTTTTAAATAATGGATTTATCACAGTTATTTTTAGTTTTGAGGGAAATATTCCCTGTTCCAGGCATAGATTTATAATGGTGCTAAGTATTGGAGCTATGAGATGAGATACACGTTTAATAATTTTAGTATTTATATTGTCATAACCTGTACTATTAGTATTTTTAAGTCCTTTTATTATCTGGTCAAGTTCATACGGATTTGTTGGTTTCATAAACATTGAATTGCAACTATTATATGTCATTGTTTTTAGATAAGTATTATTGTCCTTAGGCGTAGGTTTAATATCCTCGATAAAATAAGTATTGAATGATTCAACTATTTCTTGCGGTATTGTTACTACTTTGTCATTTACTTTGATTTTCTTAATGTCTTCCTTAGGCGGCACAGTTTTATAATTATTTACAATTTGCCAAGTTGCTTTTGCTTTGTTGGTAGCTGCATTTATAAAGTAGTTATTTTGTGATTTTTGTGTTTTTTTAATTATAGTTCTTAGTTTTTTTGTATAGTCTTTAAAATATTTTTTGTCCTGCGGATTTTTCGTTAACCTGTATTTCCAGAGTAGTTGGCGTTTTCGTTTTGAACAAACTCTAATACCTCTACTTAACCATTTGGGCTTCCTGGAAATAGGTATTTTAACTTTTATGATGAGGAAACACAGATCGTAGAACAGTTTAAATAGGTCGAAGAAAGTATCATAAGCCTTTTCGGGATCTTTATTTGTGTAGCATTCTGTAAAACTAAGACTTCCAATGCAGTTTATAAACTTACTTATGTTATCCTCACAATAATCTCGTTTAGATTTGTACCAGTGTGTAATATGGTAACTTTTCTTCACAGGGCATGTCATTAATTGTGCAGTATGATCAGACTGTGAAAGTTCTAGAACTTTTGACTTTGACCCTTTGATATTATGGGCTATATTGTCAATGCAAGTCATGCTACTCAATCTAGTCGGTTCATTAATAGTCAATTGTAAATTGTAACTTGCTAGTATTTGCTCAAACTGTCGGGATACATTATTATTGTCTAACCTGTTAATATTAAAGTCTCCGCAAATTATAACTTTTTTAGATGTATAACTTATTCTATCTAAAAGCTCCGTTAGTCTAGTGAAAAATAAGTCAAAGTAGTCCTTACCACTTTTAGGTGGTCAATAAATACATAATATTATAATTTTGTGTTCTATTAGTTCAATACCACTACATTCAAATATATTACTAATAAATAATAATAAATAATAAAATTTTATTGTTCTCTCTTCACAAAGGTTTCCTTAACTAAGTAATCTATTATACATATACTCGTACAAGTGAGTAAGAAGCTCCTTTGCGAGAGACTGGAGTCTGTACTAGGGAGACCCTGTGTTACGGATCTCCAGGCCCTCACCCTAAAAAAAAAAAAAAAGAATACGAGAATATACAACAACAGATCGATGGAAACATGATTTACATTAAAAACATGAAGGAAGAATAAAAGAGTTGCTAAGTGTTTTTATGCGTGTAGGTTGCGCTTGTGAGCGTGTTAGTGTGTAGTGGTGGTGTGTAGTGGTGTACTCGTTTGATTACCAGATTCCTCGTAGTTGATGTGAATAATTAAACAGTTAAATAGGTTTAGGGCTATGACAAAACTAAAAACAGCTGTTCGGTACTATCATAGTCCAGATTTTGCAGCCACTTTGATAGTTTTGCCTTACATGATTGTTTGGAAAGGGGGTATATTGTCAATATCTTGTTTATTTTAGTATAAAGATAGTTGCTCAGAAACGTGTAGTGATGACGCGCGAATTTTGTGTGTTTTTATAGGCGGACACACTGCATACTTACGTCGCTTGCTTTCAAAAACTGTGGGATTATAATTAAGTTGGGAGTGTTTGCGGAGGGTGACATTCAAAACATATAGCTGGCGCACCGTCAAGACACCAGTGAGTGCATAGAGGTCTTTGGTTGGATGTAGGAATGGCAAGAAGTAACCAACTTTCAGAACTGCCCTCTGCGCACGCTCGAGTCTTAGCATATATGTTTTATTTGCACCACCCCAGATGGTTACGCAATATGTAATCACCGACTGACACAGTGCCAGATAAACCATCTTAATAATATCTGGGTCAGCAACTTGACGTAGGCTTCGGAAAATAAAAATTAACTTGCGGGTCCTCGAGACCAAAAGATTGATATGGGGTTGAAAACTGAGCGCGCTGTCAATTATGACACCTAAGTATCTAATCGAGTCAGTTGTGTGTAAGGTGGGGCAGGAGCATGCGGCAAAGTGCGAGGCACAGCTAGCGAGGTGAGCCCTAATGACTAACGAGCCGCAACGGCGGATATGATCGGAAAGAGTGGACGGTTTTATAGAGAAAGTTATGTATTTGGTTTTTTCTACGTTAAGAGTCAGCTTGTTGCATGTTAACCAGTTCTGGACCAGATCAAAACCCAACTGCGCTCTGCTATAGACCTCATCCCACGTCTTTCCTTCGAAAAGGAGTGCTGTGTCATCGGCGAAAGTAACTATTCGGCCACTCTCCATGATCAGGTCGCAAAGGTCATTTATATAGGTGAGGAATAATGTAGGACCAAGGATACTTCCTTGAGGAACGCCGTGTTTAATGGGTAGATCGCCACTTATCCACTCTCCCACCCTGACTCTCTGAAACCGGCTTCTCAGATAGTCAGAGAACAGATTAAGCTGAGTATCCCTTACCCCGAGTCTTTCCAACTTTTTTATCAGAAGTGGGACGGAGACCGTGTCAAAAGCTTTAGCCAGATCCATAAATATTACAATAACCTTATTGTTCTTATCGAGGTTGTTTGAAACGAAGTCTGTCAGTTGGTGTATGGCGTCGCTGGTTGATCGGCCCGACCGGAAACCGAATTGCTGGGAAGAGAGGAGCTTGTGCTTTTCGAGATAACTGACTAAACGCTTGTTCATGAGTCGTTCAAGAATCTTTGATAAGGTTGGTAAAATGGAAATTGGTCTATAGTTATTGACACATGCTCCGTCACCACTCTTATAAATAGGATGTACTTCCGCCAGTTTCCAATCGTTTGGGAACTCTCCAGAACTTAGAGCTAGATTACAAATGAACGTGATTGGAGGAATTAAAATTTGTCTAAACCTTTTTATGAAAGTAGTTGAAATGCCATCTCGACCGCTGGCACAATCGTTTTTTAGGTTAAGGATAAGATTTTCAATTTCCGTGGGGTCAGTAGGAAGTAGAACTAAAGATTGCGGATGGTATTTCAAAGGAGGGAAAGGAGAAGAGTAATTTTCAACAATGGGATTGCATTTTTCAGCAAGATTCTTTCCAATATTCGCGAAGAATGCGTTAATATCGTTTGTAGAGGAAACTGGATTTCGGCAATCAATTAGTTTCATAGACTCGTTCTTTGGTTTAGAAGTGCGTGTAACACTTTGAATAGCGTTCCATAACTTTTTGTTATTTTGTTTAGCTGCGGATTCAATTTCGGTTTTTCCGTATTTGTTTTTTAGTTTTTTTAACAACGCGTTGCAGAAATTTCTATATCTTTTATACGTCTCTGTAAGGACTTGATTGTCAGGGTCGTTTTTGGCCTTTTTGTGCAGTTTATCTCTATTCCTCATACACCTCAACAATCCTCTAGTGATCCAAGGTTTGGATAGCCTTTTACGATTAGTTGTTTTGATTGTTTGTGTGTTTTCTAAAATGATATTCTTTAATTTGCTGGTAAAGACCGAGACTGCCACGTTAACGTCAGTTGCAGAAAAGACATCAGAAAAATTTATATTTGAGATATCAGCGTCAACTTTATCATAATTTATGCGTTTTATCATTTTGTTAGAATCCGTTAGTGACTTAGATAATTCCATAATAAGAATAATTGCTTCGTGATCTGTAATGGAAGTCTCGGCAACGTAGCAGAATGCTGGAAGACGGGTTTTTAAAAAGACATGGTCGAGACATGTCTTGCCGTGGGTCGGAATAGTGTGTGCTGGCAACATCCCATGTGATGCCAGAAGGTTCAAGTAACATAGGCTATTTGAGTCAGAGCTATTATCAGAGATATCAACATTAAGATCACCTACCAGAATAATATTAGGAAAATTAGACAAAGTTTTTACGTAAAGATCGAGAGATAGAACGAAATTATTTATATTTTTGTAACCAGAAGGACGATATATTACTAAAACGACTGTGTTTTTATTAATTGTTATGGTCAGGCAATTACAATCTGATAAAGAAGGTTCAGCTATAGAAATATTAGAGGTATTCTTGTAGTAAACTACAACTCCTTCATTTTGGGTTTTATTGTTCACTGTCTGAAAGTGGGTATAGCCATCTAGTGCTGGAATGTAGTGTGTGCAGGGCAGCCAACACTCTGTTAAAGCTATAATGTCCCATTCTGTTTGCGATCTGGTTAACAAGGTCATAAAGCTTGGGATATTGCGTGTTATACTTCTTATATTTTGATGTATTATTTTAAGCGAACGATCATGGTTCCCAATGACGCTATTGCAGCTGTCTATGTCAAGGGTAGATGACTTCGCCAAAGCCAGGTTGTCAATGTCAGACAATATATCTAACGTGGTATTGAATGTAAAGGTAAACAACGTCCGAAAACTAGTCTCAAGTGATGTCTGATGGTTATAGGTATGTCTAGAGCCTTTCCTTTTGTGTGAATATTAGAGTGTGACTTCAGTATGAGTGAATTATGGTAATCATGGATAGTACTTTTATATTGTGTAGTGATGTATCCAACATAGAATAATTTAAAACAAGGCATTAAAGTAGTAGCCATTGGCCACAAACAAAAACATAGCATACAATTAATAAACATGACAAAATACAACATAGTTTTACATGATAGAGATATTACAACCGAGGACGTTAACATGCTTTCAATTATCAAAGAGTGCAATATTATTAAATAATACAAGAGAAATTGGTACACGCATAAGAAGTATAGTCATTGAGCTTCTTTTTCCTGTAGTTCAAGTAGGGCTTGCTCCGATTTAATTAGTATTTGCTTGGCTCCAGCAATTTTCCTTAGGAATATGTTTCCATTTGTAGTCCAACAAAAAGCATAACCCCTGCTCTTTGCAAACTCCTTAGTAGCAAAGAAGAGCCTCTTGGAGCTAGCAGGGAGGTGCTCCGATATGTAAATCGGCCGACGATCGCCGGTCAGGCCAATACTTTGTGTACTGAGGCGGCCATCGCTTGGGTGATTTCGATTGTAGTTGCGGACTGCGGCCAGAACTTCATTTTTAATCGTAACACTTGAGAACTCGGCTACAATTGGTCTGACGGTGTCAGATTTTCCCGGGAGCCGGTATATGTCACGCAAATGTGTATTGTTAAGTGTGACGTCCACCGCTGAGCCGACCTTAGTAATAATTGTGTGGAGGTCCGACGCTGCTTCATTTTCCTTGGCAGGTAAATTACGGATTTCAATGGTAGAAGGCCGTGAGAGACGCTGTAGATCAAGAATCTTTGATTCCAGGGTTTGTACAGTTTCTCTGTACGTTTGTTTTTCCTTTTGCAGCGTCTCGATTTGCTTCTTCATATCCTCATATTGTTGGCATATGAAATTTAAAGATTTTTCAAATTCTATATTGTACTTCTGAATCTCCAAATTTTGACGTTTAATCTCAGCTACCTCCGACACTAACTTATTTAGACAAGAAGTTTGGCTATCGCAAAATTTGGTAAGGTTGGTTTGCTGTTCCTCCTTCCATGATCTAAGCATCTGCTGAATTTCGTTTTTGAAATCCTGACTCGGAGAGAAGCACGCCCGACGCTTATTTGATCGCGTCGCAGAGTTGACATTATCATCACTCGATTCACTGATGTGTTCTGAATCGGGCTTGTTTGGCACCACCCTTGGTGTATACGTTGGAGGCGAGCGTTGCGTACGGGGCATCGTGCGTTAAGCTCGCAAAATTCAAATATACCGAAATATCTGTTCTACGAATGTAAGCGCACGACAGTTCTTGGTGCAATTGCCGCGATGAGGTACTTCACAGCAACACAAAAATGTGATAAAAAGTGTCAAAAAGTTACAAAAAATAAAAATAAAAGCGACAAAAAGCTATCAAAAATATAGCCAAAAAGCAAATCAATTCGTAATGGTGCGCGGGGATCGAACTTGAGTCAATGGAGAATTGTTATGAAGCTGGCGCTTCAACCACTTAACCATACGCACTCGCAACTGTTTGGGCGAAATAGGTAATCAGTTTGTACACATCTAATGTCAGTGATTAAAGTGCGTAACCTTGACCAGCGAGCTCGTCACAGCTACCTTCACTTTTGCAAGTCACTAGTCATTCGGCACAATACAACACTTTTGCTCTAAACTATTTAGTTCCTTTAACTCACTAAATCTTTCCGTAGAGATTTGACTTTACACTATATCAATGTTTCTTACACATTATCCATGTGGATTTATACGTTTTACGCTCGGAAATTTACTTTTGACTTATTTTAAAAATAAAAACTCCGGGAGCACACAAAGACACGTCTGCTCGCCGTGGCGGTTGAACGGGGGGGGGGACTAATACTCAGACCCTTCGCTTCAGTAATGACTCTAAAACTATGACCCCATTTTATTAAAATGCAAGAGCCTCCATACCTTTTGCTTCGAGAGAAAGCGTCTCCTAATATAAAATTAGGCAATTTAAGTACCTTAGTGTCTTTGATAGTCATATTATGCTCAGTAATACAAATTACATCCACGATATTACTGTTATCGTTTTTGCTTAATGTGTACAAATGGACCGTAAGTTCATCTAATTTAGTTAGAAGACCGTTTATGTTTTGATGAAGAATATTTATGAGTTTATAAGCGAAAATAAACATTATCCATGTGAAGTTTATCATGTTCTATATCATTTAAATTATCTTGGTCAACTTGAATTACAGTCTGAGTACTTTTGTCAGTCGAAGTTGGATTTTTATTAATGTTGCTGAGTCTGTATTTGATATAATTTTGTTGATAACCAGTTTTCAAAATTTCTTTAAGCAATAATTGTGATATGTGTAGTGATAAAAAGCGATATTTTGGTACATATAAGGTGAAATTCATATCCACATAAGTTGCGTGAATGTATTGAGAACAAATGAATTTTAATTTATAATTCAACTTACTTTCATTAAGATACCTGTTAAAGAGAACTTCAGAGACCAAAACATTAGTATTTTTCGTAGTATTTAAAAAGTTTATAAGACCAAATTGAATTTCTTCTGGGTTTTTGTCATTTGTGCCCCCCAAAACAATCACGAAGTCGTTTTTATCCAAACTATTTATTTCTGTTTTTTCTGTCCTTAAAACTTCTTGAAAGGATGCTCCTGGCTTCCAGAAACAACGGACTAAAAAGCCTTCACCTAAAAGTTTTGTTTTGTTTTGTAGGGTTCTCTGAATAAAGCGTCCCTGTTGATCCGCAATGATAATTATTTTCTTTTTATTTGTATTATAATTTTCCGTACTTGATGATAAGTTTGTTTTCTTTTTTAATTTGAATATTTGAGTATGAATATTTTGTTGTTGAGTGTACTTATATGTGCTTCAGTTACTCGGTTCTTCCTGTCTGTTAATCTTGTATTTAGGAAGAGATGTGTGTCGGTCCTTTGCTGTAGAGCTTCAGTTACAATGTTGGTTTCAATGGTGTGGTCAACTTCGTATTGTTGCATTTTGTTTAGCATTTCATCATATTTTTTCGCGGTAAAGTCTACAGAGTCTTACAGTTTACTGTACTGGGTTTTTATTTCGAAGAGTATCGATTTCATGTTGGAGTAGAAATCGTTGTGTTCCTTTTTAGGGTCTTTGATTACACCAGATATTTCATCTTTGAAATCATTTAAATCCTTGTCTCCGTATTTCCTTTTATTATTACGACTACGACAGGTAATGTTTTGTGGACCCATGGCTTCATTAATTTCTGCAGACGTGCATATGTTGGGCTTTGAATCTTGGTGGGCTGGGGGTAACTGACTTAATACAGCAGGTGACCCTGGCGGTGTGCGTTTTAGAGACATTCTCTTTAAGTATTTCGGAAATGTGATTGAAATAAAATCTAAAACTTCGAAAAGTAATATTCGAAGTTAGATTCGAACTTGCGACACTCTGCGCACATACGCGGCGCCTTACGCCGCTGAGCCAAGTGAATACTTATTAATATAGTTCAATTTGGTAGGCGCTATCTTCTTGCGCGAACTAGTACGGTAGGTAGGTGATCAACGTTCGAGCAGTTTCTTTTGTTCACTAATGAGACCAAAGTCCAAAAACAGTATAAATTTTAAGATTTTGCAGTCCGTTTAAATGTTCATTTTGATTTTTATAGATGATACACAATGTATTTCACAATGGTTTTTTCACTATTTATCACTGGTGCACTGTAGCCCGATTCTCGTAATCAAAATCGTAACGATATCGTAGCGATTTAGTCGTTTAGACCATTACCGTATTCGCATCCATCAATCGAGTTTGAACGACAACGTTTCTAAAGTCGATCGATCAAAAAGTCGTTGACGCGTATTCAGCTAAGACAATCGTCATTTAATCATTGAATCGAAACGACTCGAAGGTATTCTCGTAAAGAAACGATGTTTAATCGGGTCGGATGCCAACGACTAAACGTCAAATATTGCGGTTCAAATGTCGTTGAACAAAAGTTAGTTTTAAATAACTTTTAGTATCGTGTAAATATCATTTATGAGAACAATACATACATAAAGTTATTGTAATTATATCGAAAAATAACTTCTCCCACTCTTGGGCAGAGCTAGGGCGTATCAGACTTTTACTGACTAAAACCCACTCACTCCTATGTTCTTTATTTGCCTTGGCAGTGATT
Source organism: Mythimna pallens (assembly GCA_961205895.1). Lineage (NCBI taxonomy): Eukaryota > Metazoa > Arthropoda > Insecta > Lepidoptera > Noctuidae > Mythimna > Mythimna pallens. The sequence continues at coordinate 27,786,571 of OY540824.1, forward strand.
TACTGACATCTCCTTGAGGCGCGCGTTTAACACTACACACCGTCAACGACTCGGACAGTTACGGCCGGATGGCGAGCTACCCATTGTTCGTCGTCCGCAAGCCCACGCCTACGGTGGCTGGAAATTGGGGTCGGGATTCCAGCCGCTGGGGCGAGAGTGAGTCCGTTCCTTCACGCGTGCGGCCGCCTCTTTCGCTAGCATTACTGCTTCGCAGAAGGGGGTGGCCGCCTGCTATTCCTCCTCGCTCCGAATCATGGTTGTACTAAGGCCCGGCGTGAGAGGTCGTTGCTTCCGTTCGCCCCCACGAGACCACAAGGGTTCTCCACCCAAGCCAAGCACACCTCCACTATGTCCAAAGAAAACCAGACTGAGGTGTTCAAAATGGGATGCTTTTGACATTGAGATTTGAGAGACGACATTTCGCCTCACTAAAGTCCTTGTCCAAGATATCATCGGCTGAACCATTTTAAAACTTAGTAAGGACTTAAAACCTTTGACAGGAGAGCGCATAAACGTAGAATAGTCAGCCTATGCCTAATAAAAGAATTTAATTTAGGTAGAGAGATGAGGCCTGAGACCCAGCAGTAGGAAGATTAAAAGACTGACTATGCTATGTATGTTATGCTTAAAATGCTATTATTTATTTATTTGTTTATTCTCACATTTTCTTCTTTCTTCCTTTCCTGACTTGCAGCAATTACACCAAAGAAGGTCAATTAGTTCAGAATCTGCTACTTTCTAACATCATGTGCGCGATGGAGTGGTAGTCATCAAAGGAGCGGCGCGGTGTGGTGGTGGGTCACGTACGCTCGCTTACGGAGTAGTATCGATAGTAAAAAATACTAAATAATTAGTGCTACCAACATTTTAATATAATTAGTGTATATTACATATTTTAAACCCCTTACTATGATAATTGACGAAGTGACATTGAAATAGTTTGGCTCATATTGCAATTAGTTTCCAAACATAGTAAGAGCACTTTCTAGGTTTTATGCATAGCATATCTCATTGACTAAGTTCTAGTAACTGTATAGGGTGTGTAAATAAAATAATGATTAATTCAATAAATCAGTTTATTAGTTAAAAACCAAATAAATGTTGAGCTTATGTCGGTTGCTAAATCTATTCGGATGCAGACAGTTGGTTATCATTTACCAAATCAATAGGAGTCATTGACGAGTAAATTTTGAACTTTCTTATCTCGAGCATCAGGCATATCAATTTATTAATAACTAGCTGAAAGCCTGAATGTAGTATATATTTCGATATAGTCAACCGATTGTAGTGAAACAAAACCTAAGTAATAAGTAAAGTTACAATTTTAATGTATAAAAGTTATCTACATCGATTTCGTACATATTACGTGATGCGCGCACAAAATAAAACTTCTGGAGATTTATTATATTTATAGACTTCTTCTTTTTTATTTTGTTTTAGGAAGCACAGTACAATCAATTGTTATAGGGGTTCATCAAATCTGAAAAAATAAATTGAGTTCTTATGATTATTATATTATTATAGTTAGCCCGTATTGTTCCACTGCTGGGCAAAGGCCTCCCTCCTTTCTTTCGAATGATCACGGTTCATTGCTTTCTCTTTCCAATTCTCCCGTCGTCCCGCCATTTCTTCCGTGGTTTGCCGCGGCCCCGCATCGCTGTTTCTGGGCACCAATCCTAAATGCGGCAGACATATCCTGCCCAGTCCCATTTAAGTTGTTTAATTATGTCCATCAGCTTACGCTTCAGTGACATGGGCAAAGTGCACTTAGTTCTTCTGATTATGAGTCCCTAAATTATCTAGACCAGCTTCGGTCTTCAAATTCAAATGTGGGCAGTTCAGCACGATGATTTTATTTACACTTCTCCACTACTTACTCCGCCCTTAGTAAGCACAATCAAGGAGTGAATGGTACACTTACTAGGTATCGGTATACTTAAATACATATATTTGCTTTTATGAAAGTTAAACCACTGGTGTTTTTGTATTTGGTAGGGACTTATTAGATTAGCAAGATTATGTAATAAAACGATTTTTTTAAAAAAGTAACTTCAACTCTTCATTATGGCATTTGCGGAAAAGACACCACAATTTTGCCACATTTTAAAAAGTATCCCCTAGATTTTGAAATGACAATCTGATGATTGACATTATTTTGACAGATAATGCAGAGACAAATATTTAAATATATATAGACTTTACTTTTTAAACTACAATTTAGCAAATTTCTTGGAGAAATTTATATTTTGAGTAACGATTTTCATTAAATGGTTATAAACATCGTTTTTAATTTTATTTTTTATTCGTTATGCCATAAATAGAATTTTTTTTTAATAAAAATCTGTATTTCATTATCCTGGTAGAATACATAATTATGTAACTGGCAGTATATTACAAAGTACTCTGTGGTAACCGGCAATAAATTGTTGATAGATCGTTTAGTTTCGAGTCAGTTAATTGTCGTTCTATCCAATCCCGATTATGGAACACGTGAATACCGATTTTGGATAGGACTACAAACGAACGACTAAAAAACTTTAACGATATTTGACTTGTTTGATTTTACGTGAATCAGGCTACTGAAGTCTAATACTGTAGTTTTATATTCTACTAAAAAACACTCTTATGACGGATTATGATTTAAAAGTTCGAAGAGTTCTGATAGCACGTCTGTTCACAACAACGTCAGGACGGGGGGATATATTCCTCCTGATTGGAAAGTTCAAGTTGTTATCCCCATTTTGAAACCTGGAAAAGATCCTAGTAATCATTCTTCATACAGACCAATTGCTCTATCGTCCGTCCTTATGAAACTCTTGGAAAATTTAGTAAAAAATCGTCTGGAATAGTTTGTGGTGAGCAGAAGACTGCTACCAACGACTCAATTTGGCTTTAGGAAAGGTCTGGGTACAACTGATAGTGTGGCAACCCTCACATCAGAGATCCGGCAGACTCTTAGTAGAAGTGAGTCTGTGGTAGTCGTCTTCTTGGATATTTCTGTTTATGACTCTGTCCTCCTCCCGATTCTCAGGCAGAAGTTGCAACAGCTGAGAATCCCGGCTAGGATATTTCAGATCATATGCAATATCTTCTCAGACCGTAGTATTAAACTAAGGATTCCTGGGGGGGATTCTGGACCAAGGTTAGCTTGGAGGGGTCTACCACAGGGATCCGTTCTTAGCCCCCCTTTATATAACATTTACACTTCAGATCTTCCCTCTTGTTTAAATTTGGACTGCAAAATTCTCCAAAATGCGGACGATATTGCACTATTGGTCTGTGGCAAGTCCATCGAGGACGCTGCCCAATCCATGAAGGTGTCTTTGTCCTCATTAAACCAATGGCTACTAGATCATGGGTTATCTCTAAGCGCCCCAAAGAGTACAGCAGTTGTTTTCACTCGCAGACGTCTTGTACCACAGGTGGACATTACTATTGACGGCCAAGCTATCCCAGTAAAGGAGAGCGCCAGATTTCTGGGTGTTACCCTGGATTCCAAATTATCGGGAGTGAATCACATTAACAACACAGTGAAAAAATGTGAACGCTCGATTTCGGTCCTTAGAGCTTTGGCAGGTGTATGGTGGGGTGCTCACCCATATATCTTAAAACTGGTCTTTAATGCCATAGTCAGAAGCGTATTAGATTACTGCAGTTATTTAATTGAGTCATTTAACAGAGAAGCTCTGCGCAGACTAGATTCAGCCCAGTCCAAATGTCTAAGAATCGTAATCGGTGCCATGAAATCCTCCCCCATAAATGCTCTCCAGGTTGAATGCGCAGATCCTCCCCTTCCCTTCGCAAACAATACTTAGCAGATCGTTTCTTATCAAAAGTCCTCTCCCTCTCATCCCATCCTTTAATTCCCATTTTGGAGCAAATTTTTCTATCTCTCAGGGCCTCTTCCTATTGGAACAATTAAAATATTCCTTTGATGAATAGGTACAGAGAGCTTAAGCACCTCCCTTCACCTGTGTGTCAATATCCTACTCTTCCTGTCTTTTCTTCCGCCTATGAGGTGGATCATTTTAAGCCAAAAATCGTTTTAGGACTTGGCATCTCCAAAAACTCGCAGGACGTAAAAGGGGACTTCGACCGGGCTATTGAAAGATACTGGCAAGGCTGGAACTTATTTTATACGGATGCATCGAAATTATCGCTAACTGGTTGTACAGGCGTATCAACATACTTCCAGAACTCCAGAATAGCCCTTTTATTCCAATGGAGTGCATTGAGGCCTCTGTATTTACAGGGGAATGCATTGGCATACTAGAAGCTTTCAATTTTATAATAGCACACAACATAAATTCAGTCATTTTCTCAGACTCTTACAGTAATATCCAGGCTTTAGGTCAAAACCAACTAAAATCAAAACTCCATAGTAAAATTATTATCGATACTCTTAATTTACTCTACACTTGCCATACCAAAAGTTTAAATATTGAGACAGTTTGGGTTCCTAGTCACTCGGGTATAAGTGGCAATGAATGCGCCGATTCGCTGGCAAAATATGCTACATCCAACCCTGTAGACCGAAGGCATTACATGTTGCATAGCTACGACTTACGCTCGGACACCAAACTTAAGTTGCATAACTTGTGGTCAGCGGCATGGCAGGCAAGCTCGAAGCTCAAGGGAGCGTACTACGCCAGTATCCAGCCTGACATCCAGCGGAAACCTTGGTTTTTTAAGTGTCTCAAAGTATCCAAAAGAACGGTCTCATCCTTGTGCAGATTGAGACTCGGCCACTGCAGTAGTCCAGTTTTTCTCCATAAAATTCACGTTCATGACAGTTCTTTGTGCGAGTGTGGCCTCGATGATGGTACATTGGACCATATCTTCTTTTCTTGTCCTTCAAACTCCCATTCCCTCGACTTGTACCAAATGCTTCCCAAAATTAAAATACCCCTTCCTACTAACTTCCATTCCCTATTAACGAATTTCTCTCCTAAAGTTGTCCAACTCCTATCCAAATTCCTAAATGACAATAACATCAATCTGTAACCTGCCACTAACGTCTGAGATCTATCACAAAGGGCAAAGTTCGACTGCTCACCTTACGGCGCTGACGTCACCACGTGACACTGGCAGAATAGTCGACACCGGCTCAGTTGCCAAAGAAGAAAAAAAAAAAAAAAAGAAATAATCTAACTGATCTAACTGATTCTGATTTCCAACATTTACTGTCATATCTGTTTGAAATGGTGGCTCTCTAGTATATAACAACATGTGCGGCGAAACTCTAGTGCTTGCTTGTTTACTTGAATTATATGCATAACACACGAGTGGCACATAACTACACCAATTACGCTGATCTGAACTAACGTACATGTACAGCATTTGGCAAATGGTTCTGTTAAATTTTGCTGTCAACCCGTTCGATTGTGGGTGGAACGCCGTGGTGAAGCGGGATTTTGCTCCGAAATAACTTACTGTCTCCTTGACTAAACGAGAAGTGAAAACTGACCCCCTATCAGACACAACTTCTTTGACACCACCGAATCGACAAAAAATATCCTCTATCAAGAAATCGCTGATCCTCTGGGCTATCGCTCTGGGAACTGCTTTGCAGACCGCATACTTCGTAGCATATTCCACACTAACAATAATATATCTATTACCATTCAATGATTTTCTAAAGGGACCTAGGATATCAATGCCTACTTTTTCCATCAAACCATTCACCACGACCGGCTGCAATTGTGCTAACCGATTACACTTCTTACGTTCCTGACACAACACACAACTATTCACATAACGCTCTATTTCTTTCTCTGCATCCCGAATAAAATACTTTGCTCTAAACTTCGCTGATGTTTTAGCTAATCCTAAATGACCTCCTGACCATGATAATAATAATAATGCAACACTAGCAACATAAGTCATATTTTTTTCTATTCCTATTTCTATTTTAAATTTAATAAACCCGTACTTTTTACCTGTAAATTGTGATACAATTTACCACAAAAGAAACCTAATAAAATTCAATAAGAAAATCAAGAGAAATCCGCACCACCATAGAAATAAATAATATAAAAGGGAAAAAACCGAATGACGTCTGTCATCGACGACGTCTTAACAATCAACAAGAAATCTCAGAAATGGAATGAATTGAAAGAAATGGGTTAATATGTTAACTAGAGCAGCTGCCCGATGCGCACGCCATCCACCCCCGGACTCGCCGCTCAGCTCCGCCTCGCCGTCGCCGGACTTCGAATCACCAGTGTCACCGGCGGCTGCAGTTGCGTCGAGCTCGAGCGACGAGTATTTTTCCCCGCCGACGTCGCCAACACCTGTACGTCGGCCGGGGAGAGGCCGGCCACCGAGCTTGGGATCTAGGGGCCAACCGGCCTCGAGCCGGGTCCCCGCTGCCGGTGGTTGTGTGCAGCGCATGAGATGGACTCAGTCTATGAATGAGAACGTCATGCGCGCATATTACGGGTCTACGGAGGGGGGAACTAACCTCACTGCGTACCGTGTTAGGATGCTGTCTCTCAGGAACTGGAACCAACCGTCAACCTCACGACCCAACGATTATCGGATCAGGTGCGGGTTATCCAACGAAATCACAGATTGGATGACGCCGCATTTGATAGGTTGCGCTCAGAGGTACTGAGCAACCGTATCATCTCGACTCCAATACAAACACAGACTGCGGCACCACGAGCTACAGATGCAATTCTACCGCAGTCTAATCATGTTGATGATGAATCAGATGATAGGGTTGTCACAGTAAGTAGCCAGTGCAACGATCGACTGAGGAGCGCACTGGAGGATGCACTTCGCGAGTACAGATCGACTCCGATCGATCTTAGACCTCGTCTTCCCCGGTTACCTATGCACAAAAAAAATAGGGCGCTAGTGTTTGCTCTGGACTCGCTGCTTGAGAATGTGTTCGAGAGCAGCGTGAACCTCGCTGATACGCACTCGATCCTCTATTGCGGGGCTATTGCGGCATGTCGTTTAGCCAACATAAAACTACCAAGTTGTGATGGAGCTACTCGACCAAAGCCTGCCGCACCTGCCTGGCAATGTAGGATTGAGAAGCGTATTGATGGGGCCAGAGCGCTCATTGGTAAACTATACTGCTTCAGGGAGGGCAATACACGACCACGTGTGATACGCTTCGTGAGGCGAGCGTTTTCGGGGACTGGAATCAGCCCTCGAGAATACTTATCTCGTGTCACGGAGCGCATCGACTTCCTGAAGCAAAAAGTTTGTACATGGGCCAACCGTATTCGACGGTATAAGCGGCGAGTCGACCGGTACTCGCAGAATCGCATGTTCCAGAGGTATACAGAGCTTGGGAGCGACCTGAACAAAATGTGATCGACGTGATCCACCCAGATGCTGTCGCCACGAATGCTTTCTGGCGCAATATTTGGTCGGTGCCCGTCTGTCATACTGAGGATGGTTGGATGCGTGAAGTCGAGCGCGTATACCAGAAATGGAAAAAGTAATCACTAGCCCAATAGATGTAGTCAGAGCAGTCCGTCCGTTACCAAATTGGAAGTCTTCAGGGCCGGACGGACTGCAAAACTTCTGGCTAAAATGGTATAGCAGCTCACACGCGCTCCTGGCATCTCAATTCCAATCATCCTTAGAGTCTGGGTCGCTACCTCAGTTTCTAACAACTGGCGTTACCCATCTGCTCCATAAGACAGGTAGTACTGCGGAACCCAAGAATTATAGACCGGTAACATGCTTGTCGACGGTCTATAAACTTCTTACATCCATTCTGAGAACGAAAATTAACCAACACATTGATAGTAACTCAATAATGTCTTTCTCTCAGAATGGATGTAGGAACGGGTCTCGCGGTACTAAGGAGCTACTCCTCATCGACATGACCATAAGCCAACAGGTTCGTTGATCCCGCAAGGATTTGTCGACATGTTGGATAGATTATAAGAAGGCCTATGACTCTGTGCCACATACTTGGCTCATGAGGGTGTTGGAGTTGTATAAAATAGATGCAACTCCACGCACCTTCCTTGAGTCATGTATGGGGCAATGGAACACAGTCCTTCGCTATCCAGGATGTCGATCAATCCAGAGGGACGATGAACCTATATGGATTAAACGGGGAATATTCCAGGGCGAGAGTCTGAGTCCACTTTGGTTCTGCTTAGCCCTGAATCCCTCTAAGCACATTGCTAGAGGAATCAGGCTTGGGCTATCGGTTGAGAAAAGATGGTCAGGTTCTATCTCACCTTCTTTACATGGATGATCTGAAACTCATTGCCCCCAACAAGTTACGACTGATGGAACTACTGAAGGTAACTGAAACTTTCAGTAGTGACATCAGGATGGAATTTGGTGTGGATAAATGTGCAGTCATGCATCTAAAACGAGGGGAGATTATGGAATCTGAGGGGATTCAACTCTCAGATTCCATACACCTTAGATCTCTCTCCTCAACCGAAACCTACAAGTATTTGGGTATGTCGGAAGCGTTAGGCATTAACGTTGCTGGCATGAAGCAATCGTTGAAGTAGCGCTTCTTTGGCCGCCTGAAGAAGGTATTAAATAGCCTTCTGTCAGGTGGAAATAAGGTGCCGGTCTTAATGTACTCTTTCGGCATACTCAAATGGACTCAAACGGAACTTGACGCCCTGGATAGGAGGGTCCGCACACAGTTGATAGCAAACCGGATGCATCACCCACGGTCGTCTGTAATGAGATTGTACATCCCGCGGAAGTGTGGAGGTCGAGGTCTTTTAAACGCGAATACCCTGCACAACCGCGAAGTGTACAGCCTCAGAGAATACTTTCATAAAACCGATGTGGGTATGCACCGCGATGTGGTCGCAGTGGACAAGGAACTCACCCCGTTGTCCATGGCTAAAGAGAACTGGCGCAAACCTATTGTACTTACAACTGATGACCGCAAGGAAGTATGAAAAAGTAAGGAGCTCCATGGGCGCTTTTATCGGGCTCTTCATGAGTCTGATGTAGATTTTGCAGCGTCCGTGGCCTGGCTACGTTTTAGCAACCTCTTCGGGGAAACTGAAGGTTTTATCTGTGCAATTATGGACGAAGTCATCTTGACGAATAACTACCGGAGATATATAATGAAGGACGGGACGGTTGACGTGTGTCGGACATGCCATCGTCCGAGTGAGTCTATTAGACATATTATCTCTGGTTGTTCTCGTCTGGTTAACGGCGAGTACTTGCACAGGCATAACCAAGTTTGCCAGGATTATTCACCAGCAACTTGCTTTCAAATACAACCTAGTGTATTCTGTTGCAGGTGCATGCAGGGGTGTAGTTACTGTTTTAGATGGTAGTAAATCCTAGTCATTCGAAAGTCCAAGATAGTTCAATAATATATTTTACAACACACTTGCTCAGAAAGTGACTCTTATTGCACTGCACTTAGGTATATAATGGCACTCGTTACCAACCTGTGACATTTTGATTACCATTACGCACTAGTGCTATAATGTAGTTAAAACCTTTTTGTTCAACCTCTTTATTCGTAAAACAAATTTTGAATTCCAATTAAATTCTCGTTCAATAGTACCTATATAAATTAGTGTCTTACTAACTTATAATATTTCATCCAATTTACAAGTTAAAATGGACAAATTTATCTTGTACAAACGATTTATTTAATAAAAAACATTTAGTAAATAAATCGTACCTTAATTTTTTTTTTTTTTTGTAGTCTTTGGCCGCCATTGTCAGATGCGCGCGGATTTTGGCGTGTTTTTTTTTTTATTCCAGTTAAGTTCAGTGGCTGTATTACTTAATTAAATAAAATTAAATAATACAAAATCATTAAAATGTTACATCCGTATACTATTGACACTACGAAAGACATTATCGTAAAACTTTTCACGCAAGAAAACATAAACGGTGCATAAAGGTAAGACTAGGCAGTATGATCAAAATAACTTAGCCTTCCTCTAAGGGTAAATAAAATAAATGACGCGCGCGTTATGAAAACAGAAAACAGATGTCACAGAAAATTTTACTATTTTTACTGTTGTTTTCTTCACAAGTGTATTGTAAAACGTCGTATGACACACGTGAGTAATTAATGATTACCGTTCTTGGCTCTCTTAAGACCCTCGCCCGGCTCGGGTCTAAATACCGCCTCGACGGTAATCACTAACATTACACACTTATATCATAATGTACTATTAATTCCCTTGACACATTTGTATTTTATCCACAACATGACAGAACAACATTACCATTTCTTCTTCTATCAATTGTCTTACCAAAGAGTTTGTACAATAATACTTTCCCTAATTGATTAGAAGTATTCTAGTTGCCTAATGCATCCCAATCATGAAGCGTATATCCGCAAGTCGAGGTCGCGGAACTGCCTTGGTTACAATATCAGCCAGCTGATCGTATGAGTCTGTCTACAGGACCATAAGGGCACCTTCATGCACCTTTTCTCTCACAAAGAAATGCCTGATTCTGATGTGCTTCGTCTTTTTATGGAATTCAGGGTTGTGGGCTAACTTATAGCAGCCTCATTATCCACTTTAAGAACGGGTACATCTTCTGGATTTGTCATCGCTTCATAAATCCTCTGTAGCCATTCTAGCTCCTTTGCAGCTTCACTAGCAGCAACTATCTCCGCTTCGGTCGTAGATATAGCAACTGTAGCTCGCCGTTGACTCAGCCATGACACAGCAGCACCAGCGTACATACACACTACGCCGGAAGTCGATCGTCCAGTGATAGAATCTGCCCCGTGATCAGCATCACTATAGCCTATTAACTGTTTAGGCCCATTGCTGTACGTAAGTCCAAAAGACATTGAACCTTTAAGGTACCGGAAAATTCCTTTTACCGCGCACCAATCTTCCGTTAAAGGATTCTCTAACTTACGTGAGACTACTCCAACCGCATATGCAATATCAGGACGACTGCCTACCATTAAATAAGCGAGTGCACCAACTGCCTCTCTATAGGGAAACTTCTTTTCATGCTCAGATACAACTTTCCCTACTTGAGTACCTTCTTTCTCTATTGGGTGGTAGTTCACAAAGAGTCCATACTTCATTCTCCAATAATGAATCCATTTCAGTGTTTAACGCTTTTAACCACTCATCTCTATCCTCTCTCTCTAAGGCTTCTTTATGAGTCTTGGAAAAGTAGTCAGAGTCTATTAGGTACACGTAATCATTAAACCGCTGTGGAGGTCTAAGAGTTCCTCTATCTCTCAAATTATATGTATTACGTGCGGGTTCTGTGACATCTTGTAGAGCATCTGAGAACTCTTCCAAATCAGAAGCATCTTGAACATGATCTGATTCATTGTCGGCTACAACTTCTCCCTCTAGAGCATGTTCATTATGCTCTTCACCTGGCTGTTCTATTGGAGAAGCTACATTTTGAGGAATATCACCCTCCGAAAAAATCGCTCCCTCTGTAACTTGCTCTATCAAATCAGAATCTCCCTCTGTCTGACCACTCAATGGTGTGTTAACTTCTTCTTGAGAGCTGGGACCTGCCCTTGGGATTCGTAATTCAATACCTGGACAAAACGTGACATCTCTTGATCTCTCGGTCTGTTTGCCATTTCAGTTCCGATATCCGTCGTCGCTATCGTATCCGATAAGTCTTCCCTAGACAGCCTTCTTATTTAACTTCTTCCTCTTTTGTTTAGGAATGTGAAATGTGGGCTATTACCTATGCCAAAGCTCATACGGTACTTTCCCCTCTTCTTTGGTGGGTCCCGTGCGATTTAAGACGTAAGCAGCCGTATTTATAAGTTCTGCCCACAGGGCTTCTGGAAACTCATCTCCAGCGTGCATATATGCTCGAGCGGTTTCTACGAGAGTCCTGTTTTCTCTTTCTGCGCACCCATTTTGCTCGGGGGTGTATGGCATCGTCAGACGCTGTATCATTCCCTGTCTTCTTAGTACTTCTCGTACAGCTCTATTATTAAACTCACCGCCATTATCACTCAGTATCGTTTTTTCTTGGCTTCTTTCAGAAATTGAATAAACTTGTCCTTTACATCACTTTTATTACTAATGAAGTAAACATGACGAAACGCGGAAAAATCATCCTTAAAAAGGACAAAATAACGATATTTTGAATAACTTTCTGGAAACGGTCCGCATACATCCGTATGTACCAGCTCTCCTGGCATAGTAGCTCTATCTCGTTTGCAAAATTTCAGTCTTTGTGCTTTTCCATAAATGCATCCCTCACACTGTATATCATCTTTTACATTCAGATTAATCCCCAGTTCCCTCTTAACAAGATCTTTAATATATATCTTGTTCTGGTGACCAAACCTTTCATGGTATAACTGGAGTAAGCTTGATGGATCAACAGCATTAATTTCTACAGGTTGCCTAGATAGAACTGTCTTCATGTTCAGCTTGTACAGTCCTCCATTCTGTTCCCTGTTTCCAACTGCTCCTCACCATTAATTTCTAATCTACACTTTTTCGTCGTAGAAATAAATGTGCTGTTTTGCTGTTTGTCTTGTGCAGCTAACATGAAAAGCAGATTTTTTGTTATCTTTGGTACATACCAAACATCACTCAGAGTCACATTAAAAGTTTTGCCGTTAACTTCAGTTTGAACAACCACAAACCCTTTCCCTTTTGCAGGAACTACAGTCCCATCTGCCGTCGTTACGATGTGGTTCGTCCAAGTCGTGTATCCAAAGTTCTCAATATTTATAAATATGTCTGCCCTATTGGTGACGTGAGTCGTGGCACCGTTGTCCACATACCAATAATTTGCATCTCTTTCCTCTGAACAAGTGTAAATCATCAGCGTTATGTTTGCACTTGCTGCTCTTTCGACGAAGACTGTACAGGTTTCTTTGGTCTGCCATCATTTATCCACTGTTTGCAATTCTTTATACGGTGGCCTATTTTTGTACAGTACCTGCATCTTATTTTCTCGTCTCGTTTAGCCTGCACCTTAGAGGTAGAGGTGAGCACTTCCTGAGTGTCTTCAGTATGACTACCTAGAGCTCTCTCATACGCACACAGTTGTGTTGTCAGTGACTCAATGGTCCTACCTTGTTTGTTGAGCAGCATCCAACTTGATTTAAAATTTAAAAAAATTTCATTGAGGGAATCTAAAATTTTACAAATCAAGAATAAATCTGGCAACTTCGTGTTAGGATCGGTCCTCAAAATTTCTGCGTTCAAATTGTTCCAAATGTTTTTTAATTTTGACATTAAAGTTGAAACATCTTCATCAGAATTTCTTTTATAACTGAAAAATTGCATACATACGAGTGTAGACTCTGTCTTCAGCCTGACCATCAAACAGACGATGAAGTTCTTGCCAGACTTCATGGGCTGACTCAAATCGCATGACTTTCGTGAGAGTCTCTTCTGTCATATTGCTCGTGATAATTAAAAGGGCATACCTGTCTGCCTTCCTACACTTCAGAAGTTCTGTATTATAGGCCATCAGCGCTCCATCACCTGTTCCAAGTATTGGTTTTTTCAGTTTCCCCTCTGCTGCTTCCATGGCCCCTTCTGTGCCTCGCAGCATTATGGAAATGTTATATTTCCAGGTGGCCCAATTATCCGCATCTGAACTCTTGTGGGAAAATTTTCATCTTAGACAAAATTTTGTTTTTCTGTTTTTTGTTCGTAACTTAGTTTCCTGGGTCCGTAACCTGTTGCAGGTGCATGCAATGGTGTAGTTACTGTTTTAGATGGTAGTAATTCCTAGTCATTCGAAAGTCCAAGATAGTTGTAGTAGTTCAATAATATATTTTAATTCACTTGACACATTTGTATTTTATCCACAACATGACAGAACGATATTACCATTTCTTCTTCTATCAATTGTCACACCAAAGAGTTTATACAATAATATATTTAGAGGTACCGTATGTCATGTCACGTTGTACTGGGATCGGTCTATCATTACTGACCGGACTATTGTAGCCAATAAGCCGGATATAGTGGTGATAGACCGATTAGCGCGCCGCGCAATGATAGTCGATGTCACCATCCCGCATGACGAGAATCACGTCAGTCAATCAGCTTTCGAGAAAGATAAACAAATCAAATATCTCGACTTAGCACACGAGGTTGTCGACATTTGGGATGTGGACTCGGCTATCATTGTGCCGATTGTTGTTACCGCCAATGGCCTGATGACCAAAAGTCTAGACGACCACCTGTCGAAACTGTTATTGCGCGGTTGGATCAAGGGCCTGATACAGAAGGCAGTACTCCTCGATACGGCTCGCATTGTGAGGAGGTTCCTGTCTCTGGAACCCTAACCACCGGTAGCTTGGACCCTGTCCCGACACCGTCCGACTGCTATTTTTTATATTTTTATATGTGTTTTGAAAAATATTTAAAAATGTACAAAATATGTATAAAAAAAATAAATAAAAAAATATTTTTATTGGAACAATAAACTTGTTTACAAAATTTAAAGTGTTCATTAACAACTACATTAGTTTAGAACTGTGTTGTAGCCATTAGCGCCCACCTCCAAAAGGGAGACGTCGGCGTTCCAAAATTTATGATAATAAATTTACAATTAATTTATATTCGCAGTCAGACTTATTAATTACTCTTAATCTAGAATTTGAATAGGAGCTACTACCTATTAATTTGAATTTTAATTACAATTTATTTATATTATTACGCTTTATTTATATTATTACAGTTTATTTATATTATAACAATTAATTTATTAAAATCATTTAATAATTTAAAACTCACTTCTGTTTTAAATTATTAAATGATTTTACTGATTGATTTTGATGATTTTAATGATCCAGGTGCTCAAGTTCATTTAGTGTGAGTGTTTGTGGGATGTATGTGTGTGTGTGTCTGTGTGTGTGTGTGTGTGTGTGTGTATGTGTGTGTAGGTTAAAAATTGAGTAGATAGACAGAATAGTTGATCAGTTAAATGGATGTGGAATCAAAAGCAGATTTTGTTCAGCATTAAATCTAAGCAAATAATACCTACCTATTTGTTAGATTTTCTAGTTCCTCATATGTTCGGCTATGGAGCCACTTGTTGATGACTACCTTACACTCACATAAAGTAAGTAGATAGATATTTAAAATTTTGTTAACTTTATTGTATAAAACAGGGCTAAAGAAATGGTAATGGCGTTTCACCATCATAACGTTGGCCTTTTCTGTCTGACAAACTAAGTCCGCCCTACGTTTATTAAATCTGATATTGGGGTCGAATGTGAGTTCAGAATGTTTTCGGAGTATGGTACTCTGGAAAAATGCGTGCTTTACTGTAGGTACTTTACAAAAGGGATAGAGTTCGTTTGTAGGGAAGCGAATAGGTTTATGCGCTATGACTTTAAGAACCGCCCTCTGTGCCCTCTCCAGTCTCAGTATCAAACATTTACCAGAGCCACCCCAAGCCACTATACAATAAGTAAACCATAGAGAGAGAGAGCGCCAAACCAGAATAAACAATTTTCAAAGTATGGAAGTCGGCAGAAGACCTTAGACTTTTAAAAACAAATATTAACTTGCTGACCCGTGATCCCAGCGATCTTATGTGTTCATTCCAGGACATAGTACTATCAATTTATTATTGATAGTACTATCACCAAGATATTTTATGCTGTTGACTTGCGTAATAACGTTACAACTACAACTAGTGTTTGTTATCGAATAGCATTTGTGTGCAGTTAGATTGAAAGCTGGTTGAGATGATTGAAGGGGCGCAAACGTGATAAATTTAGTTTTCTCCAGGTTCAAAGTAAGCAGATTGCTATTTAACCATTCCATGACAGCCTGAAGAGCAGATTCTGCATACAAGCGAGTTTTTTGCCAATCGTTGCCATAAACAAGTATTACTGTGTCATCAGCGTACATTTTCATGTTTGAGTTTCTTAAAGATAATTTACAGAGGTCATTTATGTATATTAAAAATAGGGTAGGTCCAAGAACACTACCTTGTGGAACTCCGTAATTAATGAACTCATTCTCACTGGTAAAGTCAACTTAAAACCTTAACGGCCTGAGAGCGGTCCGTCAAATAACTCTTAAAGATATCAAGAGACAGACCTCTAATGTCAATCTTTTGCAGTTTAGTGAGTAATATCGGTAGAGATACAGTGTCAAAAGCCTTAGGAAGGGCAAGAAAGATTGCTATAGTTTTGAGTTTTTCTTTAACCTTTTTTGCAATAGTACCAGTTAATTCCAAGACAGCGTCTTCGGTACTTTTTCGAGTATATTATCGGTATATTTCGAGAATTTAAATAATTTAAAAGTATTTTGTTGAGGACTTTTTCAAAGATTTTTGACAAGGTTGTCAAAAATGATATAGGTCTATAGTTATTGACACTGCCTCTATCTCCGCTTTTGTATATGGGATGTACAATTGCCTTTTTAAAGGCAGAGGGAAAGACACCTGACATGAGGGCAAGATTAAAAACATGACACATAGCTGGAATAAGAATATGCCTAGCGGCCCTTATAAGAACAGCAGATATACCATCCCAACCCACAGCACTATTAAGTTAAAGACCTAGAACAATTTGTTCTAGTTCTTCAATGTCTGTACTGAAGATGGCCATTGAGTTGGGATTGACACTTGTAATAGGGTAAGAAACATTTGGTGGTTCGCTAAACTCAGGTGTAATTTTAGATGCCAGAGTCTTCCCCACATTTGCGAAGAAGTGGTTCACGGCATTAAGTGACAGAGAAGGGTTAGCCGCTAGGGACAAGAGCTCACTAGTTGACGGTTTGTTATCTTTAAGATTAGAAATACTTTTAATAAGTTTCCAGGTAGCCTTTGGATTATTGTGGTGTCTCCGGAATTGTGAGGATTCGTATTATCTTTTTATTTTCCTTAATAGGTTGTTACAGAAATTTCTGTAGCGCGTATAAGTCACTTTAAGGATGTAGTTCTCAGGGTCTCTTTTTGATTTACGGTACATAGTGTCTCGGTTACGGATGCATCTCAAAAGCCCAGCCGTTATCTAAGGTTTAATGATTCGGTTTTTATTAGTGATTATAACAGAACAAGTATTCCTATTGACCACAGTAGAAATCAAAGTCACCAATTTGGTTGCAGCTTCGTTAGCGTCGATACTGTCAAAGACACATGAAAAATTGTTTCTTTCAAGTTCGACCACGCAAACATCCACAACAACGCGGTGAGAGGTTACTACTGTTTTAGGTACTTTTATTTTGAGTGGGCAGAAAACTATTACAGGAGCGTGGTCTGTAATAAATGAGTCGACTACCAAAGTAATAGCAGGTTTGTTGGTCCTGATAATTGCGTGATCTAGGCAGCTGGTCTTGCGAGTGGCGAACAGATGACCGGGCAGTATTCCATGCGATGCAACTGTGTTCA
This sequence comes from Mythimna pallens, assembly GCA_961205895.1. Classification (NCBI taxonomy): domain Eukaryota; kingdom Metazoa; phylum Arthropoda; class Insecta; order Lepidoptera; family Noctuidae; genus Mythimna; species Mythimna pallens. Next base: position 27,803,872 of record OY540824.1, read on the forward strand.
GGTAACTATCCGAATTCACGTCAGCATTATTGGGTGATATATTAATGTTGATATCCCCTAGAACTAGCACAGTTTTAAAACTTTTAAGTGAGTTTAATGTAAGGTCTAAATTCAAATTAAAATTCAAATTCAAAGCATTTATTTCAAATAAACCATTTACAGGCACTTTTGAAATGTCAAGAAGTCAGTCAGTCAGAAAAAATGATGCTAATTGCACATTCCAAAGCGTAGATCTCTATGGAGAAGAATGTGCAAGAAACTCCATGGACACTCTTTTCAATCGTGTTTTGCAATTACAAATATGTCTGTTACATGTTTCTTGTCGCTATCATGTGAGAACAATGTCAATAAAGTAAAAATAAAAACTAAATATAGATATTAAAATAGCAACTGGCAGCTAAGAGATGACCAGTCTCAACTGACAGCGCCCGTTCACGGACCTGACGCGAATATTAGCACCACTCAGCTCAACCATTTTAAAGGGAACCGAATGATCCAACACACGCGCCACCATCAGTGAGACATTTGAGTGAGCATGACAAACTCTCAACTGCCATGCTCATTTATGTCAAACAGGACCAATAATAACCTAAAAACCATAAAATAGCTCCATGGTACTCACATTTACAAACTTTGAAAAAAAAATGCTTCTACATTATACAATACTAAATACAATAATAATTAACAACAACAATATTTTACAAATTATAGTTTCAACACTAATCAATTTGTACACCGCGGTGGTAGTGGAGCTGGACCAGCATTGAGCCAAGCATTTTTATCTTGAATATAATCCTCCAACTTATAATATGCTTGCCTGCATAGTGTGCGTTTAATACAAGATTTAAATTTCGTTTCATTGAGTTCTAATATTTGTGGAGGTATTTTGTTATAACATTTCAAGCAGTACCCCATGAAAGAAGAGGCCACTTTAGCCAGTCTAAAACCTGGTTGAACTAATTGGTCCCTATTTCTTGTAAGATAATTATGTCTATCGCCTCTTTTGCTAAAAAGATGAAGATTTTTTCTAACGTACATGATGTTTTCATATATTGACAAGGCACCGTCAATATGTTAATATCTTTAAACAGTTCCCTTAGAGAATCGCACCGGCGGAGATTGTAAATAGCTCTGATAGCTCTTTTCTGTAGAATAAAAATTGAGTTGATGTCTGCAGCCCGTCCCCATAGTAGGATACCGTATGACATGATACTATGAAAATAACTAAAATATACTAGTCTAGCGGTATCAACATCCGTAAATTGGCGGATTTTTCTAACAGCATATGCAGCTGAGCTAAGCCGTCCCGCAAGAGATGTTAAATGAGGACCCCATTGTAGCCTTGAGTCAAGCGTAATCCCTAAGAAAACCGTTTTATCGACAAATTCTAGTTTCTCATTGTTCAATATTATGTCACAATTACTACTCTTAACATTCGGTAAGGAAAATCTAATGCATTTCGTTTTTTTCCCATTTAAAACTAGATTATTAGCAGTGAACCACTTTTGGACCTGCAGTAGGGCGTTATTTTCGTCGTCAAGATTATTAGTCTTTCTATTTATTTTGAAAATCAAGGAAGTATCGTCGGCAAACAATACCATATTAAGTTTCTTTTGCAACAAATAGGGTAAATCATTAATGTAAACTAAAAATAAAAAAGGACCTAAAATTGAACCTTGGGGTACCCCCATTTCCACATTTAATCTAGATGAATTGACACCGTTTATCTGAACTAGTTGCTGTCTGTCATTCAAATAAGATTTTAATAAGCTTAACGCTGTTTTGCCTAGTCCGTAATGCTCCAGTTTCAGGAGTAATGTTTCATGAACCACACAATCAAACGCCTTAGACAGGTCGCAGAAGATGCCTATAGCATCTTGTGCCTCTTCCCACGCATTAAAAATGTGTTTTAGTAAGGAGACACCAGCGTCAGTTGTACAACGTCCTTTGGTAAAACCATACTGTTTATCGTGCAAGATGTTATTCGTGTTAAAATGATAAAGCATTTGATTTAACATTACCTTTTCAAATATCTTGCTAAAAACCGGCAACACGGAGACTGGCCTATAATTATTAGTGTCTTTACTATCCCCGGATTTAAAAAGTGGTATCACTTTACTGTATTTCATTAGATCTGGAAAGACTCCTTGATCTATACACAAATTAAATATTAAGGCTAAGTACGGCGCTATAGTCTCAATAATTGAGGTACAAACTTTGATAGACATACCCCATAGATCTTCAGTCAATTTAACCTTGATTTGTTTAAAAGCTTTTATTACTGTTATGGGGTTTATATGTTTAAAATTAAATTCAGTTGAGCAGGCTGCAACGTTCGCCTGTAATAAACCAAAAGCATGCGATGGCGCCGAATTTAGGGCTTCAGTAGTTTTAATCGGTATACTAGCAAAGAAATTAACAAATTCTTCTGCAACTAGTTTATTATCGCTAATAACACCATGATGAGTCTTCAATGTGTAATCATTGTTATGTATTTTGTTCCTATTGGTTTCATTATTTATGATTTTCCAAACAGTTTTTATTTTATTATCTGCTGATTTAACTTTTTGCTAATATATAAGGCCTTAGCTGCCTTACAAGTATTTTTAAACATTTTTGAATATTTAGCAACATACTTATTAAAAGTTGCAGTGTTAATAATAGGCTTAAGGCCATATAGTTCAAAAAGTCTTTCCCTACTTATTCTAATTCCTTTAGTTGCCCAGTCACTAAATCTAAATTTAGGGCAGATACTTTTTGTACTTTTCTCAAAAGTCTTATTAAACTCGGTTTGAACTATTGAAAAAAAATCGTTATATAAAATATTACCATTGTCCACTGCAAGGTTCCAATCTCCTAACTTGCTAATTAAAGTGCTGTTAAATTTATTTAGTTTACCGGATGTTATTGGTCTAGATTGTATCTGCACTTGTTGTATTGGTATGTTAGATTCAAAAGTTACCAATAGACCGCTATGATCAGAGGGCAGATAATTTACAATGGCTTTTTCTAAATAGTTGCAGCAACAAAAAACATTATCGATACATGTAGCAGTAGTAGTTGTAGTTCGAGTTGGTTCTATAAACACATTTGATAAATTAAATGATTTGAAGAGATTTAATAATCTACTGCTATCTGAATAATTTTCTAAAATATTTACATTAAAGTCTCCACAGACTATTACTAGTTTGTTACCAGTTTGGTAGCAGTCTAGGCTGTCAATAAAATTTTGGATGTTTGTTTGTGATGGAGATCGATAAATTGCTACTAAAGCTACATCTTAGCGAAATTTAAGAATTATGCAGTTAGCACCGTGGAATACTGGTCTTTCCACTGTAAATGATTCGCTACGTCTAGAATTAACGACAATACCTTCATTTTGGTTAGCATATTCGGACTGGAACGACACAAATCCAGGAATTTCAGGTAGATGGGGACATTTGCTTAACCAGTATTCCGACAACACAATAACGTCAAATTGTACTCTAATTCTATCTAATAAGATTAGGAGGTTATTGAAGTTTGCAGTATTACCCAGGCTTCTTATATTTAAATGGAAAAATCTAAGACCATTTGTCGTATCACTAAGGTATGAGGCACAATGTTCCGGGCACAAATATAAGATTTTGAGACCGAAAGATTTACTATATTATCTAAATTGTCGGTAATGACCAAATTGTCCGTATTCATTTGGCGATCTTAAAAACAAACAAATATACCATGAGTTGATGTTGAACGCACAGGACTGGACAGAACAGACTAATCTGATCCGAAGAGATTTTACTAGGTACTAATTTGCTTCTGTACAAAAATCTGCATGTGTGTGAAAGTATTATTGTGTATTTGTGTGTATGTACTGTATGTAGGAGCACTAGATGTAGAACAAGGAATATCATACATAAAAACATGACATAGAATAATTTAAATAAAGAAAGTACAAATAATAGTTTAAATGACTGCTGTACATAAAATAACATAATAGACACAAAAGAAAGATACAAGATACGGAAGCTGTAAAAACGTGAGAATCGAAGACCCAATGAGTAGTAAAGCTGAATAGTCAATTTGTGTCAGCAGGTTTTGGTAAGTCCAATTCTTACTTGATCAGAATATGTGGAGCACCCTCTTTTTTACGTAGGAAAATTTTCCCGTTAGTAACCCAGCAGAAGCGATACTCGTTGCTACTGGCAAAGTCTTTGGCCAAGAACAGGAGTCGCTTCGTTTTTGGTGTGAGATTTTCGGACACGAATATGGGTTTTGCCGGTCTACTTACGTTAAGATGTTCAGTAGTAAGTTAACTATATTTTTTATTATAATTTTTGAACATATGAATAAATTTTTCCTTACGAAGGTTGGTAGTAAAGTCCACTATAATAGTTCTGGTATTTGAATCATTTGGTCCTATTCGATACAAATCTTTTACTTCTTGAGTCTGTATAGGAGCACCCAGGACAGAGCCGATCCTCATCACGGTATTCAATAAGCATTCCTTTGTCTCTGGTTTAGTTACAGGCACATTTCTTAATTCTACGCATGTCGATCTCACACTACGCTCAAATCGTTCGAGCTTGTCTTCCAATGTAGTACGGTATTGTAAGTTGGTTTTCCGTTCGGCATCAAGTTTGGCTTCTAGCTGGTCGATCTGTGATTTCAAACCATCGTAATATAGTGATAGAAAGGTAACAGAGTCCTGAATCTTTGCGTTTTGCAATTTTATCTCCTCAATAGATTCACAATTTTTTTTCTATTTTGGTGTTCTGTTGCTCCTTGAATTCTAGGACCATGGATTTCATTTCAGACATAAAAAATGATAGTTGATCCTGTTCAATACCAGCATCTGTACTGTTCATCGAGATTGATTGTTGATCTTGGGCAATACCAGCTTCTGTACATTTCCGTTTATTGTTACGGTATGTGATGGTTGATATAACTCCTTGCTTTGGGTTGTCGCGTAAAAATTCGCTACCCATGGTTTCTTCCATCGTTGTTTTATTTATAGCAGAATCCGATCCGTAATGCACCAAAGCATCGCCAGTGAACTTTGTGGGGATCGTTGTACAGCCATATTTGCCAGAAAAATCAATTTCAGAAAAATCCAAAAATACAAAAAGAAGACAACGAATACTCGGATTCGAACTCGAGCCACCCGACACGGGCGCCAGAAAGATTCGCAACGTGCTATCTGCGCTTGTATAGAAGTAGGTGAAATTATTGTTCTGTATTAATAATCTTAATGATTTTTGACTCAACGACAGTGATAATTAGTCAATAATAGGTGGGTACTACACAGATTTACAAATATGATTATCACTTTTTGCACTTTTTCTTTGCTCTAAATTAGCAATAATTACTGCCACTTATACTGATTTTTTACACGAGATTTTGCGTAAGCACCAAAAAATTTCGGTAGTCTTTAATTGTGAGTAATATATAAGTATGTAAGATTGTTAATAACACTTTTTTATTAATTATTTATGCGGAGCTCACAAAAACACGACCGTTCGCTACTATGTCAGCGAGGGGGGGGAAATCATGGATCATCATGCAATTCTTTCAAAATCTCATACAGAAGCCCTTTTGGAATCACTACTAGTTCACAAACACCAGTCAACCTCCTGGCTTTCTTACACAGAACAGTCTCCTTAACACCAAAACCTATCATTGCCCCTATTATCAGCAATCCTATCCAACCATAGTTTACAAAAATCATCTCTCTCTTGCTCCTCACGCATCTTTACAGCTTCTATTCTATACAGCTGCATGCCATCCCCCTGCTGCTCTTCTATACTCCTCTGCTCCTCATCTCCCTGGCCTAATGGATTCCTACTCAAAAAATCAGCAATGACATTATCTCTCCCTGCACAATGAACAAAATCAAATTCATAAGCCTGGATGCACAGCGGCCACCTAGCTAAACGTCCATTCATATCTTTTCTTGTCCTCAGCCAACAAAGCGCCTTGTAATCCGTCATGACCTGGAACTTCAAACCCCAAAGAAAATGCTTAAAATAATTCAGAGCCCACACCAACGCGAGACACTCCTTCTCCGTAGTGGAATATTTCTTCTCTCCATCACTCAGCTTCCTGGACGCGTACGAAACTGGATACATCAATTCTTCTCCTTGCATTAAACAGCAACCTACCGCTTCACCAGATGCGTCTACATATAAACGTGTAATTATTTTTGGGTTCGTAGAATAAAAATGCAAAATAGGTGGTGACTTTTTGGGGGCTGAGCCACCCGCGTCCGTAGGAGAGTACCCATTTTAAGTCCCTACACGTGGTGCCTGGGTGGTGCTAATCAGGTGACACTTACTGGTGGTAGGTTTCGACCGATGGCTTGCGACCACCCACTGGGCAAAGACGTTCCGCCAAGCGGCTCAGCCGTGTTCCGGTACGATGCTCAGTGTAGCCAATTCAGAGGAGTTGGGTCGAAGTGGTGGTTCCATTGCAAGCAGACCGACCAGGCCCACACTGGTATCTAGGTATCGGGAGACTAGTCGCGGAGGGTAGCGGGATCCGAGGCACGGTGCGCAGCTGGTCTAAATCTCGTCGCAGTCCACCACCATCTGGAGACTGAGAAACCTGCTCTTTTTTTCTTTTGGAGACGCAGATCAGAAGTCCGTCAGACGTGTCGTACTTATCTTACCCAGGGTTTACCCTGGAGCACCATTTTAAACCACGCGCGGGTGTATGTATGTATGCCCGGGATGACATCTACTATCGGTGTCTCCGCAATCTTGAGGACTCCAGGTACTCCACGCTTTGGGCTTTGGTGGACACTGGCATAGATCAGATTGTCTATGCTTGTGTCTACCGTTCGCACAGCGGTGATCAGGAGACAACCAGGCTCACACAGCACCTTAGTGAAGCGGCGGATGTGGCTCAGCAGCTGTACCCTTCTGCCCAATTGGTGATTCTGGGGGATTTCAGTGCCCACCATCAGGAGTGGCTCTTCCCATACCAGTGCACAGATCATGCTGGGCGTGAGACGCGGAAGCTAGCGCTAGCGTTAAATCTTACCCAGCTGGTCCAGGGGGCTACAAGGGTGCCAGATGTTGAGTCACACATGGCCAATTGCTTGGACCTTCTGTTGACTACAGATCCGGACCGGTACTCAGTGTCAATATCTTCACCAATAGGTAGTTCCGACCATTGTCTGGTAAAATCTGTATCCGTCTATTCCCCGCCTGATCCCAGCCCAAGAGGCACCCGGCGGGTTTGGCGATACAAGTCAGCAGATTGGGATGGTATGCGTTCTTTCTTCGCATGCTATCCTTGGCAGCCTACTTGCTTCTCTTCCGCTGATCCTTCGTTGTGCGCGGACGCAGTGTCGGATGTGTTGCGTCGGGGGATGGAATATTACATTCCATTCTCTGATGTAACAATGGCTGCCAAATCCTGCAAGAAGGTGATGCGGAGGTCTCGGTGTGACCACATAAGCCGAATTGGGAACAAACTTGCTTCATACCCAGCAGGTAGTCTTGATTCCTTGAATCTTCACGTACAGCTAAGGAGTGGAATTCCCTGCCGGAGTCTGTGTTCCCTGATAGCTACAACCTAGGGGTCTTTAAGTCAAGAATGAATAGGTTACTTCTAGGCAAGCGTGCTCTATCGTCGGCCACATCATCGCTTACCATCAGGTGAGATAGTGGTCAAACGCGAGCCTATCAATAATAAAAAAGACTCCATAATTTTTATTATGCTCCGGAACGCTTCTTCCTGCTTGGCTGTCCATTTGAACGGGGCACCTTTCCTTAATAGTTTTGTTAAGGGCAATACTATTTCTGCAAAATTACTAATGAATTTACGATAATAAGAAAACAAACCCAATACAGATTTTACTTGATTCACATTCGTTGAAGTTTTCAATGTTTTTAATGATTGTAATTCTTTAGTGTCTGGTCTGACACCATCTCCCGAAATTTCGTGTCCTAACACCGAAATTGTATTATAGCCGAAACTGCATTTATTTGTCTTCAATGTAAGGTTGGCTTTCTTTAATCGTTTTATGACATCTTCTATTGACTCTATAAATTCTGTGAAATTATTATCCCAAACTAAAATATTATCTACATAGCAAATCGCTTTTTCGCAGCTAATACTTTATCCATGGTCCTCTGAAAAACAGCTTGACTCGTCTTGAGTCCAAAGGGTAATACATTAAATTCATATTTTCCTGAAGACGTAATAAATGCCGTTTTATGTTTATCTTTCTCACATAAACGATGTTGCCAATAGCCAGAATTTAAATCTAAATCTGCGAAGTATCGCGCCCCTGCTAAATATTTCATAATATCTTCTATAATTGGCAACGGATAGCTTGTCGTCACCTCACACACACACACACATGACTTTGAGTAGTATATTATGTATAGGGGATGAACGATATATCCGTGTGTAGGCGGCGGCAATGACGTTATGGGGAATGCAGTAGTAGGAATTGCGTCACATACCTGTGGAGTTGAGCTGCTAGTTCTTCGTAGTATATTTCTTTCCCTTATATAATTGACTGCTTCGCATTAATCTGTACTTCTACCACCTGTAAAAGTTATTGCTCCCTGAACATGAATATATCGACGCAATTAATCCTATACTTCACATTATAAACAACATATTAATAATTTCATGTAAAGGACATCATTTCACCATTATATAATAATCAATAGCCACGCCAGGATGAATATGACATAATAACATCTTCATCCTGTACCATTAAACTTGAGGTTGGATAAGGTCAGGAGGTACTACCAGGACCCTTAAATAGGCGTCCAGCACCCCGTGCTCGCACAACACCGCGAGACTCTAAATTTCCCAGTTTATAATACCGGAGCGAAAAGCTCGTTATCTAAGACAACGATGCTACAGTTAACTGTGCCATCACTCGGGCAACAACGTGCCCGAGCAAGACCTCAATTATCAATATTGAGTCATAAACCGGAATCCAAGAGGAACATACATCTCAAGGTCTCAGCCAACCCCTATTACTAGAAGCTGCCTACTCCGTAATAAAACAAGTTGGAATCCCGGAGACACACCTCTCCAGGCCTCGGCACAAACCCCTATTATACTAGAGGCCGCCTACTCCTAAATATAACAAGTCGGATTCCCGGAGACACACTACTCCAGGCCTCGGCACAAACCCCTATAAAGGCTGCCTACTCCTTCCTGCAGAGGGTTGGAATCCGGGGGATAGCTACCCGGCCTCAGCATCCCACCTAGAAAGCCTGGGACTGCCTACTCCGTCCCCCCTACCTGTCCATGTCCACGACAAGGACTAGGCCTAACTTTATCAGGCCTCATTTAGTTTGGCTTTTACCATTACCATTACGTAATTTTAAAACATTAAGTAATACTTAGCTTTCATGCCGTCGAATTCTGGATACGTCTCTTTCCTCCAGACACGGCACGAAAAGTCTTTCACTAAAATAATTCACGCTCTGTACACAAGCGATCACACAACACGTTAACTATAGTTTGCGACTTTTAGAAATGGCGGCTATTAGTTACTAGCTCAGTTGGCGCCAATTAATCTCACGCTATTGCAAAATCTATAATATCTATGCTTAGCATAATTATTCAAGATGGCGCCTCTAGATGTTGCTAGAGTTGAATTTATATATTTGGTCTATGGCTTCGCGTTCTTCGCGACACTCCCGACAAAAGGCGAAAGTAGCGTGATCAGGACGCTCGTCCATTCTTTAATCTTTTCAAGGGCTCGTGTGGCAGCTACTCGTTTTGGTCTAAACTCATGACTTTCTTCTATTGATACAATATCAGTTTGGTCACTTAACTTAGGCTCGGATAATATGTACGACTTAGGTTCAACAGACTTGGCAATGTCTATTTTACTTTCTTGACACACAACAGGCGAATATTCTACAGTACTTTCATCTTCATTAAGTACTCTACTATTTTCATTTTCAACAGGAATTTCGGCGGCTTTGTGACTTGGTAAATTTTCGGTAACTGCGTTTTCAGGTGGTTGTAATTGAAATTCTGAAATCTGGAGGTCTTGTTCTACAGTATCCTTCGATTCAGTTTCTTTCACACAGTTCTCTTCTCCCTCTTCGATTTCGAGAGGATAAAGATGTGCAATTGACCTTGTGAACTCGGTATCACCTACTTTAACTTTAGCTACTCTACACATGCCATCTACTCCTTTTATCAAAGAGACTATTCTTCCGACTTTCCAATTTATTCGATTTTTATTGTCCCCTTTGATTTGCACGATTTGACCAATTCTGGGAGTCAATTTTGACGTTACTCTCGGCTCCCTCGGTCCGTGGCTATATCTCTCTCGTAAGCTGAGAAGATAACGATTTGAGAACATGTCTTTAAATTCTTTCAAGATGACGAGTGCTCTTTTCCAACTTTGGATCAGGTTATCCTTTGTCACTGTACCTTGAATTTCAGTAGTATCTTTTCCAGATACTTCCATTGTGATACATTTCCCCATAGTGAGAAAATCTGAAGGTTTTAGTACATGATCTGGTTCTGAGTCCACTCTGGTCAGAGGTCTAGTATTAAGAACTGCTTCGATTTCCTTTACTACTGTAATGAGTTGACTGTCTTTTAACAAATGTTTCTGTAAGGTTCTCTTCATACAGTTCTTCACAAGACCCACTAACCGTTCGTAGAATCCTCCATGCCACGGTGCTAACTGTGGTAAAAATTTCCAACGTATTTTCTTTTCCACACAGAATTGATCTTCCAATATTTCAGCTATTAGCTTAAAGTGTGTCGCATTGTCTGACGTGATTAAGTCAGGTACACCCCTCGTAGATACCATTCTTCTTAATGCAAGTAATCCTTCTTCAGCTTTGAGGTCATTGACTACTTCGAGGTGTAGAGCCCTAACTGCTAAACATGTATATAAACATATCCATCTTTTGCAGTTACCGTTACCATTGTTAACTATCAGAGGTCCCATGTAATCCATTCCGACATATGTGAACGGAGAGCAGTAGTTTACCCGTTCTTTTGGTAAAGCTGGTGTTAATGGTAACTTATATGGTCCTCCTGTATATTTAACACATTCAGGACACTTCTTTATAATTCGTTGAACTTGAGATCTTCCTTGAGGAATCCAATATAATTGTCTAACCCTGTCTAGAGTATGACTCACTCCTACATGTTTATTATCACGATGTGTTTTCATAATGATTTCTTCTGTGAAATCTACATTCTTGGGTATAATCCATCTATATCTGTAAATAGTCCTAAATTGCGACTTAAGCTTGTCACTTTTCCTCTTACTTCCAAAGGAAAATGTTCGGATTGAATTTTCTTTAAATTTATAATTATGTCATCTTGTATATTTCTGTTTGTTCTATTATGTTCTGGTTTTTCTTTTTCGTTATTTTGTATTTTTATCTCCTTACTCATTGTGTTATTAATGTTTATGTCTGGATCATCTATTTCCATCGGATCATCCTTTATTTCCTTAGTCGGACCCTCCCCAGCCGAAAATGAATGGGTTTCCACAGCAACAGACACATTTGGCCACTTGTCTGGACTGTTCACTAAAATTGTGGACCTATAAGCCACTTCTTCTTATCTTCTCTCGAACTGGTAGGTCTCGTTCCGACGTCAGCTGTGTTAAGCTCCGATGGAATATATCTAATCTCTAACTGTTGATTCTTTTTAATTTCTTCAACTCTTCTAGCTACAAATGGTGGCAGTAATTTGTTAGATTTGCACCATTCTATGACAATTTGACTGTCCGTCCATAAGACTTGTCTTGTTATGTTTTGTTGTATAAATTTAAGTACAAACTGTATTAATCTACATCCAATTAATACACCGAGTAACTCAAGTCTTGGAATTTTGAGGTTGTCCTGGTCTTTTATTGGTACAAGACGCGATTTTCCTATGATAAAACTTTTCTCAGATTTGCTGACGAGAAAAATAGAAGCAGCGTACGCCTGCAAAGAAGAGTCGGTAAGACAGTGTAACTCATAGTCCTCTCCTTTAGTGTTCTTCACGTAGCATCTGTTTATCGACACCTCTCTGATGGCATCCAATCCTTCATGGATGGTGATCCATTCATCGGTCAGTTCTTTTGGTGATGGTGAATCCCAATTCACCTTGGCTTTCCAGAGCTGTTCTAAAAAGAGTTTAGCTGGTAAAATGTATAGTACTGCGTATCCACATGGATCGTACACTGACGCAAAAACTTTAAGAATTTCTCTTTTCGTGTATATTTCCATGTATGGATTCGTGAATTTCAATTGCAGCGTATCCTTCTTGATATCCCATTCTAAGCCTAATACATTAACTTTTTTATCGGTACATGCGTCCGGAATTGTACGAATAAATTTTTTAGAATTAGAACTCCAATCTCGAAGATTCATTGATATTTCTTGAAAGGTTTCTTTAAGATGTTTGTAGAGTGTTAATGCTGCGGCTGTCGAATCTGATCCAGATATGAAATTATCTACGTAAATATTATTCGCCATTTCTCTCACTTGTTTCTTGCTCGAATTTGACAAGTGATGCTTAATCGTCGCATTAAGCAAATATGGACTGGCTATGACACCAAACGGTACTCTACAAAATCTTAAATACATAAGATTGCCCTTTGATACAGGTTTCGACGTGTCCTTAACCCAAAGAAATCTAGTGACATCACGATCTTTCTCATGTAATGCCATTTGAAGAAAAGCCTTTTCAATGTCTGATGATAATCCTACACGGTGGCTTCTAAATTTTAGAAGTAAACCTGTAAGATCTTCGAGTATCAGTGGTCCGCGATATAAGCATTCATTTAAACTTTTACTATCTTTACTTTTGGAACTTGCCTCGTAAACTATTCTGATGGGTTTTCCTGCGTGCTGTATCGCGTGATGCGGTAAATAATGAATAAGTTTGTTTGATATTGACTCTGTAGAATTTGGTATTATTTCAATCATGCCTCTGGCCATCTGATCTTTTAAGATATTGTCGTACTCCTCTAACGTCTCGCAATCCATTCGTTTTAATAAACTTGCTAATCTTCCAAATGCCATTCCAAAATTATCAGGTAAGTCTGGGGGATATTTTATCCAAGGCCAGCTTACTGTATATTGATTGTCAATTTTTTGAGTTGTTTCATTGAAGTATTTAACAGCTTCTTCATCTCTACTTGCTTTAGGTGAGTCGGTTATACCTATAGATTCTAATTCCCACAGCTTCTTGATATCACCATTACATAATGGTGGATCAGGCTGATTCAATCCCATTGAACTGCTCGCTTGAGTGTATGTTATTACCGATAATTCGTTAACATTTGCAGTGTCTACTTGACCGCTGACAAGCCAACCAAATGTAGAATCTACCAGAAATAGATTATCACTCAACTGTATCTTCTCTTCACGGATGATATTAAAGTAATAATCATTTCCAATCAGTATGTGTACCTGATTCTTCAGTGATCCATCGTCAGCCAACAAGTAAGATTTATTTATATCTGATAAATTCATGTGGGGGATACCTCCTCTTGAAATTAATTCAACACAATTTGCATGTAAGACAACTATTTCCTCCGTTCGTGACTGTAACTGAAGAGTAACCACGGGGCTGCGTATTTCTTGGGGTTTATCTGTCCCGAAGGTAAAAATAGTCAAATTACTTTCTTCTTCTATGGAAAGTTTTAATTCGTTAGCTAGTTTAAATGTTATATAAGATCTCTGTGAACCTGAATCCATCAAGACACGACATTTGATTTGTTTGAATGTATTTCCAACGATACTAGCTTTGACTATGGCTGTTTGTAAAATCGTTGGTCCCTTTTCGTTGATTGTCATAGCTGTTTCAACTCTTCTGGGATCTTGGAAAAAAATGATGGACATAAAGCTCTATTGTGCTTTTGCTTTGCATTGCAATGCGCACATTCTATTTTAGATAAACAGTTTCGCATAAAGTGACCTTTCCTTAGACAGAGGTAACAGTTTCGATTCAATCTCAATTTTCTCTCATCTAATCCTTTGAACTTCTCACACTTATCATGATAGTGACCGCCACGACAAAATATACAAACTAATTTTCCTGGTTTATTATACTTATTAATCTTGACACCTGTTCTTCTCCTCTCGTTAAATTCCTTACGCCTTGCAGCTTGGTATAACTTAGCTTTTCGGTTGTCCCGATGATTATTGTTTTCTTTAGAATCACATGCATTTGCATGCTTTGCTCACTTTGACAGAACATGCAAAGTTTCTACTGTACTACTTTCTTTATCATTCGGCCTTTTTCTACCAGATATCCTTTCTGCATCTTCCCTGGCAGCTATAGTCTTCTCCAAGTGATTCCTCAATTCTTGAATAGAGTCACTATTCGTTCTAAGTTTTAATTCATAAATTAAGTCAGTGGGGAACTTTTCCATTATCATGAAACGAAGATGATTGTGGTTTATATCTTCACCTAATGATTCCAATATTTTCACATTCCTTTCAATTTCATTGAAAGTTTTTCTACAATCTTCTGATGTATTTTTAGCAGTGTTAATTTTGTAAAGCGTCGCATAATGCGCATCAATGAGGTAAGAAGTTTTGCCGAATCTATCCTTCAAAATAGATAAAGCTATTTGGTAATTTTTGTTAGTGCTGTCTAACCCTTCAATAGCCTTCTTGGCATTACCGGTCACAGAAGCTTTTAAATAAGAAAGCTTATCAACATCAGTTAGATTTCGAGAATCAATATTCGAGCTGAATTGATCCCAAAATTCATGCCATGTTAGGATATCTCCATCAAACGTTGGCAATTGTAGTTTAGGAAGACGACAGGATGAGTTATTTTCTTGATTATTTTGCTTACTTTTATTTTCTGAGAGGATACAATTTATCTTCGTATTCAATTCGGCCAAAGCTTCTTCTGCTTCAAGTTGTACTTCACTCATTTGAGAAATGTCATCAGAAGCTGGGTTTGATACCAACCGAAAATATTCTAAGAGATCCGAGTTTAACCGCTTCACTGAAGCTTCTAATTTGCTATAAGCTATTTGCCCTTGTGTCAATGTTTTAATGCTAATAGAACCTGGTATGTTAAGTAAGTCCGTTTTAATCTTTCCGATTATGAGCCTAAGTTTATTCAAAAAGATTTCCTCCATATTGCAGACTATTGCTGTAATACATAAACACGCTTACATAGTCTAATACTATTCCATTCAGCAAAAAAACCTCTATAGATTGTGGAAAATTAATGATTATTAAAATTAATATTTATTTAAGATTCCCATTAATAGAAGACAAACGCAAAAATAATTTTAAATATGCACATTCAGCCCAATTCCTACTTTGACTAACTGATCAAAACTTCTCCTACTAATAAATTAATGATCTGGAAACTTGAACATAATTATTGTTCAAAGAGTATATTGACCTCTTCCCACAATAACTCAAAACTCATGGAATTGCTTCTATGTTCTGTACAATTATTGAAAAATAAATCAATTAAGTTAATTATTTGTATTTTATCAAATGATCTGAAACTATCTTTCAATTTTATTAATACTCCATTATTCCCAGTACACTACCATGGTATTTATTTAATTGAGTTTTATCAATAACATATTTTATGGTTATTATTAATTTCATTACACTATGACACAATATTATAATCATACCTGTTCATAGAAAAACACAAAAGAAACATCATAAACACTGACACACAAACACATGGACTGTCAAAAGTAAAATCAGAATGAATAATTAAATATCTAATTCTATCTTGAACATCAATCAAAATAAAATTAAACATTCAATGTCACACAATAAATTGTAACATATAACACCTTTCCAGTAGTGTCAAAGTCTGCTAATGTAATTAATTATGTCTTTATTTCAAATTAAAATAATGAATAAATATCTAACCTTTATCAACTTTCACTTCAAAGTAATTGCAGTTCTATTTTATGAGTTTTTCTTATTCAGTGATACATATGTAGGTAGGTGAATTTATTAATAAAACATACCACACTACATAACTTACTCATGACACCAATAGTGAGAATATTATCTTTGTAATTTATGAACTAAACTTGAAATATTAATTTTATACTGCTTTTATGTTCGAAATACCTATGCTGCATTTAATAGTTATTCATTTTCTTACGGTATGCATAATAACTTTCCTGTCTAGTGTAGGTATCAGTAAATTGAACTTATAATTTCACGAATAACCCAGAGAAAATGGCTGACTGGTAGGTACTAGTGAAAATGATTTAAACCTTTAGTTTTACGAAAGTTACTGAAGAAATTCGCGTTAAAAGTAGCACCAGCCTGCCAATTTTCAATATAGGCACATCCTATGAATTTCAATTGCCTATGCAATCAACACTATAAATTAACAAGGTTGAACAAAGTTTAGATACAATGTAAAACTTACCAGTTTTATGAAATTATCTTATATATTGACTCAATCCAAGTAATACGCCCTCAACGTAGTGAAAAATCCAGTGTGGTTGACGGCTAGGTCTTAAAATTCAAAATAACTCGCGCTAAAGTGTGTAATTCTGCCGAGAGTCGCCGCCAACAAATTGTGGAGTTGCAAACCTAAGATATCGCAACTCTCTGATACCAAATATCATAAGGGAAAATTTTTTGAAGGTTCTTTAAAATTTCGTATTTGTTTATAATTAATTCTTATTATCTAATTCTAGCTTACATCTTAACAGATACTCGCGTTGGTGTATAAAACATATACACTCATGATAAACCGCAACCCATGTCACTTTAGTCCAGTACTAAATGACATCTCTTTATAACTTATTCCTTAATAGTTAATACATACTAATATGATATCCCTTTATACTCCTTGCCCTTACAATAGGTTCTTGATACTAATATTAATAGTAGTAACTTAGTTGAAGTATCACGTAATATTTTCCATTCTTCCAAAGTAATGTCCAGCAATAATATTTTTCACCTAACATTTTTCCAAGATTGTGTATAATGCAGAAAGTTTCTAAATTTTTAGTTGATGCTTAATAGCTTTTAATTTTCTTCCTTTTCGTCCCATCATTTGTTTAATATTTTATTTTCACGCTTCCTCGCATACTGTAAAAAGTCCACTTATGTGGGGAATTTGTCCAAGATCTGGCAACCCTTTATATCTTTTACCCAATATGGCTCCCATAATTTTCACACTCAACTTAATCACATTTAATGTGAAATTAGTTATTTCGCACTGATAAATGTCATTATTAATTTGATAAATTTCTTTAAGCCTTTTAAATAACAAGACCTTTTACAATAATACACATTGAATTATTTTTGTGCAGTCAATTGCATTTACTTTCTTTATCCAATGAAATGCATTTCCGTTGAACTTCCGTTCGCCATTTATACTAATGTGTACAAAATAATACTTTATTAAGTCTACATTATCCATTGAGAGCCTTACTTACTGTTAAATTAGTAAGTTATTTAGACCAAGAAAACAAAAGTTTTAGACTGATATTACTGTAAATATGTAACTGAAGAGAAGTTTTCTAGAGAACTCCTACGAATTCCTAATTCCGTCGCTTTGCCATAGATGTCGCTACGTGGTGGAAAGTTTAAAGCGTATTGAAATTTTAAAGAGCGTTTTACCTCGTTTTTTATTTAATTAAAATGATCTGATTATTAACAATTAAAGCTCAACTCAACCGGCGTGTTCTGAATTCCCTTGATTACTCAAATATTAGCCTTTTAGGTACTCTATTGTAATGTGATGCAGATCCCAGCATCTCCACCATTTTGTCGTCACCTCACACACACACACATGACTTTGAGTAGTATATTATGTATAGGGGATGAACGATATATCCGTGTGTAGGCGGCGGCAATGACGTTATGGGGAATGCAGTAGTAGGAATTGCGTCACATACCTGTGGAGTTGAGCTGCTAGTTCTTCGTAGTATATTTCTTTCCCTTATATAATTGACTGCTTCGCATTAATCTGTACTTCTACCACCTGTAAAAGTTATTGCTCCCTGAACATGAATATATCGACGCAATTAATCCTATACTTCACATTATAAACAACATATTAATAATTTCATGTAAAGGACATCATTTCACCATTATATAATAATCAATAGCCACGCCAGGATGAATATGACATAATAACATCTTCATCCTGTACCATTAAACTTGAGGTTGGATAAGGTCAGGAGGTACTACCAGGACCCTCAAATAGGCGTCCAGCACCCCGTGCTTGCACAACACCGCGAGACTCTAAATTGCCCAGTTTATAATACCGTAGCGAAAAGCTCGTTATCTAAGACAACGATGCTACAGTTAACTGTGCCATCACTCGGGCAACAACGTGCCCGAGCAAGACCTCAATTATCAATATTGAGTCATAAACCGGAATCCAAGAGGAACATACATCTCAAGGTCTCAGCCAACCCCTATTACTAGAAGCTGCCTACTCCGTAATAAAACAAGTTTGAATCCCGGAGACACACCTCTCCAGCCCTCGGCACAAACCCCTATTATACTAGAGGCCGCCTACTCCTAAATATAACAAGTCGGATTCCCGGAGACACACTACTCCAGGCCTCGGCACAAACCCCTATAAAGGCTGCCTACTCCTTCCTGCAGAGGGTTGGAATCCGGGGGATGGCTACCCGGCCTCAGCATCCCACCTAGAAAGCCTGGGACTGCCTACTCCGTCCCCCCTACCTGTCCATGTCCACGACAAGGACTAGGCCTAACTTTATCAGGCCTCATACAGTTTGGCTTTTACCATTACCATTACCATCTATAGGAATCAATTGCGCCGAAACAACCAATAACCACATGGAGCTTGACTAAGATATTTACATAAGTAATACTTAGCTTTCATACCGTCGAATTCTGGATATGTCTCTTTCCTCCAGACACGGCACGAAAAGTCTTTCACTAAAATAATTCACGCTCTGTACACAAGCGATCACACAACACGTTAACTATAGTTTGCGATTTTTAGAAATGGCGGCTATTAGTTACTAGCTCAGTTGGCGCCAATTAATCTCACGCTATTGCAAAATCTATAATATCTATGCTTACCATAATTATTCAAGATGGCGCCTCTAGATGTTGCTAGAGTTGAATTTATATATTTGGTCTATGGCTTCGCGTTCTTCGCAACATAGCTATCAGTAATTACTTTTTTGTTTAACTTTCGATAGTCTAAGCAAAACCTCCATGTATTATCAGGTTTTTGTACTAACACTACCGGGGAAGCATATGCGCTCTTAGATTCACGAATGACTCCATTATTCAACATTTCTTCAATCTGTGAGTTTATTATATCAAGCTGCTTTGGAAAAGCCCTATAGGGTGGGTTATGTATAGGAATATCATCTACCGTTCTAATAGTTATTTCATCTAAGCTACATCTACCTAATTCCGAGGCCGTAAAAGCAAAATTCTCTCGATGAGGAAAGTAGGTCTCTAAGTTTATTTTTTTTATCAACACTCAAATCCGAGTTTATATTGAGTTCATTTATATCATTACATTTTTTAGATACATTCAAGATAAAATCCTCGTCATGTTCTCTCACTAGTTTCGAAAAATAAAGATAATCATTCTTAGAAATGTAATTTAACCTTCCTTCCTCTCCATTTCCATTAATGACATTATTTTTATTTGTTTTGTCATAACGGTCATGATGTACCATAGGGTGTGACATCGACGCGACATTTCGATCACAAGATTCACAAAACTTTATATAAAACGAACCATTTAAACTAATATAATTATTTGCAAAATCTATAACTGCTTTATATTTATACAAAAAATCTTGACCAAGGACTAGTTCTTGATTAATGTCCTTAATTATCACAAATTCATTAACAAAAACGCGTGAATCTACCATGAAACTGATCTTCACTTTCCCAACGACGTTTAATTGTGATCCTGATATTGATTTTACAAAATGCCTTGTCCCGTCACTGGTACCTTTCAACTCGAGTTTCGTTGCCAACTGCTCTGATATGCACGAAATAGATGCTCCGGTGTCTATCAGCGCACCTATAGGCCTATTTCGCTATAAAAATGTTAATAAATGGTTGTATATCACGTTTTTTGGTATTTTCCGTGCGGAGTTGCTCTCCCACGGACACAGCTTGCAACTCCAATCGTTCCTCTAACGGCTGTGCCCTTGCTCGTTTGGGTGATTGGATGATGATGGGCTTGCATATGAAATGTTTCATTGCGCCCGTCGCCTTCGCTTCTCGGTGTGGTAGCTGGCGTGCGAGAGGTCACTGAGCCGGATGGTCTCGGTGTTGCTGGGCACCTTTGGTTTGCTGTGGGGAGATCAAAATGAACACGAGGAGGCTGCAATGGTAAATTTATTAAATTTTGTGGCGTGTCCTCAAATATCTCTTTGACCTGTTGTATGGCTCGTAACTCTGCCTTTAAGGAATAAACACGTGTCGCCAGTTTTAGATTATTATGCATGGTGGTCCCCTTTAAGAATATTTTAATAAATATGCTGTCTTCCTTTATCCCAGCCTGCTGACTATATTCCGCCAGCCTATAAAAGAAAGCCACAATGTCATCTTTATCATTTTGTCGGGCATTGTAAAATTTCTCTACGTAATTTGTTCCACATGGGAATTCTTTTTTCATGTTTTCGCATAAATCTTTTAATAACATTTCTTCATTATAGATGAATTTGAAATATGCTAGGGCCGGTCCCTCTAAGTGTGCCCCCAAAATCAGTGTTAGATCCGTCCCCGGCCATTTATTTATTGCCGCGATACGGGGAAATTGCATTAAGAAATCGTCGAATGTGGAGCTCGATTCTATGCCCGAAAAAAGAATCGTCTTTGCACCTTTTTTGTGTTTAAATTTATAAAATTTTCACTTAGCTTTGTTCCAGTAGTATTATTACTACCCGGCGCCTCCGCCAACTTGTCGCACTCTTGTGCTACACCGGGATGTTTACTATTTATTTGAAATAAAACTTTTATCTTAATTGACTATTTTTACTGGATTTCAATATTATCACGTCACTTCATCACATTACGACATTCAAATCTATTCTAGAACATACAAAATCCTTACAGGTACATTTAACATGCCAGTTCGTTAACTTAAACTCATGCGATCTCTTTCGATACCACAGTACCTACGTGTGTATCATCCCAATTTTCTCATAAACTACTGGTTAGGTACAATAAATTAAAAGTGAATCCATCCATCTTCTTCTTTCCTCTTCTTTCTTCAATTTTACTCTTGCTTGTTTTACGGTGAATGAGGTAACCAAAGCTCACTGAAGGCATGCTAGTGCTAGATTGAATATAATAAACATATCAGCAATTGCATACCTCCGGTGGCTTTGAAAAAAGCCGTTTGGTTTGCTTCATTGCTTGAGGGAACAAAGTTATGGTAAGTAGTTGCTTGCTTCGTAACAGGACACACAGGACAGGAGGTTACAGACAAAAAAAAACAGAAAGTTACAAAACGAAAATTAAAAAATAGCTAGATAGAATGTAATAAGGAATTTAAATAAATTATTTATATTCTAATTGGAATCGTCTATCTTTCTTAAGAAATGATTTAATTACATCAGAGTAAAATGATAGCTATTGAAAAACAGTTGTTGGTAGAATTGAAACGATCACCAAGATCGTTTCAATTCTACCAACAACTGTTTTTCAATAGCTATCATTGATAATTCGGAAAGACGCTCTTGACCTTGTGTATTTCTCAGATAGGTGTGGATACGTTTAAGAGACGAAAAAGCACGTTCCGTGGAAGAACTTGTAGCCGGAATAGTTACAACAAGATACGCTAACTTTAACAGCTCGGGAAAGGCATCTTCGAGGTTATTCTCATGAATGAAATCAATTAATTCGAAAACATTACGATCTTTTAGATCAGGACTAAAATACAAGCAAATCAATTGGCTTTTTAATGTTTGTTTGTCGAAATAGTTTGCATAAATGTCAAATAATGAATCTAATTCCTCTGTAGGAAAATGTGAGTGATAATTGTCAATTTTTTTGTTGTTGAGCAGTTGGAAAAACATTAATTTATAAATTTCAGAATATCGGTCAGTAATTTCGGTATTAATGTTATCAATTACTTCTACCAAAAGTCGTCTGTATTCCGTTTTTGCACAGCGTACGTTGCGTCTCAAACGAGGAGCCGAGTTATTTTGCAACGTATTCTCATAGATTTGATCAAATTCGGATTGAAATTCAGCACATAACCATGCATGAAATTCCTTTTTTTATTAATACAATAACCGACATCAACTTGTGATTTTTGTAGAATATTGTACAAGCAGTCAGTTTTTTCAAATATCCGATGAAATATAAAAAGAAAAAAAATGAAATTAAAAGATCACAAAGTGTTTTCAAAATTCTTCGCAGCTAAAATCGTATCCCCGTCCCAGTTCTGTGGATTGTCGCACAGATCAGAAAACAACTCAATAAGTTTACTTTTTTGTTCAAAAACCGTGTTTACAACTCGCGACATGTAAGTCCAACGAGTTGCGGGAGCATTAGGCATTTTTTTGCTGCAATGAGTATCGTAAAAAGCAGCTCGTTTTGTACTATTACTAAAAAAATTACACAAAGCCTGAAGGGCTGAAAAAAATAAACTAACCTCCTGAATTCTATTGCATGATTTAGACAACACTAAGGCCAAAATATATGCATTACACCAAATGTAAATTGCTTGTGGACAAACATCTTTAACTTTTTGTTGCTCTCCATTTCTTACACCGGACATTACACTAGCGCCATCATAGCTTTGCGCTACTAATTTTGCGATGCAATCACATGATTGATCACATGATCACATGATGATCTCTAATATTATTTTAGAATTATTGAATAGACATCTATTCAATAATTCTAAAATAATATTAGAGAGTGAGTCTGCTGTGCGACTTTCCGACACATTAAGAAAGCCCAAAAAACGGTCATGAATTTCATTTTTATATAATATTTATTATAGAATCAAGCACAGTTGTTCTCTATGACTAACATCGGGGGTTTCGTCAATAATAATTGAAACAAATTATGTTTGCCTAACTTCGTAATCGATGCAAGGTTGCATCACATGCATTGGCTACGGAATGAATAATATCGTTTTGAATTTTGTTAGATAAATAACTCTGCCCCGGTTTGTCACTTTCCTGATGCTGCATATGCTTTTCTAAAACGACATCGTATTTTGAAATTAACGAGACCAGTTCTAAAAAATTGCATTTATTTAATGAAGTTTTGGACTCATAATGTCCTCTTAAAGGAAGTTCCTGTTATGCTAAATGACAAACAATATCGACTAACCTTTGAAATACACTACGGTTGTTATCAACGCGCGTGTTATATTTTGAAATTTCCTCAGATAACTGGCGTGATATAGATGTCTCAATTCGTTGTTTACCAAAATTACCGAAAGAAACCATTGCACACAGGTGCTTATGGGAATTTGCGTGCCTTTTAATGGCGCCAGATATGTTATATAAATCATTATAACCAGATGTATTCCAAACGGAATCTTCATTCGAAAAAAATATGCAGCACCAGCAATACAACTTATTAGTGTGCGAACAGCCAACAATCCAACTAGTTTTATACACTGATCTATTAAATTTTCGTTTATGCGATTTACTAGTCTGAGAAATACACAGATTAGGCGTCGGTTTTAATGAAGAAATTAACTGTTTTTTCTGAGCAAAATTTAAAGATTTTACCTTATCTTCGCCAATCAAAACTAGAACGCATTTTAAATCCTCACAAGGTACAATTACCTCCATTGTTGTAGGTAAGTCACCAAAACAATTGTTTCACTGAGAAAATCTAAAAAAACACACAAAAAACTTTAACAAAATAACTTTTCCCACTCAAGCAAATGAAAATGAAGTGAGCTACAAACGGGTGTCGGAAACTACTTACGCAGAGTTGTCATTTAGGCAAAAAAAGTCGCCAGGTATATGAAAAATCTAGCTAGATGTCGCAATTTTTTTATTTTTAAAATATTGCTTGAATATTTAATTTCGTTATTTTAAAAAGTCGCTAGTTTTTATTGTTGCTAAATCTTAAAAAAAAAGTCTCCAAACTCGTTAAAAATGTCCAAGATCTCACAACGTCGCTAAAATGGCAACACTTGGCGGAGTTGGCAAGGTGACAAGGTCACGCTTACGCAAGCAACTTCATACGAATGCCCAGCTTAAATCTTCCATACTGATCGAATTGTAGACGCAAAAGGTACTAACTCGTTATACGGCACATCGCTATAAATGCGAAAGTGACAGAGATAGTATTTGAAAGCCCGGCAAAAGCCGGTACGTGTAAGCGAGATAGCTATATGTAGATGCTGCGAATGCGAAACTCTGCGCGCGAACAATCGCGATGTGTAGTAGTGTGGCATAGGTAAATACTTTGTGTTATTTTAATAAGAATTAAAGCGCGCGAACTTTTAAATAGTTCGGGTTTGATATTGATTCTCTATCGAGCATTTTAGTAAGGCATGTATGGCTTTTAGGCTTATATGAAGGTACCGCCACTGCTCCAGTTATTCATGTATCTCAGTATTTTTCACAAACCACTGGTTTGTGAAAACTGTGCGCTTGAGATAGTTCTCAAGGCGATGTTTTGGAATCTCTGGAGGAGCTCTATGTTAGAGTTGCTTGCAGAACCCTACAGTTCTATTCCATAGGTCTAAATGGGCTTTATGATGGCTTTATATAGCAAGAGTTTGTTACTAAGAGACAACGGAGATTGTCGTCCAAGCAACCAGTTTAGCGATTGAAATTGGAAGTTCGCTTAGACTGCAAATAAGAATGAGGTTACTTAGCTACAGAGAAAAAACTAAATTTTATTTGATTTTAATATTTATTTATTTATTAAACATTGGCTATCGAGGACGTGTCCCAGGTACATCATCGTCGACTTGACGCGATATGAACTCCTCACACCGTTATTTGAATACTCGGTGGTGGCGCGTTCCAAGGGCCATGAAAACACATGGTCTCGGACACACAGTAGAAGTAGTAGTCACATGGACTGCTACGAGTAGATCCTCTTCACGACTGTCGCAACTCCACCTGCTCCAGTACCAGCGTGTCGTCTGCGTAACAGACCATGCTGACCCCGTCGGAGAGGTCGCCACGTAGCAGGTAGTCATAGATAAGATAAGATATTTATTTTGCTAATAAGGGTACAAAAAACGGTGAGATAAAAATATAATAAGCATCAGCCATATTTAACCAGAAGGCATGTGAAAGTAAAAACTACACTGGAAATTCTGAGTAGTTAGTACATTAGAGAAATTAAATAAAATTTATGGAGTTTCTTGCCGGTTCTTCTCCATAGGAAACGACCAATTTGGAACAGTGCACTAGCTTCTGACGTTTTATAAGTGCCCATGCAGGCCTATGTGAAAAAAAAAGAGATTAACTAAAAATTTTATAAAAATTACATTAAAAAAAAATTAAAATGTCATAAAATTTAAAATCAATTTAAATAAAGTAAAATAAAATGCACGTACCCGATGTTCCACAAAAGCGGTCCCAATACCGATCCCTGCGAAACACCACACGATATCTTCCACCGTTTCCGCTCTTCCTGGTGACCAGGGTAGATGATAAACCTGTCCTTCAGGTAGGCCTCGATCACATGACGCAGGTAGGTCGGCACCTGGTGATACTGTGCCTCCGTAATGCTGCTCCAAGGCAGGGAGTTGTAGGCATTGGTAATGTCCAAGGACACCACCCGACGACCCTGCCCCGGGACACCGCATCCCCCGTCATGAGGGCTCGCACGTGCATGATGGTCTCCCCGTGGAACGCCCCCTGCGGTAGCCAAACTAGCTGTTCGCAAGTTGCAGCCCCACCCGCAACTGATGTGCGACGAGACGGTCTGTAACAACTCTTTCAAAGAGCTTGCCCATCACGTCGAGAAGCACGATGAGCCGCAGGGCGCCCCGGCTTCACGATGAGGAGCAGTTTCTCAATCTTCCAACGAAGGGGGAACTGGCCCCTCTCCAATCATGGGCTAAAGAGCCCTTTTAGTCTAGGCCCGAGAGCCTCCATGGCCGGGATCCAGGTTTTTCCAGGCAAGCCGTCGGATCCTGGAGCGGTATTTTTGGCTTTTAGCCTTCGTACCACCACTCTCATCTCTACCTTGGTCACCATCGGAGTATCGTCGTCATGGTCCACACCGGACACCGCGAGTGGCGGAGCCATAGGCGGGGAGAATGCTCCCCTTTTGAAGGGAAAAAAGCGTTCACCATACCTTACACAAGCTAGGGCCGGAGACTCTGTGTCAGCGGGGGAGCCCAGGCGTGGAGCATATCCCGCACCATTTTGTAGGGTCGTCCCCGCGGGTCTCTGTTTAGAGTCCCCAGCCAAACGTCGTGGTCCTCCAGTTTGGCCCGCCGTATCTCCGCTTAGAGGGTGCGCTTCGCCGCTCTGTATTCCTCGTACGCACTTGGTACTTGCCAGTTCGGCATTCGGAAGGGGCGCTCCACGGTAGACGCCATCATGTGCGTGGGAGCCCTCACAATGAGGGATGCGGTGTCCCGGAGCAAGGTCGTCTAGGCGGTGTCTATGGACAATGCCAACGCCTTAAATACCCTGCCGGGTGCCTACCTCCATCATGTGATCGAGGCCTAACTGAAAGACAGGTCATTATCTACCCCGGTCACCAGGGAGAGTAGAAAGGCGGGAGATGTCGTGCGGTTTTTCGCAGGAATCGGTGCTAAGACCGCCCTTGTGGAACAACGAGTACGACTACGTGCTACGCGGCGACCTCCCTCAGAACGCGCCACCACTGGGTTCGACGTAGGAGAGGTTCATATCGGCGTCGGGTCCTCGTTGGGGTAATCAGTGGCAACGAATTCTCGCGCCAGGCCCTGGTACAGGTCATAGTCTGGAGTGAGGAGAAATGACAGGCGGTCTACTCCTTCTGCGAAGCAGTAATGCTAGCGAAAGAGGCGGCTGCACACGTGAGAAAACGGCCTTCTTCACGCCCCAGCCACCGGGATCCTAACCCCGATTTCCAGCCACCGTAGGCAAGGAGTTGCGGACGGCGAGCAATGGGTAGCTCTCCGTCCGGCCGTCTGGTAACCGTCCGTACCGTTACAAAATAGTAGTCAAATAATGAACATACCTAATTTTACTAACAATATTGTAATACGCTCACATACACACAGCTGCGCACCGCGTCAGTCCCTCACTTGTTTATTGTCAAACAGAGATAGCTATATTCCGCGAACAAATAAATACGCGTCAACTTGCAGTTGCAAGTGTGATTCGCC
This sequence comes from Mythimna pallens, assembly GCA_961205895.1. NCBI lineage: Eukaryota > Metazoa > Arthropoda > Insecta > Lepidoptera > Noctuidae > Mythimna > Mythimna pallens. The sequence goes on from OY540824.1 coordinate 27,831,100, forward strand.
TGGCTCTTCATTTACAAACATTTACATAAATCAAAAACACCACAGTTTTTCATCACTAGATTTTACTTTGTGGATTATTTTTTTGGTATAAGCGATTATAGTTAGCTAAAAGCATAAATAAAATATATTTTGTAACTTTTTTTTTTGTTTCAGAAAACACTACCCGGAAATCACAACAAAATCAGTTGTCCCCCGGACAAATGCGAGTAGCCGCCCGCAAGAAACGTGCCGCTACTGTGTATGAGTCTGAAGTACCTGAACATTTTGACTGGGTCAAAGCCTCGAGTAAAGGATCAGATGCAGAGGACAACCAAGTTCAAAATACTTCGGGTGCCTCCACGCCAAAAAACTCGTGCCATGTAGTTAAGGAGGTTGTATACGCCGACGTCTACTCAAATAAGTCTGACAAGGAACCTATACCGCAAGTAACAAAACCAATCGTAACTCAACGTGTGACTACAGTCACTGAAACTGAACAAAAAGGATTATTGCAAAGTAAAAACTATCATAAGGCAGCAAATCAAATTGATTTGTCAGTAACAAAAACTGTGCAAACAAGTTTTGAAAGTTACTCAGATTCTCAAGATGATGAAAAACCAATCGTAACGCAATCCAAACCAGTGACTGAATCCAAAGTCACTGAACCTCAACCAGGGACATCAAGAAAGGAGCTTAATAAAAATATAGCAGCAAGCCGAGCCAAAGCTGCGCAAGTAAAACTGCAACCTGGTCCGTCCAGGGCTAAGACAGCTGAGGTTAAATCAAAGCATCAGCAAACCAGGGCCACACAAACAGAACCGGTCCTTAAAGGTGGCACCAAGCCCTCAGACAAGCTCAAACTTCCTCATACCCCGTCTGTAACAAGAGCTGTGCAAACAAACCTTAGCAGTTACTCCGACTCGCAGGAAGAGCGTAAAAAAAGGCAAAGGATTATACCAAAGGATTGTCCAGCTTGGTCAGTCTATGACTTAATAGCAGCAGCAAAATTAGTCTGTTCTAGAGAGTGCCATAGCTTTACCCCCATAGCAGATTTACGCGATCGGTATATTGATAGCCTTTATCAGAAGTTTTTAGAACAGAACATCGGTACTTTGGAGGATCGTCCGTCACCGGCACCCCAAGACCCTCAGCTTTACTTTCTGAGACCGGTTGATGTTGACCCCTTCGAGCACTTTATACCAACGCTTACCAGGATTGTGCCCTATCGAGAACCGCGTATCGCCGACTTTTTATTGGACCGGCACAGACCTGAAAGCATACGAAACCAATTTCACAAAAAATTCTGTCCACGGACGAGTCTTCCTAATATAGAGTATCGCAATACACGTAGTGCGTTAACAGATAATCTTTTACCTGATGAATTCGGAAGACCTCAGAGAATAGAGCAAACTAAAAATAAGGAAGAAAAGAAATATTACGGTGGAAGAACAGTTAGAGCGAGATCTCATCCATGCGATTCTAACTGGTATTTCCGCAGTCTCTACGGAGACTCGCCCTAAATACTGCGGGTTTACGATTACAGGGATCTGTGTTCAGTTGGTTCAGGACCCTAACCAACTTGAACAGACTGAACAAGATTGTAATATTAATAGTAGTATATAATATAAATGTTGTAACTTACCTAGATAAAATTGTAAAAACAGACGAAACATCGACAGAGAGAAACACATTAGATCTACAGTATACAATTTCTGGATGACCGTAAATAGCTTAAGGTAATAAGAAAAAAAATACCTATACTATTCTTAGTGCAAGACTGTACCTTAATACATCTTGTAGCAGATACTTATTATTAATCAATACGCACCAAAGTGGCTAATATACTGATAGTGAGTATTTAGGTTCGATTTGATTCGATTTTGGGGTATGAACTTCTTGGGTTCGTAGGATAGTGGGTAGTGCTAAACAAGCAATAAAAAGCAATGGTAGACCATAACATTGGCTACCAGCTTAAGAGTTACCACCCATCCAATAAAGTTATGCCGCCAAACGATCCGTCGTGTCCCGGCATAATGTCTGGTGAAGCCGTATGTTGAAGTTGTTGTGAGCAGTTATGTTGTGTTGCATATCGAGTATGATGCGCCAGTTATTGCTGTGTCGGATGTTTGATCGTGAATGGTAGCGGGATACAAAGCACGGTGCTTCGCAGGTAATTGGGAGCCCTAGTAGTGTGCCAGCCACACACGAGAAGCTGCCCCGCTAACCGCGAAAAATCCCAAGTTGACCCCATCGTGCCTGCTGGCGATCGGAAGACAAGACCCGATGGCAGTCCCTGGAGGGGTTCGGGCGTCATCGCAATCTCCAGACGCAACAGCTCTTGTCGTGTTGTTGGGTTTAACATCACATCACCTCGCTCAACTGCTATCTTTTATCATCCCAATTCACTAGAGATTTAAAAATAAATTAAAAGGCAAAAGAAGAAAACCAAGTGTCTACAGTAGAAGCACGCCCAGTCTTTCCAAGTGAACTTCTCAAATATTCGAGGGCTGCACTCAAATCTCGATGCGGTCAGTCATCTTGAGACTGATAAGCCTTACTTGCATTTCTTGACGAAGACCCAGATTAGATGTCCATCATATTATGTGGCGTACGTCGGCTACCCGGGATTCTGATTAGAGCACCATTTTCTGCAGTTTGCCGAGTTTTGTTCGTACGTCCTCAATGTCATCTACTGCCAGCGTCACCGTCTCCTTGAGGACCCTAATTTCTCATCTTTATGGCTGTTTACATTTTTCTACGCCATGGCTGTTGGTGGACACCAGTATGAACAAAATTGTCTATACCTGTGTCTACCAATCGCACAACGGTGACCAGGAGACAACTCAACTGCTTTACCATCTCAGTCAGACCGCCGATAAGGCACTGCATCGACACCCTGATGCGCAGTTCGTCACTCTAGGGCACTTTAGCGCCTGCCACCAAGACTGGCTTTGCCCGTATCAGAGGACGAAACACACCAGGAGAGAAACGCGCAACTTTGCATTATCGATTACCCTCTCCCAGTTGGTAAGGCAAGTGAATAGGGTGCCTGATATAGTTGGTCATAACGCCAAGTGTGTGGACCGTTTGCTGACTACCGATCCGGATCAATGTACTGTAAGAGTTCCCTCAACACGTGGAACTTCAGATCACTGTTTGGTGAAGTCTGTATTGTCCTTCTCCTCATCTAACTGCGACTCATGCGGTGAACGGCGAATATGGTGTTGTAACAGCATAGATTGACTGACTGCCGAGACTTTGACTTGTAAGTCAGCAGATTGGGATGAGATGCGGCACTTCTTTGTCTTTTCTTTGGTAGCCGGTATGCTTCTGTGCTGAAAATCCGTCGGATGGTGGATGCTACATCTGATGTGATGATGTCAAACTATGGAGTATTTCATTCCCTAGTGACGTACTCATCGGTGGCTCAGCTCACCCTGACCTGAAAAGCGTAAGCAATCGGCGTTTTTCACCTGGATTGATGCTCGTAAGCGCAAAGGTCCGGGTCTGAGCCCGAAGAGCCATCAACCATGCTGCCAAGTCCTACAAAAATGCACTACAGAAGGCTCGCTTCGACGGCTTTACCCATATTGGCACAAAGCTCTCTGCACAGCCGTCCGGTAGCAGAGTATTCTGGTCCCTTGCCAAGTCGGTCGAAGCGAACTTCTGTCGGCCCACATAGCCTCCGCTGGTTAAACCTGATGGAACACTGGCTCATACAACGAGAGAGAAAGCAGGTCTTTTTGCATCTCTCTTCGCCCATAATTCTCGTCTTGACTAGCAGTGCTACTCCACCGACTCTGCCTTATTGCGATACTTCGATGCCCGAGGTTCACATAAAGAACAAAGAGGTTCTTAGAGCACTGTGTCATCTAGACGTAAATAAAGCTAGTGGGCCAGCGATTGCTCTCAAGGCTTGTTGAGCCCCGAGTTGTCTCCTGTATTAACGCGATTAAATCGCCTCTCATTTAGGACTGGTATGGTGCCCAAGTCCTGGAAACTTGCCAACGTGCAATCCGTGCCCAAAAAGGGCAGTCGTGCCGACCCTGCCAACTATCGGCCGATTTCAATAACCTCCATACTATGTAAGATTATGGAGCGTGTATTGAACTCACGCCTTAAATACCTGGATGGAAATGATCTCCTCAGTGACCGACAGTACGGGTTTCGCCGCAATCGGTCTACTGGGAACCTACTAGTTTATGCCACCCACTTGTGGGGCCGTTGTGTGGGGTGTTCCGTATGGTGTCCGGACGTAAAGCGTTCCGTATGGTGTCCGGACGTAAAGAATAACACCATCCCATTTCTTCCCGTGGGTGTCGTAAGAGGCGACTAAGGGACATACCAGAGAATGGGCAGCAGCATTCTTTGTGAATTCCAACAACCAAACTGCGATCGCCAACCCGCATGCCAAGCGTGGCGATTATGGCAAAATCCCCCCAATGATAAGCACAACCAAAAAATGGCCCCTAGTGCCCGGCAGCCCGTCTAGCCTTGACTCCGGTAGCGGTCAAGGTTACGGCGAGGCAAGGAGTGCGAAGAATCTCCGGGTTGGGATCCGGCTACCCCTTTAGACAACGACGACTGGACCTGGCAACATATAACACGCGTACACTCCGGTCCGACGAGAAGATCACCGAACTTGAGGAAGAATTGAGCAGGTTACGATAGAGTATTGTGGTATTATCTGAAGTCCGAAGACAGGGGGAGGACACGATAATTCACAAATCCGGTAACCTGCTGTATTTCCGGGAGGGTGACCAGCAGTCCCAGAGTGGTGTCGGGTTTATCGTCCACAAGTCCCTTGTGAACAATGTGATGAGGATCGAGAGTGTGTCGACCAGGGTAGCGTATCTTATACTTAGAATATCATCTAGATATTCGCTGAAGGTCATACAGGTTTACGCCCCGACCTCGACACACCCCGACGACGAAGTACGACGAAGTAGAGTCCATGTATGAGAATATATCCAGAGCCATGCATGGTTCTAAAACTCACTTCACCGTGGCCATGGGGGACTTTAACGCGAAACTGGGTAAACGAGACGGTGATGAGCTGCGAGTGGGGCAATTTGGATTTGGACATCGGAACCGCCGGGGACACCTATTGGCTAGTTTTATGGAGAAGGAGGGCCTCTATATGATGAACTCCTTCTTCAAAAAACGTGAGCGTAGGAAGTGGACCTGGCAAAGCCCTGATGGTGCGACCAAAAATGAGATTGACTTCATCATGTCGACGAAGAAGCAAATATTCAATGATGTCTCTGTGATCAACGCGGTGAAAACTGGAAGTGATCACCGCATGGTAAGAGGCAAATCGAATATCAATATCAAGCTTGAAAGATCTTGACTGATGAGGTCTACGCTCCGTCCAGCACAGATCCAGATTCAAAACTCCGAGAGCTTTCAGCTCGAACTTCACAATCGTTTCGAGTGCCTAGGTGGCTCTGTGGACGAATACAACGATGGGTTCGTGGAAACTGTCCATACGCTCGGGTCTAAGTTGTTTAAGACTCGTCGTACAAGGAAGAAAAGGCTCTCTGATCAAACTCTCGAACTCATGAAAGAGAGGCGTGAGATGATTCTGCAGTCTTCAGACGGCAGCCGGCAGCTCAATAGACGGATCTCAAAGTCCTTAAAACGCGATCTCCGCCTCTTTAATACCGAAAGGATTAAGGTTGCGATTGAGCGGAATAAGGGCTCCAAGGTTTTTGCAAGGGATCTGTCTATAGGGCAGAGCCAGCTCACGAAACTGAAGACCGACGATGGCAGAGTCATATCCGCCAAATCGGAGCTTCTGGGAGAGATCGAGGCATTCTATGGACAGCACACATCTATCACAAAACCCACAACGAATCTAGCAAACGACCCAAGAGCTAGATTAACCCGGCACTATACCGAAGATATCCCGGACGTCAGCCTGTACGAGATTAGGGTGGCTCTGAAGCAGCTTAAAAACAACAAGGTGTCGGGTGACGACGGAATTACAGCCGAACTCCTGAAGGCGGGTGGAAAACCGGTCCTAAGGGCCCTTCAGAAGTTGTTCGATTCAGTCATACTTGAGGGAAAGACGCCACAGGCATGAAGCAGAGGTGTGGTGGTACTTTTCTTTAAGAAGGGCGACAATGCCCTGCTTAAGAATTACAGGCCCATCTCACTTCTGAGCCATGTCTACAAGCTGTTTTCCAGAGTCATCACGAATCGTCTCGCGCGCATGTTCGATGACTTCCAGCCTCCCGAACAAGCCGGTTTCCGAAAAGGTTTCAGCACCGTAGACCACATACATACGCTTCGGCAGGTTATACAGTAGACAGAGGAATATAACTTGCCTCTATGCTTAGCGTTCGTGGACTACGAAAAAGCTTTTGATTCGATCGAGACTTGGGCTGTACTGCAGTCTCTCCAACGGTGCCAGATTGACTATCGGTACATAGAAGTGCTGAAGTGTTTGTACGAAAACGCCACAATGTCAGTCCGACTTCAAGACCAGACCTCGAAACCTATCCTTCTGCAGCGGGACGTGAGGCAGGGAGATGTCATCTCTCCGAAACTGTTCACGGCTGCAATGGAGGATGTCTTCAAGGTTCTGGACTGGAGTGGACTTGGCATTAATGTCAATGGCGAGTACATCACTCACCTTTGCCACCACCGATGATATAGTAGTCATGGCTGAAACTACGGAGGAGCTCAGTACAATGCACGATGACCTTAGTAGAGCTTCCGAAAGAGTGGGTCTTAAAATGAACATGAATAAAACCAAAGTCATGGTAAATAACCATGTAGCACCCACTCCGATCAAGATCGGAGACTCTGCACTCGAAGTTGTAGACGATTACGTTTACCTGGGACAGACAATCCAGTTGGGTAGGTCTAACTTTGAGAAAGAGGTCAATCGTCGAATCTGACTCGGCTGGGCAGCGTTCGGGAAGCTGCGCGGTATCTTCTCGTCCATATGTTGGACAAGAAGATCACAGTGTCTCAAGACGAAAGTCTATGACCAGTGCGTGTTGCCAGTGATGACATATGGCTCTGAAACATGATCGCTTACAATGGGCCTCATCAGAAGGCTGACAGTCACCCAAAGAGTAATGGAAAGGGCTATGCTCGGAGTGTCCTTGCGTGATCGCATAAAGAATGAAGATATCCGCAGGAGAACCAAGGTCGCCGACATAGCCCGAAGAATCGCCAAACTTAAGTGGCAGTAGGCAGGGCACATTGCTCGTAGAACGGATGGTCGATGGGGCCGAAAGGTTCTAGAGTGGCGACCGCGCACCGGAAGACGCAGCGTTGGAAGGCCTCCCACAAGGTGGACCGACGATCGGGTGAGGGTCGCGGGAGTGCGGTGGATGCGAGAAGCACAGGATCGGTCATTGTGGCGACGCTTGGGGGAGGCCTATGTCCAACAGTGGACGTCTTTCGGCTGAAATGATGATGATGATGATGACTTGTGGGGCGAGACCCTCGAGAGGAATGGGGAAGTGATTGCCGTTTCCTTAGACGTCTCAAAGGCCTTCGACAGGGTATGGCACGCTAGTCTTTTGAGTAAGCTTCCAGCGTACGGTAAGCCAAATCGATAACGCAAAGTTTCGCGCTTCTCTCTCACCGTGGTCGGTACTCTGGTACGGGAAAAACCAGTCTTAGTGACAGGCGTTAAAATTCCCTAAGCGACAAACTGCGCGTCAGGGTGCCGATGCAGAACCTTATCGGCGGCCTCACTGAGGTGGCCAAATAGTTGAGTTGTCTCCTGGTTACCACTGTGCGATCGGTAGACTCAGATATATACAATTTTGTCCACACCGGTGTCCACCAACAACCATAACGTTGAGAAATTAGGGTCCTCAAGGTGACGGAGACTCTGGCAGCAGATGTCATTGCGGACGTACATACAGACCCTGGTAAGCTGCGGGAAATGGTGCTCCAATGAGTATCCTGGGTAGTCAAAGTACGCCGCATCTAACGGGCATCCGATCTGCGTCTCCGTCAAGAAAAGTAATTGGGGCTTCTCCGTCTCAAGTTGGTGGTGGACTGCATCGAGATTGGAGTGCAGCCCTCGAATTTTCGAGAGGTGCACTTGGAGTAAGAGGACGTGCATCCGTTGTACACACTTACTTTTCTTTTTACCTTTCATTTTTGTTTTTAGATTTCGAGTGAATAGGGTTGGTGGAAGATGGCAGTTGAGGTGATGTGATGTAAATCCAACAACACGACCAGAGTTGCTGTGCCAATGGAGGTTTGATCTGGAGATTGCGGGGATGCCCGAACCACTCTAGGGATCGCCATCGGGTCCTCTCGCCCGGCCGCCAACCGGCACGATGGAGCCACCCTGGGATTTTCCGCAGTTGGCAGGGCAGCCCTTTGTGTGTAGCTGGCACGCTACTTGGGCCCCCAACTAACTGTGCTTCGGATATCGCTACCCTCCACAATCAAACTTCCGACACACAACAGTTGGCGTATCATACCCGATACACATCTCAAAACAACTGCTCAGACCCATCTTCCACCATACATACGGTTTCACCAGATATCCTGCCGGAATACGACAGATCGCTTGGCGGCGTGGCTTTGTCTGGTGGGTGGTAACTTTTAAGCCAGCAGCCGATGCTAGGGCTACCACCGCATGTACTGCTCGTTTAGCACTACCCAGGGAACACGTGTAGGGTGGTCAGAACTAAGTAAATCAAATGATATAGTGGTGACAATTTGCAAACGGTGATAAGACAGAATGGAAGAAAAAAATGTTGCGCCGACCCCAAATAAAACGGGACCAGCGCTGGTAGATAATAATGGTGAGATCTTTAACTTGATTTCTAGGAAACCTGCGAGTTGTCTGCCTGTTGTACACCAGTCTAATCAGGGACTGGAATCCAAGGCTCTCCCAGCACCCAGAAGAACCTGAAACGCAGCCGTGAGCGTAAACCCAAGAAAATGGGGCGCATGAACGCGTTAGATGACCATGAGAGGAAGATCATCATTGAGTTCTGCCATCTCTTGGAGAAATCCAAGCAACTTTTTAACGGATTACGGTAATCTATACATAATACTTACAGCATTAAAAATGTGAACTGGTGTCTTCAATTGACCCAAAAACTGAACTGTTTTTGGGTCAATTGAAAACATCAGTTCAGTTTTTGGATCATTTCATTTTTGTACAAATAATTCATATATACACTGTGTAGGGTGGAATCCTAACATAAATATGATGTCAATGCAATGCAAATGCAAGTGTAACAAATGCAGAAATGTCACTGAGTGCCTAACGGGAAGAGTCTAAATAAAAATGCAAGTACTTAGTCCGACTTAAACCACGTCTAATTGAACACTAAAGTAAAAATAATTTCCATAAATGCATGCAATTGTTGCTCTGTCTATGTCAATGCATCTCCGAATGTAGTTCGCGTTCAAAGTGCACTTACATGAGCCTACATTCGGCTAATTTAACTAATTTAGTAGTCAAGTTATTTTTCCATGTACAGTGACCCAGCAAAAGTACTTAGATACCTTAACGCCTATTTTCCCTTGCACGTTAGAGTTCAAGTTTTCGAAAATTAAACTAGATGGCGTTGGTTTCTTCACAGCTAAGTGGCGAGCAAAGGCATTCTCACAAAGTATAAACTTGACTTTTAGTTTAACAAATAACAGACACATGCGTCATAATTATCGTCAACAACTGATTGTAGTTCATAATTTCATCAACTTAGCACAAGTCAAGATGGCCTAGTGGTATAGAGCACACAGATTGAAGCGCAAATCAGTGTGCCGCAAGTTCAAATCCCACGCAATTGTTGACTTTTTGTAAGTTCTTACCCGATTGGAAGTTATGGATTAGCATTACATATATTAAATTATTCTTTAACTTGTTCACACATTTCTTAGAGTTAGAAAGGGATCACAAAAAAACTAAATAAAGAATTAGATTTCTGCGAGGTAGACATAAGTTTTAACTTGACCGAAATGAACTGTCGTTTGGTTGTATTTGTTGGTTAGTGACGTGTGGTTAACAGTATTGTAATATTCGCAAAATGCAGGCTAATAATAGTATTGAAGTGAGGGCGACTATCATTGGGCTGCATAAAAGCGGTCTTAATAAAACACAAATTTCTGAAGAAACCGGACTGAATGTGAGTATAGCTATTAAAAATTGTAACTTTATTATAAATTAATCTTCTAATTAAAATGTATGCCATTTATGAATCCATCCATCGTATCTTTATGAGGCTTAAAAGAGAAATACATAAATCGTAAGGTTTATTGGATTGGTTATTGGATTTATAAATGCAGTTTTATTTTAAAATTATATTCAATCATTATGATTGTTAACATTTTATATAATTAAAATGAAGTCAAGTAGGTATAGCTGCCTAATATATTTTTTTTGTTTTAGAAAAATACTTTTTATCCAAAGACTTACTTCTTTGGATAAAAAGATATGAGGAAGAAGGTAGCCTTGCTAGTCGAAAGAGAAGTGGGAGACCGAAGCTTATTAGCGAGGCGCAGCGACGACATATGGTGGACGTATACGAAACGAATGGTTTCGCACCAACGAGACATTTTGCGGAATTATATGACACCTCGATGGATACTGTTCGCCGTGCACTTCACGCTGAAGGCGTGCATCACAGAAAACCTGCTAAAAAGCCGTACTTGACAGAGAGGCATAAACAAGAACGATTACGTTTCGCACGTGATTATTTAGATTTTGACTGGAATACTGCGGTTTTTTCAGATGAAAAAACATTTAAATCCAGTCTAAAGGGCAGGCTTCACTTATGGCGCAAGAATAACACTCGCTGGTGTGATAACAACATTATTCCTAACACCGAATCAGGGGGAATCACAATTAATATGTGGGGATGGATGAGTGCAGCACGACCAGGAGAACTGGCTTTCATTCCTCCACGCGCAAACAGTTCAACTTATGTGGAAGTGTTAGACTCAATTATGCTACCTACTGCGCGCAACATTTACCCAGCTGATGAGTTAGCACAATTTCCGTTTGTCCAGGACAATTGTCCTATTCACCGAGCGAGTACTGTGCGTCAGTGGTTTCACAATCACCCGGAAGTAATTGTTATTCCATGGCCAGCGCAATCACCCGACCTCAACCCCATAGACTCGCGGAATGAGAGGTCTGCGGAACAATTAAAAACCCATTGCATGGAGGTGTGGGAAAGTTTTATAGGGAGCGAAATATGCGGTAATATGGTTGGGTCCATGCGCAAACGTCTACTTGACTGTATCGAAAATAATGGAGGTTATACAAAATATTAAGTTTTAGTAAAATCAGTCGGTGTAATTAAATATTTAGTAGGCCATTTTATTTTAACATATCCATGATTATTCGTTAACAAACACTGTATTATATTGTGTTTACTTTCGTTTAAAACAGCTATATCTTTTAACTTGTGCCATCGACTTATCTTAAGAATGCAGTGAACTCGCTATCAATTTTGTTGACAATAATCATGATTCTATTTCGTTTTTTATTCTTCTACCCACACTGTTCTAACATAATAGTTCAATTTATTTTTCTCATCTAATTGACGATTATCTTGTGAGAACTAAAGTTCTTTAAACAGAAATTGAGGTTTAGTTTCAATCTTCTTTTCGTCAAGAAAATGAACAATTAAGCTATGACCTCAATACATTCATTGTGACGTTACATAAAAATAAAATGTTTACAAAGTCTAAATCATATATCACTTTTCAATAAATAACTGGATATAAACAATTATATTTTATTTTATTAAAATTTTAATATCCTTTCATTGTTACGTTATTCATATTATGAATGGTCTAAGTGGGTATACTTCCAACAAACAATCTTACACGTAACATAGATAACGGTTACAAGATAATGTTTTTGTCTTGGTAACAATTCGACGTCACAATTCTCATAAATGTTTAATTTGTAAATATAAAAAATAAAGATTTTTATTAAACACGTCTTTTTATTTCCACCTTAGAACATCGAAAAGATGTAACAACTAAATAATTGAAAATTACGAATGTGTTCTTCTTGTAGTTAATAGATCATATTCGTAATTTGCAACTATTTAGTGCAAAAAATGCAATAGTATTTTTCATAGAAATATAAAAAACAACTATGGACCGACCATGATTTGAACTCGGGCTACGTTGTTTGCGAATCCAACACTTAGTTCATACGGCTACCAGCACATGACATATTTGCGTGAATTTTATCAATGCAATGGTAAGAACAAGTCGCCTCTTTGACTGTGTGATGCGTATTCAATGGCACAGAAAAATAATAATGATGTTTTAAGCTCAGTGCGACGACAGTTCCTTAGTGTGTGTTAGCAAGATCGGTACTTTTATTTCCACCAACAAGTAGTTCTGTATTATGCGTGCATGTATTCTGAACAGCCTGTAAATACTATCTCTTACGTCATTTCGAACTTCCGGTAAGGTAGAGTCGCGAGGTAGTAGTTGGGCTACTCTATCTAATTCACTTTGCATTTGGGTCGGCGATAGTAGGACGTCCATAATTATGTCCTTGGTACATATTTGTAAAGGTGTTGATAAGAGACTCCTGGACGTCTTTTAAGTTTTAAGTCATTCTTTCTGCAGCTATGGCTGATGTAACTATGTAGAATGCATTTGACGTCTCCAGTTTAATTCTGTCAGTTTTTGGTAGTGTGGTAGTAGAATTGGATGCTTAGCGTCTTCGTTTAAGTTTGAGTACTGTATCTTCCCCCCACTCGCAGGACGTCTTCTTTGTCAAGAAATGGATTCAAACTCAGTAGGTTCAAGATACAAGATTATTTATTTTGCTAAAACATGAGTATACATATAAATGCAAGATGTTACATAAAGTTCAGTTGAATCACTGTCATGTTTTGCCTTAATGGTTTACAAAATATAATTGAGTGAGAATAAAAATGTCATAAAATTACTCATACATACATTACTTAAAAAAATAGGTTAGGTATAGGTTACTTTTGGTGTTCAAACTTTTATTTTCCTTCAGTCTCGTGATCTCGTCCTTGAAGGCATGCAGTTGAATCTGTTTCGATACAAGTTTTTCAGCGCTTTGTACTTCTGTCGTTGTCAAATAGGTGGTATGTTTAGTGTCCTTGTTCGAATAGCTGTTTATAAAACGTTTTATCCAGGCATTGACATTGTAATGCGAGTCATATCGCTGTGTCTGTCTAATAACACAATTACAATTGAAGACGGTTCACATTTCACAACTCACGTTTGCATTTGTTTTTGTTTTGATTCGCATGTCGTCGGTGTAATTGCAATTTTATCAAATGTTTGCTCAATGCTGTAGTTTTTCATCCAGTAGGGTCCTTGCCACCATAAAAGATGTTGCAATAGTTGGGTACAACTGATGCCGCGTGATGCACAGTCTGCAGCGTTTTCCTCGGATTTGACATAGCTTCAGTGCTGTTTTAGAATCACGTCATGTACTCGTTGTACTCTGTTGCTGACGAACGATTTCCATTTTGTGACGTCACCATGCAGCCAGCCTAGTACAATCATAGAATCCATCCAGGCGTATATGTGTGTTTGTGCAAAGTATCCCATTTAAAGGCCTTGAGAACCTTTTTCATCAACCGTGATAGCAGTAACGCTCCGCATAGTTCGAGCCGTGGAAGTGACAATTTTTTCCTAACCTTGACTTTGCAACGATAAGTGTAGTCACGGGCTCGTTTTTATTATTTGTTGTCAGCAAGTATATAGCACATGCGTAGGCCTTTTCTGACGCGTTGCAAAACCCATGGATTTGAAAAGGTTTTGTTGTATCTCCTAGCCATCTCGGTATTTGGTATTGGGTTATGTGATGCAAGTCGTCAGTAAACTGCTTCCATTCTTCTTGCACGCTGTCAGGTAAAGTTTCATCCCAATCGCAACCTGATAACCAGACGCTTTGAAACAGAAGTTTTGCTTTTACTGTCAAAGGTGTCAGCCAGCCAAATCGAAGGGTAGAAGATTTTCGAGATCTCAGATAGTAGCTTCCTTTTTGTAAGTTGAGTTTTATTGTCAAATTGTATTTTATTTGTAAATGAAAATGTATCAGTTTTCGGATTCCACTGCACCCCCAAGGCTTTTGTAATTCCATCGTTTGTAAAGTGCATTATCGTTTGATTGCGATCTGATGACGATAATCTTTCAATCAAGGTCGGGTAATTGCTTGACCACTTCCGTAGTGTCAGGCCAGCTCCTCGATGTTGATCAATTGATCTTGAATTTCTTGTGCTTGCTCGATGGAATCGCTGTCACTTAAGACATCATCAACGTACATCTCGCTTGCGATGATATTAGCTGCTAACGGGTATTTCTCTACGTCATCATTAGCTAGCTGTTTCAGCGTTCGAAGAGCTAAAAATGGTGCTGTCTTGGTACCACATACGTCACTGTGCATAGCTATTACTCTTTTAAAGGATCTTGATTGCCTTCCCTCCACACGATTCGCAGCGTAACTGCTACGCTATACCCAGATGCGTCAAGTGTCTGGGCGAGCTTGGCACAAGCGACTGCCCCCGTCCTTAGGATCGCACACTCTGCACAGAGCCTCCCAGCTGTGTACTTTGCGGCCAAGCCGAGCACCCGGCTAACTACCGTGGCTGCCCCAAAGCCCCCAAAATCCCTCCCAAGCTGGCAAAGCGTGCTGCCGCTCGCCAGCAGAGGGAAGCTCCATCCGGGAAAGTCCCCTCTTCCCAGCCCCCCGAACGTCTCGCACCCCAGAAACCATCCCCCTGGAACCAGCTAAACCACCAAAAAGCCTTCCCGGCTTTGGTGGCCTCCCAGCCCATTCCAGCGCTAATGGCCAAGCCCATCCCAGCGCCTTCCCCGGCTTCTGTGGCCCCCGTGGCCGCAAAACCTCCCCAAAAAGCGCCCCAAATTTCAGCTGCGTTCCCACGCAGAACAGTTGGCCAGATTATCCTGGACAACTATCGCATTTTCATGACGCAGGACGCTAGGGACTTAGCTGACGAGCTCACCCTAGCGGAAGTCACTGGCCAACTCGACTTTTCAAGCGCGCTGCGCTATTCGATAAGTACGAGTCGGTCACAGCCGAACTCGACAAACTGCCTGCCGTACCTCTTAATGGATAGACAACAAAAAAATTGTTGAACCAAACCGCGATCCCTAAAGTTAGGCTTCTTCAATGCCAACGGCATTATCAATAAGAGCAATGAGATCGCCACGTTCCTCCGCGACCATCAGTTAGACCTTCTCCTCATCCAGGAAACATTCCTCAAACCCCACCGTAAAGATCCTAGAATTGCCAACTATCGACTAGTTTGCAACGATAGATCTCGCTGTCACGGTGGTGGCACCCTCATCTATTATAGAAAGGAACTGTACTGTATCCCTCTAGCTCCACCCGCGCCCCGATCTTTCTTAGAATACTCGGCCTGCCGAGTAGGCATGACTGGTCATCAACCGATCATCTCTGCCTACTATCCCCCTCCGATTTCTTCGTCTCGTATGCCAGACGAGTCCATCGCGCTTACTAGAGACCTCACTGCCCTCTTTGGCTTGAGTGACTCCGTTATCATAGCGGGCGATCTCAATGCTAAACACCCCGCCTGGAACAGTAGTACGACCAACCCTAGGGAAAAGGTCGTGTTCAACCTTGGTGCATCCCTTAATTTTGACATCATCGCCCCGATGTGGACGATGTACGGGCTCTGATGACCGAGAAGAACGCAGCCATCCGTGCGTACAGCGCTTTTCCCTGCGACGCTAACAAGGCTCACATGCGTAGATTACAGCGTGTTGTAAAGAAACGCATGACCGAGCTGCGTTCCGTCCGCTGGGACAAGACGCTCAGTGAACTCGAGCCTACTCATCTCGTCTTCTGGCAACTTCAGAGGAAATTACGTTCCACTGAAGTCCTCTATGCCTCCGCTCACCCGCCCTGATAAGAGTGTCGCTTTCGACAACTCTGAAAAAGCGGAATGCCTAGTCGACAGCCTCGAAGCCTAATGCTCGCCTAGCTCTCAACTAGTAGACCAAGCCCACATCGACATGGTGGACGCTGAAGTCGAACGTAGAGCCTCCCTCTCTCCCGTTGAAGACCCTGCGCCGACGGTATCACGAACAGAGTGTTCAAACTCTTCCCCCCCCCCCAACTTATAATGCTAATGACCGCCATCTTTAATGGTGCATTAAGCAATAATATCTTCCCCCAAGCATGGAAACAGGCCACCGTTATCGGTATCCCCAAACCAGGCAAGCCCAAGTCTGACCCCACCAGTTACCGCCCCATCAGTCTCCTCAATGTTCTCGGTAAGATCTACGAGAGGCTTAGTTATAAGCGACTCAAAGATTTTGCCGAATCCAAGGGTCTCATTCCTGATGAGCAGTTCGGGTTCCGTACCGAACACTCATGCGTCCACCAAGTCCACCGCATCGTAGAGCACCTAAGCGCAAGGTAGGCTCCATTATCTCATGACTGCCCGCAGCAAACTGTCACTTAAGTGCAAGCTGCGCCTCTATACTGCAGTAATCCGCCCGATCATGACGTATGCCTGTGCCATCTTCGCACACGCCAAGCCCCGCTTCCTCATAGGATGCAGACCCTCCAAAATAAGACTCTCCGTAAAATTCTCGGTGCCCCATATTACGTCCGAAATGAGAATCTACATTTAGATCTCAAAATCCCCACCATCTAGCAGTTCATGAAACGCCTTTGCAAGCGTTTCTTCGATACTGCTGTGAAACACCGCAACCCCCTTATAGTATCGGCAGCCCGATACAAACCCTCCCGCATCTCCAAGATTCGCCGTCCTAGGCATACTCTCGTCACCCCCGATGACCCCACTACCCTGCTCTAAGAGAGCCGTAAGGAAACCAGTACAGTTCGCAAACAATACAGACCGCCGTCCTTCCGTCCTCGCCGCCGAGGCCCGCCGCGACAATCCCGTAAACGTCCTCCCCGTCCCTTGCCAGCCCGCGTCGCTGAGCCGTAGTTTTAAAATTCCCCGTTAATAATAATAAAACCTTTGCTCGATCCAACCCGTCCCTTGCTGCCCCCCCCCCCCCCCCCCCAGCGACGCCCTAAGCCGAGGTCCGTACCCCACAGAGCTTACGCTTAGCGTGTTGACGCACAGTAACCCTTAGTATGGACGTAAAGACAATTTTTGCATATTTTATTGTTCTCTATAAATGGTTTTTTTTCGTACATGTCAGTGAATTTAGAACACTGAAATAATGCGTGATTAGTATTGCACAATGGACAACTAATCTTATTAAACTGCCCAGCGTTTGACGCATGGAAATTACGAGAACCGCTTGACGAACTTTTATTGGTTTGTGAATTTGCTGACTTGTAATTTTTGTTGAACGGATATGGCGTGTTGGGTTGAGGTTTTGATGCAGGTTTACTACCGTTTTCTGGCTTTTTCCTATGCAGCGGTTCTAGAGCCATAAACATATTTTCAACGAAATCCATAAAATGGTTGAACGTTGGTATCTCGCGCGGATCCGACCTGGACTGCATGTATTCCGAGAACGTTTCCGAGTCTAAGTTTTCGCATAAAACGTAAACTAGAACCGGATCCCAAGAGCTAGTATCTACGCCCAAATTATGTATCGCATTTATGGTTTCGTTGCTAGTGTCATATAGCCGCCTGAGGTCGAATGCAGATTGTTTTTGTAGATTAGGTTGACGCATGGAAATTCCTGGAAATTCCTGGTGAATAGCAAGAATTTATTATTGTATCTATGGTTCAGAATTTCCCAACACGTGTCATAATTTTCGGGTGCAATGTGTAAATGTTGTACGAGCTTTTCCGCTTTCCCGCAAAGTCTACTCTTTAGATGCTGCGTTTTCTGAGTTTTTGCAATAGCTGTGTTATTATGAATCGCTTCTACGTACAAATCCATAAATGTAGGCCATAATACATAATTACCGTTAAACGTGGGAATGTCAATTTTAGGCAATGTTTGTTGTTGATGTACAGAGGCGTTTAATTTTGTGTTCAGTGCCCGTTTTATTTTTATAAATGCATCTTCATAACGGCTAAAATCTTCGTAATAATCATAAGGTTTCCCCTCTAATATGCCGTCAATTTGTAAGTGTAATTTGTCAATTGTAATCCACCGAAATTCGACAGCCTTGAGCATATCCTCAATCTTCCATTTTTCCTTAACCTCATCTAAGCTCTGGGCACGCCACAATTATGGCGGTAAGTCCCCTCTTTAAGGCGTGGTTGGAAAGACCTCACGGCGTCCTTCCGCATGGCGCAGGTTCTCACCGAACACGGGAAGTTTGGGAAGTTCCTGCACCGAATTCGTGCGGAAGCGACGCCCGGATGTCGCCACTGTGTGGACCGCCCGGAGGACACGGTGGAGCACACGGTGGAGGTGTGCCCCGCTTGGGAAGAGCAACGCCGTTTCCTCGTGGGAGCGATTGGCGGCGGCGATCTCTCGCGCCGGGCCTTGGTACAGGCCATGATCCGGAGCGATGAGGAATGGCAGGCGGTCGCCTCCTTCTGCGAACCAGTAATGCTAGCAAAGGAGGCGGCCGATCGCGTGAGGCAACTGCAACGGTCCTCACGCCCCAACCATCGCCGGGATTCCGATCCCGATTTCCGGCCACCGTAGGCGCGGGCTTGCGGACGGTGGGCAATGGGTGGCCAGCCGTCCGACCATCTGGTAACCGTCCGGACCAAGCCCAAGTCGTCGACGGCGCGTATTGTTCCACGCGCGCCTCAGGGAGATGTCAGCAAATCGTAGGGGTCCAGCTGGGTCGAAGCCTACTGGGGCCATGGGTAGTGTGAAAACGAAAACTGGACCCTGGGACGAAGGCAACGGAGAGGAACAGAAGTGGGTTTTTAGTCAGTAAAAGTCTGACACTATCTCCCGCTCCGCCGAAGAGCGGGATTTGTCATAAGATGATGTTCCCTCCTAAAAAAAAAAGTTAGCTTAGTGCAACTGCTGTAACTCCTGAAAATGTCTCTGTTCGAGACATTTTCAAACTCAACATTTGACTTCCTATGGCCGGCGTTACTGGGTCCAGCAAGAGTCTTCATCTCAAACGATGCAATTTCCTGACGCACTCCGTGGTACCGGCTCTTCATGACCTCATAAATATTGCTGGTGAAATACTGATGATCTTTCTCTTCTACTGCGCTCAGCTTCCGGTTCTTCTCTTCACATTCCTTCCCCAGTAAATCTAACCGTTCAAGCCTATTACGAATGTACTCGGCGGTCTTCTTGCTTGCTGAGTCCTTCTTGAAATTAGAATGAATTTTCTTCACCTCCTCAAGGATCTCTTGCTTGACGCTTGACGCACGATTAACCCCTCCATTGTAAAGCCGTAAGATAAAAAATGAACGATCTTACTTGAAAGTAAGGAACTCTCCCTGTATGCTGCTGAGGCTCTGGAACCTGGATCGCTGCTACCTCCCCGAATGATCCTGCACGGCTACACACGTGGTACGGTATGACGCGACACGACACAGATCCCGCGCGATGAACGACCGACGTATCGGACTGTATGATACTTACAAAGGTTACGAAGGACCAAAAAATTATGTAGGGTGCAATCCTAACATAATAATGATGTCAATGCAATGCAAATGCAAGTGTAACAAATGCAGAAATGTCACTGAGTGCCTAACGGGAAGAGTCTAAATAAAAATGCAAGTAGTCCGACTCAAACCACGTCTAATTGAAAACTAAAGTAAAAATAATTTCCATAAATGCATGCAATCGTTGCTCTGTCTATGTCAATGCATCTCCGAATGTAGTTCGCGTTCAAAGTGCACTTATATGAGCCTACATTCGGCTAATTTAACTAATATAATAGTCAAGTTATTTTTCCATGTACGGTAGCCTGTAGAAGTGCTTAGATCTCTTAACGCCTATTTTCCCTTGCACGTTAAAGTTCAAGTTTTCGAAAATTAAACTAGATGGCGTTGGTTTCTTCACAGCTAAGTAGCGACCAAAGGCAATCTCACAAAGTATAAACTTGACTTTTAGTTTAACAAATAATAGACACTTGCGTCATCATTGTCGTCAACAACTGATTGTAGTTCATAATTTCATCATTCAAACTAGAGTCATGTTGACCTAGTGGTTTATCATGTGCAGATAGATGCGTAAATCAATGAGCCGTGAGTTCAAATCTCACGTAGTACTCACACTTTTTGTAAGTTATGAATGACAAACTAAAAAAATCTGTAGGAATATTATATCAAAGCTAACAAGTGGATATTTATTTGTAATATAATATTCAAGTGGGTAGTTACGCAGCAAGACGAAAAAAATACTGGTAAACAGGCTCAACAAACAAAAAAGCACTAATAAAAAAATAATATGTCTAATTCTTACAATTTCTTATTCAAATTTAACAATCACCGTTTATTAATCACCGAATAAGATTATAATATTATATATAATTTCTTATTGAGGCCATAGCTTAAGTATTCGTTTCCAATATTGGAAAGAAGATTGAAGCTTATGTAACCTTAACAAAAACAAACAAAAGACCAGATAATTTTATCACAAAGCTCAAAAGGATTAAATGTAGGCTAAAAACTATAAAATTGCACAACAACATATCAAGTGTTCATAACTTTTTTAATGTATTAATTACGGATATTAAGTTAAACACACATAACAAGGTCTCCAGTTAATACAGAGAATAAGTACTGAGTGAATAATATTAAATCAGTATTATAATTATTTATTATCTTGTAGCCACAAACAAAACCGTCTGTGTTCACTAGACTTAAAAGTTTTTTCATGAGTAAACATGATATTACTCTAATCAAAATTTATGTGATCCAAAGCAAACTGCAATCTTGCCCTTTTATGGTTTTCTGTAAACAAGCCTCCGACGGACAGTGCCAACGCTTGTGTCAAATAAACTAGCATATTAGTTCGTCGACAGATGTCCGTTTTCTTCGTATACTTCCTTATCATGGTTTGACACTGCAATATGTTTATTAGTTTTAGTCTGCCAGCACTTTGATGGTGTTTTAAAAAAACACTCTTCTTCAAATCGTCATATCCATAGAACAACTGTTTTTCTCTGCAACAATAAAACATAAATATATAATACCCAATAATGATTATTATATAGGAGTTTTTTGTTATATAAAAGAGTTAAAAAAACTACTTACATTTACACTGGTCTCTCTGGCTACTTCTGACAAGTTTTTACCTTGATTATGCTTAGCAATTATTTGAGCTCTTTTTACTAAATCTATATAACAATGCATATTTACTCATTTTGGTAAAATAAGTAGACAATACACCTGGTTAAAAAAAAAAAATAACGAAAGGCGCTGGAACGAGATAATCGAAATTAACTTGGCAAACAACCAATTGAGCTAAGTCATAATTTTTTGGTCTAAGTAATATTTATACTCCATACTACCTACTAGTTATTATTTATAAATCCTTATTCAACCTACCCTCTCAAGTTTGAAAACTAACACATAGATAATCAAATATTTATAAATTGATATTCAATTTTAATATCTTCATCTCTTTAAAATAAATTATAAATTATTTCAATATTTAAAGAAACAAAAAGAAAGTACTTCAAAAATAAGCATTGATTAAGCACAGCGACGCCATTTATTAACAGTATAATGTAATGTTATCAATAGCAACATTTCAATCTGGTTTTACGCTAGATGGCGTCATTTCTCGCTTCACACGATTTTATTTCTGTACTAACCATGCACTTTTGCTTCTTCAGTGTACGTACACCGTACACACTGGATCAACATATTATAGGTCCCTAGGTTCTAAACTATCATACTATGTGCTGTAGAGTCTTGCCTTGTCTTTTCATCAATCCTGTTATCACTAATTTCCCGCCACCCGTCACTTGTCAAACACCACTTGTACAATGTTCAAGTGAAGAAACGAGCCTAGTGACGCCATATATTTTAAAATAGTAGAACAAGATCCTCGACCATTATAATCATGTCTGAATATCGGTATGGTACCTATGGTTATGGAGATCGAACTCGCGGTAAAATGTCGATTAATACAGGCATAATAAAATGCTGTTCACCCTATGAAGCATTTAGCGTGATAATTTAGAGCCTATAAGTTGACCAGACTTATAAGGATAAGGTAATAACGGAATTGTCTCGATAGCCGTGGTATCTGTCCACTCCTCAAGCACCTCAGGATATGTTGCCTTCTTGTTGCTACTTTAATTCGTGGTAGCGACCGTTTTATTGACTGTACAAGTCACCTGTCCCTGTCTTTTTTAGCGATCGATATTAATAACATTGTTTAGGCAGAGGCCATAGTCTTGATATAGATCCAGGTAACCATTCCACTTAAGCCTTTTAGGAGGCTTAAGTGGCCATAGCCTTATATTATATATCGTTTTCCATATGTAGCAATAGTTTCCCATGAACCTTGGATGCACTAGCATAGCGTGTACAGGAATAATGGTCTAAGGGACCTCTGTGAGTTGGCTTAGGCCCCTCGTATGCCTTCAAAAAGTCTAGGACCCCAGGATTCTAAGATATACCAACCCATAAAATAATAATAAAATTGTTTCCAAAATAAAATACGAAACATAAAGTTGTTATAGACTCTGTTTAGATGGCACCTAGGTTATGAGCTAGTGATAAACATCATACAAAGATTCAGAGTATTATAAAAAAAAAAAAACAAAGTATGAAAGAAAAATTCAAATTATTTTGATTCAATTTAATTCTTTGCACTCAAAATCAATCCTAGTAAGAAATAAGTCGAATGCATCGAAATTACGAGCTATACTGCGTATATTAATAAGTCACTACAGGCAAACTATCATTAGGGGTGGCAACAAACTTTTGGAATGTTGAATGTTTGGATAGAATCAATCCTCCACGTTACACTACCACGTAACGGATCTCGACACTGCTATTTCATAAATCTCTTCAGATACGATATCAAGCATTTTTATTAAAATACGCTGCGTTTGAGCATTTTTATTAAAATCTGAGCTGTACCGCGCTGTAAGCGTTGCAATACCACGTAAGTTGAAGAAGCGTTCGGTAATATTCTGTTTATTGTATAACTTTTTAATATATTTTGCTCACAGTATTTTTTTTTTGTCTGCTGCGAACACAAAATAAATTAGATGGTTTCCTGGCTCGTGAGCAAGCCACATTTAGTTGTCTTTGTAAGACGCATGGATTTTCCTTTATTTTCTGAATTATTGTCCCTGCACCTTGTTGCAAATGCGAGTCGTGCCGGAAAATGCAAGCTGAAACTAAACTGATACCTGTAACCTGATTACCCAATCATTGTGGTAAGCGTGGCAACACACTTTCGTTAAGTATTCACAATTAAAATTATTGTAGTTTATATTGTAGTAGATAGAATGAATATTTCAGAGAAGAATCGTGGTAGGCAAGCTAAATTTTTATTTCAAGACGTGCAGCGCCATGCATTTTTTTTACGTGAGTAATTGGTGTGGAAGTATATAGTAGTCACTCCTTACTGAATTTTAAACCTTTTTCTGGCTGGGTAATCATCAAATAACTTGTCGTGTTTAATTATCTCACAGATGGTGTAAATAATAGTAGAGTATCTAACTCGGGGAAAAAGCTGTCTTTGTCTTGGGCGGTTTGACTTCCACACTTTACTCAGGTTTCTATATTAACTCCCTCACAATGCTAGGAAGTTAATTATATAAATCCCTCACTAACGTTCGTAAAAACAAAACATTAGCAACCTTCGTTTCGTTCGGATATTCAACATACCGCCCGCGACTTAAAGACTCTGCTTATCCTCTAGTCACATAATCTACTATTTTATTGTTTAGGGATGTATCTAACCAAGGTATAGATAGTGTTTTACGTATGAGGAATTACAATTATTGTTTTATACTAATTAGGATATTTAGATAGTGATTATGAATTTGTGTATAGTATGTTTGTGTGGGGTAAAATAAGGTATTTTTACGACAAAACAAATTGCTTAGGAACTGAACTAAAAAGATTATAATAAAAAAATCGAATACATGATAATTAAAACATAGCCGTTCTTCCTTCTTTCGTAAATATATTTTCCCATATGAGGTCCAACAATATGTACCTACATAGATATGTGTATTTTCAAAATCACGTGTGAGGATAAATAATCGCTTACCCTTGTGTGTGTTGACAGTCTGAGATGAAAATCGGCTTTTGAGGGCTATCTAGATATAGAACAACTGGTTTAGTATATAACTTATCAGTCTTTTCTGTCGAAGTTAGTTTCCTGACACTGTTTAATACCCTTTCTTTTAACAAAAGAAAGGGTATTAAACAGTGTTCAGTGTGTGCACTGAGGTGAATTCAACAACAACTGGTTTCCTTTCTTTCTTTTTCTCAGTTCTATCTTAGCCGAACAAATCAGCTTTTCCAGGTTTTCTATTTTATTTTCCAAGGAATAAAAAAGATAGGTGTTCTTTTTGTTTTAACTTACGGTATGACGTAACACGTAGTAAGTGCATAGATGTATGTATCGTTTTAGCTTTATGTTTCTGCTAGGAATTATTCCAAACTGTGCAATTTAGTTTTGTGTTTCTCGGTACTTTGCGACAGACTCGCCAACCTCCTGCATAAAACTATTAAATTCCAGCTCTTCTCGTTTACGCTTCATTCGTCTCATATTTATGTTACTGTGGCTAGTTAGTAATATACTTCGCAAAACCGGTACGTTTTCTTCAATATTCTCTGTATTAGTATCCGATAAAGTTGGCTGTGGCGGCAGGGTTTGTTTAAGAGGCATCTTTAAATTATTCTCAACGAGAGTACTGCAATGCTACTATCGTGCCGATCGAGAGAGCAATAGCAGTATACCAGGAGTACTAATACGTATTTCCCAGCTTTGACAGTGCCGCAGAGCCGTAGCCAAGTCACATAACATTAACTATAATAATAAAGAAATCGCAATAAGGAACCTTAGACTTGGCACGACTTTGTCTAGATTTCATTACTTTTTATCGATAAACAAGCAGCTCCATCGAGACTTGGCTAGCTTTTTACAGAATGTTTTTGGTGGGATTATATTTTTATGTATATATGCCCCATGGCTCATTCTTCTTACGTGTGTTTATCACCTAACTCCTCCTAAACGGCTTGACGGATTTAGATGTAATTTTGTGTGTATATTTGAGTCAGTCCTTAGATGGTTTGAAAACACAATTGAATCCGGAAGGTGGCGCTGCCATCGGGCTCTCATATGTTGTTCCAACATAATGTCAGCTTTCAGGCTTAACAACGTCTGGGGGAGGTTGAAACAGCTCATAAACTACCTAAACAAACGCAGTTCTCATTTTGAAACCATAGTTCTCAGTAGTTTTACAATAGCGTAAGCTTTTAGCTCATTTCAAACAATAACTAGTTAATACAATAGTTATATTAACATAGGAATATTTAAATAGAATACAGCTAGTAGTAGTGGCGTCATGACTTCACGAGATAGAGAAGGCACGGGGGGCTGACACTTGTTGTGCCTTGCGGCAAGAGCCCCGCGCTATCGCTGGGACAGACGTTTTTTTCACACCAAACTACTTTGTTTCTTTGGAAATAGCTATGTTCGGAGTTTCCTTGCGTGATCGCGTCAGAAATGAAGATATCCGCAGGAGTGCCAAGGTTACAGACATAGCCCGAAGAATCGCCAAACCTAAGTGGCAGTGGGCAGGGCACATTGCTCGCAGAACAGATGGTCAATGGGGACGAAAGGTTCTGGAATGGCGGCCACGTACCGGAAGACGCAGCGTTGGAAGGCCTCCCACAGGGTAGACCGATGACCTGGTGAGGGTTTCACGAATCCGATGGATGTGAGACGCACAGGACCGGTCATTGTGGCGTCATTTGGGGCTTATGTCCAACAGTGGACGTCTTTCGGCTGATATGATGATGATGATGAAACTGCTTTGTTGTGCCTTGGGGCAAGAGCCCCGTGCTGTCGCCGGGACAGGTGTTTCATTCACATCAAACTACTTTGTTGCGCCTTGCAGCAAGAGCCCCGCACTGTCGCCGGGACAGGCGTTTTATTCGCACCAAACTACTTTGTTGCGGCTTGCGTCAAGAGCCCCGAGCTGTCGCTGGGACAGGCGTAATTGGAGATTCTATAACCAGCATTTTCAGAATTAATTATCTGTGGATTGGCGCGCAATTCGAAATTCAAATATATTTTATTCGAAAGACGTGTTAATTTAATTTCAATTTCAGTCATTTGTTTTTGTGACATTGTGGTAGTTTTTGGCGCTATGGATAAACTGAAAATTCGTACAATTTTCGAATATGAGTTCCTACGTGGAAATACCGCTGCGCGAACAACACGAAACATTAACGACGTGTACGGGCATAACACTGCTTGCATAAACACAGTCCATTATTGGTTCAATCGTTTTAAATCTGGAAATTTTGAGTTGAAGAACGAGCCTCGCGGTCGGCCGGTATCTATTGCCGACAACGACGAATTGAAGGCGAAAGT
The DNA here is from genome assembly GCA_961205895.1 of Mythimna pallens. NCBI lineage: Eukaryota > Metazoa > Arthropoda > Insecta > Lepidoptera > Noctuidae > Mythimna > Mythimna pallens. Next base: position 27,857,509 of record OY540824.1, read on the forward strand.
GGAAGCGGATCCATCTCAATCTGCGGCTGAGCTTGCTGCGGGCCTTGGAGTTAGTGTCAAAACAACATTGAAGCACTTGCGTCAAATCGGAAAGATAAAAAAGCTAGATAAGTGGGTGCCACACGAACTAAGCGACCGACAGCGAGATTTACGTGTCGATGCATGCATAGCACTACTGAATCGTCATAGAAACGAGGGAATTCTTAATCGAATTGTTACCTGCGATGAAAAGTGGATCCTGTACGACAACCGTAAGTGTTCGTCTCAGTGGGTGGACCCGGGTACAGCACCTAATCAGTGCGCTAAAAACAAGATTACTCATAGTAAGATAATGGTGACTGTCTGGTGGACCAGTGCCGGACTTGTACATCACAGCTTCTTACCGAATAGTACAACAGTGACGGCAGATGTCTATTGCCAAGAATTGCAAACAATGATGGAGAAGCTCGCAATTCAACAACCAAGACTAGTCAATCGCTCTTCCCCATTGCTTCTCCACGACAACGCGCAAGCTCACACTTCACGACAGACCATCGCAAAGCTACAAGAGTTACAGCTGGAAGCTCTCCGTCACCCACCGTACTCACCGGACCTTGCCCCAACAGATTTCTACTTTTTTCAAAATTTAGACATATTTTTAAGTGGGAAAAAATTCAACACCCTTGTGCAGTACAAAACGCTTTCGCTGACTTCATCGCCTCCCGTCCGGCAGACTTCTACAGTAAAGGGATAAACAAACTGCCATCATAATGGCAAAATTGTATAGATACTTGCCAGTACGGGCCAGTACTTTGATTAGCTGAAATAAAAAAATTACCAAAATTTTTATATTTTAAAATTATCATACAAATCTCCAATTTCATAGGTAAAGACCTAATAGATTGTAGCTACATGGTTAGGGCTAGGTTGTTAGGTGCAACTGGGGTTGTTGATAGGCTACAGTCAACTACCTTAGTGTTCATCCAGATTACAAACACGGGCGCGGGGCGGGCGCGGCGCGGAATACTCAAACATAGGCGTCCATTACACGATAGGTTTTGCTGTCAGTTTTGCCACAGTCAAATATTTTGACTGACGAAAAACCTACTGCGTAATGCGATGACTGACGTTTATATGACGAAAAATGTATGGCGATAAAATTCCGTCATTTAAACATCATTCATGATTGATGGTTTTGATTGACGCTTGCATGACCGTGTAATGGACGCCATAAAAACTTCTTTGGAGTGTCCATAGTGGGCACGTGAGCGCAGCAAGCGGCACAGGCTGCTCGACGTAGAACGCGCGCAGGCAACTCACGCCTAAGTCACAAGTCCTAACCGTGTGTGTTGTTATGAAGGGTCGACTGCTGACAGGCACAACGAGCACGATCCCGCACCCGCGCCGCTCCCCGCATCGCGCTGCCGGTCTGGCTGAGCACTCACTTTACATTTAGGTAGCGGAATGTACAACTCACAACCTATGTATGTAAGTGATGTTCTCATTTTTTGATTCGAAAAATCGAACTAAAACATGTAGTAAGTTGGTTTTGGTCTTAATAACTTTATAAATAAATAAGCAAAAAAAAGATTTAAACATTACGACTCTTCGTAAACATATTACCCATGCGCGATAAAAGCCTGAGCGTAAGTAACGCCACAATATATAATTACTGACCTTTGTTGTCAAATACTGATTATCCGGAGCCTCTTTCAAAAACTTTTCAACGTCATTTGGTAACAATACCTTCGATTTTTGTGCAATATAACCGCAGTTAGGTTTGAATATGTTTTGATGTCCACGTCGTGTTTTTCAGAACCGTGCTTTTTAACATAGAATGTATACTCCATAGCGTTTTTTTGCTTATATTTAATGGCAAGTTGATTGATGTATACTTTTTTTCACTTTTTTTTCGTGCTTAACCTTCACAGGTTAAAGGAGAAGCAAATGTATAAAGCCGATAAACATCCTAACATTAAAAATTAAAAATCAAATATTTTTGAATTTAGAACACGGATAAATGTTAATTTGTTGGTAATAATCAATTGTTGTGTAAGTAATCATGTTTATCTAAATTATTCTGATCAAAAACACAATTTAAATTTTCATTATATATTAAAATCTTAAAAATATCCGCCTCTTTGCTTAAAAACAATAATCACCGTTTACCGTGATGAAAAAGCCCTTGCTGTGATAAATTAAAAATACACGAGGGTGATAAACATGCCATGTTGAACCTAATCGTAGTGCGATAAAAGCCAGTTTTTGGGTAAGAGTATTGAAAAAACATTTACCATTTTTTCAATTATGAAAATGAAAAATAATGACTGAATAGCCGGCCGCCCACAGAAATAAAAACAAAATAGGCGAGAAGGCGGCAATCCAATCCTCATTTGTTTTTTCGAATTGTAGAGTTTGGTTTTTATACTTTACTAGTGACCCGCCCCGGTTTCGCTCGGTAATTCTGATACTAAATATACTATAGAATGTCTTTATATACAACGTTCACTACTTTTTTATCATTCGACAATAAAAACATGTTTTCTTTTGAGATTACTCTTGAAAAAGCGACATATATTTGACCATGTGAAAAACACTCAACGCACAAATCTAAGCCTGCAACGTTGAACGTTGACCCAGCGATTTATTAATGTTCATTTCAAATGATATCTTTACTGGAAATTGGAGGCGTTTAAATTGAAACTTGGGTAGGAATTTGGGGAATCAATAAATTTTCTCCGGTACCACACCCGGTGAGTATTGTGCACTCCATTATGAATTTTTTTGGTGATTTTGCCAGAAAACGCGTGCCATTGCAAAGTTTAGGTGGATTCAGGTTTCTTAATAAAATAACAGGACAACCTACTTTCAATACCATTTATGAGGATGCCCAGACGGGTTCAAAGAATTAAGAAATTCTGTAGGAAAATGAACAGCTTCTTTCAAATCGAGAACAGTAAGTATCGACCGAGTAGTATATTTGCGTCGGCGCATCAATCTTTGAAAGAATCAAGTTATTTACCGCAAACGCTATGCCCCTGCATTTTAAATCTGTAATATATTTTAAAATATTCATTGATCTATATTAAATGCACAGTGTATTTAAGGTATTTAAGATAATTGGATAAGGATTAATGCCGTATCGCTTAAAATCGCTTCGTAAATAAGCCATTATTTCTCGTAAAAAGTAAAGGATAAAAAATGGTTATTGCGGGTTAACCCTAAGATCTTAAGGATAACCACAATAACCATTTTTTCTCTCTCTGTCTATCTAGACATAATACCATCGCAGACATGTTTGCAGGTCTTTTTAAGGGTTCACCCTTGTATGATAGAACAACGTTTGATATAATATTACTAAATCGAACAACGTTTAAGAAAATCATCACTTTGTATAATATCGTTTGACAGAATTTTCAGTTCATCGAATATTTATTTGCTATAACAACATTTGCGCTAATCATCAAAAGGTATAATGTTCATTTGATGTAATGTTCAGATGGTATAACCATGTATTTTATCGAATATTCAATTGGTGTAATGTAATGCAGAAAAAAAACATTGTAAATATTTGAAAAATTATTTATTTTGAACAAGAAAACAGTTAAACTAATCTTAAATTACTTGCAATTGCTTTTAGTAAATCCAGTTCTGTATACGTTTCAAAATTGCGCAATATGGTCTCAATATTGTCATTTTTTTTAATGCAAATCTTCTTCTGCTTTGCACTAGGTTCTCCATTTAAAATACACTGTATTTTTCCTTCAACTATATTCATTTCGGCAAGCAGTATAATAGACAGTTCATAAAATCCGGGGTTTCTTTTATCGACTATACTATTTAACCTGTGGTGCCACGCTTCCACATTATTTTGTGTGCATGGCAATTTTAAATGGTTCAAATCATGACAACTCCATATGCTAGGTGGAAACTGGGGGGGTTTGCCATTCTTTCCTACGACATAATTTTCTGCAAACCATTTGGCAATTAATGCACTTTTTTCTGATCAATTTTCTTCCCAAACTTTGAAGTACTGTGGTATTGTTGAATGTGGTAGGAAAGATAAAGCCATGAGACACTTAATTTCCAAGCTGAACCTGTAATCCGTTCCGTACAGTTTTGCAAGGCCACTTGATTGAATCTTCCTATTAATAATTTGTCCAAAATGGAACGAACAGCATTTAACCATAATATTTTCCAAATTTTGTCGTGCACATTGAATTGCAGTAATTTCGTAGTCCATCATACAATATTTCACCTTTATAACAATATCGTTTTCACAAAAATACTCATTAATTAAGTCGAATATTTTATTGTACGTTGTTTTGTCCTTATTAGTGCACAACACAAATACTAACGGCACGGTGGACCTATGTTCATTCAAAATTCTAGAATGAATTGTATACAGTTGTAAAAATAATTCTGGTACAGACTTAAAAGTACCATCCATATACCACATCATGCTTTGTCCTAGTTGAGTCCTCAATTTCTTTGTTGATAAAAGAATGACTCTCTTATTATCATTAAATATTTCATCCTTAATTACCAAGTTTCCTTTTTCTTATTTAAGATAATCATTGTTAATATCAAAATATATATCTTTTGGTTCAACAAACACAGGCTTATTTTTACGCTTTTCTCTGTAAATTATTTGCTTTAACGCACTGGTCGTTGGTAACTGTGATGCAATATCTGAATCTATACTTTTTAAGACTGTTTGCAAAATCTGACACGGTTTTAAACGGTTGTTCTTAAGTGCTTCTTCTTTTAATTCACTTATTACACTTGAAGTTAGTAATTTACATGCACTGGGTTCGTGATTATGTTCGCCGTGGCTTAACACTTTATGTTGATCATTATCTGTGTCGCGTATAGTTATAGCACGCGACGAACACTTATCCTTGTTTCTTTGTTCACAGGACCAATAGTATTTATTCACTACTTCCTTATTTTTGTTGAACGAAAACCCATCTATATTTAGCTTCATTCCACCTCTCTTGCTAAGGAATATGCTGCACATTTCGAAACAATTTTAATTACCTATACTAAACAATTTAGCACAAAAAATAAATAATGTTTACTTAGTAATGACTTATGATGAGACACAAATCATTATAGTGCATGACAATGACAACCTGCATGATGTATTTTTCTTGGTACTACCTTCATATTTACAATTATAGTAAATCACAATATTTTTCCACTTACATCTACTAGATGGCGTTAGAAGTACGGCGCGCGGCGTGGCATTAATTCGATAGGTGAAGAACAATGTTAGTTTATAGACGATGAAAGAAACGAATTATTAATGAACTAAATATTCGATACGATCTTTCGACTAAATCATTATTAGTGTAGTGAAACATTAGTTTAAATAAAATTAGTGCATTTGAAAATTCGGCGAAATGAAATTAGTTCAAATTAAATTAGTTCAAATAAATAATTACGCTAAATAAAAATTTACCAATTATATAATATTCGGTCAAATGAATAATTCTTCGAAATGACTTTATTGCAACTAAAATTCGATTTAGTAATATTATATCAAACGTGGTTCGATCAAACAAGGGTGAACCCTTTTTAAGGTGTAAAATACATATAGTACATTATTTGGACTAATCTCGCGCAAAAAAATGTGTTTATTTACGACATCACATTAGAAAAATCTAAAATTAGCAGTGTTTCTCTTCTATATTATGCATATATTATACATATAAACCTTCCTCTTGAATCACTCTATCTATTAGAAGAAGAAAAAACCGCATCAAAATTCGTTGCGTAGTTTTAAAGATCCAAGCATACATAGGGACAGACATCAGGAAGCAACTTTGTTTTATACTATGTAGTGACTACATTTCTGCTTTAGGAGACTTGTATTACAACGATAAGTTTATCAGATTCAGGTATGGATTTAACGATGATTTATAGGAGAAGAGGTTAAAGCAGAAGTGAAAAACCTTTTACCGCCTAAATCAAAAGAAAGATACCTAACATCATACGACGACTTAGGTTTTTATTTTTACTTTCCTTGTATTCGTCATGCACAGTGTTTACCTCGGGTGACTTATTTATTCCCTCAAACTATTGGCGACCTCGCTACGCTCGGATGCCAAACTCCTTCTCGGGACTAAATAAGTTACTTTCACCCCTAGGTTAACAATGTAGGTACTATTAAACTTTCTTCACTAAATTCTATTTACCTACTTATTTTGTTGTAAAAAACTTCAGGGATTTTAAGTTTAACAGACCGACACTGTGACTGTCATTGAATTTGTAGATGGATCGACTTTAAACATGTGTTTTTTTTGCTTCACCCTCAACCATTCTGCAAGCACAACCAGGTGCATAGATATAATGTATCAGTAACCAGGTGCTTGCAGAATCCATAATTAGCTGGATCATGTACTTAATGGTGGAACTGTATCTTTCAGTGAACTGCCTCAATACGGCCACAAACAGTGGCATGGATATTTTGGCAAAACTTTCGATGTGTACACAAAACTCTGGAAGTTCCAGCAGCAGCACAGAGCCATTCTCGACAGCAAATACGGTTTAAAGCGATGGCAGATTGGTGAAATCGCTTCCAAAATTGGACAGCTGTATTACCATTTTTAGTAAGTATATTATATACTTTTCAATAACATATATTATGTAGTCTCTTCAGTTCTTCCTGTACTGTTTTCAAGGAACATTACATAACACTGAATTTATTTTGTAGCTTGAGGACCAGTGACACAGCTTATTTGAACGAAGCCTTTTCCTTCTACTACGCCATCCGGGGAAGAAGCTATTACACCCAGGCTTGTAAGGAGGATAAGTGCGAACTGATGGTTAAAAAACTACGTTACTACGCAAGATTCATAGTGGCTAGTTTGCTGCTGAAAAAAGTACACCTCGTAGAGGATTTGCTCAGGGAGCTAGACAAGCAGATCATTGAATATGGCAATGCTTACGAGCCTGATGATCAGAATGAATGGCGCATCGTCGCTGATGAAGTAAGGACTTTCATAAGCGTTGAGACTGTTGTCGATGTCATACATCCCAGAGAGTACTCTTGTCTCCTATCACACAGGTATGTTAATATAATCGCCACCGAGCCGAAACTAACGGCACAACTGGTTTCGATTGACTGACTGTGACCTACAATATTAAATCTGAGTTGCTTTTCAGACTGAGTGCTCCAATAGGCCCCTCCAACGCACATGCACTCGATAAAGCGTCACCACTGACCCTAACGCTTCGAGAAGCCCTGATCATTGGCAGCAACTCCACACAGTTGAAATTCTCGGAGCTAACCATGGACATGTACAGGATAATGCAGACTTTAGAGCGAGAGCCCAATACCGATATCAATCATCTTTATGACGAGTCACCACGTCAACGGAACCCGCCAACCCCAAGTGCGATTAACAACAAAGGTAAATATCAACGCTTGAGAAAGGTCTTATTTAAACTATTTGCTACTGATTTCTAAGGCAATTGTTTTAATTTATTGTTGCGAATTTTTTTATCTTGCTAATTGCGCAATTATTTTTATAATGTAACCTTGGAATCTTCACTCTTCATACTATTTATTTTACAGCGGAACATTTAAAACCAATATTTCCTCATTCTATAGGATGTATTACCTATTATTATAGTAGTGTTTTCAAAATATCAACACAAACATGTATGATAGTGGTATATAAGCTTGCGTTTATAACAGTCGTGTATGTACCCACTGATCTAGTATACGATATTAGGTTTACATAAGTATTTCTGTAAAGTAGAAGCTGGGTAAAGGGACATATACATAATAAGATCTATGAGTATAGCAGCCAAAGGGTAATAATACAATTGTAGATAAATCCACAGGTAAAGTGACCAAAAGATAAATGGATCGTTGAGTAAAAGAGCCCATCACTAAAGGGGCCTATGGGAAAGGATATAAATGGGTAAACGGGTTAAAATGTAAAGAGCCAAGTGACTAAAGAACGTATTGGTAAAGAGCCCTAGAGTCCTATAGGTAGAGAGCCCTTAAGGTAAAGAGCCCAAAGGGTAAAAAGTCCTATGCGTAAAGAACTTTATGGATAGAGTTCATAAAAAAGGGTTAAGAATAAGGCTAATTATATAAGGTACAGATTATTTCGGTTTGGCCATTTTTTGTTCAAATATTTCAATGAAAACCAAAAATTTACAGGTAATTTTCATGCTTGATTGTTCTAGGTTATAACTTAGATGGCACTTATAACACAGGCGAGGCTCCTCATAAACAGATGCTGTTCAAGCCCTCCCCCAACCAAATCTTCTTGTATTTATCAAGTGCAATCGATGACCTACCTCCTAACGGAGTTGTTCTGTTGTACATATCAGCTGAAGGGCTCATCGTACCCAACTCCAAGCACCCAGAAGAAGGTTAGTGGAAATCCATTGAAATAATGAAGATTTTGTTATAATTCTTTATTCTTGAAGGATATTTTTTTAATTTTTGAAATTGTGTAAAGTAATTACCTATTGGACTAGTGAAAAGTTCTTTATGTAAAATGATTCCTTTATGATTCCACATGGTAAATATACATCAAAATTGTGTCTGCTGCATGTATTTTAAGATTCAACTATAAAGAAATATTCCAGTTAGTCGTTCCACCATGTTTCTTTCCTACAGCTGGTGGCTACGACAGTGGAGGCTTGATCACTACCTCCAAAACCGATGTTCTTCGAGAAGCATCTAGTTCAAAGGAGGGGAAAGGGTTAGCTCCAAAGTTGAAAGAGGCACCGGTACTCCACCCTGGGGACTTGTACCCCTTTACTCGTCGACCCATGTTTGTCATCGTGGACTCGGACAACTCCTTTATTTTCACCAACCTGCCGCGGTTCTTTGGGCAACCCTTGATCATCCTTATGTCACCGATCGAGCTCCCGTCTACTTTGTACCGTAAGTATAGACGCAGTTGGATCAAAAAGGATAATTAAAGAAAAAAAAAAAAAAAAGAAAATCTTAATTGATTTCAAGGATTCGTTCGGTAAATAAAAAATATTAAATACTGCGGGATTATGTAGCCTGTGATTAAGTAGGTAACGTAAGAAGTGCTTTTTTGAGTAGTAGTGATCTATTTTTTACAGGTTTCTACCATTACAGCTTTTTTGTAATTAGATAATCGTGTCAAGGAATTTTAAAGAAATGCCAAATACAGTTATTGGCTTTACTTACAAACTCTAAATGTTTTTACGGTACGAATAGGACCTGACAGGAAAAATATATACAAATATTGCAAGTATATTCAGATATAGGTGTTCAGATATTATGAAATTAAGACGTTTAACGGACAACAGTCAACATAAAGCATGGTCTTAACTCTCAGAGCTCTTCGATCGGCAAAATTACCCTGTATCCATCTGGATATAGGTAGTTATCAAATGTTGATATCATTTTTCACACGAATCAAATGTTAGTATTTTGAATCATATGTATGTATAACCTGAAATGCTACCAAGCCTAGCCTTAATATGTACTTAGAATAAACGGTGTTCTCTCTTTGAGGGTCGGCCCCGGTAATGACAACAATTTTGTATATAGGTATTTATTTACTATTTAATACTTAAAGTAACTGATTCATGGTTTCTAACGCATTACTTGTTGAAAATGGAGTAAGCACTACCAAGAAAAAGAACTCTACACATCATTGAAATATGGCAGAACACTGATCATCTAACCACCTTTTTCTATAACCAAAATTAACGTAAGTTAGATTAAAACTAGAAGCTAAGTACCAAACTGCGAACATCTTCGGTAGTCCAGTACATCGCAGGCTGCTGATATTTTCCTGAGCAATAGAAATATCCTAAAAACTCATGTTCTTTGTCCATTCACTTTGGATTTCAAAATAAGTCCGACACGGCAATGAGAGAAAATTGGCAGGCAATACATTGTTGATTTAAACTCGCATGGATGTAAAAATGGCACGAAGAAACAGCTCCCTAAATTATTCCTGAACATGTTTTTATAGTTACACCAAACGAAAAATCCTGTTTGACAAAATTTATCTTATTTACTTATTCTATTTTTAAGAATTATACGTTGTAGATCCTTTAAATTGTTTTAATAGTGTTGATACTCTTTCAGCTTTTACAATGCTTCTAGTTCAAAAACACCTATAGCTAGTTTATGTTTTTTATACCCCCTTAGGTATTAATTAGTCCAAAAAAAAATGTGCTCTATCTTTACCCGTTACTGATCACAACATTTGTGTAGTCAAAAGTAAAAAAACGAAATCCCAAAATTGTCCACGAAAAATTATTATTATTGGTAAATTCATAATTGTATTAATTTTTCATAACAATTGCTACTAGAAAATACTATTAACAGTGTTTTTCCATTATTTTTCATTCATAATCAATAGCCTGTACAATGTTTCCACAAATTGAGTGATATTTTGGGTTATAAACAAACGCTACTAACTTTTCTGTTTTGAATATTATTTATTGAGACTTTTCTTAATTAATAACAAGACCTTTTGTAATAAGCCCTTTAAGTATTTGTACTAATTAAAAACTAGTGGTGTATACCGCTCTTGTCTCATAGTCAGTAAACAACACTTCCAAAAATTTATAATTTAAAACTTAATGAAATGTAAATATACGATTAAATATTTATCAAAAATATTCTACAGCGACTACTCTATTATTAAACCGTAAGAAGGATACAAAGTCATGAATAAGAAAAAAAAAAATTGGTTAAAAAAGTTATGATGTAGATGTTCAGTTAATGTAACAAGCCATTAAACTTCACTGTAACAATAAATAATATAAAATAACCAAACAGACTATGATAATCATCAAAAATAAAACTAACCTAACAAAAATAACACTTCTACACAAATGTATTACTTTGCGTGTGCTAGTACCTATACCTAAATCTGCAATGAATATTGAATAAATCAACATGATCCATGTGTAAAAATAACATGATCCTTAAGATACTCGTAAATAAATATAAATAAACAATTAGTTGTATCTACAACACAAACAAAAAAATACAAGATATAGGTACAAGATGCTACCGCCCATAACCGGCTGGAGACTATTGAGCAACATCCTTTAATTAGTAGACATAATTGTGTTGTGTGCAGTTATGTGTTCATTGCTAATAACGAAATTTCACGCTGATTTCCCATTGGTTGGCAGTTGTATCTTACCAATTGGATTACAGACTTACGTCTTCAAAATTAAGAACGCTTTATGTGTTTATTATATTTCTATATTTGTCGAGTTATTTTGTGGTTTAGTCTCATTTTCAGATAAATCGAGCATTTCACGAATTTGTGTTTTACTTCCTTACCTTTATTAATCACGTTTCTTACAAGCTTCAACACTAAATGTAGGTAATATTTAGAGAAAACCAGATTTCTTCACAACTTTATATGTGTCTATCAAATTGAGAATTTGTATACTATTAGTTTTTGAATTTAACACTTTTGAAAGTTTAAATCATCAAGTTTTTGTACAAGTGATTCTTCACATCTTCATTCGTTCAATATATTCGATGTCTTCACATCTGAACGTAACATTCAGACAGACAGATAGAGATACTTTCACACTTGCCATCATCATCATTACAGCCGAAAGACGTCCACTGCTGGACATAGGCCTCCCCCAAGTGTCACCGCAATGGACGGTCATATGCGTCTCGCATCGGACTCCCGCAACCGTTGCTAAGTCATCGGTCTACCTTGTAGGAGGCCTTCCAACGCTACGTCTTCCGGTACGTAGTCGCCATTCCAGAACCTTTCGGCCCCAACGACCATCCGCCACCGGACAACGGACATCGCACCTGTAGATAATATTAATATGGATCGACAGAAAACGATTAACATAATACCTATAGTATTAATTAGCTAGTCGCATTCTAAACCATAAATGCCTTTTAAAGAAAACATGAAGAACAGATATAGTCAACTTTAGTACTTTGAAGCGAATTCAACAAATATATTGAAATTTCTGTTTCAATCGGTATCAAATTAGTAAGAATTCAATACAGTTTAAACGTATAATAATAATCGGCGTGTATGTATGATGTATGAACGTAAAGAAGCAAAGGAAGTTAATAGATAACTCCAAAGGAAAAAAGGAGAGTAAATGTACCTATGTGCAAAATATTACTCGAATTTTTTTTTATAAATGTACTAGCGGTCCCGGCAGACGTTGTTCTGCCCAAAAGCGGGATTTAGTAAAAAAAAAAACTACCCTACTCTACCCTATTCTACCCTACTCTACCCTACTCTACCCTACTCTACCCTACTCTACCCTACTCTACCCTACTCTACCCTACTCTACCCTACTCGTTAAAAAGTACCCTATGTCCGTCTCCTGGTTCTAAGCTACCTCCCCACCAATTTTCAGCCAAATCGGTTCAGCCGTTCTTGAGTTATAAACAGTGTAACTAACACGACTTTCTTTTATATATATAAATGTATAAGTGTTTTCAGAATCTTTATAAATGTGTGTTCAGAAATAAACAAATAATACCTACTCGTATTTAATGGAAACCCGTTTTCACTCCTGAGCATACTTTCACATAAAATGTCCCAATTTTATTTAGGTTCGATCAAAAACCTGTTCATTTGATACAGAGAATTTCATCTTGTCAGAAATTGTCATTTAGTGCACAGTCACCATCATCCCTAATTCAAAGTAGACCATATTCTCAATTTCTCTCAATCTCCCTACGCATTACGACATGAACCAATGCTGCGCTACTCATCCAGTAGATGCACCGATCGAATGCGGATGCTACGTCCACTGTCACCACTCCAGAACCTTTTTATTTATTTATTTATTTATTGGCACACCAACAGCATTACATACATGATTTTTAGCGAAAAATAATATTAAAACGTATTATCTGGTATGCATGCCCATTATAGGTATTCACAGCTTTCGCAATTAAATTATTACCACAAAAATTAAACATACAAAATGGAAAAAAAACATACAATTAATAAAATAAAATAAAAGTAGAAAGTAGACAAAAAATAAAATAAAATGAATCGTTACAAAAAAAAAGAGGATAGTGTATTGAAATTTATGCTATTAACAATTGATTGGAATATTTGTACAATCTCATACCTCCGAGACTGCTCTCCTAAACTTGTTAAGTGAGACACCATGTAAATCGGTGTCTGGTGATTTGCAAAAACTAACCTAAACCTTTCGGCTTCCCCAGTCAACATTTTTGCGAGAAATATCCCTCCCCACTCTTTACCTGTTAAACTCGTCTTGAGTAGTAATCAATCATAGTAAATACCTGCTAAAATCGATTCTAGAAATGAGTACATTAAATTTCATTTAGTGAGAATAAAATCGCACTGATTTTTATCAAGCAAGTGACTTAGACACTTGGTAAAGTGACTACTGCAATTTCAGAAATCTTCGAAGTTGATGAGATGAAAGCCTTCAAATTATTAAACATTTTCGTAAACGTAGACTACATTATTTCGTTGGTATATAGCATGGTTACATACTATGTTACTATGATATACAGGGTGTAAGGGACGCTGAATTTGTTTCGGTGCTTCTTCTCAGATAGTCTGTTATCTAGGAAACACCGACCACCGCACGAGAATAGGAACCACAGAATAGCTGCATAGTCGGATATACCAAGCGTACCTTCAACGTACATAAATGTTGAAAGTATAATAATAAAAAAAAACGATTCAAAATTTAAAAACCAAAGAGTTTACATAATCGAATGTTATAGGATTTTATAAAGAAAAGCAATTCAGCACATTTTATTTTGGACATAGTCATAAAGTGTTTACATCCAAGAAGATTTAAAATTTTATAATAAAAATACACACAGTACTCGTAATAATATAAAGTTTCAAGTACCGATGAAATTTAAATTGATGCACCACTAACTGGAATTTTAACTAATTCGTCAATTACCCTATTTGTATTAAGTATCATTCATAGTGGATATTATTGGCTAATAAGAGAGACACTACTGCATCATAATCGAAAACAAATTACTATTTGTATGTCTACAAGTAACTATTACTATAGATATCCAACCAACCAGAAATTATTAAAATCGTGTTAATAAATATTCCAAATTATTATTATTTTATATTCTAATATTTTATGATAATAATTCTATAAACTACCAGCTAATATGCAATAAGTAGTTTTAAAAAGCAAATCCGGATGAGCCATTAAAGCCAAAAAAAATGGTCTTTGGCAGATGAAATTTTATTGAAATTCAGAGAAAATTGTAACCAATTAAAATTCAAATTGGCGAAAAAACCTTTTGAAAATAAAGTGGTGCAGCTGACCCAACGCAGGCCAGTCAGGTTCAAAGATGGGTGGACTTAAGTTATGTAACAACTTAACCTACCCGCCTCTTTAAAAAAATTACAGCGGGTACGGATGACCAGCGCATGGAAGGAAGCCTCTTCACCCTGTTCTTGCATGACCCGCTGTCTGCTGTCTGCCTGTGCTGCGACATCAAAAGAATAGCCCTGGAGGATTGGGAGCGGGCCCAGAGTTGCATCGACGCGTACCTAAAGGAAGCAGGAATACTACTGTCTAGGATTCGAGGTGTGTTTTATAAAACTATCTATGTACAAATTCAAAGTTATTACCTACTGTGATTAATTATCTCAACTAATTGAAAGTGAAAGTTTCTGAACGTTTTAATTAACTAAACATTCTATCAGCAATAACGATTATTGAAATATCCAAAATGACAATATCCAATATTGAAATTCGTCTCGTGCTCACTTTGGGCCTTGAGTTAAAATGGTGTATGTCCAATTCCAGATTGCTCGTACGCATTGTACCTAAGCGATGACTTCCTACGGCTGTTGATCTTGCGATTCATCTTCTGCGAGACGATCCTGCGCATGCACCGCATGTTCCGTGGCCGAGCGCAGCGCACGCGCTGCTCGCCCGCCTTGCCTGACGACCTTTACGAGCACCCAATTCTCACCCGTATTGTCATGGAATTAGCGGCAAAATTACAGGTAATTAAGCAAATACATCGACACTAAATCGTGGCAACTGTAAGTTCTGGACGTTATGCGAAAATGATTTGCTATAGCTATGTGCGAATTTCTTTACTTCGTTGTATTTTGTTAAATTAATCCCTTTATTACATCAACCGTAACACGTTAAATAAAAAACCTTATTACAAAAAAAATACAACCGAAATCAACGTAAAAAAAACACTAATAAGTGTTTCTATAATAGTTTTGTCTCTTTGTTGTTTAACACCGACTTCCGAAATTAAAGTTATTTTGCACTTTTTAGTGTTTTTTTTTACATTGAAGTCGGTTGTATTTTTTTTTTGTATAAAGTTTTTTATTTTACACTTTTTAGTTATGGTACCACCACTAAAAAGTATCCCTAAGCCAAACTAAAATACCTTATAGCCAAAGTACATCTCATAACAATTCTAATAATCCCAAACACGGTTAGATTACATAAATTTTCCTTCTGGTTTCATCATCAAGTCAGTTTCATATATCCCCTCCCCTTTTCTTTCAGTCAGTCATCGACTACATGTATAAACAAAGCAATTTTGCTTGTTACGACATTACTGCTGTGATCCTGTGAGTTCTATTCCATATCTTCGAAGTTCATGATCAGATCATAACAACATTTCTTTTTTGTTTTGGTTCTTAAGGGACTAACTTGGAATTATAACCTATCAATCAGAAAAATATTTTTCAAGAAAACTTTTTACAAAAAACAATAATCGACTTCACAAAAAAAAACACTAAAAAGATCAAAATAACTTTAATTTCGGAAGTCGGTGTTTCTCGGTATTGTTTGTTTCTTATTTAACACCGATTTCCAGAAAGTGACTCTGATTGCACTGCACTTAGGTATATAATAGCACTCGTTAACAAACTGTGACATTTTGATTACCATTACGCACTAGTGCCAAACCTAAAACCTTTTTGGTCAACCTCTTTGTTCGCAAAACAAATTTTTCACCACAGCAGCTCAAACAAGTAGGTTTTGCTGCTTGAAAACAGTGAGCAAAACTCGATTTTGCTCACTGCGTGAGACAAAGTAACTTTTTATATTTTTTTTTTAGCCATACAATTCGAAACATTCGAACTGCACTGTACTCTGTCTCATTCTTGCCCTTATAAAAAAAAAGTGAGAAATATGTCGTTTCGAAGTTCATTCCGCTTTTGAAATTCCACCACAAAGAAAAACACATTCGGAAATGCGTAATAAATAGAAAATATTTGTAAAACATAAAATTGTTATTTTTTTATAAACAAATTATTGTATTTGAACAAAAATAAGAGTACCTGAGTACTTATAGCAGCAGATAAAACTGGCATTTAACCTTTAAATAATTATTTCTAGTTTCAACATTGACTGTTTTAGAACGTGCTTTAAAAAAACAGCGGAAATAAAATAGTGGCAAATAAGATAACATTCTTAAATTTTAAAATAATTGTAAAATATGAGCAAAACGAGCGACACATAGTATTTATTTTAATTGAAATCATTATTAAATCTATTACTGTTAATTATTTTATTTCCCAAGTAATGTGTGTTCTCGCTGCTGAAGTGAAAAATTATGTGTGTAACACGAAAGCAAAAGTGTTTGCATCTCGTGCCTTTGAATCCCTCCCCTCGCTCAGGATTCTACTTTAGAATCACTCGCTAATGCTCGTGATTCAATCAAAGAATCCTTCGTTTGCTAGGGACTCAAAATTAGCACTCGCAGCAAAAAACAACTTTGCTCTCTTGTTGCACAAATAACTATTGAATTCGAATAAAATTCCCATTAAGTTATCGCGTTCAATAGTAAGTATATAAATTAGTGTCTTACTTATTTTATCCAATTTAAAAGTTAAAATGGACAATATAACTTGTACAAATGATTTATTTAATAAAAAAAGCTCTGCTTAGCTTGGCACTAGACGGCGTTGTGTGATAGTTGTGGAATATATCTACATTTAAAAATACTAACTATAATTACAATAAAATAAATAATAATAATAACCCTAATCTAATTACAACTAACTAAAACTAAAATATGGCGTAAAAAAACTCTTATAATAAATATGAATATTATATTATTATTATTCAAATTTTTTTGTGGTCTATTCATTTTAAGACGCGCGCGGTTTTTGGCGTGATTTTTTTATTCCAGTGAAGTTCAGTGGCTGTATTAATTAAATAAAATGAAATATTACAAAATCATTAGAAAATGTTACATCCGTATTCTATTGTCACTACGAAAGACATTATCGTAAAAACTTTTCACGCAAGAAAACATAAACATAAGACTAAGCAGTATGATCAAAATACCTTAGCATTCCTCCAGGGGTAAATAAAAAAAAAAGATGCGCATGCTTATGAAAACAGATTTTTACCGCCATGTCACAGAAAATTTTACTATTGTTTTCTTCACAAGTGTATTGAAAAACGTCGTATGACACACGTGAGTAATTAATGATTACCGCTCTCTTAAGACCCTCGCCACGGCTCGGGTCTAAATACCGCCTCGACGGTAATCACTAACATTACACACTTATATTATAATGTACTATTATACATAGGCAAACAGCGGCCCTACCGCAGACGCCCTGGCCGAGAAAATAAGGGCGTCCTTGGATGCGGAGGAGGCCCGAGTGTCCAGGCCCACAAAATGCGTTGAAATGCGCATTATGGGCCTGGACGACTCAGTGACGGTAAATGAGGTTGTGGCCGCCGTCGTCAGGATAGGGGGGTGCCTGGCCAACCAGGTTCGGGCAGGCGCCATCCGTGCTGACGGCACGGGCATGGGGTCGGTGACGGTGAGCTGCCCTGTGTCAGCGGCCAGGAATATCAGCGGGGAGGGCCGACGGCTTTTGGTGGGCTGGGTCTCCGCACGGGTAAAACTGCTGGAGCCCAGACCTCTACGTTGCTATCGCTGCCACGTGGGGCACCACGTGGGGGCCTGTTGCGCAGCGGAGGTGGATCGCAGTGACCGCTGCTTTCAGTGCGGTCAGCCCGGTCACAAGGCCATCACTTGCGGTGCAGCGCCGCACTGCTACGCATGTGCGGCGGCAGGCAAGCCAGCCAAACACCGGGCTGGGGGCAGGTCCTGTGATCCCCCCGCCAAGGCCAAGGGCAAGGTCCCGAGGCCCATCCCCGCGAATGTGCTCGCCGCTGCGGCCGCCAAGTTGGCCACCGCCGCCATCATTTCCGCAGACGCCGCCGCGGCGACCACAGTGGCAGGGCCCTCACAAGGGGCTCGGGAGGAGACTGTAATGGATTGTCAATAATGGCTCCATTACGTCTCCTCCAGGCGAATATCAACCACTGCGCCCCCGCTCAGGATCTGTTGCTCCAGAGCATGGCGCAGTGGTCGATAAACATCGCCGTAGTCTCCGAGCCGTACTACGTCCTGCCCAGGGCCGACTGGGTGCAGGACCTGAACGGCTCGGTGACCTTAATTTCGTCGGCCGCCGCCGGTACCCCGTCCCTCGAGGCCGTCACGAGGGGGCAGGGTTGCGTAGCGGCACGGTTCGGGGACATCGCAGTCGTAGGTGTATAGCTCTCCCCGAACCGAACTCTCGCCGATCTCCACATCTCCCTTCTGGAGCTGAATGCCGTCGTCGCTGGGTTTGGTTTCCTCCCCGTGGTCGTTTGCGGGGACTTCAATGCCAAGTACTTGGCTTGGGGTTCCCGGTACACAGACCAGCGGGGTCGGATGGTGGAGGACTGGGCTTTGGAGACAGGCCTGGTCGTCCTAAACCGGGGTTCTGTCCCCACGTGTGTGCGGATGCGCGGCGAGTCAGTGGTGGACATTTCATTCGCCAGTCCCGCTCTGACACCGCGTGTCGTTGACTGGCGCATCATGGAAGGGGTGGAGACGTACTCAGACCATCGATACATCTGGTTTGACGTCTCCGCCCAGTCCTCAACCGCGCCGGTCCAACAAACCCCGTGTGGTTCGCGTTGGGCGCTGAAGCAGCTGGACCGGGAGCTCCTCCTGGAAGCCGCGATGGTACAGGCCTGGGTGCAAGCACCGGACAGGCCTGTTGACATCGACGTCGAGGCAGAGTGGTTCCGGGAGGCCATGTCGCAAATCTGCGACGTGGCAATGCCCCGAGTCCGGCCAGGACGTGCCCGGCGCCAGGTGTACTGGTGGTCGCCAGAGATCGCGGCACTGCGTAGCGCGTGCAATGCCGCGCGGCGCCAGTACGCCAGGCACCGCAGGCGCCGCATCCGTCCGCCGGATGCGGAGACCAGAGAGGCGGAGCTCTACGAGGGATACAGAGAGGCGAGACGCACCCTCCGAGCGGAGATAAAGCGGGCGAAGGTAGAGGCCCGCAACGTGTGGCTGGAAACTCTGAACAGAGACCCATGGGGGCGCCCCTACAAGGTGGTGCGAGAAAAGCTCCGCCCCTGGGCTCCCCCGCTGACGCAGAGTCTCCAGCCCCAGCTTGTGGAGGGTGTGGTTAGCGCACTATTCCCCACGCGAGGGGAACACTCTCCCCCGCCTATGACTCCGCCACCTGCGGTGTCCAACGTGGACCACGACGGCGACGACGACGACATTGCTCCAGAGGTGACCGAGGTAGAGATGCGGTACGTAGGCTCAGTGCCAAAAACACCGCCCCAGGACCCCCCGATGGCCTGCCTGGAAAGGCCTGGGTCCTGGCCATGGAGGAACTCGGGCCTCGACTAAGAGGGCTCTTTAGCGCATGTATGGAGAGGGGCCAGTTCCCACTTCGCTGGAAGACCGGGAAACTGGTCCTCATCGCGAAGCCGGGGCGCCCTGCGGACTCACCGTCCGCGTACCGGCCCATCGTGCTGCTCGACGAGGTGGGCAAGCTCTTTGAAAGAGTAATTGCAGACCGCCTCGTCGCGCACCTAACACGGGTGGGGCCGGATCTTTCGGACGGCCAATTTGGCTTTCGCAGGGCGCGCTCTACGGTGGACGCCATCATGCGCGTGCGAGCCCTCACGACGGGGGATGCGATGTCCCAGGGCAGGTGTGTCTTAGTGGTGTCTTTGGACATCGCCAACGCTTTCAATTCCCTGCCCTGGAGTAGCATTAGGAGGGCACTCCGGTATCATCGGGTGCCTGACTACCTCTGTCATGTTGTCGAGGCCTACCTGTCGGACAGGTACATTATCTACCCTGGTCACCTGGGAGAGTGGAAACGGCGAGAGATGTCGTGCGGTGTTCCGCAGGGATCGGTACTAGGACCACCCTTGTGGAACATCGGGTACGACTACGTGCTGCGCGGCGATCTCCCTGACGGGGTCAGCGTGGTCTGCTACGCAGATGATACGCTGGTCCTGGCGCGGGGAGAGTCATACCAGGCGGCGGTCGAACTAGTGACTCGCGGGGTTGCGACAGTCGTGGAGAGGATCCAAGAGTTGGGACTCGAGGTGGCATTGCACAAGTCCGAAGCCATGTGCTTCCACGGCCCTCGGAACGCGCCACCATCGGGTTCCCAACTAACGGTAGGAGGAGTTCACATCGGCGTCGAGTCGACGATGAAGTACCTTGGACTTGTCCTCGACAGCCGGTGGAACTTCGAGGAGCATTTCCGACGTCTGGCTCCCAAACTGGATCGCACAGGGGCTGCCCTCAAGCGGCTCCTGCCCAACCTAGGCGGTCCAGACGCCTCCTGCCGGAGGCTATATGCAGGAATCGTTCGGTCCATGGCCCTTTACGGGGCACCGGTATGGGCGCCGTCTCTTCGAAAGCGACCGGCAGCCAAGCTGAACGCAAGCCAGAGGGTCATGGCCATCCGGATGGTGCGGGGATACCGCACGATTTCCCGCGAAGCAGCATGCCTCCTTGCTAACCAACCACCGTGGGAATTGCAGGCAAAAGACCTTGCACGCATGCATGATCTGCGCATGGAGATGCAACGCCGGGGCGAAATTCGTGCCAAGTAGCGGCATGGTGGAAAAACTTCCAGCAGGATCTCATGGTGGAATGGCGACGGCGACTGTCTCAACCCAGTGCTGGGCACGCCTTAATTATGGCGATAAGTCCCCTCTTTGAGGAGTGGCTGGAAAGACCTCACGGCGTCCTTACTTACCGCATGACGCAGGTCCTCACCGGGCATGGTAAGTTCGGGAGGTTCCTGTACCGGATCCGTGCAGAAGAGACGCCCGGGTGCCACCATTGTGTGGACCGCCCGGAGGACACGGTGGAGCACACGGTAGAGGTGTGCCCCGCTTGGGCAGAGCACCGTCGTGTCCTCGTGAGGGCGATCTCTCGCGCCGGGCCTTGGTACAGGCCATGGTCCGGAGCGAGGAGGAGTGGCAGGCGGTCGCCTCCTTCTGCGAAGCAGTAATGCTAGCAAAGGAGGCGGCCGATCGCGTGAGGCAACGGCAACGGTCCTTACGCCCCAACCGCCGCCGGGATTCCGATCCCGATTTCCGGCCACCGTAGGCGCGGGCTTGCGGACGGCGAGCAATGGGTGGCTCGCCGTCCAATCGTCCGGTAACCGTCCGGACCGAGCCCAAGTCGTCGACGGCGCGTAGTGTTCCACGCGCGCCTCAAGGAGATGTCAGCAACCGTAGGGGCACAACAGGGTCGAAGCCTACTGGGGCCATGGGTGATGCGAAAGAGATCCCCGGGGCCCTGGATAACAAATGGCAAAGAAGGAACAGGAGTGGGTTTTTAGTCAGTAAAAGTCTGACACTATCTCGCGCTCCGCCCAAGAGCGGGGGATGTCATGAGATGATTTACACACCCGAAAAAAAAAAAAAAAAAAAAAACACACTTATATCATAATGTACTATTATTTCATACTTTTTTGTTGCGGTAAACATATAAACAGAGTGCCTATTTCTCATGTCAATTCCAATTAATTCAAACACTGCTAGGTTACATTGTTTTATTATGAAGTTCCTGTGTCTACCTTTCTACCTTCTGGCTCCATCATTAGATCAGTTCGATAGTACCTTATAGCCAAAGTTCATCTCTTGACAATTCTAATAAGCCCAAACACGGCTAGGTTACATTGATTAATTACGGAGTTCCAGTACCTCAATTCTGGCTCCATCATCATCATCAGATCATTTTGATGATGCCATTTTCAACGTAACTATTCAGAACCATTCATTTATTTGTATTGTCATAGTCGCTTAACTATCTTCATTGTGATATCTATGTGAGTATGAAGTTCCGTTGACCATTTCTGGTCTTCTTTATCAGTTCTACTTCATCAAATGTTACATTGACTGTAAATGCTTAAGTTCTCGATGAAAATCACCATATGATTGCCTATAATATTTGATGAGTTCTCTCGATTCCTGATGGATCCCATCATCAGAACTGGATTTTGAAAAAAATGGGACCAATCTAGAAGCATATCCTTTTAGGAGAAAAAAATTGCAAATCAAGAGTTGAGATAAAAAAAAAATGATAAAAAATAATACAACCGAATTGATAACCTCCTCCTTTTTTTATGAAGTCGGTTAAAAAAATCGGTCCACAATTGACCGAGATATCGGTGAACATACATAAAAAAATACATTCAGCCAAACATAGAACCTCCTTCTTTTTGAAGTCGATTAACAAGGACGTAACAGTAATTTTATTGATATCATTTTCAGGTCCGTGGACATTTCCATGACCCAGGTGCAGCTCAGCGGGAATGATATACTAGACCCTCAACCGTTTCATTCGCTGATCAGTAAAGCGACGATGCCGAACCAGATGAAGCACTGAAAGTTAATTAAGTGACACCGCCACTATAGGTTAAATGATAATGCGCCACAGAAAGTGCTTAGTGCCAGTGAAGAGACGATTACGCTCTAGTTAAGTTTGGTGTACATTTTCAAGTAAATGGTACCACTAGATAGAAGGACAAGGACAAGCAAAATGACGGTTAATAATAATTTATTCAAAATAAAACGGCAGAGTTTATTGCTAAGAAGTGACTTCTATGGAAGGACCAGTATAAGGAAAATGCGAGACTTATCACTAAATGAAAATCAAGCGTATACGTTTGTGTAAAGAAAAAGAACATTTTAGAATGACAACAATCTGTGAAGTAAAGACTAATACTTAAGTGAAAATAACATTTCAAATAATACGTGACTTCTATAGAAGGAGCATAAGTGAAATACGACACTAAATAATAATTGAAAACAAGAAAAAGAACATTTTAGAAGGACAACAATCTGTGAATTAAAGACCAATACATAAGTGAAAATAACATTTCAAATAATATGTGAGTTCCAAGAAGCAAAAGTGAAATATGACACTAAATAAGTGAAAACAAAACTAATGCGTTGGTATAATGAAAGTGAACATATTAGAAGGGCAACAGTTAGTAAAGTTAATACTTTAGAGAAAATGACATTAAGTAGCTTCAAATAATACAAGTAATCAATATAAAAGGAGGAGAATCGGTAAAAACTAAGTAATGCAATTGATAATAAAAATGCTGGGAATGGATCTATCCAGAAAATTTGTGAATCAATGAAATAGCTACTTCGAAAGACAGGCATGAGGGAAGTAAGGACTTCTTAGACAAACGATAAAGATCTTGTTTACTCGTCACTAAGTATTTAATATCTGTAATATTGCATCTAAGTATAAATACTAAAGGAATTTAATAATAATGCATATAATACGACTATACAAATAATCTGTACGTAACGTAACAATATAATTAAATTTACGTAAGACGATATATTACAAATAAAATTCCATAGAAAAAGAAAAAAAAAGTTTATACGCATAAGTCTAGTAATTTTATTAATTTACCGACTTTAATTTCAATAAAAATATGAGAAATAATTAAAATAAGAATAAATTTAAATGTAACCAATTTAAATGTGAGCACTTATTACAATAATAATAATATTGTAACCTTAAATAGTAGTAGTGAAGTAACTATAAACATTTTATTTGTTTAAATTGCCAAATTTTAAAAACAGTTATTTTTAATTATACAAACGGCAATATCTTTTCAGCTCAGTATAAGTTGAAATATTCATCTCCAACTTGCCATTTTTGACAGTTCGGAGTAATGATGTGATAAAGAACAGAGTTTCCATGTTCATTGGCTGGCTTGAGTACTCGAAAGAAGAAATTATTTCAGCAAATGCTGGTAGGAACTTGCCTTTTTACCTAATCTTTGTTAGTTACTAGACAAATAAGTAAAATCCTTTCACCATTATCTATATGTTAATGATAATATTTATATTACCACATGATAACGAAATTAGATCAAATATATGATATTGTAAATGAATTACTCAAAAAAATAATATGATTTTAATTTTAATTAAATAATAAATAATATTTGCTAGTATTAATCCATATTTGATGCGTATGTATATTATAAAATTAACATATTTACCATTGTTATTATATACCTTCTCATTTCCTATACTGATAAAAAACATCCTGCCTAAAAAAGATTATTAAATATTTAAATTTAAAAAATTATTTAAATATTAGATTATTAAATTATTGAAATATTTTCAATTTAATATTTCTACTAGATAGGATTTAATGATATCTTAAGCGACGTACGCATGCCGCTGGAAAGCAGTGGCCAAGGATACTAGCAGATACAGATACAGATATATTTATTTGCTATCAATATCTATATAGGATGATACAAAGGTAAGGGTTTCCGCTACATTCTACCTAATGGCATGCAAATTCTTAAAGAGAATATATGCGTTCGGAAATTATTTAAAAAAAATGAGCCTGTTGAAGTACGTGCAAAACAAGCCAGTCATCGTAGGCTTGACTGAGCCACACAAACATGCACCCCTATTTTTTAAATATTACAAAAAAATGGGGCTAAATGCTTTACGTTATTGGGTTAATCAATATATGTTTTTAGGCCTTTGTTCATACACTTGCCTATAAATATTTAGATTCTGTTTTTATTCAATAAATACAAAGTATTAATGATCAGTTCTCACAATGTAGACGACACTGAAGTCATTTAAAACGTGACAAATCAAGTAGACGATTGTATGTGAGATTTTTGCTGAATTCTAACGTCACAGAATAAAGACTATGCTGAATCCTGTTTCACCACCTGTGCCAACAGGCTCTCAATATTAAAATCTTTGATTATAAACTTGTCTAGATAGAGCAATGCAAACATACGATGCGCTAAAACTGTCCCCAAATTGCGTGACATGTGTGAGTACCGCACGTGTACTTATTGTCGTCAAACTGTCAAGGTGTGCGTGTTGAGGGATGCCTGCTCAAAATGATTAACTTTCCTTTTCTCCATTATTTATTATGACGAAAGTTTAAAAAATAGGTTAAATGAAATAATTATTTTGTAGATTAAAGAAATAAAGAAAATATATTTATTTAGCACAACTTAAAGACACAATACTCCAATTACATATAATTACATAAAACCAACAAATAAAAAATTATAAAGTCCGATGTAAGGCACACATTTCTACTATATAGGAATGTGTGTCTCACGGCTGCACCAAACAGGCCCAATTCAGCAA
Source organism: Mythimna pallens (assembly GCA_961205895.1). Taxonomy (NCBI): domain Eukaryota; kingdom Metazoa; phylum Arthropoda; class Insecta; order Lepidoptera; family Noctuidae; genus Mythimna; species Mythimna pallens. Next base: position 27,882,952 of record OY540824.1, read on the forward strand.
AAATCTGAAACCCAAAATATTAGAAAAACTAAAAAAGAAAATATTTAGTTCATGACGTCATGGGTTTCATTTTTTTTGTAGGTATAGATAAGTTATCATTTACTGATCAAATAAATAATGTAATTTTTAAAATAATAATGTTCTCCTGATCGAAAGATGATGTAATGATATTTGTATTTTGTCTCCCATAGTTTCGCCAAATCTCCCTAGTAATAAACTGACAACACTGGCTAATTGGAATAACATACAAAAAAAACTAATAAAAAAATCATGTTTTCTATAATAATAGTGGTTAAATAACAAAATTTACCGATGAAAAGTGATCTTAGTGTTATTATATTGTTTTCCCACATAATTACGGCTGTCAGTCTGACAGCACAAACCTAATTAATTATTTTTCGTGAGCACATTATCCTTAGTTGTTTCAAATGACACTGACGTAAGGGAGAAGCGAGTCTACCAATTTTAGTAGACTTTATTTGGGCCGTTTAGTACGGCCAATGTGGCATCTAGACAAGTATATAATCAAAGGTTAAAATTAAATTAATTATACATTTTTGTCAATTTTTTAATGTTAAGCATGTCATGTCATATTTTAGGTAGAGAATGTTCGGTAGGCTTATCATTTCATAGTAGAAATATATTTTTAATGAACGTATTAAAAACATTACAGATATATTAGACACTCTCTGACATTATATCTGACTTCTGCTTTAAATAATGTAATACGCATTAATATTTGAATGAGATTGACTGGTGCGAGCGCGTCTTGGCTTCGATCAATATTTTGTTTTAAAATACGTATGTAGAATATTTATGACCGTCAAGAAATTTTATGTTAAAACCCACACATTAATAATAAAATGAAGATTTATGAAAAAATGACGAAGCGAAACGTTTATTTCAAGTGAATTACATAATTAAACTAAAGTGCTGTCATATAGCTAACGCAAACTTTTTTTTTTGGTTGGAAATCAAGTGTCAGATTTTTACTAACAAAAACCCACTTGTTTTCTTTCAGTTACCTTTTATTTCCAGGGTTCCCGCCTAATATGTTTCTTTAGTCGTATTCTGTTTCCTGTGCCTAATCCACAGTTAAAGTTTTTACACTAAGCGTTCCAATGAAAGATCTCAATTATTTTATATGGATTTTCTTAATAAGCAGATATTTCTTTGTGTCATCTTAACTGATTTTGCCAAAGGCACGCAATTACTATACAGCAAAACGTAATGAACATTCCTTTCTTTTATAGTATTGATTAAATTTGAAATGTTATAAAAATAGATTAAGTTTCATTTATCAATGTAGTCTTAGATCGTAAATTTCTATTGCGTACAATTTTACACATTCTTTATCTACAAAATAAGGATTAATATTTAAGTTTAATTTACATATTTGTATTGACCATATAATCGTTGTCGTCATCGATATCTCAATTACAAATTGTTATAGCATATCCAGTATGCTACCAGTAGGTACTAATGTTGAGAGCACAAGTCATCCACAAGTTCTACGATTCTATGTAATTCCACGATTAACTGTTCTATCGATACGTTTATCACTATTTAAGCCCATTTCTGTGCCGCCCTCCTATCATTCTATATCATTCGTTCATATTATATAATTCTGAATATGGACTGTTTTAAAAATATTTTTCAATTTGTTAATTTAAGCTCATCGCGTGGTCTGGCTACAATTCGACCACTCCCCATATCTTCCCTCAGGAGTTGCACGACTTAAAGGGATTTTACAAAATGGATAGAGCAAGCAATTGTTACCGCTAACGTCACCTATCAAGTGAAAAGCAATCTAAAGAAGGATAGAATATGAGACTGCTATATTCCTCTATGCGTTCCACTTTTCAATTAGGCTAATCCAACCCAGGGATGGTTTAAGTACCGGTCCAAAGGGTAAGCCTATGTTCTGGATAGCGAATCGATGGTTTGCGCAGACTTGGATCCTAGGCTTCTCAAGAGACAGGCTAGCCAGGAATGAAGCGCCAGTGTAATTGAGTTCAAAGTTTCCAACGTCTGTAGTTGACACTGCTCTGACGTTGTCTCTCCTTTCTAACTAGGACAGATAACTATTAGTTGAACTCCTTTAATCGATCACACAGCATTGGTTCCCTTTACGTCGAGCCTAGAACTTTGTCTCGCGTCTATTACCCTTATGTCGAGTCTAAGATTTCTGTCCCGTTTTTATTCCCGTAACGGTGAGTTTCTTTACCCCGCTTCTTCTATTACCTTTACGTCGAGTTCAATAACATCATATTTTGAAGTACAATCACGTGTCAAACATGTGAACAGTTTTATGTGTTATTGTACCAATGTGAATCTACTGAGTTATGTTTATTATTATTATTAATAGGCTATCGGTTGACCACTATCACACCTGATAGTAAGTGATGATATGTTAGACGATGGATCACCCCAGTCTAGAAGTGGGTAACGTGTTCACTCTTGACTTAAAGACCTCACGGTTATACCTAACTATCAGGAAACTGGGGACTCCACTCCTTAGCTGTAGGTACATATAATGAATAAATAATTTAAAAAAAATAGTAGAATTATTTACTATAAAACTATGCTGATTTACATTAACACTAGTAGTGATGATTAGACTGTGATTTATACAGATTAATAAAGATACTTAGGTGCTTTGTGCTGTTTTTCGAGTCTAATGCGAAGTCGTTAGCACCAGCAAGTCAAAAACTATTTTAATGACAGCTTCTGGCTTTTCATTTATATTCTAACTTACACAGTTATCAATTAAAAGTTATATATCAACCAAACTCTATATAACGGTAACAGAAAACGTAAACTAATAACATTTTGCAAGAACAATAGACTCCAAATTCGACGTAAAGAGAACCAATAACGATTGTGCACACGACTATCGTTCTCTCTCCTTATCTGTCTCCCTTTATAAACGTCAAACATTCTGCACGGGTTTCTTTATTGATATAAACTAGTGTAATCGTTGACGGTGAGGCGCACTAGTTTATTTTGCTCTAGCCTTGAAGACACCTAAATTATAATCGGACGGGAAGACCGTAGCAGGCAAATACAGCAGGTTTAAACTGATTTAATGGTACATCGATTTAAAATGTCAGTGTTCAATTTTATTGTAGTTGATTTTTTAGTACAATGCTTAACATTGTTTTTAATCACTGATTTTGAAGAGGCGTCACACAAAATCTTTAAGGAAACAATAATTCATCCGATAGCTATTGAATAATTGAAAAATATTTAAAAATACTCGGAATTGCTTCGACCATTTCTTGGTTTGTTCTAACTAGCGGAAACGGGATTTGTTTTAGCAGTAGAAAACACATTCCTTTTATAGGGTTTTCTATTTACTTTTAGTTGGTTTCTAGGTTTTATTAGATGTTACTTAGTTTTATGTTATATTAGTCTTGTTTTATCAATAGCTGACAACGAGTTTCTTGTTTTCTTTCACTCCACATGCATTAGGTATCACACTTCGTAGACATTCCAAAAAAAAATCCTTATGTTTAGAAATAAATATATTTATAAAATAAATAACTACGTAACTAAAAAAATGTACATGAATTGAATGTTTTATTATTAGTTACATAAGTAAGTAAATTTTATTGGAATATTATATATCCAGCGCTGAATATTGGGCTCGGTAAATGTTTAACTAGAAAAACGGTGAAAACAAGGATATTACAAACAAAGAAACGCTATTAGTAACTTAAAGATTAAAATTATAATAATGACTGTAAATGGTCTATTTAAAATAAACGTTTCTGATTTCTGTCTGTAATCAGATAGAATTTCAAATGTCCTTATTTTCACTGTTTCTCTCATTCATAAGTTTAATGAATACTATATAATTTAACAGAAAATTATAAAGATAATTATTATATTCTGAACGTATTAAAAAAATTATAAAAGTAAATCCTCGTTTTATTACGGGATTTTTCCTTTTGTTTGATCTCCTTTCCCCATCCCTTTTTAACCTACCTATTTCATTCTATACCCACTGTCCTCTCCTCCATTTGTCTCCTTTTCTCATTATTTAGCAGTATAGAAAAAAATAGCACAAGTACAGGAAAAAATCAGAAAACTGTAATTTGTAGTTTCGACACAAAAACATATAGATGTATGTAGGTATAGATGGCGTCACCTAGCTCTTCCTGTCCATACTCAAGAGTCAAGTGCAATTAAACCAAATAGGTACGCCCAAAACAGTGGATCCTTTTTATATTAGACGGATTTTGATTGCACTTAGTAACTCAATAACTCCTATATTTGTTAAGTTCTTAAGTGCGATCGATTATCTATATATATATATAAATGAATAGCTGTTCGTTAGTCTCGCTAAAACTCGAGAACGACTAGACCGATTTGACTAATTTTGGTCTTAAAATATTCGAGATAGTCCAGGGAAGGTTTAAACGGTAAAAAAAAAATGGAAAAAAAATCACGAGCAAAAATCCGAATACAACGCCATCTCTAATTAAAATATCATTATAAAATGAATCATGCGGTTCTGGTAATGCCAGTAGATGGCGTTATCCTTACTATTAGGTAGTACGAAGTTCATCGGGTCAGCTAGTAAGGAGAAACATTACAAATTATGTACCTAAATTCTAACTATCTCAGTAGGCCACTCAAAATCGACATCAAACATCGTAAACGCGCACACCCAAGTTTGCAACCCTAAAAACCCTGTGCTACCCCCATGGTCCTCGAAAAACTGCAAAATTTTGGCACATGTTTAAGTTTTTTCGAATAAACTACCCTAATGAAGTGTTTTTCAAGATCTTTGCCCCATTTATTTTAATAAAGCTAACTAAATTTACTACAATTTGAGCTTAACGTCAGCACTCTAGGTCCATTAGTTAGTTTATTTTCAAACTACAGAGCTCTTAGAGGCAGATATTGACAAACCGTATTGTAGAAGCCAGTCAGATAGTGTTGATGGCAACATAAGAAATTAAAAAGTTAGAAATGTCATGTTTATTTATCTAAATCTTTGTGTAGAATCAAAGACATTAAATATATACTAGATTGGATTGATAGCTATCAGTCGTGCTGGAGAGATTATTTTTTCCAAAACTACTTATTTAACAAAATAACAGTTAGAAATTTTATATTTCTTCGCAGTTTTCAGTGTTTTTCTCTTTTTTTTTGTTTTTTTTAACAGGCATGGACCTTCCTCCTCCCCCTCCAGCTCCCCCTGACCCTCCTGACGCTGTAACATGTTCAAATTCAAACTCGGCGGTTGGTAAGCGACGCCATATTATAGACTCCGAAACGATTGAGATTGTTTCAAAAAAAACAATTATTGATAAGGATATGGCTGTTGCGGCCATTCAAACTCTATATATTCACCCTTCTCTAAAAGATGGCATAAAATCATACAGTGAGCAAGAAAAAGGTCCCTTTATAGTCCACGTTTCCCGATCCGAACCGGATCCTTCGGCTGGGACATCGATTCGTCCAATAAAGTTTGGGCAGTTTTTAATTAAAAATAATATCAAAAATATTAGTAGGGATGGCATTAAAAAAGTGGGCAGAAATAAAATCTCTGTCGAATTCACCTCTGGTGAGGCGGCCAACAAGTTTCTTTCCAACCCGGTTTTGAAATCAAAGTATTCAGTTTTTATTCCATCTTTTAATATTACCAAAATGGGTATCGTCCGTCAAGTGCCGGTCGATATGTCTATGGACGAATTTGTGGATTCAATTATTCTTCCTGATGGGTGTGGAGTTGTTCTAAAAGCACGCAGGTTAAACCGGAAAAATAAACAGGAGGGCAAGACCTCCTGGATTCCTACTCAGACAATAGTAGTTACTTTTAAGGGACAGGTTCTTCCTCAAAGGGTTTTTCTATTTCACACATCTCTGCCAGTGGAGGTATATCAGTACCCCACTATACAGTGTCAAAATTGCTGCCGTTTTGGGCACGTTAAGGCACAGTGTCGGTCCAAGGCAAGGCGCTTTAGGTGCTCACAACCTCACACTGGTGACAGTTGTGACGTAGTAGAGGCCAAGGCCACTTGCATCCATTGCTTGGGCCGTCACTTTGCCTTTTACGGTAGCTGTCCCGAGCAAGGTAGACAAAAATCAATTAAAATATTAATGTCTCAGGAAAATCTTTCATACGAAGAGGCTTCTCGATCCTTTCCTACTGTAAAAAAATTATATTCCGAAGTGACCCAAAATTTACCAACCCAGTCTTCTTACTCTTCTTCCCAATCTACTAGCCTTTCTCCTCCTACCTCTTATAAAAAAACTGTGTTTTCCTCCCCTAAGCCTAGAGCTCCTCTAGGCAAGTCTTATGACAAAACTGCCCATAGGTCTATCGTTGCTGAAGATCCTTCATCCTTTCCCAATGGCTTCTCTCTTCTTTCTCAAAATTCTTCATCCCCAAAGTCCCCTCAAGAGGATAGCCTCTTAGAAATACTTTTGTCTCTAATTATTAGTTTAGTTTCCCGTGATAATTTATCTTTACCGCCCCACGTTGCCCAGAAACTCTCTTTGCTTCTCTTTAATAATAATTATGGATCTAGTCTCCACACTCCAGTGGAACATTCAAAGCATTCGGCCGAAGAAGCCTGAACTTTTATTCTTAATAAATAAATTTCACCCATCAGTCATTGCCGTTTCGGAAACTTGGTTGGTGCCTGGTTCTCATTTTCGGGTCTCAGGTTACTCCTGTCTTCGAAATGATAGGGCTGATGGGTACGCAGGTAGTGCCCTTCTTGTTAGGCGCTCCCTTCCTTTCTCTCTTATATCTCTTCCCCCTACTTCTCCTGACATTAATATCGTTGCTGTTAGGGCTTTTAATATTACTTTCCTCTCTGCATACATCCCTCATCCTCATTCTAGTTTAATTCCAGACATTTTATGTATATTTTCCTCAGTTCCCTCTCCAATAATTTTTATGGGTGATTTAAATGCTCATCATCGCTCATGGGGCTCGAGCCATGATGATAACTTTGGTCGGGCTCTCCTTGAAATTTTTGACGAAGTTAATCTGTGTATTATTAACAACGGTTCTCCCACTAGGAGAGTTCGCCCTTCTCAAAACCCTAACTCAGCTGTGGATATAACAGCCTGCTCTACTTCTCTTGCTTCCATCCTTTCCTGGAGTATCTTGCCTCATTGTTATGGTAGTGATCACTTTCCCATTATTGTCTCTATCTCTGACAGAGTAGTACCAATGCGCAATTTTAATCCTTCTCTTAAATATAGATTAAATGATGCAAACTGGTCTTCTTACTCAGATTCTCTTGAAAGTAAGTTACTATCTCTTCCCCTTCCCGACAGAAACAACCTTGTTGATTGCTATTCCAAATTTGTAGACTCCATTATCTCTAGTGCTGATGTCAATTTTCCTCTTAAAAAACCCTACAGATTCAAAGTCTCAACTCCTTGGTGGGATTCAGAATGTACTTCAGCTGTCAAGGAAAGGAAAATAGCAGAGGTTAATTATTCTAATTCAATGACACTTCAAAATTTTTTAGTGTATCAAAGAAAAGCGGCCACTGCTAAAAGACTTCTTTCCAAAAAGAAAAAAGATGGTTGGCTTCGCTATTGTCAAAGCTTGTCACCCTGCTCCCCTTCTTCCCTAGTATGGAAGCAAATCAAAAGATTCAGAGGCTCCTGTAATTCTTTTGATATTTCCGCTAACGATCCTTCTTCCTGGATCGAATCTTTTTCGGATAAACTGGCTCCCCCTTCAGTTCCAAATTTGAACTCTTTTCCCTCTTCACCGGCTTTTCTTACTTCTGAAAATGATTTTGATGCCCCATTTTCTTTTTCTGAACTTCGAATGGCACTTGACGGTCTTGTTGATTCCTCTCCTGGTGCAGATGGGATCCCTTACTCATTCTTGAAAAACGCCTCAAGTAGTACAAAGCAATATTACCTGGATCTCGTTAATAACTTTTTTGAGTACGGTTTGGTTCCTCAACCGTGGAAACACCAAATAATAATTCCGGTCATTAAACCTAACCAAAACCCGTCAGACCCAAATAGCTACAGGCCTATTGCTTTGTCATCTGTTTTGTGCAAAGTTGCAGAACATATGATGAAGCATCGACTTGAGTGGTTTGTGGAAAATAGGAACTTGTTGCCCTCATCCCAGTTTGGATTCCGTAAAGGTATGAGCACAATGGATAGTCTTAGTTTATTAATTTCTGATATTCGTATTTCTTTGATAAGTAAGCAATTTTTAGTAGGAGCTTTTTTGGATATTGCCTCAGCATATGATAATGTTTTACTCCCGGTGCTCAAGGATAAGCTTGTGCATCAGTTGAATCTTCCTATAAAATTGGTCCGTTTTATATGTAATTTATTGATGGAGAGAACCATCTCTATTAAGTCTCAAGACTCCTCTCTTCCCCCTAAGACTATCTGGAAAGGCTTACCACAAGGTTCAGTTTTGAGTCCTCTCCTATTCAGTCTTTATACTTATGATTTACATTTTTCTACTGATTCATTTTGTCAAATATTGCAGTATGCTGATGATTTAGCTTTATACTTTTCTGGAAAATCTCTAGATGAGGCTAGTAACCGTCTAAATTCTGCCCTTGGATATTTATCTGATTGGCTTCTACAACACGGTTTGTCCTTATCAGCCTCTAAGAGCTCTGTAGTTGTGTTTACAAAAAAAAAGTTTGTTCCTCCTGTTGATATTAAAGTTAACGATGAAAATATCTCTCAGGTGAACAATGTTAAGTTTTTAGGAGTTTGGTTAGATTCAAAATTATCAGGTATTGCTCACACAGACTTTGTTGCGCAAAAATGCGAAAGAAACGTTAATGTTCTTCGCTCTCTTTCTGGTGTTTGGTGGGGTGCTCACCCATATACTCAAAAATTGATCTACAATGCTATAGTTCGTAGTCATTTTGATTATGGTATGTTCTTATTAGATCCTTGTAACAAATCTGGCCTTCAAAAACTCGATAAAATTCAATCAAAGTGTTTACGGATTATTCTTGGGGCGATGAAGTCGTCACCAATTAATGCCATGCAAGTTGAGTGTGTGGAACCTCCTCTTTCGATTCGAAGACAATTTCTGGCAAATAGATTTATTTTTAAACTTGTGCAAAATTCTGAGCATCCCCTTCTTGGTAAGCTGGACCAATTATCATCCATCTTTGACTCTTGTAGTCGTCGTTCTAATATTGAACCTCCTTGTCTTCTTCGTGCCTACCTTCAATTCACTCGCCTTTCTAGCCCACTTTTTCAAAACCCTATTTTGTATCTATACTCGGTGCCTTATAACGCCCTGGTATTCCATCCGGAGATCATTTTGGACTTTGGCATTCACAAAAATACCCTAGAACCGCATAAGATGTTTGTCCAAAAAGTTTCCTTGAATTATAATAATTGGAATACTATATTCACTGATGCTTCCAAAGTCTCCGATGATAGCCCTGTAGGAGTTGCTGTTTGGATTCCTCATACAAAAATTATTTTAAATTATAAGTGCCCTCCTGTTACATCCGTTTTTACAGGTGAATCAATCGCTATTTTCGAAGCCATTTCATTTGTTTTGTCTCATAAGTTGAATAACTCCATAATTTTCTCTGATTCAAAAAGTTGCCTTCAAGCCATTCTATCTAATCCTTTCAGATCTAAGTCAAGATTCCCTATAATTTTAAAAATTAGAGACTTGCTGTTTCAATGTCATGAACTTGGTATTAATGTTGTCATAGCTTGGATTCCCGGTCATGTTGGTATTCTTGGTAATGAGTCAGCTGATTCATGCGCCAAAAATGCTGTTCTCACTGGCTCTCTTGCCCACTCTGAGATTTTTTCCCATGACATTTGCACTACTCTTCCTCTAACTTTGTTTAAATCTTGGTCCAAGGCATGGCAAATCTCTAAGTCTATAAAGGGTAAATTTTATGGAGATATACAACCCGAGATTCCCCACAAACCTTGGTTTTTTAAGTATCAATTGAAAAAAAAAAACACTACCTCAACTATTTGTCGTTTACGTTTAAATCATTGTTGTTCTCCTCATTTCTTGGCCAAGCTTAGGATTAAGGATAACTCTCTTTGTGAATGCGGTTTGGATGAAGGAAACGTGGACCATTTATTTTTCTCCTGTCCTAAATTGCGCTTCTCCTTTCATGAAATCATCCCTGCTCATATTCCTCGTCCAACCTCGGTCAAATGTCTTCTTTCTTTTGTATTTACTCGTTTTATATTTAAACTATGCAAATTTATTGAAATTAATAAAATTAAATTGTAACCTCTTTTCTCTCTTTGTTTCACTCTTACGAGTTTCAGTCATGTACCATAGTCATAGTCTGTGGTCTGGTCATAATGTCAGTCTGCGAAGAAATTCTTGTATTTTGAACTTTAATATTTTATAAATATATATTTATTTTACTGTTCATTCGCGCTAAATACTCTCCAGTGTTTGATAGTCTATTAACAGTTTGCACGTGTTATTGGCAAAATTGTGGTGTCTTTTCCGCAAATGCCATAATGAAGAGTTGAAGTTGAAGTTGAAGTTAAATATATACTACCAATAGACAGGACATAGAGAACAAAATCGTAATCCGATACTTATTACCTAGTGGTCATAAGTCGCTCAGTCTAGTATGACACCCCTACACGTCAAGTCGTGTTTGTATCCGCTCTATGCACTAAAAGAAAATCATTTTCTGAGAAAATATGCCGAACTGCGCATTACGCTATTACAAATCTTGTTATGATAAAATGACTGGACCTAACTTCGGTTTATTTTCGTAAATATTTTTGGAATTTACGAAGTAATTAATTAGAATTCAATAATTTTTATAGAACATTTGCTGACTTGTGATAACGCCATCTATTGCTGAAAAGCTTAACCTTACCTTTATCACACACTGAGGCTCTACCACGAGCTCATAATGTGATCCAATTTAGAACCTAAACCGAAGTGTTAAAGGGATGGAGCTATATAGGGTGTATAGCTCCATCACTCTTTTTCGCTCGTACGACTGACATTTTAACATTATCATGGTAAGGCCCCTGGCCACCTACCGAGCGATAGTTAAATAATTATAAATTTTTACAAATTTAATTCGCGAGTTTGCTATTAAAAGCCAGATGGCGTCACTGAGGCATAGGATGACAGTTTTTCTAAGACATTTTTTTTTGATAGCCGCTCTATTGTATCTCTTTTAATCTCTTTGTGTAGAATGCAAGCTACATTTTTTATCTAAAAGTGATCTTAAGAAAACTATTGTAATACGATATGTTTGGTTCAATATAAACATAATAAAACTGACTGCTACGTCTCTTTATTTCATTTCTAATAGGTTATGGGCCCAGACCCACTTATTTGTGCAGATTAACGTGGATGCAGTCAGGTTGAGAATAAAACTCGGAACAGCAGGAAGCCATCATGGATTCTCAAGGTACTTTTTCTGGGGTAAACGTTGCTGGAATTACAGTTGTAAAACTTACGGGCAGCAAAAACTGGTCGTTATGGAAATTCCAAACGAAGATTTGACTAAATGGGCAAGGCCTCTTCGGGGTGTCGATGGCACAGTCAAGAAAAATGATTCCAGTTTAAAACCAAACGAATGGGAAGTTTTGGATGCCAAAGCACAAACACATATCGTGTCGAGAGTAACAGAAAACGTCATGCAACATTTACTAACGTGTTGTACTGCGGCAGAAATGTGGAGTAAGTTGTCATGTATTTACGAACTTAAAAGCTCAACGAGTTTATCTACTTCAAGAGAAGTTTATGAAATATAAATACGAAGATGGAGGTATGGCAAACTTATTTAGCAAAATAGAACACTTGGCAAATCAGTGAAAACAGTTAGGCGAGTCAGTTTCTGACAAAATGATCATGACATTACTACCTCAATATAGACACTTTGTATCGGTGTGGGAAAGTGTTCCTCAGGAATCCCAAACATTGAATGAGTTGTAGGCAAGACTGCTTATAGAAGAAGAGCGTATGCAAGAAAATGAAGAGCCCGTCGCCTTAACTGTGCAAAATATGAAATGTTTAAAATGTGGGAAGATTGGTCACAAGAAAAAGGATTGCAGATCAAATACTACTTATTCCTATTGCAAAAAGATGGATGAGCTATTATTATGGTGCTATTTTAAGAAAAATAAAGAAAAAAGGAATAGTTCCAGAGAAAATAAAGGACATGGTCCAAAGGACAATAAAGGACATAACTCACAAGATAAAAAAGGGACAGCTCAAAAGCGAATGCCTTTATTTCAAGTGCATTTATTGCTAATGAAAATAGCTTAGAAGAATGGATATTAGATAGTGGTGCAAGTGACCACATGACCCCTATAAAAAATAATTATTTTAGCTTTTCAGAGATTTCAGGTGACAGTTATGTCATAGTTGGAGACGGAAGAAAACTAAAGTACAAGGAATAGGACAAATACGTCTGAAAGCTTTTGATGGTAAAAAATATGTGGAGACGTCACTAAATGATGTGTTATATGTTCCTGAACTAAAGGAAAATTTATTATCTGTAACAAAAGCTGTAAATAATGATTATACGTGACAAATTACAGGTAAAAACTGTGAGCTAATTAAAAATAACATAGTATGTTGTGTTGGTAAATGTGTTGGTAAGCTCTATGTAATGCAGTTTACCTTTGATCCATCACTTAAGGCAAATTTAACTACACTTAGTAAAGATAAAAATACTCTTATGGATTGGCACGAAAAATTGGCACATCAAAATTTAGATTATTGTCGTTCAGTCTTAAGAAATAATAACATAGAGTTCATTGATTCTGATGACTCATGTGTAGCGTGTATCGAAGGAAAATGTTACCGCTTACCATTACTTCAGAGTTTGAATAAAACAAGTATGTGTTGTGGAATATTACATGCTGATGTTTGCGGACCGATGGAAGTTTTATCTGTTGGTGGTTCAAAGTACATTTTAGTAATCAAAGATGACTTCTCAAAATATTGAAAAGTTTACTTTTTAAAACATAAGTCTCAAGTGCCAAGCAGAATAAAACAGTTTATTAATTATGCTGAAGTTGAAACAAATAATAAAGTAAAGATTTTGAGAACAGATAATGGCACTGAATTTTTAAATAAAAAGTTAGTCTTTTTTAAATAATAAAGGTATTTATCATCAAACTACGGTTGTCTATACACTGGAACAGAATGGTAAGTTAGAAAGAGAAATGCGAACAATAATAGAAACTGCTAAGACTATGTTAATTAAATCTAATTTAGATAAAACGCTATGGGCTGAAGCGGTTAATATGGCTGTGTATACATTAAATAGAACTTATGCTAAAAATAAAAATACTGATAAAACACCTTATGAATGTTGTTCAGGCAGGAGATTTGATATACATAGTTTACATAAATTTGGTAATCCAGTATTTAGTCATGTACCTAAAGAGAAAATAAGAAAATTAGATTCTAAAGGGAAGAAAGGATACTTTGTTGGGTATGGAGAATTGACTAAGGGGTATAGAATCTATTATAAGGAGGAAACATAGTAGAGATTAAAAGAGATTTAGTTTTTATAAAAGATAGTGATGTTAAAGATAAAATTAAAATACCTAATTCCCTATTAGGTATTTTAATTTTATCTTAATTTTATCATAACAGATAATATTGAAATCACAATAGAAGAAAATAATTTAAATACAGAAAACTCATCAGAGGAAAATAGTGATGTTGACAGTATTATACAGAATGAAAATAGTAGGGATAGTACAATAAATAGTCAGACAGAAGTTAATAACGTAACATTGGGTCAAAATTTAAATAATAGTTCAAGCATTGAAAACTTGATTCATTCAAGTAATGATTCTGAAGAAGAGATTTATGATACAAATGCTGAAATTCAAAATCAGGTTAGTCAGGCAGAATAAACTAGTAGATTTAGACCAAGAAACCGGATTAGACCGCCAGATTGGCATAAGGATTATAATAAAGATTATACATGTTTTTGAAGTTTTATAGAAGATAATTTTAAAACGTATAAGGAAGTCATGAAAAGTGCTGAAAAAGCAAATTGGCAGAGAGCAATGGAGGAAGAAATAAGTCTAAATGAAAATAATACATGGGAATTAGAGCCAAAACCAGTAAATTGTAAAGTAATTGAAAGAAAATGGGTATATAAAAGAAAACTTGATGATCAATAAAATATTACTAGTTACAAGGCTAGACTCGTGGAGCTTTCAACAAACTAATTTTACTGATGATGATTTATTTGCACCAGTCGCTAAACTTCCAACCGTTCGCACTCTATTAGCAGTTTGTAATCAAAAGGGTATTTCAGTACATCAAATGGATGTTAAAAGTGCGTTTCTTCATAGTGATATTAAAGATGAGACATATTTATCATTACCAGAGGGTTATTCTAATATGTTATTAGTATGGTATGTAAACTTAAAAAGTCATTATATGGTTTAAAACATTCACCTAAGAACTGGAATGATAAATTTAACACAGTTATGTTGTCTGAAGGTTTTAAACAATGTCAATGTGATTATGGTCTTTATGTAAAACAGTGTAATTGACGAATTGTCTATTTATTACTGTATGTTGATGATTTATTAATTGCAGGGACGGATATTGAATGTGTAAACAAAACTAAAGAAATTTTAAAGAAAAAATTTTGTATGAAAGACTTGGGTCTAGCAAAATATTTTTTGGGTATATCTATTGAACAGGATGTTATTAATGGATGGAATATTAAAGATTAATCAGAAAGCATTCTTAAAACAGATTTTACAAAAATATAATATGTCAGATTGCAAAAGTGTGGCTACACCCATTATCAAAATTTAAAACTGAAAGTGTTAAAAGGCCAAAATCTGAATCTCAAGAGTTAGAAACAAGATGTAGACAATTGATTGGTTGTTTGTTATATGCAGTGTTAGGCAGTAGACCTGATTTGTGTGCTAGTGTTTCAATATTAAGTCGTTTTCAAAAATATGCTAGTGAAGAATTGTGGAATATGTTAAAAAGAGTTCTCAGATACATTAAAGGCACAATTGATTTAAGTCTAGTATTTGAAAGAAGCAAGCATGATGTCGTCATTGTTGGATATGTAGACTCTGATTGGGGAGGTGATTTGGTTGACAGAAGGTCAACAGCTGGGTTTGTTTTTAATATATTTGGTTCTCCTGTTTCATGGTGTACCAGAAAGCAGCCATCAGTAGCTCTGTCCTCAACTGAGGCCGAGTATATGACACTTAGTGTAGCTACAGCAGAAGCTTGTTGGCTTAAACAACTAATAAATGTTTTTTCTATTGACTTTGAGTATGTATTAATTTATGAGGATAACCAAAGTTCAATTAAAGTTGCTAAAAATCCAGTTTTGCATAAAAGAATGAAACACATTGATATCAAACATCATTTTATTCGTGAGAAAATTGTAGAAGGTATAATCAAGTTAAGTTATATAGAAACATCAGAGCAGGTAGCCGATTTGCTAACTAAACCTATACCATGCCCTACATTTGTTAAATTAAGGGGATATTTAAACTTAGTGTAAGGTTTTCGTGATTGTTGAAGAAGTAAATAGATTTAAAGGACCTTTATAGAATAAATGTAAAAAGAAAAGATGTAATTTCATTATTGTGTTAAGTAAAAAGTAAAACTGTATAACTCACAATTTAAAATTTTGTAAATGCAGGATGTAAAAGTGTAAAAGTTAACATTTTATACTTTGTATGTATAGGTGTAATGTAAAAGTGTGTAAGTTTACATTGGAGTAATTTAATATCTTATCTTGAAGGACGGTGTTTATGGCAACGTAAGAAATTAAAAAGTTCGAAATTTCATGTTTAGTTATCTGTGGTACTGTGCCTAAAATCTTTGTGTAGAATGCAAGCCACATTTTTTATCTAAAAGTGTTCTTAAGAAAACTATTGTAATACGATATGTTTGGTTCAATATAAACATAATAAAACTGACTGCTACGTCTCTATATTTCAATTCTAATAGATAGATATCCAAGGGCGGCATTCAGACGGCTACTAGCCTTATCTAGAGATTTTCAAGAAGAGTATAAAGCTAAATCATCAGCATACTGCAATATTTGACAGAATAAATCTACAGAAAAATGTAAATCATAAGTACGAGTATAAAAGCTGAATAAGAGAGGGCTTAAAACTAAACCTTGTGGTAAACCTTTCCATATAGTCTTAGGAGGAAGAGAGGAGCTTTGGGTTTATTGGAGATGGTTCTCTCTATCAATAAGTTACAATTGAAATGAACCAATTTCAACTGATGTGTCAAACTTTCTGTGTTTCAAACTTGTCCATTTATCCTTGACCACCGGGAGAAGACGGTTATCATACGCTGAGGCAATATCCAAAAAAGCTCCTAATAAAAACTGCTTACTTAGTAAAGAAATACGAATATCGGAAATTAATATACTAAGACCATCCATTGTGCTCATACTTTTTCTGAACCTAAACTATAATGCGGGCAACAATTTTTCCATTTTCCACAAACCACTCAAGTCGATGCTTCACCGCTCGGCAACACATTGCTTTTGCAATATTTTTTAAATTATTTAGACTTTAACTACCTTAGATTCGTTAGTAATTTATTTTGTTAACATCTCATTTATCTATCTATCTATTTATGTTTGGTTTTCGCACTTAGTCCTATGTGGACCATTGTACGTGGGCCATGGCGGCCACATCTCATTTATTGTTGTTATTGTTGTCAGTTGTAATTATTCATATTTTTCTTGTTTTTTGTATAGTCTCTTTTTTACAATGTGAATGTGAGAATACTGCAGACTCCACGAATTCTTAGATTACTTCCTGTTACGACGACTCACTTTTTTATTATGATTGCTTTTGGGTACAATATTGGCTGGTCTACACTGTTCTTAAATAATATCTATTAATAATGTAATATGGAAAATATTAAATCAAACACTTTTTTAAAAGAGTATCTATGGAGTTTATTGCCGGTTCTTCTCCATAGGAAATGACCAATTTGGAACCATGCAATAACTTCTGACGTTTTATAAGTAAGCAGTGAAATAAAAATATTTTGAATTTGAACCTTGCACAAAACAGACGACAAAAGCAAATATAGGCATGTAGCTATCTGAGTCTGACAGGTTTTTGCGAGGTTTTGCGAGTTAAGTGGGTATTACGACCTAGTGAGGGTCGTGGAAATCAAATGAATGCGAGACGCACATAATTGGTCATTGTGATGACACATGGGAGATGCCTATGTTCAGCAGTGGATGTATTTTGATGAAGTGAGTATTTCTACACTACACTTTTTTTTTTAAACTGTCTGCTAGCTCCATTGTGGGTCACAACAAATACATATACAGGATGTGAATCATTGTGAAGATCAATGCATGATTGTATGATCGTATAATGCGTGTCATATCTCTAGCCAGAAGTATTGTAAGGTATTTTAGACTGGTGTCCGGGTCTGTGTCCATTTGGGTGGGATTACTCAGTTGTTCGGCTTAACACTTTGACAGCACTTATTTTTGTATTATTTCCATTACTTCGGTTCAGGGCGTTTAAGAACGCCTTACTTGTTTTAAAACTATCATTAAGACGGTAAAGGGCTTATTAGACTCAGTAACGTTTAAGAAGTAAAAGTTCTTTTTCCTTAGTGCGATACGAGGTCAAAGTGAACATAGGGTCACTTTTACCTCGTACCACACCGCGTCTTTAATATGGATTGAAGTAGACACTGCGTTTCTGTTTTAATATCTTAATAATCTTAGAAATATAACCATCTTTTTCCTAAACAAAACCAAATTGAAGTTACGGCCTCGGCACGGCAGACCGTGCGGAGGCCGTAAGACAAGACAAGAGATAAGACTGAAGATTTTCCTAGCTACACCGCAAGCTACTCAGTATGGTTACCACATTTAATCCTATGCGGACCATTATACTTGGCCATGTGTGCCGTCGGCGTTAGCCATGGCTACTCGGGTCATCTTCTCCTAGAGCTTGTTCATGTCCTTGTCGGAGTCTGTGGTCTTTGTCTGTTCAGTGGTGTCAATGTCTTGGACGTATATGAGGCGTATTAGACCTCGTTCCGCATTGCACAAGTTTTATCCTCCTCCAAGCAGGCTCTGTAAATTAGCATACCAGTGACTCTAGCGACAAAAAGTGAGTAGGAGTAGTACCGTCAGTCCAGCTGGTACCCTTAGCTGCAGTTGTCCATGTTCGCCGATTCCATATATTGTATAGCAATTGGTATACGTACTTTTATACAAAAATATGCATATTATCAGACTTCTTTAACGAATCATTTTGAGGCCCCTTTCCCGTCCTGAATATCATCAGTACGGTTTTCATAGCATTATAAAGGAAGTCAATGTTTTTAGCATAGCAATCACAAATAACCAGCAGAACCATATCCTTAACATCAATGGTCAGGTTGTTTATACAATATAAAGACTAACTGTCCCCCACAGCTTCACTCGCGTGGTAAATCAGTATTTAGTTCCTTCCTAGTGCGTTCAAACAAACAAACATATTCTTCAGTTTTTGTTTTTAAAACATATTAATATAAGGATATAAATAGGTGTAGCTATTTCGCGATTTCAGGTTCAGTACCGCTCGCCGTCTTAAGATTTTTAAATAAAAGCTTTAGGTATATTTTTCTTATGAATGGAATACATTATTACAATTAAACCATGAAACAAGATTCAATCAATTTTACAACAAATTAAAGACTTCTATAGATAAGATAGTTCTCGATATAAATTGTACATATCTTAAGTAGAAAGGGGTAGTCTATTGATTTACTAGTATGAGAAAGACAAATTGGTACCTGTCTCGATATAAATTATAGATATAGTTAATAACTACCTACCTCTTTGAGCCTCAAAAATGATGACTGAACTACAATGAAAATAATTACGTCTCATAACATACATACAAACATAATAAAGTGCATTCATTATGAGTGTTATCACTGTATAGTGTAAAGGGTTCTACGACGACCTTAAAAAAATCACACCTGTTAAATACACACATACGCTTACATAATGCATGCGTACGTAGGTATAGCAATTATATACATAAATAAATAAATGTGAGAATGTAACAGTCACGCGCGAACACTGCCCGCGACCCGCTGCCCAACCGCACCAGACATTTGGACTTCGTTCAAGGTGCCATCGGTAAGTCAACGCAACACCAACCCTAATATACCTAACTGTCCTTACCATTCACCAGGAAAACCCTAGCATCTCTGATTACAAACTATATAGATAGCCTCCAAAATTGAAAACGGTCCTATAGTTTTAACTGATGACTCGAAATACTCACCAAAAATAAATTCATGCTCAATCTTATATTTAGCGCGCCTGCGCGGACTAAGACGTGTCGGCCAGTTGAACCGGGATTCAGCGCAGATCGCCAATCATTTTGTTTCGATCGGAAAATAAATAAATAAAACAAAAAAAAACGCGTCTAGTGCATCTCATGTCAACAAACAACCCCAGGGATGGTGAGCTGAGGACTCACGAGAGAAGTGCCCTGAACGCGTCAAGGTAACATCGGTGCATTAGTCCAAAATAATCTGTTGGCCAATGATCATAGTACACAACTTATTCACACCTATTTCTACACGAGCCCACGCAAACATAACGTGTTTTCAGTCACAGATTCTTACATTGAAACGAAATGTTGTGTTCTTAGTTTATACGGTGAAAAAGTGAAAGTTTTGCGGGGTTCGTGCATAAATATTTCAAAAATTATCATCAAACCCCCTACAAAACATTGTGTCCGGTAAATCTATTTTAGAGATATTTTCAAGTTAATTAAATTCAATAATCAAACATATGGAATCTGAATTGTCACCAGATAAAGAGAAAGATTTACCAGCAGTACCTATAAAAACATATCAATGGGAAGATTTGAGAAGAGCTCGTGAAGCGGGTAGATATCCATGGACTCACCTATTAAAGGAGCCACTTCAAGGTGAAATAACTGCAGAAGATATCATTAGAGAAACGACGCCGAGAAGAAGTATGTCACGAGAATTTTCAAGGTCTCGGACGCGCTCGCCAGTGGACGGCGACGTGCAGAAGATACTAAATCTTGATTCTTCACCTGGGAGCAGTCGCAAGCATGGCGAGGAAGGTGAAGATGAGGGAGTACATGTACCGAACTTTTCTAAAGAAGTATCGTTAGATTCTGAAGAAGATGTCATAAACCAGGCTGTGAAAGCTTACGTAGTGAAAGGTCCCGAAAATCAAGCTAGTACCCACTTAGCAACACCAATAGAAATACCCAAAAATGTATCCCCTAAAGGTATATTAAAACGCCGAGTACCAGAACAACAATATAGCATTGGAGTTACATCAGAAACAAGGGAAAAAACAAAATGTTGTCACCCTTTGGTGAATAAAATAAAACATTTAGCAGATAAAACTTTACACAAACTTGAACGAAATGAAAATGAAAAATCTCCCATTACAAAACGCAAAAAAAATGATGAAACTCAAGAAATAAGACAATTAAGATCGTCACCTGGCGCCGTCAGAAGACAAAAATTCGGAGCAATTAAATTAGGAAGCTCTGATGAGATGAGTAAAACTATGGTTGTAGACACACCACCGCCTAGAAAAAAGAAAGACCATATTTACGAAGACATAGAGGAAGGTAAAGATGTACATTTCTCACCAGATGTGAACAAGCAGAGTGTCAACAGAACAGATGATGAAAATAGAAGTAACAGCAACAAGGAAATTGAAAGTCTGTTGGAAAAAAAGTCGATCGCCTCCCAAGATCCAAGCTTAGTTATAGAAAATGCTAGTCTAAAATCCGAAGACCACGTCATGGAAAAACTGCATAAAATGGATAACGTAAATAAAGAAGCTGTAATTCTGGATGACGAAATGGATCCAGATGAACCCAACGTAGATGAAATATTTCAAAACCAGTTAGATGAAAGAGGACCTAGCAACGAATCTCCCAATATTACCATAACAGAATTAACAGGGGAAGATGCAGAAGTGATCGGAGACCAGCCTGCTGCAACGCCTATAGAATCGTCACCCAGCCCCAGCCCTCATGACGCTAACGATCGACAAAAAATAGAATACCCGAGAAAATGGTCTAAACCCAGCAGGTAAATATTTTATTATTTAACATTACTAATAACTCCATTGTAAGCAGTAGCACATCATACGTAACTATGATATAACAACCGTGGCTAATACATGCAAAGCGAACGCGCTAGCTTCTCTCTGATAAATATAGCTCGGTCGGACCGGTCTTCCTGCACATTGGGGAAGCTCTTTAAAATTGTCATCAGTGATCAGTGCTCGCGGCTGCTTTCACGTCTGTGATTAGTTCATTTACTGCCCAGCTTTAATGACTCATTGCCCGAGTGCAAATGACACTTTGTGTAGTTTACGGGAAACAAGTAACTAAAATAAATATGCCCTGGACACGATAGTCGGTAGTTATGACTACACTTCGGCGATGGACATCCGAAGGTGGCACTCCTATAGACCGGCCTGTGAGGCCGACTCGTGAAGGCAGCGCTCAGATATTTACTCCAGACGTCCGATGTGGTTGTCAGTTCTTTCAATGTGACTCGCTCCTCCCAGAGAGAGTAAATCCAGTGGGTACAAGACCGACGTCGCGAGCTAGTAATTTTATTTCGTACGAGAGGTAAGTCAAGCCACCTACATTAATTTTCCACAGTTTTCATGACATTTATAACTAAAATTACAAACTGCAAAATAATTTGAACAACGTATTTCGCCCGGCGGCTGCAGCTAAAACGAGCGGCGGCTGTTGGCCTAATTGTGACTCGAGCAACGTGTGTGTGAAGTTTAAAAATAACTCAAATCTTCTGCGACGTATCACAATTTTTGCGATTTGCATTTATTTATGTTTACTCCATTTTGTGCTCTGCGATTGATTTACTACTGTTCAAAAAGTATTTTTATTAGTTTTGCGACTGTAAATCATAAATATGCTGTGCAATAGTAGAATATACTTTTGAAATTACAAAAGAATGTTATTTTTTACAGTGATCACGAATATGAAATCATCGAAAAGCCACCACCAAACATTATTTACACTGCTCCAAGTGTAGATGAGAAACCAATCCAATTGGTTAAAACGGATGATGAGTTGTCAAGTACCACTTCACTTGAGAGAAAATGTTTACAGCATACATCGGATGATGAAGAACAATTAGATGAAAATGTACAATCTAATTATGATAAGAACGAAGAAATGACAAGGGCTGAAGCCCTTCAAAGAGACATTGAAGATAGGTATTTCGTAAACACTCCCTCCACAATATCACGCACAGAATGTGAAGTTAGTACTAGCCAAGTTGACTCGTCTGCACTAGAACAGTTACCCTTAAAACGCGATAGCAGATCAACAAAGAATGCCGAAAGCACTGACAGTAAAATTCAGCAACGCATCAAAGAAGGTACGGGTAAATTAAAATCCCAAGCAGGAAAATTAAAGTCAAAATTACAAAGCATAAAATCTAAGCAGTTCAATATGCCTGAAAAATCTAAATTCAGTATGCCTGAACGACCTAAATTCAAAATGCCCCAAAGGCCTAAGATATCTTTTCCAGATCGACCTAAATTCACATTACCAGATAAAAGAAAGTTCAGTTTACCTGATCGGCCTAAGTTTAACATAGCTGAAAAATTAAATCGATCAAAATTCACACTACCCGACAGGCCTAAGTTTTCTGTTCCTGACCTGCCTAAATTCAGAATGCCTGACAGGCCAAAAATCAACTTTCCTAGTCTAGGTAGGAAAAAAGAATACAATGTCACCAATGAGTCCACGGATTCAAATGCAGAGACCACAGACGTTGCTACCGTAGAGTTTGAAACTAAAACTTACCCCAGGCTATTTAATAGAAAAAAGAAGTCAGAGCTTCCCAAAACATCATCATCACCGACATTAAACAGGGAAGATACACCACCACCCACATTTACCTTCACTCGGGTTAAAAAAAATAAAGATGAACCAACTTATATCCCTGACAGTCCTGAAGAGCCACGAGAATATGGGAATATGGATAATGATAATGATGATGATGCCAACTTTGAGATTGAAAACAGCCGGCGAATTGAGACGACCTATGATTTTGACAAAGTGGACAACGAATATATGGATGACGAACCAGAACCTTCTCATCTAGAAGATGAACGTAATGCTTCATCCATACCCGATATTTCACCTTCTAAACAAGAATACACACATGTCATAACCGAAATTAATAATGACGAATTTTTTGTTCGACCGCGAGGTATTTCTCGTGAAGATATTCAAACAAGGGAATATTTGAGCGATGAAACACGAAAAGCGTTCCAAAATCCGAAAAATATTCTCTCTATGATAGGGAGCAATTCGGGAATGAACGACGACAATATGTACATTAACGATGCTGATGCTGATCCAGAGCTGATGATCGATGACAACGACCCGATGAGGTATTCTACAGAAGATTTAAATGATAAAGATGACGGTTACTATACGTTTCCACCAGTAAGACCATCGAGAGCTAAGCGGAAGAAGAAAGAGGAAGAATCGACTCCGTACATTGATGAAACCGCCACCGCCAGCATGCAATTTAGTGAGGTAGACTTAGGTTTGATAGAAGACCATCAAGACGGACATATAAGTTGTGATGTGGAAGAAAACTTAAACATGCACGTCAACAATCACCTTGATTTCACTCCAACCACTGACTTACATTCAATACATGAATATGCAAACGATGACGTTATCCAATACCCGGAGAATGTTCCCATTCAGTCTCAAACTCTACCGATGCCACCAAAGAGGAAGAAGAGGTTTGGTAGGAAGGATTTCAAGCATTCATCTCTAAACGATTTCAATAAAGTGGCAGTTTCCGAGCTGTGGGAACAACCGCAGGAACACGAGAATACAGACGATGTAAGTATTACTAATAACTATCTGAGACCCGCTATTTCGTCCGCGGTAAATTCATATTACTGCACAAGCGTAGATAACTAATAATTCTGTGCTAGCGAATAATTCCATAAGGAATTCATTTATTTATTTTCATATAAAGAGGCTACATTCTTCATTTCAGAGATGTGTCCCCTCGGGAATTAAGTCCCGTTCCGGCTAACTTAAGTTATTTATAATAATATTAGCTATGTCCCATGGAAAGTCCCGTCAAATTTGATTCAACTGTTTTGAAGACGGTAATAGTTGAATAATGGTAATAATTGAAATCCAATTGCTCGCAGAAAAATAAAAAGTAGCCTAAGTTACTTTTTGTAACATCAGGTATCCGTCAATAAAAGTCCTATCAAAATCGGTTCAGCCGTTTCGGAGATAGCCTCCTCCGGCAACTAAGTCCCACCCTTGCGGGAATAAAAAAATAGCTTAAGCTACTCATTATATCATCAGCGGATTAGCCATATAGCAAGAGTTGCAAATGCTACAGGACCCACGCGTTCAGGGATCCTGCACTAAAGCTAGTCAAAATATATCTATCTATATATAAATAAAAAAAAAGAAACTGACTGATTTACATATCAACGTACAGCCGCAACTACTGGGACTAGAATCGTGAAATTTTTCACTAGGCTTCCTTTTATGACGTAGACGAGCACTAAGAAGGATTTTTTTTTTAAATTCAGTTCTTAATGGGGAAAAAACAGGGGTCTAAAATTTGTTTGGAGAAAGCTACTTTTACGCGGGAGAAGCCGCTGGCAGAAGCTAATGTACTGTATTGAAATCAGAATACAGCTGATTATTTAATTAATTATGATAGTCATTCTCTTAGATTTCCCTCATTAGCGTAATTTTCACATATCTTACCCAATCTTAAAATCCACGGGGTTATTGAGAATACGAACGAGAATAATAGTACTAAATAAGTCTACACAGGAGCCCCTTGGTCGAATTTGCTACAGGCCCCGCGCTAGCTTAGTCCGCCACTGTATATCATTAGCTATAGCCCAATTAAAGTCAAATCAAATGATTTTAGTTTAACCGTTTCAAATCCTGTTCCTGCGGGAAAATAAAAAGTATCCTAAATTACTCCTTGTAACATCAGAAAAGAAAATCCGGTCAAATTCGATCCTGCCCTTTCGGACACGCCGTCCTCGTGAACTATTTTTTATTTAAAATATTTAGGTTTGTAGATATTTTTTTAGACTAGACCATCTCGGGCGTCTTTAGTTCCCTACCTAAGTTTCATCATAATCTGATCAATGATTTAGGTACATAAATAAAAATCAATGTTTATACTCTATACAAACATTATTTTTTATTTATGTTACATCCTATCAACCTGTAAACATACAGTCGTCTTTTACATGCCGATAGTAAAATTTCAACTTTGACTTATTTTTGTGGCAGTTTTTATAATAATAAAATAGACGAAGTATTAACCTTGCAATAGAACATATTCACGAAAACAAAACTTATTCTCTGCTTAACCCTTTCACAACTAAGTAGGGGAGACTGGGTACAGTTGAAACAATTTTGCTTTGAATGCTTGTAGCACGGCCATTTTGAAACATAACAAACAACAAAACACATAAAATGAGAGAATAGATTTTTGTCTTCAAATACATCTCAGAATTAGAGGCTCAACTGCCATATTTACTAGTTAGGAAGAGTTTAATAAAATGATGTGCCACTGTTTCAACCGTACCCATACCAGGGGCGGTTGAAACAGCGAAGGGCGTCAGTTGAAACATAAACAAATAAGTAATAAAAATCAGTTTTTTTATTCATAATTAACAAGAAATGGTTAAATTCTAGTATGGCACCAATTCTATCAGTCTTAATAATTGTTTCGAACATAAAAAGAGCTCTTTTGCTCCGACGATTTTCAAACTTTCAAAATCTAACGATAAAACAGAAAATCACTCAAAATGCAAATGCTAATATCAACAAAGTAATTTGAAAAAGAAAACAATAGAAAATACTTACTTTTTGTCGAAAAAATATAATAGGATCCCCTGGAAACGTACAGAGCGCGTGAAGTGCAACGCGTCACTGTGATTCATGTCCGGACTCGCCGACCGCGTCTCTCTCCCCTTGTACCCCTCACCACACCGCTAATAGTTTACGAGTTATTAGCGATGGTTTAACCGTACCCTGCTGCAACCGTACCCAGTCTCCCCTATGTTGATCTAGGCTAGAAGTGACTGCATATCAGACCTCCACAACCCCAGTAACTGGGTGGATACCCTCACGATAGCAGTCATGCTTTGGCAAGACTTACTAGTCATCGTTGGCAAGACTGGTATCTGATTTTTCTGGCCTCTGACTAGCCGAAAGAAAAACTAATTAAAAATAATAACAATGAAACGCAAGTAACAATTATGTTGCCCATCCTGATCGTAGCATCACCAAGGTCCTATACAAAACATTTTTGCTAACTGTACTTTAGATCCTTGAATTTATTTTAGTATTAGTTGAAACAATGTTATCGATTCGGAATAGAAACAAATACGAATTCATTACCAGTGGTATAAGTTGAGTGGTATTAAAAACTGAATAAATCCACCATCCACTGGTAACATAGCATCCTAGTTGCGTAACGTCTTAGCGCAAGATGTTCGTTTTCATTTAAACAATAAACACTATATTGCATTGTTTCAGTCATCGAGCATAAGAATTATTCAATCACATTAATGATGCAACGGTTTTGTTATTGATTATATCAATGCGAAAGCGATTGATTACGTTACCAATAAGATAAACAACACATCATTGCCTTAATTTTCCTTAAAAGCAATGGTATAATGCACTGACATTTAATCAGTGATATTTCATTCTTGTGTCTTAAGAGTGACGCTAAATCTGGACTCACGACGTCCTTTAAACAATTGACTTGAAATTTGTTTTCGCTGTTACAATGCGAAAACAAATTTCAAAATGTAAAGTTTTGACATGCGCTACGGAAGTATCAAACGATTTTATAATTAATATTACTAATAGAATCTCACTTTTAAGCATATAAATCTAAGAACGCTTACCACGCTCCCAGATTTCAAACTGTATTATGGTTTAGATCGTAGACCCCAAAATATTTTTAAAGCATATAAATTTTAAATTTACTGAAGTAACAATACAGGCCATGTATCAAGTTTAAAATCTATTAATAAAACCGTTCTACCGCTGGTAACCAATGTTTGAAGCAATAAAATTGTAGTATATTGTAGCCCTGCCAAGACCAATATTGTAATGTGACATAATGTTAACTTACCTTTTACATGTAGTAACTATATAATATAAAATGTACCAAAGTACTCAGCGATAATATAACCATAAGTTAGTCAAAGAGTTTTCGTAATCGAATCTCTAAGAATTTTTGCTTTGACCGTAATGTGTTTTGACATAATGGTATCCTTAAAATGTTATGCAACACATAATTTTTTTTTCGTACATAAATTTGTTTGATTCGACTCTGTATCATCCGTTACCTCCAAAGGTAAGTCCTAAGACATCTCTTGGAAGAAACAATTTAACATCTGCATACAATTATTTTCCAAGAACAAAATTTCGATTCAGAGTTCTCGATACAATGCGTCAAAATTCATGCCAGGGTAATCAAACGATGAGGCCGCGAGAAATCTTTAATCGCTGATCACCTACGATTTCAATGGCATTTACGTCATCCGCGTGAATGATATACTGGCCAAGAAACAGAGCTAGGTTTAAACAGATATTCTCTGCAATTTATTCTGGCTCGTTTCCAGTCAATCTATACGGGTTAGACTTGGATTATATTTTTAGACATAGTGTTTCGTTTAGTTTGTTGACCTAGTTAACGAAAATATAAACAAATGGCGACTTCTAATTTAAGTCCAGACACTAATATTCTATATTTTATTCTTTTTATTGTAACTTTCCTGTATTATTGAAAAATTATGATAGACATTGAACTGTTGCACAGCCATATTTCACCGATGACATAATGGTAATTAGTTAATAGGGAAAGAGTGTCAGCTTTTAAACTGAGAAAACTTTCTGTAATTATAATTGCTATTACTATAGTTTGGCACACTTCCCAAGTAACTAGGTGTTTACTCGTTATTCCTTAATCGATTAAATATTCATAGATACCAATAACGAACTTCGGTAGGTAGGTATTGCTACCTCGATCGAGATACAAAATAAAGCCTAGTATACTAGGAACTTTAAAAATAGACAAACACAATTATATTTATGTGAAACATTACCTACTTAGTGCGTGAAAAGAGGTATTAACTTCGTATTTTATACTTTCCAGATAATTGTTTATCGCACTGAACATGAGTACATCGTGCCACAAGAGTATGTGCAGTCTACGGCGGGACACAGCCCCGTGCCGCCGCGACGCACCCGCTCCCGCAGCTCCCGGGGTACCTCGCTCTGCGACGACGACCGCACGTCACACGGCGCCGAGTCTCTCATACTCGATACTAACATAGCACCTCCTGAAGATGTAGATATTGAACGGGTAATTCGCCACGAGAGCCCCGGATATGCAACAGTTGACAAAGGTCCCTACGCACCGAGCAAAGGTGTAAGACGTTCTAAGAGCAAGACCCCACCGAGAAGACGCAAGAGCAATAGCTCAGAACGTAAATATTATACTGTCGGACCCACTAAGCCTGTCGGTCCCGATCGACCACCCCGAAAGAAGTCCTCAACTAGTCTTATGACATTAGACAGCTTTAATAAACGCTCGGTGAGTGGAGATTTAACACAATACGTTGAGATAGATGAACCATTTGAAGAGGTGCATAAAGACTTAAAATCAGGGGAAATTGTAAACAAAATGAAAGACAGACCACTTCCTCCTCCACCACGTCCGCCAAGGGGATCTAGGCGAAGAAAAAGGAACAATAATGATCTTCAGCGGAGCATATCGACAGATGCAGAGTCGGCAATGGGAATATCACGGGATTATGACGAAGATCAAACAAAGCAGGAAGATGTATTGGAGATTGAAGTTTCTACTCAGACTGATCCTTTACCAGACGATGTAGAGTTTGAATTAGGTATGGATGACAATTTAGAACTGTCGATGTCAAGTTCATTAAGAGACATTATCGATGAAGATTCTATTCTTTCAAAAAGTCACGCTAAGCTAGCTGAGAGCCCTCGTGAATCGCGACCGACTTCCCGCACTGATAAATCATTGAAAATTTCTGATCCAAAAATATCTGAACTATCTAAACCAAGTCTTGGGCGTACATCGCCAACAGTTATATTGGTGGAAAGACGTGTGTCGAGTCCAACTAGAATCAATGAGCGTGAAGTAATGTTAACAGAAGCTTCTTTAACAGTTCAACCTATAGATATTGATGAATCTCAAATCCCAGATGTTCCGCCACTTCCAAGGTCACGAGGCGTATCAAACACCAGACAACGGCCTAAAAATACTGCACAACTTGCTCAAGAGCGAGCTCTTGAAAAAATGAGTGACGCAAGCAGAGAAGTGCAGCTAGATAATTTGGTAACACAACGGCTTCAGGTGAAGGATTTAGATGTAGGTCGACTAAACGTATCTGAACTCCAAGCTAATAAGATTCTGGTCTCAGATATAGAAGGAATGACGTTGCAAGTCTCAGAATTAGACTCTAAGTCAGGACATATTTCTGTGAGTGGAATTGAGTTTTCCCAGTCTGTTATTGATGAGATCGTTAAAAAGTTCGCTGAAATATCTACAGCGCATGCTCCTCCACCACCACCACCCGCACAAGCAACTCTAGGAGTAATTGAACCTCCAAGGTCAGTTAGTAGAGAAGAACATACACAAACAGATGACCTGCCAATTGAAAAAGTAGAGGAAATAAAACCGGAAGTGAAAGCTCCTGTTGAAGGAGAGGGGCCTCAAACGCCACCCCCTCCTAGACCACCTAGTGCTGAGGAAACTGGGGTACCACCTCAGAGACCACCACCACCTGATTTAACACCGTTGTTGTACTCATATCTCCAAGACATAACCATACCTCCTGCGTCTTTCTTCCCCGCTCGCTCCCTACGTGAACGGCCTCATTTTGATTTTCATGACCCTCAACACCAGACCCCTCCACCACCGACACGACGAGCTAAAAGAAAACCTGCAGCTCCTCAGTCAGAATCCAGTTCCGATGATGGTAGACCCCGACCGTCCCCTCGCCGCATCGCCGCCCCCGTGAGAACGCATGAGCCCACGATAACCGAAGCAGGTGCACAGTTTCTGCGCGTCTGCCATTCATCGATCACCAGGACCATAAGGAGTATATTTAACTCCTTCATGTCGTATATCAGTGGCGCTGAAGACAAGAAAGACATCCAGATGGCGATGGTTATATTCCTCGTTTTGATTGCGGGGCTGATCATGCTAGGACTGAGCGATAGCCGGGCGGTACACCACCACCACTGGGAGTTCTTCAACCCACCCGACACGAAGCCGTGATCTTGGTGCCTCATCGTGCATGGTATAAACTCAGTTAACGTTGTACATTACGAATTAGTTTTAAGTTCGACGGACTTGTTGGACGCGTATGAGATTTTTCTGTTTATTTTTAAAATAATGATGAGGACTATAATTCACACGGCCTCTCCTGAAAACGTTATGTACCTTTATAAAGATCATTTATTTATTTGTAACTTGTGATATCTGGTCACCTTATCTATTTCAAATTTTCAAGGTAGCGTCCTAACAAGTCTGGTTTATTGTCGTGAACTGTAAGATGCAAACGATTAATGAAATGAAGTAAATACGCATTTTATGCAAAGCAGACTTTCCACTACAGTTTATTTTTAATGAACACTATAGTTTTAAGTTAAGGAATCTTTATTTATTATTCATATTAGATCCTGTTGGTGTTTGATCCTACGGCAATTAAAATAAAATCAAATATTTACTATTTATGGCTGTCATAAATAGTAAATAACCATCTAATACATGAAATATAATATTATTATCTAAAAGTATAGTTATATTCCGTGTAGGTGAAAAAGCAGAGTTGCAAAGATTCTTAATATTCTAGTCAATTTGAATTGTCAAACTATTGAAATTAGGATGAAATTAGGCAGTAAATATTCTTTAGAGCGGGGTTTACGACATCAAATCAAAACACTGCATTTCGTTGCTTCGTCATCATATGTACCTATACAGTAACGACAAATAACGACCAACATTAATTCTCATAGGCTTCTAAAAACCTAATATATATAAAAAAATGTTTCTAACGATGTCCATTGTTGACTTTGAAACCAACCAATCAATGTGCCCCAAACATTTCATTACAAAGGCAATAATGCAAACATGTTTTTAGACCCTTAAAACAATACATTAAAAATAATAAAAGCATTTTTCCTTTTTTTCCAACAATCATAGCGAATTTATTTCTTTTTAAAACGCCGTGCTAGTAGGAAATACGGAAATACAATTACGGAAATATAATTTCGGTTTCAGAAAACCGAAAGTTATTACATTAAAACATTATAAACGCAGGCTGCCGTGTCATAATGACCGTAAAGTTGTATCGAGATGCATGGACATCGAAACATAGGATTGACTGTTAGTCACCGAAACGTTCTACATAAATCCTGGGAATTATTTATTACAAAAATATAGAGCTTATAATATTATTAGATGAATATAGTTTTAGGCCAGATAATTTGCTTCAAATTAATGGCATATTTGAGTAAATAAAACAAAGTTTTATTTTTCTCATTTCGTTTTCCTTAACTTCAATAGAATTTTATACAGTGAAAGTGAAAACTAGCCCATTTATTTTCGTCAAGTGGTGTACTTGCTCTTTATATTTTTTTAAATTTAATGAGAGTATATGTTTAATTAGTAATCTATAGCAATATAAGTTCAGAGAATGTGGGGACTGACCCGTTATGCTAATTTGACGCAATATTTGAGAATACTCTCAACTAAATATGTATTTATAGATCGGAGCTAGATGCCTGTTTGACGTTGTAAATTAGCTGTCCTGAAAATATTAACATCTAATAAATTCACATTATAGGTAAGAAAATCGTATAGGTACTAGTAATATTAAATGTTCAGGTTAGGTGCCAGCTTAGTTTCAATGCAATATTTTCCAACCTTTTAAACCATCAATATTTCTTCGCGAATCCAAAGATAGACCATAGTATTCTTTTATTTCTCTCACGTATAACTATTACAGTATGTTTAAAACACTATATTGTTACCTAGTCATATAAAACAAATATTGTTATAATATTAACCACACTGTTAACGTAGTGTTTCAGATGGCGTTGCTGCATTTTGTAAATTTTCTTTTTTTGTTGTGTAATAGTAAAGGAAAATAAAATTTGTTAAATAAAAATCTCGAAGTTTGCTTTTCAAGTAACTACTTCAAGTGTTTATCTGGTACTCTGGTGTGTCCAGACGAATGCGTCGCTCGTGAGCCGCTTGCCAACCTCGCGCCAGAATGGACGCACCTTTACAGGTTTATTAGATCGGTAATTGCTTTACTATGAATATATTACCGAAAAACCACTTTATTGGATAAAAGGTAGAAACAGAATAATGGTTGTACCTGCAAGTACTTAGCTCCCTTAATTTATAGTGAACCTACATTTTTTTAGAAATACTTTGCCCTTACATTGGGACATGTTCCAGGAAACGTGACGGTTGCGAAAGAGAGAAATTACCACCCTAATATCTAATCTTTTTTTTCTAAAAAATGATAGATAATATTCCTAAAATACACATGGACGTATATATGGGAAGGGTTTAAGGGTTCAAACTCCCCCTTTAGGGCTCGATGCCTTTCTTACGAAATAAGTCCAATATTTATTAACTTTTTTAACATTTTTGTCTCTATTTATTAAAAGTTAAGTTTGAAAACATTGTCCCGCCTTTTTCATAGTACCATTTTTAGTTTTTAATTTAAAAGAAATGTAATTTTTTTAGATAACTAAACATAGAACTTATAAAGAAAACGCTTAACTAATTAAAACTTCATATATACACATTAACTCCTACCTAAAATATGGTGTCAAAAAATTCCTCCGCATCGCTGTGGACTGGATGTGTGCCCAAAAGACTGGCGGCATTGCCACGTTGTATGGCAATGCTTAATCTCTGACCGAGGTAAAAGCCAGCCCTTGGGTCACGCGAAGTGGCAACTAGGCGTTTGGATAATTCTTTAAGAAGCATATATATTATGAGCACTCGGACCCAAGTTTCAACCCCAAACGGCTCGAAAATATACTGCCGAAGAGGTTGTTATAGTACATTATGATACAAGTGTATAATGTTGGTGATTACCGCTGAGGCGGTATTTAGAGATATTATCTTAAGAGAGCCGAGGACGGTAATCGCCAATATTCACGTGTATCATACGACGTTTTTCGGCACACTTGAGAAGAAAAATAAATGAAAAATCAGTTTTATTTAGTATAAAGTTTATTTAGAGAAACAATTAGTAAATGTGCAGTTAGTAAAATTATAATTGACTATTTTTGACGGTATAGCGGTCGCATGAGATAGATTTTCTACTGGAAGCCTTTCATTTTCTATTATTTGAGATAGTTCGGGTGAAACCCAATCATTCGATGTACTTGGTGCTTCGGTACTAGGATGCGCCTCAAACTCTAGTCGTATTCTTTTTGTAATTTTGGCACAAATTTTGTTCTTGTTTTGTATGGAATTTGCAACGTTTGATTCTGCTACATTACTAGATCGCCACCCACCATGACGCTTTAAAGTCAGTATATCAGCTCCTGAATCAGCCATCAATGTAGCTGAAGTCCTTCTAAAACTTCCTAGTACCGAAGCACCAAGTGTGCTTCAGTACTAGGATGCAACTCAGACTCTAGTCGTATTTTTTTTGTAATTTTGGCACAAATTTTGTTCTTGTTTTGTATGGAATTTGCAACGTTTGATTCTGCTACATTACTAGATCTCCACCCACCATGACGCTTTAAAGTTAGTATATCAGCTCCTGAATCAGCCAGCAATGTAGCTGAAGTCCTTCTAAAACTATGTCCAGTGTAAGTCTCAGCTTCTGCCAAACCTAGAAACTTAGCTATTGTTTTAGGCATAGAACCAAACTCGTTTACACTTATAGGCTGACAGGTACATTTTCCATTCTGGTAATTTAGGAAAAAACGGTCAGTTTTTGCTTTTTTAGGGCGCAAACTTTCATACTTCTTAACAATTGGATAGAATTGACCATGTGAATGATCTTGGTATTTTATTTTTTGTGTTATTTATTTTCACTAAAAGCATCTGGCCGTGATTCTCTATGTCCTTTACAGATATATTTGTTAATTCTTGTCTTCTACATGCACCAGTGATACCAAATATTAAAGCAAACTGAAAAGAAGAAACAATCATTAAGTTTTTTATCACACAACACAGACTGGAGTCGCGTAGGTACTTTACACAGAGTATACCGAAAACGAATTTAACTAACCTTAGTAGCCAAGGATTGGTTATCTAAAGCATCCTTTATGAATTTTTCAATGTCCTCAGGTGTTAGAACCTTAGATTTTTTACTTCAAAATCCATCGGACAGTCTCTTTAGATAAACTGTTTTTATGTCCAATCCATTTTTTGTTCGCACTGTACTTTTTAACATTGAGTAAATACACCATAAAGAGCTAGGTTTGTACCTGGACGATAATTCTTTAAAGTACGCCATGAATACTTTTTCGGAAAAAGACTGTATTTTTATTGATTTTCCATTGTATGAAATTTAGGTACGCCAACAGATATTTTTCCTTTGACTATTCTGGTAGTAAACTTTCCATAACGTTAAGGGCTTCACATCTTATATCGGGAGTTGTACAGTACAAATCACTTTCCTCATAAATAGTAGTTGTAGACATTTTTCCAAAATAATAATTAATTATTGTATTTTTTTTGTAATATGGCGGCAAAAAATTGTTCTGTTTTCTTATGCGCGCGCATTCATAATGGCGGCCATAGACTAGCTACTCTAGCTAGAGTGTTTAAAAATAAGAATGAGGTTGCATAAATAAAAAATAATTTTTGGAATGAAATATTTATTTATTAAATATGTAAAAGTTAAAATAGTTTATTTAAACACAAAATAAGCAAGACACTAATATTTACTATTGAACACAATACTTACCTAATGTGTTTTTTTTTTTAATTAAAAATTTGTTTTGAGAACAGAGGCTTGACTTAAAGGTCCAAGTGACCAGGTCATTAAAATGCAAAAATAAAATGGGAACAGAAGTTTTACAAAAAGGTTTTAACTACATTATCACACTAGTGCATAATGGTAATCAAAAAGTCAGTTTGGTTACAAGCGTCATTATATACCTAAGTGTAGTGCAATTATCCACCACCACCACTTTCTGAGCAAATGTGTCGAAAAATTTTAAAAAACGTCATTTTCATTCATCCCGCATCTTGCTACTCGCCCTGTTTTAGGTACGTGGGAAATCAAATGACTACTCCCGCTCTACGGAGGTAGTGGAATGTGTCACAGAAAAGTCACAGAAATTGTGACCAAATAGCATCGTGAAGAAGAAGTCTTTTTTTGCAAGGACCCTTGTTTTTACTAAAATAAAAGTATGTTAATACTTATAACCTAATCTATCTATCATTGAAAGTTCCGTCAAAAATTTATCCAGCTATTAGCCGAAACAAACAGACTGAAAATCAGACAAAATTCGAAAAAAAAATGATTTTTGTTATAATTATATTGTACTTTTATATGTATTTAGTAAAAACATGTTATTTTGAAATTACAAACAGACACTTCAATTTTATTAATTATATGTACCTAAGTATAGACGTATATGTAGAAGATGAAGACTATTAATTCACTTCTATAGTACCTACAGATTCAAGAGAACCCCGGGGCCCTGGAACTAAGACAACGAAGGAACAGGAGTGAGTTTTAGTTTGTAAAAGTCTGACACGCCCTCTCGCTCCGCCCAAGAGCGAAAGAAGTTATTGGATGATTTGCGAACTAAAAAAACAGTTAGATAAACAATAGAAGCAAGTACGCACGACCTACGGCTAACAAGACATAAATAAACATAACACATCTGTACTCGTGTTATCATTATGTGGTGTATAAATACACGCCAGAATGGACGCCAGCCAAGAAGCAACAAAACTTTTACTTAGCCTCGTATGTTGGGTACGGTTAGCGGTAACAAATAGTTGACCTGTAGGGAAATTTACTTCGCCCTAAAGGAACTAAAAATTCAAAGTTGCATTGCGGTATCAGAGGTCTCCGCGTAATTAGAAAATTTACAACAGTCCGAAACAAACTATTGAGCAGCGGCTCGGACCAGACACAACACCCGTCTGATAGGAGGACCCTCCCTTTTTAACGGAGGATTTCGAGACTATATACCAAACAGGGTTATCACCACATACCTCTAAAAACTCTTTTTACAAGCTTTTGTTCAATGTGACTTAATTGTTCGTTTCTCGGTTATTAGGCATGTATCGGTCTTGTTTGACCTCTATGTCATCTCACCTAATGCTAAGCGGTGATGTGGTCGACGTTGAAGCACGAAGTACCTATAATCTGTTCACTCTTTAACTAGAGACTGGAAACACAGACTGCTGCAGCTGAGAATTCCACTACAATAAATAACTCATAAACACAATAAATTAATAGGTAGTAGGTACCTACACACAATAAAGGAGTTCCAAAAACGTATTGTTTGTGCTGGAATGACCACCGTGTACCAGCGGCGCTTGCCGTACGTCCAGTAGTAAGTATAAAACAGTAATTTCTAACCGATTGAGCTGAAGGTATAGGTACACGTTGTGGTTTGGATTACATCGTTCTAAATTCAATATGGTTCATGAATGATGACAGTTCAGTTAATTTTATGTATAACCCATGATATGGGAGTCAAATGAAAGGGTTCATCATCATCAACATCATTTCAACAAAAAGAGACGGAGAGAAGCCTATATCCAACACGTGGACATCACGTGTTGGATATAGGCCTCCTCCAAGCGTCGCTACAACGACCGGTCCTGTGCGTCTCGCATCCATCGGATTCCCGAATGAAAGGGTTAGTTAAAAGAAATACGAAAAATTAAAAAGGTTGTTTTTATTATAGAAATAATATTTTTTAATTGATAATATTGTTGATTCTTTAATAAGAGGTAAATCTTTAGTAATTTTTAACCTCAACCTCAGTTTATATCACAGACTATTTTGATCCTTAGTAGAAGAAACAGGATAGGCAAGCTTATTTATACTAATACTATAAAGAGGAAAGTTTTATGTTTTTGTTTGTAATGAATAAATTAAAAAACTACACGACTAATTTTAAAAATTTCTTCACCACTACTTTGAGTCATCGACGCCACGTACTGGGGTCATGGGTGGACCTGTTCTTTGGACGTAAGGCAAAGAAAAAATATAGATGTGGTTTCAGTCAGTAAAAGTCTGTCACTTCCTGCTCCACCTTAGAGCGCGAGAAGTCATTGGATGGAATCGCACCTTAAAAAAAATCACTGAGTAACATTTTTTACTTTAAGCCGGTGAAGCCGCTGGCAAAAGTTAGTTCAAAATAGATATTATTTGTGTTAATTGCCTATTTTCTTGCTGAAGGCACATTTTTTCAATTAATGCAGTTAGCAATTAATGAAAAGGAGGAAACTATCTGGCTGAAGAACGTTTTAGTGCAGCTACAATGGACGTTAAAGTAAACTAATTATCTGGAAATTTTCGCGGATAGAAACAAAGAAAGTATAAACGCAAGTTAATCGAAACAAAAATGTAAAGGAAATTTTATGTTAGGTAGGTTAATAAATTTACTTTATAAACGAAAACTGCCTTCTGACAGCGGCTTCGCCCGCCTCAAAATAGGTTACTCAATACAAACTTTGGAACCCCGTTTCATCCCTTTAGGGGGTGAATTTTGGAAAATCCTTAGTGCTCGCCTATGTCACAAAAGGAAACTTTGCGCCAAATTTCCCTTTCCTACTCTCAGCAGTTTCGGCGGAGCGTTGATATGTCAGCTTCTCCTTATATATAAGGAGAAGCTGACTGACTGGCTATATATATATATTACGGTGAATCGACTTTATCAAAAAAACGTGCTTATGAGTGGTACAAAGCATTCAAGAAGGTCGAGATGTGGTGGAAGATTTGCCTCGCTCTGGTAAACCATCAACGTCTTCAACTGAAGTTAACATCGCAAAAGTGAAGAAAATAGTGACTGAAAGTCCTCATTCAACTTTGAGAGAGATAGCCGCCGAACTTTCTGTATCTCACGAGTCGATCCGTACCATTTTAACTAATCATTTGGGTATGAAACATGTTACCGCTCGGCTAGTCTCAAAAGACCTGAATTTTCTCCAAAAACTAAAATCGCATGAGAGTCGCTGAGGACATGCTAGAACGAGTCAATTCCGATCCAACATTCATGAAACGCATTGTTACTGGTGACGAGACGTTGGTTTACGAGTTTGACATGCAAATTAGTCAAAAAGCTTCGGAGTGGTGCCTTCCAACTCAACCGAAACCGAAAAAACCACGCCAAAATCGATCAAAAGTCAAAATCATGTTGTAAAACCTTTTTGTTCAACCTCTTTGTTTGCAAAACAAATTTTGATTTCGGATAAAATTCCCATGTTATTGCGTTCATTAGTATACAAATTAGTGCCTTACTTACTTCTTTCATCCAATTTACAAGTTAAAATGGACAAATTTAACTTGTACAATCGATTTATTTAATAAAATACATTTAGTAAATAAGTCGTACATTCAAATAAATTAGTTTTTTTTTTAGTCTATGGCCGCCATTTTAAGTTTTTTTTTTATTCCAATGAAGTTCAGTAGCTGTATTACCTAATTAAATAAAATTAAATACTAAAAAATGATTAGAAAGTATTACATCCGTATTCTATTGTCACTACGAAAGACATTATCGTAAAAACTTTTCACGCAAGAAAACATAAACGTAAGACTAGGCAGTATGATCAAAATACCGATGCTGATGCGCGGGCTTATGAAAACAGATTTTTACCGCCATAACACAGAAAATTTTACTAGTTTTACTGTTGTTTTCTTCACAAGTGTATTAAAAACGTCGTATGACACACGTGAGTAATTAATGATTACTGTTCTGGGCTCTCTTAAGACCCTCGCCACAGCTCGGGTCTAAATACCGCCTCGACGGTAATTACTAACATTACACACTTATATCATAATCTACTATTATACATAGGCAATGAAAATTGCTTATAACAAGAAATTAAAGGTAAAGGTCCAAGAGAACTATAATTTGAAGATGTATTTTTTGTACCTCAAGTGTCAATAGAAATGGACTATTGAAGTGGAATTATTGAAACAGACAACATGAAATAATTTTTATTGCAGTACTGACTACCTTATCAAAGCTAGCCAAGAATGCCGACTCGAGCCTGTTGTAGCGACTTTAATAGGAAAATATATATTTTTTATAACATAATATTATTTATTAAGACTTCATGTACAGTAGTAGTACTCAGGCAGATTTAATGCAATAAGGCGTTCTACACCCGTCAAAACTTTGGGTTATTAAATACTACACTGTAGCTAGGTGTGTACATTAAATAAATAATAGATATTTCAAATAGAATGAAGTATCATTAAAATAAATGCAAAATAATAAAATAATAATAATAAAATCGTTTAATTATAGCATAATTAGGGCATTTACATTTACAATAAAGTATATTAAATATTAAAAAGAACACAGTTGCTTATATGCCTGAACTAGGGTAAACCTGTGCTTCAGGCAAGAGAGTGCTTAAATACAAAATAATAAATTAACTCTAAATATGACTATTATAAAAACTTAACTAAATTTAGAGATACGGCGAGTTTTATTTACAAACAGTAAGTAGGTCTTCTGTCTTTACATAAGATATACTTAGGAAATATTGGAAAATCGTCTTTTTACAATTATACTTATTTAATTTGTAGATACTTAATATTCTATTTAATTTATTATTCAGAAATGGGCCTAAAAAAGTAAAAAATCTTTTTACAAATACATAATTTGAGGATGCATTAGAATGGCAAACAATATCATTCCGTCTCTTATTAGTAATTTCGGCGTTGAAGGAAAGCATGGTGTGCTGTTTTAATACTAAGTGCATTATGAAAAGCTGGCGAACAGAAAGCACGTTACAGGATTTGTATAACTGATCTGTAGAATAGAGAAAGGGAAGGAAATTGGCTACTTTTAAAATTGCTCTCTGAGCTCTTTCAAGGGGCAGTAGGTGAGTTTTAAGTGCTCCACCCCAGGAAGTGATACTGTATTGGATTACAGATTGACCTAGGGCTAAATAAATTTGTTTCACCAATTTTGAATCTGCAATCACTCGCAATTTCTTAAAAACATATATTAATTTGCGCACTCTTTTAACTAGACCTTCAATGTGTGGTCCAAAAGAGAGTGTTTCATCTATTATAACCCCGAGATATTTGATGTCGCGTGTTTTAAAGATACAGGGACAATCACACTTGCTGGATGATCGGAATCCACATTTATGGGCATACAGATAAGAGTTACCAATGTTAAATTGATGCTTGCGCATGCAAAAGTGAATATATTTTGTCTTGTCAGCATTCAATGTTAGTAAATTGCTTTGAAGCCAATTAGTCACAGTGTTGAAACCCAATTGAGCGTATTCATACAGTTCGCTGTTGGTTTTAGCGGTAAATATTAAGGCCGTGTCGTCGGCATATGAAACAATTTTGCCTTGTTTAATATTTAGATTACACAAATCGTTAATATATATCAAAAATAGGGTAGGGGCCAGGATACTTCCCTGGGGAACACCATATCCAGAACTTAATTGCTCATCACTTGTAATATTGTCTATTTTGACATATTGATGTCGATCATCTAAGTAGTCAGCAAAAAGTTTAAGCGGTGTTCCTCTTATTCCTATGGCCTCTAATTTGTTTATTAGCAAAGGAACCGACACTGCTGTGTCAAAGGCCTTCGCTAGATCAAGGAACACCCCCAGGGTCTGTTGCCCTTTGCCGAGTTAATCAGAGTCGTAGTCTGTCACGCTGTGCACTGCATCAGCTGTAGATAAATTGGCTCTAAAACCAAATTTTGCCGATGATCAGAGTTTATTTTTCTCTAAATATTTGACTAGTCTACTGTTCAATACTTTTTCTAGTATTTTTGAAATTGAGGAAAGTATCGATATTGGCCTATAATTATTTACTAAGTCTTTGTTTCCGGATTTAAAAACAGGGATTACAACTGCTTTTTTCAGAAGTCTAGGGAAAATTCCTTCGGAAATACAGATACGAAATATATGCGTCAAAGGTGAAACAAGGATATGCTTACAGAGTTTAAGGATCTTATTACTAATATTATCCCATCCTACTGCAGAGTCATCTTTTAGTCCACAAATGATTCGAGTAACTTCGTCTTCGTCAGTATCTTTTGGTCCCCAAGTCACAGGCTTTAAACCTAGTTTGGGGACCAGGAGATAATACTTCATGCAAACTTTATTGTATCCCATTACTGAACCTTTGTGAGCAATTTATTGAAATAAACTTATTATTATTTCGTTTATTCATTTGTATATGTACATATAAATTATATTTTTAAATATTTCAATAAAAAATAAAAAAAACATTTAAAAATATAAAAAATTGTGTCCCACCGGTATCGGGAACAGGGTCCAAGCTACCGGCGGTCAGGGCTCCAGAGAAAGGAACCTCCTAACAATACGAGCCGTGTCCAGGAGTACCACTTTCTGAATCAAGCCCTTGATCCAGCCGCCTAACGCGAGCCTCCTAAGGTGTTGGTCGAGGCTCTTGGCTATTAAGCCATTGGCTGACACGACTATCGGTACAATGATCGCCGAGTCCACATCCCACATGTCGACAACCTCGCGAGCCAAGTCAATATACTTGATTTGTTTATCTTTCTCGGCTTTCACGAGGTTCTCGTCATGCGGAACGGATATGTCAACAATCATTGCACGCCTCTCGCTTCGGTCCACCACCACTATATCAGGCTTATTGGCTACAATAGTCCTGTCAGTGATGATGGACCGATCCCAGTACAAAGTGATATGACCATTATCAAGAACTGGGTCGGGCTCATACCTGTAGTACGGCACTTCTGATTCCACAAGAGAGTATTTCAAAGCAAGTTGCTGATGGATAATCCTGGCTACAAGGTTGTGTCTATGCAAATACTCTCCGTTAGCTAGACGAGAACAACCAGAGATAATGTGACGAATTGATTCTCCCGGACGGTGACATGCCCGACAGATGTCAACCGTGCCGTCCTTCACAATAAATCTCCGGTAGTTATTCGTCATGATAACTTCGTCCATAATTGCACAGACAAAACCTTCGGTTTCCCCGAAGAGGTCACCGAAACGCAGCCAGGCTACGGACGCCAATTGGTCTACATCGGGCCCATGAAGGGCCCGGAAAAAGCGTCCGTGAAGTTCCTTGCTCTGCCATACTTCCCTGCGGTCGTTAGTGTCAAGCACTACCGGTTTGCGCCAGTTCTCGTTAGCCATTGAGAGCGGGGTGAGTCCTTTGTCCACTGACACTACATCTCGATGCATACCCACGTCGGCAGCTAGGAAATATTCCCTGAGACTGCATACCTCGCGGTTGTGTAGGGTCTTAGCATTTAAAAAACCTCGACCTCCACACTTCCGCGGGATATACAGTCTCATCACCGACGATCGTGGGTGATGCATTCGATATGCAGTCAGCAGTGTGCGGACCCTCCTATCCAGGGCGTCAAGTTCCGTTTGAGTCCATTTGAGTACGCCAAAAGAGTACATCAATACCGGCATGACCCAACCGTTGAAGGCACGCACCTTGTTTCCGCCTGAAAGAAGGCTATTGAATACCTTCTTCAGGCGACCAAAGAAACGTTCCCTCAACGATTGCTTCATGTCAGTGATATTGATGCCTAGAGCTTCCGACATACCCAAATACTTATAGGTTTCGGTTGGAGAGAGGGATCTCAGGTTTATGGAATCCGTGAGTTGAGTTCCCACAGATTCCACAACCTCCCCTCGTTTTACATGCATGACCGCACATTTGTCCACACCAAACTCCATCCTGATGGCACTACTGAAGGTTTCGGTTACCTTCAGTAGCTCCATCAGTTGCAGATTGTTGGGGGCAAAAAGTTTCAGGTCATCCATGTAAAGTAGGTGAGATATTACCTGACCACCTCTCTTCAACCGATAGCCTAGACCTGAATTCTCCAGCAGTGTGCTGAGAGGATTCAAGGCTAGGCAAAACCAAAGTGGACTCAAACTATCACCCTGGAATATACCTCGCTCGATCCTTACAGGTTCGTTATTCCTCTGGATATGTCGACATCCTGGATAGCGAAGGACCGTCCTCCATTGTCTCATACACGACATCAGGAAGGTGCGTAGTGTTGTATCAATTTTATACAATTCTAGCACCCTCATGAGCCATGTATGAGGAACAGAGTCATAGGCCTTCTTATAATCTATCCAACATGTCGACAGATCCTTTCGGGAACGTCGAACCTGTTGGCTAATGGTCATATCAATGAGGAGCAGCTCCTTAGTACCGCGGGACCCGTTCCTACATCCATTCTGAGAAGGTGACATGATAAAATTTTTGTCAATATGACTATTAATTTTGCTTCGCAGTATGGATGTAAGAACTTTATAGACCGTCGGCAAACACGTGATCGGTCTATAATTTTTAGGCTCCGCAGTACTACCTGACTTATGGAGCAGGTGGGTTATTCCTGTTGTTAGGAATTCCGGTAGCGACCCGGACTCTAAGGCAGACTGGAACTGATATGCCAAGCGAGCGTGCGATCTTGTAAACCACTTAATCCAGAAATTGTGCAGTCCATCCGGCCCTGGAGATTTCCAGTTTGGCAACGGACGGACTGCACGAGCTACATCTTGGGGGCTGATGTCAATTGCCCCCATTTGTGGTATAGGATCGTACGCACGCTCGACCTCTCGAGTCCAGTCACCCTCGGTGTGACTGACAGGCACCGACCAGATGCTGCGCCAGAATGAACTCATGGCGTCATCATCCGGGAGGCGCGCATCAGTCACACCTTGGTCCGGTCTCTCCCAAGACCTATAAACCCACCTTTCATTACTCCGGAATGTGCGATTCTGGGTGTATCGCTCCACCCGCCGCTTATACCTACGGATGCGGTTTGCCCATGCATACATCTTCTGCTTCAGGAAGTCGATGCGCTCTGTGACACGGGACATATAGTCTCGGGGGCTGATATCAGTCCCTGAAAACGCCCGTCTCACAAAGCGCATCACTCTTGGGCGAGTGTTGCCCTCCCTGAAGCAGATTAGTTTGCCGATGAGTGCTCTGGCCCCACCAATACGACGCTCGATCCTGCACTGCCAGGCCGGCACGGTTGGTTTCGGTCGTGTAGCTACGTCACAGTTTGGAAACTTGACGTGAGCTACACGACATGCCGCAACAGCTGCGCAGTACATTATCGAGTGTGTATCAGTGAGATCTTCGCAGTCGTCAAAATAGTTTGACAACTGCAAATCCAGAGCAGCCACCAGCGCCTTATTCTTGTTATGCATGGGCAAACGAGGTAAGCGCGGCCTAAGTTCGAGTGGCATGTTGCGATACTCCCGAATAGCACACTCCAAAGCACTCCTCAATTCATTGTTGCACTGGGTACTTACATGTGTAACCATGTCAGTAATCTCTTCGTCAGCATGCCCG
This sequence comes from Mythimna pallens, assembly GCA_961205895.1. Lineage (NCBI taxonomy): Eukaryota > Metazoa > Arthropoda > Insecta > Lepidoptera > Noctuidae > Mythimna > Mythimna pallens. Next base: position 27,927,600 of record OY540824.1, read on the forward strand.
GAAAGATGGTAGGACGGTGGTCCCGCAGTCTGTGGTACCATGACTGGTACCACACGCGACGCACTGGACTGCGACGAAGGAGCAATGGCATGGTTACTCATTTCCGTTCGGAGGCGATCAAGTACAGTATCGTCCAACATATGATTACGCTGGATAACCCGCACCTGATCCGACAGTCGTTGGGCCGAAACGTTGACGGCTGGCTCAAGCACCTGAAACAAAGAGAGCATCCGAACACGGTACGCGGTCAGGTTGTTTCCTCCCTCTGTAGCCCCATAGTATGCGCGCATGACGTTCTCATTGATGGATTGCGTCCATCGCATGCGCTGCACACTTCCGCCGGGAGCTGGGACCCTATCAGAGGCCGGTGGGCCTCGAGGTCCTAAGCCACTCGGCGGCCGGCGTCCTCTCCGTCGACGCGCAGGTGGTGGTGACGTGGGCGGAGAAAAGTACTCGTCGCTGGAGCTCGACGCAACTGCCACGGCCGGTGTCACAGCACTCACGGTGGGGCTGGATTCCGGCGGCGGCGAGGCGGAGCTGAGCGACGAGGCCGGAGGTGGTAGGCGTGCACGGCGAGCTGCGGCTCTGGTCAACATTTTTGCTGTCTTTTCACTTTTCAGCTTCAATTTTCCATAGTTTCTATTATTGTCATTTTTGTTCTTCTCTTATATTTGTTATTTCTTTTTATTGTCATGATTTTAAGGTGGTTTGGGATTTATTAAATTAATTTGTTGTAAAAAAATTGTGCAGGGAAAATTTTTGCTTGTCACTTGGTTGACAGCCGAGCCACAGATTATTATTATTATTATTATTATCTAGTAGGCCAAAATAATTTAGGGCACACCTGTTTCTTGAATCAAGTGGAGGTCTTTGGACACAGTATTATGTTTGAATCTGTTCGGCAAGAGTTTTCCCAACATTTACAAAAAAGTTATTAACATAACCATGTTGATGAAAGAGGTGAGGAATAAATATGCAATAAATTCGAATTAGATTCATGCTTTTTTGCCATATAAGTGTCATTTTTAATATGTTTCCAAAGTTGCTTACTGTTGTTTCCTGCTTTATTTAATTCAGTTTTATCGTAGTTATTTTTTAAGTTCTTTAGGAGGTTATTGCAAAAAATCCTGAATCTTTTATAGGAGATTTGAATGATAGGATTGTCAGGGTTTTTCTTAGCTTTCTGATGAAGTTTATCTCTCTGTCTTATACACCGAATCAAGCCCGGAGTGATCCAAGGTTTAATGTTATACAGTTTCTTGTTTACGGAAGAAATAGTCGTGTTACGTAATATTGCAAATTGAACATGTTTTATTAAGTACGATAAAGCAAAATTAGCGTCAGCAGTATTGTAAACTGGGTTAAAGTCAAGATTGCGTAAATCATATTCGAGTTTATTTGTGTTTAATTTCGTTTTGGGCCGAGGTCGATTTTGCTTAGGCAGCGTTAGATTTAGGTGCAGTAGGACAGCGTGATGGTCTGTAATTGTCGAGTTAGTAACAAGCGTTAAGTACGATAAGCTAGATTTGATCATCATATGATTGAGACAACCATGGAATGAGCAGATATTAAGATAGTCTTGGGTCGCTGCATCGACGCATTCAGAGTTAATATTTATATTAATATCACCTGTTAGTATAACATTCTTAAACGTGCACAGTTTTTGAAAAAAATGATTTAAGGAAGCGTGAAAAGTGTCTAAATTTCTAGCGGAAGGCGATCTATACATAGCTATTATTGCTGTAGTTGTACCAATTTTTATGACCAACAACCACTCCATCATTTTGATTATTGTTAATTCTGGTATATGATAAATTGTACCCCGGTATTACTGGGAGGTGGTCCTGACGATTACACAGCCAGCACTCAGTTAGTACCACTATATCACAGTCAAAGTTAAGTCTATGAAGAAAAATGTTAAAGCTATCTATGTTCTTATAAATACTGCGAATGTTTTATGTTAGTATGGTCAGTGACTTTTGAGTATCGGAAAGATATTGTGTGCACTCCTCAACCTTACATTGCTTTGAAACCGTTACAAATGTGTTATCTATATCGGTCAATAAGTAATTATCCATAATATAAAAAATATAAAAACAGTAACTAACTCTAAAATATAAACAAATATGTGAAGCTCTTAGGCGCCTTCAAAATCAATCGAGTTAATGTACCTGTTCTCGGCTGATTTTTTAGCAGGACACTCTGGATCTCCCGTCGTGTGGTTGGCAGGATTTTTAAAACGCAAACATGTTGCGCATTTTGGCGAATCAGCTTTTTTGTGCAATCCTGGAGTGTGTGTCCTTCTTCACCGCAGTGTCCACATATAGGAGAAGCGACTTTGCACGATTTGGCCGCATGACCGTACTGCTGACACTTGTAACATCTCGTTACTAAAGTGAAATTTCGTACAGGACAAAACGTCCAATTAATAAATAATCTATCCTGTGTGATGAGCGCCTTTCGACTAGCGGCTGGAACTTCTATTATGTAGTTACAGTTCTCAGCTTCTTTCCTACCAGATTTGTGGCTAAGTTTTATTGAGGCCAAGAATGCATCTTTGGTTATTGTTGGCAGTTTGTCGGCCAGGTTTTGTTTAGCATTTATAAACCTCAATTTCAGACTCATGTCTGAATGCCGGAACCCCCATAACTATAATGCGAGGTTTGCGCTTTTTAGGGTCATCGATGGTAAGGCCTGATGAAGCGAGTTGGACTGTTTGTTTGAGCTTGTCTAAATCCTCTTTAGTCTCTGTGCTAATTATCAGTCCTCCTTTCCCTATCTTACGTACTCCTCTGACTTTAAGCTTCATGTCACCAGGGTAGATAATCTTCTGGATGATGTTCTTCGTTTCGGCACTGGTCTTCGTGTTGTCGCGGGGATAAATCGCCACGGAGCTAAAAGTATTTGGACGAACAAAGGCGTTGGACCCTTTCTTAACCATATCTGCAAAAGATGCGGCGGGTGCTTCCCGGGTTCCACACGTTTCTTTAATCGTCCGGTTCATTTCCAACACACAATCCTTTAGGTCTCGGTCTTCGGTTAACATTTTTAGCGAGTTATGGGTCTTTACGGCATTATCTTTTAATGACTGATATTGAGCAGCCAGTTGCGAAACTCCATAACTAACATTTCGGCAAAGATTACTTATTTTTAACTTCTGATCCGAGTTTAGTTTTCCCTCAGAAGAGATAACACATACTCATTCAAGTTCTGCTCAATAGACCCCAACCAGTTTTGGATCAGGAGTCGAAACTACCTCTATTTTCTCTTCTTCCTGGACTCGTTCACGTCTAGGTTGCTGGGGCTGCATCGGTGTAGGTGACGGGGGAGGGCTGCGTCGCGTTATACCGCTCCTATTGAAGGGGCTGCCTTCCATATTTTAGATGATATTATAATAATCCAATCAATCCATGTTTCTTAATTCGTCAGCACTTTTTAAAAAAACGTGTCTGTATGAAACTCCAATACACTAAAAAGTAGGTCACTATTTATTGCATTGATGAGCACGACTGAATGCGATGAGTCTCGAATCATCAATCAATCCTCAAAAAATCAATCATCAAAAAATACTTAGAGGTACATGCTAAAATTACAAAGAAATAAATACTACGATAAATATGAAATCCGCATTAGGTCACACAATCGTGTCACACTTTCACTGACTAAAATCACAACCATGTTTTTTCAGTTGCCCTTTACGTTACACGACCACGGGTTTCCCTTTCAGAAGTCAACCCTTGGCCCCAATAGGCCTCGGCCCTGCTGAGTTCCTACGCTTTTGCTGACATTTCTTTGAGGAGCACTTGGAACACTCGGGTTCGGTCCGTACGGTGAGCTGGCTGGGGCGTGAGGATACAATGGAATGGAATGTAATGGAACGGAATGGAATGGAATGGAATGGAATGGAATTGAATGGAATGGAATGGAATTGAATTGAATTGAATTGAATTGAATTGAATTGAATTGAATTGAATTGAATTGAATTGAATTGAATTGAATTGAATTGAATTGAATTGAATTGAATGGAAAGGAATGGAATGGAATGGAAAGGAAAGAAATGGAAAGGAATGGAAAGGAATGGAAAGGAATGGAAAGGAATGGAAAGGAATGGAAAGGAATGGAAAGGAATGGAAAGGAATGGAAAGGAATGGAAAGGAATGGAAAGGAATGGAAAGGAATGGAAAGGAATGGAAAGGAATGGAAAGGAATGGAAAGGAATGGAAAGGAATGGAAAGGAATGGAAAGGAATGGAAAGGAATGGAAAGGAATGGAAAGAAATGGAAAGGAATGGAAAGGAATGGAAAGGAATGGAAAGGAATGGAAAGGAATGGAAAGGGATGAAAAGGAATGGAAAGGAATGGAAAGGAATGGAATGGAATGGAGTGGAGTGGAGTGGAGTGGAGTGGAGTGGAGTGGTGTGGAGTGGAGTGGAGTGGAGTGGAGTGGAGTGGAGTGGAGTGGAGTGGAGTGGAGTGGAGTGGAGTGGAGTGGAGTGGAGTGGAGTGGAGTGGAGTGGAGTGGAGTGGAGTGGAGTGGAGTGGAGTGGAGTGGAGTGGAGTGGAGTGGAGTGGAGTGGAGTGGAGTGGAGTGGAGTGGAGTGGAGTGGAGTGGAGTGGAGTGGAGTGGAGTGGAGTGGAGTGGAGTGGAGAATACAGGGACAATACAGTAGCGCTGAGCGTATATCGATTATGAAATTCTTTCAATGCTGCAATTTCAGTAATTAAATTGGTTTCTATACTAAAGTTGTTTTTCTTTTCAGTTTTATATTTAAAGTTATTTTTTACGCAGTCGGGTTTTATTTTTATTTTTTTAATTAAAGTTGTCTGTTGATTTTTGAACTTTACGATATGAGCGTAGATAAAAATTTTAATATAATCAATAGTAAATGGTAAAGGTTCATATGATTTTTTTTAAATCCATTTGGATTTGAATTGCACCCGCTCAGCGTAGCATACGCCCCAGCTTCGCAGTGTGGCTATAGAAATAACAAGTTCGACTAATAGTTAAGGAAACATCTCATAGAGTCTAACTTATTGTAGATAATTATTAACAATTCTCTATTACAACACAAAAAGAATGTTTTAGATGGGGTTCGAAAGCAGACTTCAACGTAGGTATGAGTTATCTTAACCAATGTGTTAGCCGATAAGCCAGAGAGACACATACCGGCAAGGTTAAAATCAAATACAACTATCTTAATACGCCGCCACGACATGACAGAATAGTTACTATTATACAAATGATCATTATATCTTTCTAACTAAATAATGATGAAAGAGTGCGATGTACATCGTGGATGTGTGCAAAATGTTTGTTATAGTAAAAGGTCGTAAGTGCGACTTGCTTTGATGCTATAGATTTGTAAAACTGCTAATGGATTTATGACCGATACTGGCCGAGAGGACTCGATGGCTATCCCTGGGGGGGTTCGGGCGTCCCTGCAGTCTCCAGATCAACCGTCCATTGGCGCAGCAACTCTGGTCGTAATGTTGGGTTTAGCATCGCATCACCTCGCTCAACTGCCATCTTCTATCTACCCTATTCACTCCTTATAAAAAATGAAAAGTAAAAAGAGAAGTAAGTGTGTACAGCGGAAGCACGTGACCTCTCAAACATTCGAGAACTGCACACCAACCTCGATCCGGTCCACTACCACCTTGAGACTAATAAGTCCCATTTACTTTTCTTGACGGAGACGCAGATCAGATGTCCATCAAATGCGGCGTATCTCGACTACCCGGGATACTCATAGGAGCACAATTTCCTGCAGCATGTCTGTTGGGTCTGTGTGGACGTCAGCAATAACATCTGCTGCCAGCATCTCCGTCACCTTGAAGGCCCCAGTTTCTCGACCTTATGATTGTTGGTGGACACCGGTATGGACAAAATTGTCTATCCTGTGTCTACCGATCGCACAGAGGTGACTTGGAGACGACTCGACTGTTTGGCCACCTCAATGAGGCCGCCGATGAGGCTTTGTATCGGCACCCTGATGCGCAGTTTGTCGCTCTGGAGGATTTTAACGCCTGCTACCAAGACTGGCTTTTCCCGTACCAGAGGACCGACCACACTGGGAGAGAAGCGCGAAACATTGCAGTATCGATGGGCCTCTCCCAGTCGGTAAAGCAAGCGACAAGGGCGCCTGATGTAGATGGTCATACTGCCAATTGTCTGGACCTACTGCTGACCACTGATCCGGACAGATGTATCGTAACAGTTTCTTCACCACTTGGAACTTCCGATCACTGTCTGGTGAAGCCTGTATCGTCCTTCTGGGACCTAACTGTGACTCACGCGGTAAACGGAGAATGTGGCGTTACACGTCAGCATGGGATGAGATGCGGCACTTCTTTGCGTCTTATCCTTGGCAGCAGATCTGCTTCTCTTCTCGTCGAGCTGTGCGGATGCTATATCCGATGTGATACATCAAGCATTGGAGTATTTCATCTCTAATAGCGGCGTGTCATCGGTGGCTCAGCTCACCCATGTTTCAACGCTGATTGCGTTCAAACTGAAGAGCGTAAGCATTCGGCGTTTCTTGCCTGGTTTGACGCTCGTGACCGCAAAGTTCCGGATCTGAGCTCAAAGAAGAGAACCTTCAACCATGCTGCCAAGTCCCACAAAAAGGCACTGAAAAAGGCTCGGTTCGACTGTATTACCCATATTGGCACGAAGCTCTCTGCACAGCCGTTCGGTAGTTCAGCATTCTGGTCCCTTGCCACAGCCCACATTGCCTCCGCTGGTAAAACCTGATGGAACTCTGGTTCATACGGCGAGAGAGAAAGCAGATCTCTTTGCATCTCTTTTCGCCCATAATTCTCGTCTTGACACTAGCAGTGCTACTCCACCGACTCTGCCTCACTGCGACACTTCAATGCCCGAGGTTCGCATAAGGAACAAAGAGGTTTTGAAAGCACTGTTTCGTCTAGACGTGAATAAAGCTAGTGGACCAAATGATATACCAGCGATTGTTTTCAAGGCTTGTCCACCCGAGTTGTATCGCCTCTTATTTAGGACTGGTATGGTGCCCAAGTCCTGGAAGCTTGCCAACGTGCAACCAGTACCCTAAAAGAGCAATCGAGCCGATCATGCCAACTATCGGCCGATTTCAATAATCTCCATTCTCTGCAAGATTATGGAGCGTGTATTGAACTCGCGCTTCATGGCATACCTGGAAGGTAACGATCTCCCCAGTGACCGACAGTACGGGATTCGCCGCAATCGGTCCACTGGGGACTTACTAGTTTATGCCACCCACTTGTGGGGCGAGGCCCTCGATAACAATAGGGAAACGATTGGAGTTTCCTTAGACGTCTCGAAGGCTTTCGACAGGGTATGGCACGCTAGCCTTTTGAGTAAGCTTCCAGCGTACGGCGTTTCCCCTGGTCTGATTACCTAGGTAAAAAACTTTCTGAGTGAACGGTCTATCCGAGTTGTTGTCGATGGATGCTTATCAGAGCCCATGACGACTAATGCCGGTGTTCCTCAGGGGTCTGTTGTCTCTGAAACTCTCTTCCTGCTGCATATCAACGATCTGCTGAAACCCGGTATCTATGGGTATGCAGATGATAGCACAGTTGTAAAGAGCTAATCCGGTCCGAAAGAGAGGCTATGGTTGAGCGTACAAATGTACAGACTGCCTGAAGTGAGTTTAGGCAGTCTCCAAATAGGGTGTAGCTATCTGGTGGAATTCAACGCCGACAAAACACAAGCGTGTCTATTCACCGCCAAAAGGAGCCCGTTCACTTAGGCTCCTGCATTTCGGAATATATCCCTGAAGTGCACCGACCGCCTTCAGCTCTTGGGAGTTGAAGTTTCCTCCTTAATTTTGGGCGGTTCATTGAGTCATAAGCCAAGGTAGCTGCTAGGAAACTTAGCGTTCTTGCAAAGGTCCGGCGGTACTTCACACCAGGACAGCTTTTAACGTATTATACAAAGCACAGGTCGGATCGTGTGTGGAGTACTACAGCCACATATGGGCTGGTGCTGCAAAATGCCACCTAGCAGCTTTGGAGTCGGAGGAAAGGCGTGCGAAGAGGCTAATCGGTGATTCAGATTTGGTTAAATCCAATCTTCAAAGCTGTGACGTTACAAATCGGTTAGAGTGGACTGCTAACGACATCACTTTCATGGCATTGGAAATGACACCTCATAGTTGAGTGTTGAGCGTTGAACTCACCTAGAGATGGCGTCCCGTGATAAATTGATTTGCAATAAATAAAGCAACATTAATAAAAATAAAACAGTGAATTAATTAGGGAAAAGAAGCAGAAACATTTGTAAAATCAAACAGTGGAACGTATTTATATAGTCGGTGGTCAGAAACTGATTAGGTAGGAAGGTAGTTCTGAGTGTGGTTTTGTAGCTGGCTTTTTACTGAGCGGCGCGAAAGAGTTGACACGCAGATATCCAAGGAAGAATTACAATCCTTCGAAATGTAATTGAATAAAGCGTGTAGCGCCAAGACCCTCTGGGTTTAATCACCAAGTGGGGTTTTGTTTAAAAATCACTATTTGGCTCTATTGGCTGACCTAACGTCAGGAACGCCATCGAGATGCGACGCTCTGCTGTGTCAGGAGTTGGCCTTGGTCAAGACTGAACCAGGCGTGTGCCGCGAAGGTGTGCTGGACCAAGTAACGCTACCCACACCTATTCGATCGACACCAACGAAGCAGGTATTTGATGTCGTCCGTCCTTTTTGTTCCCATTTTGTTCCTGGAATGATTTCCACCCCGTAGGGCGCGTTAGTCGTGTGGTGATGGAGTCTTATCTCGTCACCGACCTCAAGGGACTCTGTTCCGCTAACTAGTAACTAGATTTTAAACTCCAACTAGTTTGGAGATCTGCCAATTAGATTTTGGTTACGCAAACTATACATTGATTGGAACTCATTTTGTGAGGTATATCCCGTGAGAGAAAAAGTAGGAATTAGATAGGTTTGTGTCTTTTGGGTTAATTCCCTATTTTTATATCTAGATGTTGTGCACAGCCTAGAATTTCTGTACCTACACAATTGAGCTGGAGTCACGACGGTTCACCTCACGGATTCTTCACAAGCGACCTTGAGTTTGTGATTTATTCTCATGCTGGTTCTGTAACACACTTCGGTACGGAGACGAAGTGGGTTAGAGAACTAACTTTGTTGTTAAGGTTTAGGGAATTTTGACAACCTTTTATAATGTACACACATTGGGTGATGTGAAATAAATTTTGTTATTGCACGCAAGTAAGTGTCCTGGTTTCATTTTTTAATTTGACCTGATAATATTCCTTTATAAATTTACTGCGGCACGGCTAGGAATCTCCCTCAGAGCCCAGGAGCCGGGTCACAAAGCCTTGAGCACAGTCGTAGGGTAGCCAGCCTTTCGGTGATTTACAGGTTGCATTTTGGAGAGTGTGCGCGGGAATTGCATGACTTGATTCCGCCATCTCATTTTTACCATCGGACAACCCGACGTACGGGGAGTATCCACCCTTACATTGTTGAAACCTCTACGGTCCGGACTAAGCGTTTCGCCTCGTTTATACCGCGTGCATCGAAGGACTCCCAATCCGATTATAATTTGGGTGTCTCCAAGGCTAGAGTGAATAGGCTCTTAATAAACTAGTGCGCCTCACCATCAACGATTGCGTCGCTGCTTACCATCAGGTGGGATAGCAGTCAAGCACTAGTTTATATCGCGTAAAAAAAAAAAAAAAACATTATTTTAAATAATAAGTTGCTATTATCTCACCAATTTATTTTATATCAGTATGGTTCTGTATTAAGATATTTTTTCTTGAGTTTATCAGTACCGTTATTCGCAGTATGACACTGCACTTTGTACCTACCTCAGTTTAGTTTGGTCATGTTCTCCGTTTAGTTTCAAATTTTTGCTTTAGCGATTTCGCTCCCTCTTTCAATATAGCATTTTTGAGAAGCACAAACTCTATATCTTCCTTCAACTCATGACGCCGTGAAATGGTTGAAGAATTTAAACTGTTACTGCCAGTGTTAGATAAATAATCAAATGATTTTGGATCTATTTTATGTTCAAGCTCAAGTTCTGTGATATTAAATTCAGACCTTAGCCAATTCAACTTTTTGATTAAAGCAATGCTTTCCAAAGTATATATTTTTTTACTATTTTCTAGGATTTTAAGTGCATCTTCCACTTTAATTTTTGAAGAGCCAACATCATCCGATTGAATGACTTGTTTTTTTGTGACTTCTATATTCTCTATATTTTCTTGTTGCTTTATATTGCCTGCTTGTCCTGAAACATCCGTTGTGTGAACAGCAGATGTTATCTTTCCAAATTCTGGTTGATACATATTATCTGGATGCTTATCAGCATCTGTTGTGTCAACAGAAGGTGTTATTATCGAAACTTTAGTTTGCTCTATGATGTCTGGTTGGTCTCCATTTGGTTGTTTCATGATGTCTGGTTGCTCTCTAGCGTCCGTTATGTCAACAGTATGTTCTGACATTACGTTGTCAACTACTGGAAAATTATTTGGTTGCTCTTCAGCATCTGTTGTATCCACCGAAGGTAGTGTAACTTCTTGTTGTTGTGAAGGTATAGAACCGTTTGGTTGTTCTATGATGTCTGGTTGCTCTCTAGCGTCCATTGTGGCAACAGTATTTGCTGGAGTTGCCTGTACAACTAATGGTTGTTCTAAATTATCTGTTTGCTCTCTTGCATCTGTTGCATCAACAGAAGGTTTTATTACTGTAATTTGTTGTTGCTTTACAATTTGTGGTTGCTTTCCAGCATCTATTGAATCAACACCATGAGTTTTTAATATACCTATGCTTTCTGGTGGCACTAAGATGTCACTATTAGTTACACCTTCTGATACGTTCATCTCACATTTAAGTGTGCAACTGATGTATCCTATTAAAATAAATAGTGCACTTTTCATTTTTGTTGGATTGAAAGAAGAATTGCAAGTTGAGGAGAGCGATGCTCAAAGCATTTTTGTTATAAACATTTTTATTGAAATCGATAGTGAATTTTATTCCGTTTCGTAACGACATTTCAATTTATTTTATCGACACTATTATTTTACTGTACCAATATTTTTTTTAATAAAAAAAAACAATAAAAGATATTTTTCTTAACGTCCTTATCAATCCTTATATATTATAAAACAAAATCACCTACTGCATCTGTATGTTTGTTCGCGATAAACATAAAAACTACTGACCGTATTTTAATGCGGTTTTCACCAATAGATTAAGAGTTAAGGTGTATAATACATAGTCAGTAAAAGTTTGGCACGTCCTCTCGCTACACCCTAGAGCGGTAGAAGTTATTTGATAAATTTCAACTTCATCAAAAAAGGTGTATAAGTAATATCATGTATAACAAAGTAGAGAAAAACGAAAAATCGTTAAAAAAAAAAAGAAGCTGGGAAGCCCTCCCCAGCTTCCCAGGAGTATTAGAAATAATTTTCGCTAGTAACTAAGATAATTTGATGTTATAAATATAGTTATTTTAGTAAATGGATTAAAGACATGCAGCTGTACCTACGAGCACCAGTACGGTACTGATACCTAATTACGTACATATTAATTAACTGTTTAAGAATTAACCATACTTACTGAAGTTGTAGAGGGGTAAAGGACTAAATCTAAAAGTATTTAAGTCTAAAACTTTAGTAAATACTCACAAGTATAGTAAGTAATAGGTTTCTATCCATGAAAATACCGATCATTTAAAACGGTAGAACTGTTAATCTTCGGATTTACTTAGAATTACAGGTTGAAATATACTTTATATTAAAGGCACGTTATTCTTTCTTTGTAATTAGTTATTTATTAATTTATTTGTGTTTTGCATTTTCTGTAATATTGCTATTTTTATAACTATTTTTTTTATTAAATCTAAGAAAACTCGTACTATTTTCGATTATAACTAGGTCGTATTTTAATTTTATTATTTAAAAAAAATACGTAGTAAACTTAAATATTATCTAAAAATACTTTTATACCAAACTTAACTATGTATATATAATACAAAGACACAAAATACACTCCGGCGTCGAAGTACTCCTCCATATCACTGTCATCCGGAAATGTGCCCAGAAGGCTGGCAGCATTGCCACGTTGAATGGCAATGCTAATTCTTTGGGCGAAGAACGAGCCAGCCCACTGGTCACGCAATGTGTCGATCAGTCGGCGTGAAACTACCTTGAAAAAGAGACGCGAACTTGGATCCCATGACCCATGTGTTTCGACCCCAAACGGATCGAAACTGTCATTACCAATAAGGTTACAGTATTTGCGCCGTTTGAGGGTCTCAGCGGCCGCAGCGGCAGCGCCGGCACAGCCCGCCGGACTAAGAACATGGGATGGCGCAAGGGTGTCGACAATGATTGCATCACTGCTTACCATCAGGTGGGATCGCAGTCAAGCACTGGTTTATAGTGAATAAAAAAAAAAAAAAAGGTTGCGTCCCACACCAGAGGCCTACACCACCCTCCACGGCACCAACGTCATACCATCTGGTCTCTTCCCATAATTACGTACCAAGCCGCTATTATAGGTTCTAATACGGCAGGTAGGTAGGTACCTACGCCTACGGTGACGAAAGCTCAACGAACAATTTCGTTGTTTTCGATTATGAGGTCTATCCATGGAAGATATGCATCTTAATCGGTATTCAATATTAATGACGTATACGATCGTAGAATACCTAACTGCAAATACAGGGCTGCACTCAAAGTATCGGGAATGGGATATTTCCACTGTTCCTGTCATATTAAAATCTTTTTAATTGAAAACTCCTTGGTTTTAAAAATCGAATACCATTTATTTATTTAAAAAAAGATTCTCGGTCTTGTCACAAGGTCTTGTCAAACTTGTTTAGTCGTTGAGAAAATGAAATTGACTCGAGAAAATTCAAGAGCGATGATTTATTATGACTTTCGAAGTGGTTTAACACAAAAACAGTGTGTTGACCGGATGATTTCTGCATTTGGTGATGAAGCCCCATCCAAAACCACAATTTACCGCTGGTTTGCTGAATTTCAACGTGGACGTGTCAAGCTCAGTGATGATCTCCGTCAAGGTCGTCCAAAAACTGCAGTCACCCAAGAAAACGTTGATGCTGTGCGTAAGCTGATTGAGGAAGATCGACATGTAACATACCGCGAAATTCAGGCAACTTTAGACATTGGCATGAGTCAAATACAAATAATCTTGCATGAACAATTAGGTGTAAAAAAGTTGTTTTCCCGATGGATACCGCATTCGCTCTATGTTGGTGCGTCAGAACTCTCGAAAGATTCCACGCAGGATCCTCAAATGCTGTATACAAAATCGTATCAGGTGACGAATCCTGGATATACGCGTACGAACCCGAAACAAAAAACCAGTCACAAGTTTGGGTGTTCGAAAATGAGTTAAAGCCAACAGAATTTGTTCGTTCACGGAGTGTTGCAAAAAAAATGGTGGCCACGTTTGTCCCCAAAACCGGCCATGTTGCGACTATTCCTCTTGTGGGACAAAGAACAGTTAATGCAGAATGGTATGCTAGCATTTGTTTGCCACAGGTCGTTTCTGAACTCCGTAAAGAGAACTGCAACCGCCGCATCATCCTCCATCACGACAATGTGAGTTCTCACACCGCGCACAGAACAAAAGAGTTTTTAGAGCAAGAAAAAATAGAGTTATTAGACCATCCGCCGTACAGCCCCGACCTAAGCCCTAATGATTTCTATACTTTCCCTAAAATAAAGAATGAATTGCGTGGTCAGAGATTTTCATCAACTAAAAAAGCTGTGGACGCCTACAAAACGGCCATTTTGGAGACCCCAACTTCCGAATGGAATGGTTGCTTCAATGATTGGTTCCATCGTATGGAAAAATGTGTCAAATTTCGCGGAGAATACTTCGAAAAGCAATAAATACATTTTTAAATTGTAATGTTGTGTCACTTCCTTGATTTCCGAAATTTTCAGTGCCGCCTTCGTAGTTATATGGGATGTGTATTATTGTTTCAATCGCTTTTAGTATTTTTTTAAGGTGGGAAATCATCCAATGACTTCTTCCGGTCTGGGTGGAGGAGCGGTCTGTAAAAGTCTGACACGCCCTCGTGTAAGACTTTTACTGACTAAAATCACTCCTGTGTCTTCAGTTGCCCTTTGCATTCTAGGATTACGGGATTTCTTTTAAGACAATCCTCACAATCCTAGTGGGCATCGGCCTTGTTGGGCCCCTACGGTTTGCTGACATCTCTGTGAGGAGCGCGTGGATCACTACGCGCTGTCGACGACTGGGGTTCGGGCCGGTCAATTAGTACTGGACTGTAGGATGGCGAGCTACCCATTGCTCGACGTCCGATCCTGGGCGTTTCATCCTCCTGAATCCAATGCAGGAACCTCCCGAACTTACCATGTCCGGTGAGGACTTGCGTCATGAGGAAGGTGAGGATGCCGTGACGCCTCTTCAACCACTCCTCAAAGAGGGGACTTACTGTCATGTTTACGGCATGCCCAATCGTTTTTAGTTGGGTTTGAGGTAAACCCAACTAAAAACGATTGGCACGCCTACACGCCTACACGAAGAACTTTTCTTCTCTGGGCGGTTACAGGATGAAATTTCGAAAACGAAAGCTATTAAACTAATAACACAGAGTTTGTTTGATTGAAATAAGTCGTCGCTGTCGGTATACGTGGTTGATATTGATTGACCTTTGAAATGCATGGTTTCCACATTGGAACTCCTATTATGGAAAAACACTTTGTTATTAGGATTCATTCATTTTGTGTTTCGAACTTTCTGTAATATTAAAATATTTAACATTTTAATATTACAGAAAGTTCGAAACACAAAAAAAAAACAATGTATTACTAATGTCGAAAAAAGAATAACGTACCACTATTGATATAAAGTTTATTTGAACTTTTTATTCCAAGTGAGTTCGAAGATATCAGTATCACAGTGCAAAGTTCCCGTATTAAAAAACGTCTAAACCATTACTGAATAAAAAACTTGTTCTGGCCTTGTTTATAACGCTCTATGAGTCTAGGTGCCCTCATAATCGATTGAGATAGTTTTTTTTTTATTGTTGTAAACCAGTGCTTGCAACTGTATACAAGTATCTGTATTCCGCTATTTTTCTAGCAGGACACTCAGCGTCTCTCGTTTTGTGGTTTGAGGACTTTTGAAGCGACAGCAAGTTGCACATTTTGGTGAGTCCGCTTTCTTTGCGCACTCGGAGACCGAGTGTCCTGTCTCACCGCAGTGGCTACACGTCGAGTTGACCTCTCTACAGGTTTTTGCTATATGTCCATATTACTGGCATATGTAGCATCTCAGCAGGGCCAGACGTTCAATTTATGAAAATACTTGACTGGGAAATTAGGACTCTTCGTATGTGGACTGGAACTTCCAACTACTAATTACAAATCTGCGAGTCTTTCTTCCCCGATTTGTGACTTAATTTAACTAATTTTAAAAAGGACTCCATGAAATTCGTCGAAACTTTTCAGCTACATTCTGTTCGTAAAAACATCTGAAGACTTCTGTTTCAGCCAAAGATAGGACAGACAGCTAGGTTCGTCTACGGTAAGTCCTGATGCAGATAGCTGGATTACGTGCTTAATTTTATCCACTTCATCTTTTCTCTCTGTACCTACTGATTATAACGCCTCCGTTTTTAGTCTTACGGACACAACGTATGTGCAGCTTGACTTGATCTGGTCGTATCACCATTTGCACACGGAATTTTGTTTATTCACTCGATTTTAAATTATTGTTGGGATATATGGCCACGGAGTTTAAGTTGTTCGGTCGAACAAAATCATTTGACCCCTTCTTTACCATGTCGGTAAACGAAATATTGCCAGAGTCCTTAATCGTCTTCGTGAGGTTCAAGATTTGGTCCGTCTAGTTGCACTTTTTCATTAAATCTTCATTGAGGATACGCGCTTCAACTGCTTTCTGCTTTAGGGATTGATATAAGACTGCTATCTGTGAGGTGCCAGATCCTATTTTACGGTACAAGGTTGAGATTTTCAGTTTCTGCTCCGAGTTGAGTTTGCCACCCGAGGCAATAGAACAAACTTCGTTTAGATGCTGCTCAATGGTTGACATCCATCTTTGTATCTCGGATGTTGACACGACTTCTATCGAGAGATCAGATTGGGCTGGATTTTGCGTCACCGTCTTCGCTGGAGTGGCGGAGAGATTCACTCGATCTCTTGAGAAGGGGCTGTTATCCTTTTTATTTATAACTAGTTCACTTATTCTAAGTTTCCATTGTATTTATTCGCCTGGTGCAACTCCCCTGGCGTCAAGACCAGCGTGTCGTCAGCGTAACATACCACGCTGACTCCGCTGTGAAGGTCGCCGTGCAGCACGTAGTCATAGCTGATTTTCTACAAGGGCAGCCCTAGTAGGGTAGGGCCTATCCCAGCGGAACACCGCTCGACGTTTCCACTCTTCCTGGTTACCGGCCTAGGTGACGAACCTGTCCGCCAAATAGGCCTCGATCACACGACTAGGAAAAACAAACGCAAACGATCCCGCAAGTGCGGGTTCCTGCACCTTTTTGCGAGATCTGAAATGTTGGATTATTTATGCCTGGATCAAGGTCTGTGGGATTGAATGATTGAATGTTTTTATTGGATTCAGACGACGCGATGTTCTATATAACTTTACATAGAACTCGTGACTTTTCTATAGAATTTGTATAAAAATTAATTTTGTTTTAAATTTTTGAATTTAGTGAGACCTGTATCTCAATATCAGAATAGATTGCTAGTTGTGTAGGCGCCACGATTTTTATTTTTGAGGTGGTAAATCATCCAATGACTTCTCCCACTCTAGCATGAAGCAGGATGACATTTACTGACTAAAACCACACCTGTGTCGTTCAGTTGCCCTTTCGTTCTGGGACCGCGGGTTTCCTTTTTGAAAATTCCTTTTCCTATGGCCTCAACGGGCATTAGCCCTGCTGAACCCCTACAGTATTGCTGACATCTCTTTGAGACGCGCGTGGAACACAACGTGCCGTCGACGACTCGGGGTCGGTTACCGGACGGCTGGACGGCGTGCTACCCATTGATCGTCGTCCACAAGCCCGCGCCTACCGTGCCGTGGCTGGTACTCGGGTCACGGGTAGCGGCGGTTGAGGCGTGAGGATGTCCGTTCCCTCACGGGTTCGGCCGTCGCCTTCGCTAACATTCCTCCTCCTTGCGTCGTATTCCTGAATGCGGTCGGGAGGTCAAAGGTCGTGACCTCCCTGCTTCATCACTTTAACTTTTATAATATTCCTCCATCTGTTTCTGTCTCTGTCTCATTGGGTTGAACGGCATCGTATACCGTAGAGTCAAGAGCGGTGCGGATCTGGTCAGACCAACGTATCGGGCTGCGCCCGCGAGGCCTTTTCCACCAAAGTATTGCAGAATCTTGCGAAGACCTACCTAAAGTATAGCATCTTGTTAATATGTCGTTGGTGTTCCTCATAATAATAAATAAATAAAATAAAATAAGACACTCGGACGACAGCCGTGACGAGATTTTGAGTTCTTGCAAAATGTCCGTTGGTCCGAAATGCTGTCCAAGGGATACGGAGCATCCTTCTCCAGCACTACATCTCAGGCAAAAGGTATCGATGCGTTTGCGGTCTGCAGCTTTTAGCGATCAATTCTCAGCACCATACGAAAAGATCGAGAAGACTAGTGTCCGTACCAGTTTGGTTTTGGTCTTTACGGAGATGTTACGATCCCTCCAGACTTTATTAAGCTGAGACATGGCGCTCTTAGCCATGCCAATTCTCCTGCGAACTTCCATACCAACAACGTCAAATGAAAAAAAAATCTCAGAACCATTTTCGACAAATAAAAATGTTTACAAAGCATTTTTTCAATCCACAATTACAATAGCCAACAATAAAATAAACCAAGAACCTGTTAAACCAAACATCATGACGAAATACAAAATATGTATCCAAACAAAACCAAAATAAACGTGAGTGACAACTGCTGTCACATAATATGATACCGAAAATGGGAATTATAATTTGAGAAAGAAGATGTTGACGAGAGCCGCATCTCGAAGAGCACGCCCACCTCCGGGCTCATCGCTCAGCTTTGCCTCGCCGCCACCGGAACCCAGCCCCATCGTGAGTGCTGTGACATCGGCCGCGGCAGTTGCGTCGAGCTCCAGCGACGAGTACTTCTCTCCGCCGACGACTCCACCACCTGCGCGTCGACGGGGAGGACGTCGGCCGCCGAGCGGCTTAGGACCTCGAGGCCCACCGGCGTCTGACAGGGTCCCAGTTTCCGGCAGAAGTGTGCAGCGCATGCGATGGACGAGATCTATCAATGAGAACGTCATGCGCTCATACTATGGGGCTACAGAGGGAGGAAACAACCTGACCGCGTACCGTGTTCGGATGCTCTCTTTGTTTCAGGTGCTTGAGTCAGGCGCCAACGTTTCGGCCCAACGACTGTTGGATCAGGTGCGGGTCATCCAGCGTAATCATATGTTGAACGATACTGTACTTGTTCGCCTCCGAACAGAGATACGTAGCCATGCCATTGCCTCTTCGTCGCAGGCGGTGGTACATTCACAGGTGTCACCGTCCAACCATTTTTCCAACCACGCTGATAAATAGCTTACTGACATGGTTACACATGTAAGCACCCAGTGTAGCAACGAATTGAGGAGTGTTTTGGAGTGTGCTATTCGGGAGTATCGCAACATGCAATAAGAATAAGGCGCTGATGGCTGCTCTGGATTCGCAGTTGTCAAACTATTTTGATGACTGCGAAGATCTCACTGATACACACTCGATAATGTACTGCGCGGCTGTAGCGGCATGTCGCGTAGCTCACGTCAAATTTCCAAACTGTGACGTAGCTACACGACCAAAACCAGTTGTGACGGCCTGGCAGTGCAGTAGGAAGCTCTAGGAATCAATATCACTGACATGAAGCAATCGTTGAAGGAGCGTTTTCTTTGAACGCCTGAAAGCAATCGTTGAAGGAGCGTTTTCTTTGGACGCCTGAAGAAGGTATTCAATAGCCTTCTTTCAGGCAGAAACAAGGTTTCGAAACTCAGATTGTTTTAATACTCGTACTTATTTATTCAACGAATTAAATTTACCCATGTTGTTTATTTATTCGGTAAGTTTAGGAAAATAAATCGTTAAACAAAAATGGCAATAAATATCAACTTGAGTCTTTGGAGATATGCGGATCAGAGAGTAAAGTCCCGCAAACCTCAAAAGGGAGGATCCTCCGGCCAGGCGGGTGTTATGTCTGGTGGGCAAATGCCCGATAGATGATTTCGGTCTGTTTTATATGTTCTGATCGCGCGGAGAACTTTGATTGCGCGATACAGGATTAGTTCTCATGTGACGCCATAGATGTCGCTACATCACTCGGAGTTTGGAGACCAATGGTTCTTGATGTTTCTTGATGCGTGCCAGGCCAGTGGTAGGTTGTTTCCAGTGGGTCGGAAGCGAATGCCGCATAGTTCTCGGTGAGTCGGAACTGTCTGCGGTTATGCCCCAGTGAGTCGGGTTTTTTTTTCCGGTGGGAAAATCATCTTAAATATCAACTTGAGTCTTTGGAGGTATGCGGATCAGAGAATAAAGTCCCGCAAACCTCAAAAAGGAGGATCCTCCGGCCAGACGGGTGTTATGTGCTGTCCTAGGGAGTTGGGATGATGCTGCAGGCTCCAGTGAGTCGGAGTAGTGCTGCTGGCTCCGGTGAGTCGGAGCGGTGCTGTGCGACGTAGTGGCTTGACTGCTGGCGTCGACCAGGAGAGGTTCTTCATAGCTCTGCATGTGATTGGTCGAAAATGCGGTGTCCTTTGCAAAGGTCGCTGATGAGGCTATGGTGGTCAGGATACACTTTATAGCTATGGGTGCTAGCTGTATGGCTCGCTGCTCGAAAGCGCGGAACAGAGTCCCGCAAACCTCCGTTGAAAAGGGAGGATCCTCCGACCAGATGGGTGTTACGTCTGGTGGGTAACTGCCCGATAAATGATTTCGGGCTGTTTTATATGTTCTAATCGTGCGGAGAACTTTGATTGCACGATGCAGGATTAGTTCTTAAGTAACGCCATATATGTCGCTACAAGTCAATAACAAGTTTTCTAGTGACGAACACATTTACTAATCTCAAAAATTACTAAACCGATTTTATTACAACTTGTACTGATGACTGCACTTTTCAAGACAGGTGATGTTATTTTTTCTATCGTATGAACTTTCTGTTGGTGATTTTTTATAATAGTTTGACTTCATGTAAGTTTCTTAATTAACTTTCGCTTCCAACGTGTCATTGGGACAGCTTACTTCTTGATATTTTCTTGGTCACATCAATGGTGCTGAAATGTAAAGAAAATCGATGTTAAAAATCAAGTTATTGAGTAGTTACAATCTTACATAAAATATCTACATATACTCACTAGGACTACAAAATCTTATTTTGGAGAAGGCAGATTAGGGTCTGGTGTTGGTGTAGACGGTACTGTAACAATGGGTTAAAATAAAAATATGTTAATGAGCATTATTCAAAGACTATCTTATTAAAAAAAAGTCTCATATCAGCTATCTACCAATGAATGCCTCACCTAAATTGATCCAATCGTTCCGGAAATTAGTCTGCACAGAGCGACAATTTTACTGAAAGTACTGTATTTAATTACATATACATTCAGTAAAAGCTGTTATTGATACAAATCAAATCAAATCAAATCATTTATTCGCATAATATGGGTAGATATATATGGTACATGAATGTTACATTATATAATATAACAGTAAAGATCCTCATATTCACCATTTCTGGTATGCGAAACTTAAAATAATAATTAAAAGTAACAAACACATTAATTTAATTTCATTTATTTGACTAGTTTGCGGGAATAAAACTTTTTATTTTACATTTAAATATACACGGTGCAGTTTTGAAGCTGCAAACAATTTCGGGAGGTAATTATGTTAGTGATTCTCGACCCGAATCAATAATAAAATGAGTAGGTAATTTTTTTTTTTTTTAAATCGGTTTTTGTGAACTACCTCTTTTAAAACGCGGCCAGTCTGATACTAGTCTTATAACCACGCTTTCACACACACAAACACGCAAACAATAAAACTAGCCCCCGCACGACTCCCCTCTCTCCCACTAGCCACACCACCGCGGCCATCGATCAATCGATTTAGTGTGATTGATGTCAACGGCGTGTGCATACCTTGTATATCCACCCCTCACGTGCGCTTTCGGTTTACGGTTGCGTATCTAGTGTATCTGTGCATATGCGTATCTAGTGCTAAAGATGACGTACCAATACTCCAATGTAGAGTTGGTGGAGATGGTCTGCTTGTATGCTATCAGTGGAGACAGCGTATCTCGAGCTATCGAGATGTTTGTAGAACTATTCCCCAATCGGCAAGGTCCGTCTCTAAGGGTAATGCTGGCTGCTACGCAGACTCCGCGAGTTTCGGCAATTTGACGTTCCCCGGCATGCTGACGGTCGCGGCAACGAAGGCCTGCCTGTCGCCGTGCAGGAAGATATCCTGCAATACTTCCAGCGGGCCAGCACGCGGGATGCCGGTCGACGGTTTGGAGTGCACCACTCCACAGTGTGGCGGCTACTGAATAAAGAACTGCAGCATCCGTTTCATTACCACAAGGTACAGGACCTCCACGAAGCTGAACACCAACACGCCAACATCCTGTGGACGGACGAGTGTTTATTTACTCGAGTTGGCGTCTACAATGTTCATAACGAACACTAGTGGGCTCACCGCGAACATAACCCGCGCGTGACTAAGCGGCACTCGTTCCAAGTCAGGTTCAGCCTGAATGTGTGGGCTGACATAATAGGGGCCAAGTGCTTGGACCCTATTTTATCGACGGTCACCAGTGCCATATACCTGGACTTGTTGCAACACGTCGTCGAGGAGATGTTGGACGAGGTTCCCCTGTCACTTCATCACAACTTATTTTACCAGCAGGACGGTGCACCTTCTCACTGCTGTCGGCAAGTACGTACTTAAGTGAAAGGTTTGGCACACAGTGGATTGGCCGAGGTGGTCCAGTGGCTTGACCTCCGCGTTCTCCGGATCTCACACCCCTTGACTTTTACTTGTAGGGAGATTTGAAAAGACTAGTGTGTTTGACACAAAGGAAATCACCAGTGTTACACAATTACGTGAAAAGGTGATCAGTGCTTTCGACACTTTAAAAACGAATGTGTTCGTGCTACGTAAATTAAAAGAAAATCAGCTCCGTTGTGCTAGACTGTGCCTAGAGTGTGAAGGTGGAAACTTTGAACAATACCTCCAGATAACATTAGTAAGTACCTAATTTATTTATTTCATTTGTACATAGACAATCATTTGTAAAAAAAAAGTTGTTATCCGAATCAATTTGATTAGTGTAAATAAGTTGATTTAAAATTTTTAACTACGCCAAAAATACCTGCCTATCAGGCAAGATAAATCACTTAAAAACCCTAGGCTAAACTGTACTATACCGGACAACGAGTTTTACGCTCATAATTTTATATTGAAAAGGTATATGTCTAAAAAGTAATTACGCAAAGTCTCAATGTTAGGAAACATATAGTTTTTGAGAAAAAAATAAGTAGTAGTAATGTTTGATGCCATTTTGACAGATTTCGTTCACTTTTTACTTTGTTTGTAATATTATGACAAAGGTATTACTTAGTTCATACTGCCACACAAACAAAAACAAAACGCAAGTTTTCTTCTATTTACATTAAAAATGACGAATAATATAGCCAAATGACATATTATACATCATAAAGTGAATTTAGCTTGTCCAATGCTAAATTAATAATATTTGAAAAAAGTAAAAAATAAGACTTTTTTTTGTAACGAGAATCGAAGTACAAAAATACTTGCGCTAGCGCCAGTGAGCGATTCTTATCCGTCATCATAAGATATTTTTTTTTGCATACTAAATATAGGGCTCTCTGACTATACAATTGCTACAGTGGGAGGTTAGGTTAGGGTTATTTTTTTTTCAACCACCCAGAAAACTATTTTTCAGTGCACAAATATTTTTATACAATGGTAGAGCGCTCCCTGACACAACAAAAATATTTTTTTTTGTCCTCTAAATACATGAAAGTATACAATTGCTACAGTGGGAGGTTAGGTTAGGGTTATTTTTTTTAAGGTGAATGTTCCGCTGGCCTGTTCATACATTTTTCGTTCGCGTTCTACTTCGTAAATAGACACTTTTTGCTCAAAACGAATCACTTTATCACTTTTCTACAATGAAATAGTTTCGCGTTAGTTACTTTTTGTAAATAATTTGCATTAAATATTAAGAAAAACAGTCTTCAAAACCGAGCAAAATTTGATATTTTGTTTACTAGTGTGAGTGCGATTTGACAACCAAGCATGCCGCCATGATTGCGATAGGTTATAATATTTAACGCTAGATGGCGTGCAACCGATATTGTAAATTTGAAAAATCATTACTAAACTTCTAACAATGGCATTCATTAAAAAATGCATTATAATAACGTAAAACTAACTATCATAAACGAAAACATAAAACATTGTTGTTGTTATCAAAAAATTGTAAGCGTTAGTTATTATTATTTTGACTGGCAACAATATCATCATTCGTAATCGTAGGTGCCTACGAATGAGGCGACGTTGCCGTACTTCCTAGTTCCTTCCTACTTGACCCTTTGACCTGTAATGTTTCTAAGAAAAACCGTTGCCAAACTTCGTTGGATTCGATGATTCGGTTGACTTGAAA
The DNA here is from genome assembly GCA_961205895.1 of Mythimna pallens. Lineage (NCBI taxonomy): Eukaryota > Metazoa > Arthropoda > Insecta > Lepidoptera > Noctuidae > Mythimna > Mythimna pallens. Next base: position 27,951,348 of record OY540824.1, read on the forward strand.
TAAAATACATTTTGAAGCTAGCTTGAGCAGTGATAGGTTTTACGCGCGGAATTTCTTGTATGATTTAAAATGTATGCATTTTCATTTATTCGAACTAATATTTCTTGTATGTATATCATTCCAATTGAATATACTTATTGCAAGGTATTGTAGTATAGGTTGCTTATACGCAATTTTATTTAAAAATAAAAGTACCTATAAATCTTTCGGTGGTATTAGCAAGTCGGCCCGTAAGTTTAGCTGGCTATTACAAACTAAAATCTTCTCATAATAAAAATCACCGATCGATATTGTTAATTGATTCGTTAAGTTATAATAATATCAAGTAAACAAAATTTTATTTACTTGATAATATATTATCTATCATAAGTAAACCAAATTTATAGGTCGCTGTAGATTTAAATTTCCTGTCATATTGTTTTTTCAGATTAGTAATACAAATAGTTATCGACAGACCATTATATTAGACGGACAAACAAACATCAGTTTTATTTGGTACAGTATATCGCGTGGTTGAGGTGCATTTCGTTACAGTTAAGTACATCAAAATGTATAAGTATGTAATATGATTTATTATTTATGGTTGCTCAGCAGGGATTTATACCCACAAGATATTATTTTCTTAATTGTCAATAAGTTGTCAGTCAATATTATATCAAGATTATTTGGGTAAGTAAAATTTTACTGCTATATTTTTCTCAAATTGCGAATGTAATCTCGAACGTAATTTGGAACGTCAGTTTCACAGTTTGCAATATTCTATCCACGTGTTCCGAATTGCGTCAAAAGCGATTATATCGCGAATCCGACCAAATTTAGTAGTCACAAAATAAAAGGGCTGTTGAGTAATAATTGTCACGTTGCGCGTTGGTCGGATTCGCGATATTATCGCTTTTGACGCATTTCGGAACGCTGGGTTAAATATCTATACTTTGCATTCGTTTGTTGCATGTTATTGAGTGGGCCTGCCTGATGGAAAGCCACCGAAATATGTGTGAATCATCACAAATTGAATTTGTTAGTGAAAGACGTAATGGATTTCGAACTGAATTAAAATTCAAGTGCAGTATGTGTGAAAAAACGTGGGAACACTGCACAGAGAGAGCAAAGACAAAGTAACTACTGCATTTGTGTGGGCAACTGTAACTTCTGGTAGCTACTACACTCAAGCAGCTCATATACAAGTCTGATGGATATTCCAACAATGTCACCTAATAAATTTCGACGTAGGCAATGTTTGGTTAGAACATTTGACAGAGGAAATTAAGATTGCTGGTGAACAAGAAAGATCAATTGCCATTGAAAAAGGTTATGTGTCTTCAGACTGTGTTCCATTTATTACTGTGTATGTGGATGGAGGATGGTTGAAGAGATCGGACGGGCATAACTTTTCTAGTATGGTAAGATAAATTATTACTAAACACAAATTTATTTATTGTCAAAACAATGTAACATGACAAACAAATATGCGATGTTGTTGAATTTTGTTTATTTCTATAATTGAATTGAATGCAAACAATTATAATGTGCCATATTTTCAAGAGTTGTTTTTCACTTCCAGGCCTGCATTATTGGGAAAGAAACTAAGAAATGTCTATTTCTTGGTGTTCAAAATAAATATTGTTATACATGTCAATAGGAGAAATATTGATATGAAACCACATAATTGTTGCAAAAATTTTACTGGGCCGTCTACAGGAATGGAATCACAAATTATTGTGGATGGCTTTCAAAAGAGTGAAGAAACACATCAACTTCGCTATTTGAGCTTTATTGGAGACGGAGATTCCTCTGTGTTTGCAAACTTAACTTGAAAGAAAAAGCGTCTTATGGAAACATAATAAAAGAAATTGAATGCAAGAATCATGTAATCAAAAACTATACCATTGCACTCTACAAGGTAAATCCTTGCTAAAATTATACTCGTAAATGCAAAAGTAAGTTAGTTTGTTTGGCTTTCACGATTTCCATGAAATTTTACATACATCATAATTGAAGTGCTGTAACGAGTCGAAATCGTCTCGTCACATGATACGCTTTTAGGCGATTTCCGAACCGATAATGTGAAGGCGTTCCTAAAAGATCGTGTAGCCAAGTAAGGAAATCTGTTTTAAAAAGTGAGCTGTCAGATTTTTTTTGTTCACTTCCGACCCGACGATGTTTTAGCGAGCAGCCAATTTTTGTTTCTGCCAAATTATTTTTTAATCGGCTCCCATAGCCGCTAATTTGTGCCCAATAATGGCCTAAAAGGAACGGAAGGAGTCCATCCTTTGTTTTCCGATAGGATTGCTACATATTTTCCGTTGAAGTGATTTTTCGCCCACATAATTGTTTTGATGTTTTGAGGCGCACTCAACATATTACGTACAAGAAAAAAACGATGCAACAATACTATCTAGTTCTAAAATTCTAAACAATGTTTTTTTATTAAGTATCTCATGGTCATGAACTGCGGGCCGGATAAATAAAAGACTAAAGCTTGACTTATATTTTTAATCTTTTATTTTCCTCACATGGCCTCCCACCAGAAGATTAAAAGCCTAATTCTCTCCGAATGGTAGTGAATCCGAGTTTTGTTTTTATTGAGGATGTACCTGGCGCCCGAATTACCCATCTAGTTATCGGTACATCTTCAACCGTCTAGTAACACACACACATTTCATACCAAATACATGACATTTGGCGCTCTGCGAACAGGGACGTTGAAGTAGTTCAGGACCTTGTTTGGATTATTGTTGCATCTTATAATTATTCATTAATACTGTTTACAGGTATGTTTTGTTTTAATATTAACTATTGTTAATTGCTGTAAACAATTTAAATTCTTTTGATATTTTGTAAGAACATTATTTTCCTACTAAACATCATAGTACACAATAGTACAATATTATTGTTGTTTATATTATTATGTTTTGCTAACTGTTATTGTTACAGCATTGCATTTTGCTTTTACATAAGCAACAGAATTGTATGGTAAGACAGCTTTTGTTATACTTTAAGTTTTCAACGGTTTAAACTCAGTGCGGTGTAACTTTGTTTTATATTTAATTAAGTTAAAACTTAACTTTAGTTTACTTTTAAATCATACTATAAGGCATTCAAACTTATATTGTAAGGTATTATTGCATCTTTTCACTGATAAACACTTTGATATTTTCATATAAGTAAAGAAAAAATTTAATATTTTAACCTAACCTCAAATATTTTGCAACTTTAAAGTTTTGCTTTTTGCTTGATTGATTTCAATCATCATTTTGCTTGTTCATCATGGATAAGGAAGTTCAGTTGTCTCCTCCTCTTGCTGAAAAGAATAATTTGGAATCTGATGGTCCTTGCACAGTTCCTATCGCTAATGCTCATGTGCCTGACATGATTAATTTAACGGAAGTTCAACATCCTTTTGATCATAATGACAGGGTTGCGCACTCTTCTTCAGCTTTTGCTACGCATGCCTTGCCTTCTTTTAATTCAATGAATGCTTTGGTTAATGAACACATTAAAAAGAATTTGCCTTCTGCAATTAAATTGCCTGATTTAAAAAAGAGCAGAATTAAATTTGATGGAAAATCTTGTGTAAGGGAATTTATTACTGAGGTTGAGGAATATTTCTTATATAAAAATTTTGATGAAATTTTATTAGTTGGTTCATTCACAGACTTGCTTAGTGATATTGCTCTTAAATGGTTTCGCACGGTTCGTATTCGTATTTCTTCATGGCACGAGCTTAAGCTTGCTTTGCTTAAACGTTTTGACAGGCCGGACTTTGATTACTTTTTGGAACATGACCTTCGCACCAAGAAACAGAAAAGTTCTGAATCACTTCCAGACTTCATTACTGATATTATGGATATGGCTAGTCGTCTTTCTTTTCCATTATTTGATTCGGTTTTAGTTAGTGTAATTAAACATAACATGTTGCCTATTTACACACCTTTCATTTTTGGTAAACACATTGATTCTGTTGAACAATTTCTTGACCTTGCAAAAGAACTTGAAGTTTTTGTCAATAGAAAAACCTTAAAAGACAATAAAACTGATAAGCCTACCGTCAAGTCTAATGCTGTTTTAACAGATAAAACTTGTTTAAAGTGTAAAAAAACTGGACATCATTTCAAAAAATGTCCATCTATACCTGGTGTTATTTGTTTCAAATGTCAAAAAGTTGGAGTGACATCTAAGAGTTGTGATGTTTGTAACGTAGATAATAAAAACTCTAGTGAGTCAAAAAACTGATTAGGTCACATCGAGCCCCTGTTATTAATATAACCGCGAGTGTCTCGATGAACAAAAACTTTGTTAAATGTCACAAACCTGATGATGCTTCTCGTAACAAAGACTTTGCAGATTGGTTAAGTTATTTAAAAACATTCTTCAAAATTTACAAATCGGCTCCTGTTTTATTTGTTAAACATAATGATACTAGACCATATTTACAATTTTCCGTAGGTAACCATACTTTTTCTGGTTTGTTGGATAGTGGTTCCAATAATTGTGTTTTAGGCTCAAATAGTCATGAACAATTTTCACGTTTAGGTTATAAAGTAAATTCAGTTTCCAGTGCTGCTTATACAGCTGATGGTTCTTCACAGAGAATTATTGGCACTATTGAATTACCAGTTACTTGTGATAATTTAACTAAAAGTATTAATTTTCTAATTATACCTTCTTTTCAACCTGATTTCATTTTAGGTTTTGATTTTTGGTTAAAATTTAATTTGGCTAAAGATTTATGGAAAAATATAACTTATATTCAGAGCGATAAAGTTCAAGTTTGTACAGTCACTTCTGTTAGTAAACTTTCTCCTTCTGAGAAACAGAAACTAAATGATACTGTTTCACTTTTTGAAAATATTTCTTATGAAAAGAAAGGCCTAGGTCTTACTCATCTCGTTCAACATAAAATTAATGTTACTAGTGAACCTTTCAAGCAAAGATATTGGCCTTTAAGTCCTGCTAAGCAGAAAGAACTCTTTGATGAAGTTGAGGTTTTATTAAGGGAAGGTATCATTCAACCCTCTAAATCACCTTGGTGTTCACCTGTTTTAGCTGTAGAAAAGAAGGATGGTAGTACTAGGTTATGTTTAGATTCGAGACGTTTAAATTCAGTAACTATAAAAGATTCTTATCCTCTTCCTTATACCTCTAAAATATTAGATAACCTTGGGGGAGCTAAATATATTAGTACGATTGATCTTTCTAAAGCATTTTTGCAAATTGCTCTTGAAGAATCTTCTCGAGAAAAGACTGCTTTCGTGGTTCCGGGAAAAGGACTTTTTGAATTTGTTCGCATGCCATTCGGTCTCACTAATGCACCAGCTGAGTTGCAGAGACTTGTAGACAAACTTTTTGGTCCTGAATTTGATAATAATGTGTTTTGTTATTTAGACGATTTAATTTGCGTAAATTCGGATTTTGATTTGCATATAGAGTATTTACACAAAATTTATAATATTCTGAAAGATGCTGGATTAACAGTTAATTTGAAAAAATGTAATTTTTGTAAAGATAGACTTCGTTATCTTGGTTATGTAGTCGATAGTAATGGTTTGCACACTGATCCATCTAAATTGGATACCATCAAAAGTTTTCCACGTCCTGTAACCCTTAAACAACTTCGTAGTTTTCTTGGTTTATGCTCATATTATCGTAGGTTCATTTGTAAATTCGCGGATATTGCTTCTCCTTTGACTAAACTAACAGCTGGAAGTAAAAATTCTAAAAAACCACTTTGTTGGAATGATGAAGCTGAGATTGCATTCAATAATTTGAAGGAAACTTTAATTTCTGCTCCTGTTTTGCAATGCCCTAATTTTGAAAAACCTTTCTTTTTACATTGTGATGCCAGTTCTGTTGGCATTGGTAGTGTTTTGAGTCAAGAGGATGATAATGGAGACCAGCATCCTATTGCGTTCTATTCTAGATCACTCAATAAATGTGAACGCAATTATAGTACCACAGAACGCGAATTACTCGCTATTTTAACTTCAATAGAACATTTCAGACCTTATGTTGAAGGAATGAAGTTTACTGTAATAACTGATCACGCTAGTTTAAAGTGGCTTTTAGGTCTTAGTAACCCTAGTGGACGTTTAGCACGTTGGGCAGCTAGGATTTCTCAATTTACCTTTGATATAGTTCACAAGAAAGGATCTTTACATTTAGTCCCAGATGCTTTGTCGCGGATTGAAGTTGCTGCTATTGGAATTTCTCAGAATAATTTAGTTTCACCTGATGATGATATTTTTGACCCTTGGTATAAAAAAGTATTTATTAATTGTCAGAAATCTCCTTGCAGATATAAGAATTTTAGAGTAGAAAATAAAACTTTATATAAATTTTGTAAAAGTAAATTTGATCCCAATAGTCGTCTTAATTGGAAAATAGTTATTCCTAAAGAACATATTTTAGATACAATTCGTTCTAATCATGACGATATTAATTCTGGACATCTTGGTATTCATAAAACTTTGAATAAATTGCGGCAACACTATTTTTGGAAAGGAATGTTTAATGATGTTCAAAAATATATTCTAGCCTGCGATACTTGTAAAGCTTATAAACATACCACTCATGCTCCTTTTGGTATTATGATTAACCCTAAAAAAGTCGATAAACCCATGTTGATGCTATCAATAGATATTGTAGGTATACTTCCTAAATCTTATTCTGGTCATAAATATATTCTTTCTGTTGTTGACGTTTTTACTAAATACTGCTGGATTTTTCCTATGGTAAATGCTACTACTAGAGTAATAAATAAACTTCTTGAAAAAGAGATATTTCTTAAATTTGGTTGTCCCAAAATAATTGTTTGCGATAATGGTACACAATTTACTTCTAAACATTTTGTAGAATTCATGAAAGGTTTTAATATTACTAAAATATTTTATAATACTTTGTACACGCCTCAAAATAATCCTGTTGAAAGATATAATAAAACTGTTGAGACTTGCATAGCTTGTTTTGTTAAAGATGATCATAGGACTTGGTCTAAATATTTACCTCATGTCCAATTAGCTTTAAATAATAGTGTTAATCTTGCTACAGATTTCACTCCAAATTTCTTGATGTTTGGAAGGGAGCTTATTTTTGATGCTTCTTTACATCGTTTAAGTGATTCTATTGAAGACTTATGTGAACTGGAAGTTACCAATAAAAGTCACTATGCTGATTCTCTGAATTCACTTAGTGATGTCTTTGTTAAAGTTCAAACTCATTTATTAAAAGCTTATCAGCGTAATGCTCGCTATTATAATAAGGGTCGGAAAGTCATTTCTTTTGATGTGGGTGATGTTGTGTGGAGAAGAAGTTTTGTTCAATCTCATGCACCTGCTTATTTTTCGGCTAAACTTGCTCCTAAGTTTATTAAATGTAAAATTACAGAAAAAGTTTCTGATAACGTTTATGTTTTAAAAGACCTTAATAAGGGTTCAACTGGACGTTATCATGTTAAAGATATTATTAAATTTTAATTTGGTTTTCAAGTGTTGACTTGTTTTTGATATTTTTGTTGGGAGAATCTTATAATAGATGATGTATGACAGGATGGATGATAGGTTTACTGATCTTTGAATGAAACTTTACTAGGTAAGCTTCAAGCGAATTTATTAAATTCAAGTTTGGCATTCTTAAATACTACTTAGGACATTTAGATAACTTTTTCACCCCCACACAAACATTTTTCATATCGAAAGATCTTATAATTTTTTTTCCTGTATACACTATTTTTATACAGTTTTTTTTTATATACACCTTTTTTACAATTTATTAATAGGTTCCTACTTATTTACAATATAGGTACTTATTATTTTCTAAGTTATGCGGATTTTTTTCTTGATTTCGCAGCTTTTTGCTACTGTGCCCGGAAAGTCGTGGTGTAGTCCCGATCACAGTATGCAGTTTTTTTGCTATTGTGCTCGGAAGATTGGTGGTGTTGTGCCGATCACAATATGCGTTTTTTAAGATGTTTGTGCTCGGAAAATCGGTGGTGTTATACCGGTCACAACATTCTTTCTTTCTCTTTTGCATCCTTGCGTATGCAGTTTTTTTGCTATTGTGCTCGGAAGATTGGTGGTGTTGTGCCGATCACAATATGCGTTTTTAAGATGTTTGTGCTCGGAAAATCGGTGGTGTTATACCGGTCACAACATTCTTTCTTTCTCTTTTGCATCCTTGCGTATGCAGTTTTTTGCTATTGTGCTCGGAAGATTGGTGGTGTTATGCCGATCACAATATGCGTTTTTTAAGATGTTTGTGCTCGGAAAATCGGTGGTGTTATACCGGTCACAACATTCTTTCTTTCTCTTTTGCATCCTTGCGTATGCAGTTTTTTGCTATTGTGCTCGGAAGATTGGTGGTGTTATGCCGATCACAATATGCGTTTTTTAAGATGTTTGTGCTCGGAAAATCGGTGGTGTTATACCGGTCACAACATTCTTTCTTGGTTCTCTAGCACCTTTGGTGATGCGAGATTTGATACTGTGTTTCACGGTTATAATTTGTTCTTGCTAGTCAGTGGCGATGGTGCCTAACTGTACTCATATAGACATATCTTTGAATTTTTCTTATAAGACAGCGGCAATTGCGCCTAACTGTATTCAAATTAACCTACTTGGTTACCCTAATATACTTGCTAGTCGGTGGCGATGGTGCCTAACCGTACTCAATTTAGTTTTTTTGTTCGTAGCCTTATACACGTTGGTCAGCGACGATTCTACTTAGCTGTACTTGCGATATTTTCTTGAATTAAGCTAGTTAGTCAGTGGCGTAGGTGCCTAACTGCACCCATGTTGGTTCTTTTGGTATTGTAAGTCGGTTATGTTGGTGGTCTAACTGTACTTATTTTAAATGCATGTTATTTTAGGATCTATACACTAGCAACAATCCAAGATTGTATTTATTTTGGTTTGTTGGTATGTAGTCTTATTACTCCGTTCTTTTCTAGAACAATTTTTTTACCTTTTTGGGTTTATTGTTTTTGGAATTTATATTTCAATTTTTTTTTTTTCCTTTTAACTAAGCTTTCGCTTTAGTCTTTTGTTTTTTGGCTAGCATAAAAGAAATTCTTTCTTTTATTTTTTCGGGGAGGGATGTAATGTAACGAGTCGAAATCGTCTCGTCACATGATACGCTTTTAGGCGATTTCCGAACCGATAATGTGAAGGCGTTCCTAAAAGATCGTGTAGCCAAGTAAGGAAATCTGTTTTAAAAAGTGAGCTGTCAGATTTTTTTTGTTCACTTCCGACCCGACGATGTTTTAGCGAGCAGCCAATTTTTGTTTCTGCCAAATTATTTTTTAATCGGCTCCCATAGCCGCTAATTTGTGCCCAATAATGGCCTAAAAGGAACGGAAGGAGTCCATCCTTTGTTTTCCGATAGGATTGCTACATATTTTCCGTTGAAGTGATTTTTCGCCCACATAATTGTTTTGATGTTTTGAGGCGCACTCAACATATTACGTACAAGAAAAAAACGATGCAACAATACTATCTAGTTCTAAAATTCTAAACAATGTTTTTTTATTAAGTATCTCATGGTCATGAACTGCGGGCCGGATAAATAAAAGACTAAAGCTTGACTTATATTTTTAATCTTTTATTTTCCTCACATGGCCTCCCACCAGAAGATTAAAAGCCTAATTCTCTCCGAATGGTAGTGAATCCGAGTTTTGTTTTTATTGAGGATGTACCTGGCGCCCGAATTACCCATCTAGTTATCGGTACATCTTCAACCGTCTAGTAACACACACACATCCCATACCAATACATGACAGTGCAGAATAAATAATATACTTTTAATCCGGTTGGCGCAGTGGTTGAGCGATTGACTGCCGCGCTGCGTGTCGCGGGTTCGATCCCCGCAAGGAACAAATATTTGTATGGCCTACAGATAGTTGTTCCGGGTCTGGGTGTCTTGTGTATGCGGATTTACATGTTTGTAAACTCAAAATCATTGAATCATATTCAATATTTATATTTGTACACTTTCAGATTTTGGCCAACACCAAGCTCCCACTTCGTGGGAGAAATATTTTGAAACCCAAGGTAATGAAGCTGACCTTAGTGGCACGGATAATCATAATGTAAGTATTTTGTCAATCAGTTTGTCGAGATAATGAATTAATCAGCAATATGATGCCAAAGCTACTGGACTTTTTTAAATACTGTATTCTGCCAGAAATAATATTGAGACGTGTTCAAAAAAATGCGAAATGTATAGATATGAAAGGTACACTAAATTTTTTTTTTCTTAATTTCTATAAATTTCAATCTATATTATATTTTTTACTGTGGGAAATTTTTCTTCAACATCAAAAGTTACACATAAAATATACTAAGCAAGGCATTTTTTTTCGCAGCAGCTGTGTAGCGGTGGTTTCCGGACAAGAACTTTAGGAAGAGTGAAAACAACATGTTGGATCATTTTTATTTTTATTGTATTTTTATAGTAGTATGTTTAGAATCTATATTATCAATGTTTACAATCATAGAGTAAATTAAAAGAAATTTGTTGCTTTTTTATATCCAATTAAAACAATACTTTAGCAGATATGTATAACCATTTGTTAGTTATGTTTAGGTTTTACTAAAAAAATATGTGATTATGGATGCTTAGATACTATCAAACATTTTTCCACTTTCTTGGTTGCAATCTCTTATTCTAATTTGTGTTTTAAATTTGTTGTCTTGTTTATGAATTATAGTTTCTTGCATTTACTGGTGTGTAATTGTTGTAAATAATGTAACTTGAATTACTTCACATTTGCATTAGGACTAAATATTTTGAAAAAGATTGTTTTTTAGTAAATGGTCATGTATCAAGCATTGATGTCACTATAAATACTTGTAATAATTGTTAGTTGGTGTATATATTCTTTTAAATAATATATAAGGTAACAAAATAAAACCGTCTTACATTGCATTTTTGACATTCATTTGATTCCTAAAATAAAAAAAGTTTACACCACCCATGAAATACCACCTTTTATTTTTATAATAAAATCGTAACAGGTACTCCCCCAGACATCATTATAATTTCTACAGAATCCTGAATTCAAATAACTTTTAAATGCACGCCATCTAGTGGTTAATTTTGATGAATGCTTTTGATTCTAAAGTAGTCGCTCATGTCTATGTGTGTGTAAACGATACTATAATCAGAGTTTGATATTAGGTTTCGTTATATGGCGAATCAGATGGGTTTTGAGGCTATAATTTGACTAATTTCGATAAAGTGGAATGTCCGATAACCGCATCTACTATTTCTGTGACTTAATATTGTTTCAATTACACTCAAAACCAAATAAAACTGAAAATGTTGACTTCAGCGCCATCTAGCGGGGAAATGGCCTCGAACAACCCGTAGCAATCACCTTAAACCACCCAGAAAACTATATTTCAATGCACAAATAATTATAGACAATGGTAGCACGCTGCCCGACAACAAAATATATTTTTTTAATTTTAAAATACATGAAAGTATACAATTGCTACTGTTGGGGTATAGTCCGAGGGGTTTAGGGTGATTCTCCTCCCTAAAACCCCCAAATCTGCCCCAAAAATGCGTAAAATGTACGATTTTTTGATTCCTAACCTCAAAATTTGAATCTTGAATATCTCCAAAAGTATGTTTCCTAGATTCGGGAGGGGGTTCGGGGGGGTGGGGGACGCCATAGATGTCGCTACATCTTCACTACATGACCTCCTTTTTAAATTTACTGGTCCAGAGCCATATAGGTTTTATGATGAAAGTTCTACAAAAATAAAAAGTAATTATTTCAAATATATTTTTGCTAATCTGACCATTTGGTAAAAAAAATATTAATTAATACACAACAATGCTTACTTGGTTCACATACATTCTGGTGGCAGTTATGTTCCTTTTAACTGAAGATAATCCTGGAAACATAAATTACATCATTATAGCAAAGGTCTGCAATATATTGTGAAATCAGAATGTGCTGTACATATCTTATAGAGCTGCACAATAACAGCTCTTGTGACTGGTAATGGTTGACTGCTAGCAATGTCGAGGAAATTCAACTAAAATCTCATCTGATTATGGTGAAATTCAGACTCGGAAAGCCGTTTTCTTCTGTTGAGTTTTTTCTTCTTGAAATCTGTACTTTGTAAATATTTTGCACAAAAATACTACAATGGATGCAATTTTTCAATTGGCACATATTCTAATTCTTCTTTCCCTATCGCTTTGACCCATTTTTTACACCTAAAAAGTGGGTGAGCAATTATTTTTACACAGGTGACATATTTTCAAATTAATATATTTTAAGCATTCTGTCAACCTACTGTAATATTACATGCAAGGCAAATTATCATGACAGAACGTACTAATTGAGATAACATTGATTTTCCTTCCATAGATCAATATCATCATCAGATTAAACCTATTAATGTCCTCTGCTAAACATTGACTTCTCCGGTCATTTCTAAACATTGATAACAATAATTATTGGTTTAATTATGTTATGTTTTTTATCTGTTAAAATGCACTAAGCTTTCAAAATTTGTACTTGAATTGAATTCTTTATAGAAATACTAGCTTTTGCCCGTGGCTTCGCTCCTGTCAACTGACTACTCTACCGTACTCTACCCTAACTACCTACCTACCCTACGCTACTTACCCACCTACCCTACCCACCTACCTACCTACCTACCTAATTACCTACCCTACAAACTTCCCTGGTAAACAAAACAAAAAAGAATGATTACAGTTGGTCCAGCCGTTCTTAGGTTAAAGCGTGACCAGGAGAAAGAAGGGATCAAAGAGCCATAATTGCATTGGATCACCTATAGATCTCATTATTAGAATTCACTACAGAGTTGATAAACAATATGGATTATTAATTATAATATTGGACATCATGTGTGTGTTAGCGTCGGGATCAGGAATCTCGGCAAATGAGATATCATCTACTTGGTCTGGTCCAATTCATTCTATTCTACAAACCAAATAAAAATGTGTGCATGCGGCAAGCCTCGTTTTGTTATTCCTAAATTGTTCTATCTGGAGTATTACCATGTTGAATAGCAATGCTGTTTTGGTCGCCAAAGAAAATCCCAACCTTTAGTTTTTGCGTGAAAGAGTAATAAACTTTCGTGTCCATAATAATAGTAGCATGAATATTTTCAGTATTATTCACAGACTAGAGAGGGTTATTGTATTATTTATCCCAACCACAGACTAGAGAGGATATACTTGTCAACTGAAAGAAATGTCATTGACAACTTGACAGTTACGCTCGATTATTTTTTATTTTTGGCTTGGATACTACATCTTTTGAGCCATGTCATTGGGTGAGTAATTACTTAACTTTTACTTATGTTATATTATCTAAGTATAACTCGAACAGTTTTTGCAGTGCACGCCAGAACAACTCGCCGATGGTAGTATTTTTTCCTATCATCTAAATTATACTTTTTTTATACTATTTCAACCAGACTGGCTGATTTCTAGTCTATAGTTTTTGAAAAACTAAATTATGCATCCAGTGTCAGTCTAGTTGTCAGCTGAATTTTTTTGAGAATGTCAGTTATTGAGTTGCAGTGTTGATTGTATAGCTGTCAGTCGTGCTGGAGAGATATTTTTTTCCAAAACTACATATTTAAGAAAATAACAGTTAGAAATTTTATATTTCTTTGCAATTTTCAGTGTTTTTCTCTTTTTTTTTTGTTTTTTTTTTTTATAATAGGCATGGACCTTCCTCCTCCCTTTCCAGCTCCTCCTGACCCTCCTGACGCTGTAGCATGTTTAATTTCAAACTCGGCGGTTGGTAAGCGACGCACGCTTCCATATGATAGACTCGGAAACGATTGAAGTTGTTTAAAAAAAAACAATTATTGATAAGGATATGGCTGTTGCGGCCATTCAAACTTTATATATTCACCCTTCTCTAAAAGATGGCATAAAATCTTATAGTGAGCTAGAAAAAGGTCCCTTTATAGTCCACGTTTCCCGATCCGAACCGGATCCTTCGGCTGGGACATCGATTCGTCCAATTAAGGTTGGGCAATTTTTAATTAAAAATAATATTAAAAATATTTGTAGGGATGGTATTAAAAAAGTGGGCAGAAATAAAATCTGTGTCGAATTCACCTCTGGTGAGGCGGCCAACAAGTTTCTTTCCAACCCGGTTTTGAATTCAAAATATTCAGTTTTTATTCCATCTTTTAATATTACCAAACTGGGTATCGTCCGTCAAGTGTCGGTCGATATGTCTATGGACGAATTTGTGGATTTAATTATTCTTCCTGATGGGTGTGGAGTTGTTCTAAAAGTACGCAGGTTAAACTGGAAAAATAAACAGGAGGGCAAGACCTCCTGGATCCCTACACAGACAATAGTCGTTACCTTCAAGGGACAGGTTCTTCCTCAAAGGGTCTTTTTATTTCACATGTGCCAGTGGAGGTATATCAGTACCCCACTACCCAGTGTCAAAATTGCTGCCGCTTTGGGCACGTTAAGGCACAGTGTCGGTCCAAGGCAAGGTGCTTTAGGTGCTCACAACCTCACACTGGTGACAGTTGTGACGAAGTAGAGGCCAAGGCCACTTGCATCCATTGCTTGGGCCGTCACTTGCCTTTTACGGTAGCTGTCCCGAGCAAGGTAGACAAAAATCAATTAAGATATTAATGTCTCAGGAAAATCTCATATGAAGAGGCTTATCGATCATTTCCTACTGTTAAAAAATTATATTCCGAAGTGACTCAAAATTTACCAACCCAGTCTTCTTACTCTTCTTCCCAATCTACTAGCCATACTCCTCCAACCTCTTATAAAAAAACTGTGTTTTCCTCCCCTAAGCCTAGAGCTCCTCTAGGCAAGTCTTATGACAAAACTGCCCATAGGTCTATCGTTGCTGAAGATCCTGGCTTCTCTCTTCTTTCTCAAAATTCTTCATCCTCAAAGTCCCCTCCTCAAGAGGATAGTCTCTTAGAAATACTTTTGTCTCTAATTATTAATTTAGTTTCCCGTGATAATTTCTCTTTACAGCCCCACGTGGAACATTCAAAGCATTTGGCCGAAGAAGCCTGAACTTTTATTCTTAATAAATAAATTTCACCCCTCGGTCATTGCCGTTTCGGAAACTTGGATGGTGCCTGGTTCCCACTTTCGGGTCTCAGGTTACTCCTGTCTTCGAAATGATAGGGCTGATGGGTACGCAGGTAGTGCCATTTTTGTTAGGCGCTCCCTTCCTTTCTCTCTTATATCTCTTCCCCCTACTTCTCCTGACATTAATATCGTTGCTGTTAGGGCTTTTAATATTACTTTCCTCTTTGCATACATCCCTCATCCTCATTCTAGTTTAATTCCAGCCGTTTTATGTAATTTTCCTCAGTTCCCTCTTCAATAATTTTTATGGGTGATTTCAATGCTCATCATCGCTCATGAGGCTCGAGCCATGATGATTACTTTGGTCGGGCTCTCCTTGAAACTTTTGATGAAGTTGATCTGTGTATTATTAACAACGGTTCTCCCACTAGGAGAGTTCACCCTTCTCAAAACCCTAACTCAGCTGTGGATATAACAGCCTGCTCTGCCTCTCTTGCTTCCATCCTTTCCTGGAGAATCTTGCCTCATTGTTTGTTATGGTAGTGATCACTTTCCCATTATTGCCTCTATCTCTGACAGAGTAGTACCAATGCGTAATTTTAATCCTTCTCTTAAATATAGATTAAATGATGCAAACTGGTCTTCTTACTCAGATTCTCTTGAAAGTAAGTTACTATCCCTTCCCCTTCCCGACAGAAACAATCTTGTTGATTGCTATTCCAAATTTGTAGACTCCATTATCTCTAGTGCTGATGTCAATTTTCCTCTTAAAAAACCCTACAGATTCAAAGTCTCAACTGCTTGGTGGGATTCTTGGAATGTACTTCAGCTGTCAAGGAAAGGAAAATAGCAGAGGTTAATTATTCAAATTCAATGACACTTCAAATTTTTTTAGTGTATCAAAGAAAAGCGGCCACTGCTAAAAGATTTCTTTCCAAAAAGAAAAAAGATGGTTGGCTTCGCTACTGTCAAAGCTTGTCTCCCTGTTCCCCTTCTTCCCTAGTATGGAAGCAAATCAAAAGATACAGAGGCTCCTGTAATTCTTTTATTATTAGATATTTCCGCTAACGATCCATCTTCCTGGATCGAATCTTTTTCGGATAAACTGGCTCCCCCTTCAGTTCCAAATTTGAAGTCATTTCCCTCTTCTCCGGCTTTTCTTACTTCTGAAAATGATTTTGATGCCCCACTCTCTTCTGAACTTCGAATGGCACATGACGGTCTTGTTGATTCCTCTCCTGGTGCAGATGGGATCCCTTACTTATTCTTGAAAAACGCCTCAAGAACTACATCTGTTTTGTGCAAGGTTGCAGAACATAATATATAATGAAGCATCGACTTGAGTGGTTTGTGGAAAATAGGAACTTGTTGCCCTCATCCCAGTTTGGATTCCGTAAAGGTATGAGCACAATGGATAGTCTTAGTTTATTAATTTCTTATATTCGTATTTCTTTGATAAGCAATTTTTAGTAGGAGCTTTTTTGGATATTGCCTCAGCATATGATAATGTTTTACTCCCGGTGTTCAAGGATAAACTTGTGCATCAATTGAATCTTCCTATAAAATTCGTCTGTTTTATATGTAATTTAGTGATGGAGAGAACCATCTCTATTATATTAAGACTATCTGGAAAGGCTTACCACAAGATTCAGTTTTGAGTCCTCTCCTATTCAGTCTTTATACTTATGATTTACATTTTTCTACTGATTCATTTTGTCAAATATTGCAGTATGCTGATGATTTAGCTTTATACTTTTCTGGAAAATCTCTAGATGAGGCTAGTAACCGTCTAAATTCTGCCCTTGGATATTTATCTGATTGGCTTCTACAACACGGTTTGTCCTTATCAGCCTCTAAGAGCTCTGTAGTTGTGTTTACAAAAAAAAGTTTGTTCCTCCTGTTGATATTAAAGTTAACGATGAAAATATCTCTCAGGTGAACAATGTAAAATTTTTAGGAGTTTGGTTAGATTCAAAATTATCAGGTATTGCTCACACAGACTTTGTTGCTCAAAAATGCGAAAGAAACGTTAATGTTCTTCGCTCTCTTTCTGGTGTTTTGTGGGGTGCTCACCCGCACACTTAAAAACTGATCTACATTGCTATAGTTCGTAGTCTTTTTGATTATGGTATGTTCCTATTAGATCCTTGTAACAAATCTGGCCTTCAAAAACTCGATAAAATCCAATCAAAGTGTTTACGGATTATTCTTGGGGCGATGAAGTCGTCACCAATTAATGCCATGCAAGTTGAGTGTGTGGAACCTCCCCTCTCGATTTGAAGACAATTTCTGGTAAGCTGGACCAATTATCATCCATCTTTGACTCTTGTAGTCGTCGTTCTAATATTGAACCTCCTTGTCTTCTTCGTGCCTACCTTCAATTCACTCGCCTTTCTAGCCCACTTTTTCAAAACCCTATTTTATATCTATAATTGGTGCCTTATAACGCCCTGGTATTCCATCCGGAGATCATTTTGGACTTTGGAATTCACCTTAGAACCGCATAAGATGTTTGTCCAAAAAGTTTCCTTTAATTATAATAATTGGAATACTATATTCACTGATGCTTCCAAAGTCTCCGATGATAGCCCTGTAAGAGTTGCTATTTGAATTCCTCATACAAAAATTATTTTAGATTATAAGTGCCGTCCTGTTACATTCGTTTTTACAGGTGAATCAATTGCTATTTTCGAAGTCATTTCATTGGTTTTGTCTCATAAGTTGAATAACTCCATAATTTTCTCTGCTTCAAAAAGTTGCCTACAAGCCATTTTATCTAATCCTTTCAGATCTAAGTCAAGATTCCCTATAATTTTAAAAATTAGAGACTTGCTATTTTGATGTCATGAATTTGGTATTAATGTTGTCATAGCTTGGATTCCCGGTCATGTTGGTAGGTATTCTTGGTAATGAGTCAGCTGATTCATGCGCCAAAAATGCTGTTCTTTCTGGCTCTCTTGCCCACTCTGAGATTTTTTCCCATGACATTTGTACTACTCTTCCTCTTACTTTGTTTAAATCTTGGTCCAAGGCATGGCAAATCTCTAAGTCTATAAAGGGTAAATTTTATAGAATTACACAACCCGAGATTCCCCACAAACTTTGGTTTTTTAAGTATCAATTGAAAAAAAAAACACTACCTCAACTATTTGTCGTTTATGTTTAAATCATTGTTGTTCTACTCATTTCTTGGCCAAGCTTAGGATTAAGGATAACTCTCTTTGTGAATGCGGTTTGGATGAACGAAACGTGGACCATTTATTTTTCTCCTGTCCTAAATTGCGCTTCTCCTTTCATGAAATCATTCCTGCGCATATTCCTCGTCCAACCTCGGTCAAATGTCTTCTTTCTTTTGTGTTTACTCGTTTTATATTTAAACTATGCAAATTTATTGAAATTAATAAAATTAAATTGTAAAACAACATTTTTTTTTGTTTTTTCTCTCTTTGTTTCACTCTTACGAGTTTCAGTCATGTACCATAGTCATAGTCTGTGGTCTGGTCATAATTCAGTCTGCGTCTGCGAAGAAATTATTTTATTTTGAACTTTAATGTTTAGAGATTACTATATTTATTTTACTGTTCATTCGCGCAAAATACTCTGCAGCGTTTGATAGTCTATTAACAGTTTGCACGTGTTATTGGCAAAATTGTGTTGTCTCTTCGGCAAATGCCGTAATGAAGAGTTGAAGAAGTTGAGTTGCAGTGTTGCGGTGTTTTTGAAGTGAAAAGTTCTTTAGCGGCGTTGAGCACTTTTTCTGTAATGGGTATAAAATCTTAAACTCGCGTCAGGACACGTGACCTGATCGAAAAAGCGTAAGACGGATGGAGAGTAGACAGCTATCCCCTCTCTACGGCGCGGCGAAAATCATTTAAATAGGTTCGAATCAAAACTGTTCGTTTCTTACTTCAGCTACCATAAACCTATCGTATCAGTTTTAGAGATTGGCGATGATAGTTCTGGTAATGATGATGGTGAAAAAGTCGTTGAAATTATGGATGAAAGTTGATTTTTCGGAGAGATAAACTTTTTAATGTAAAATAATTGTAATAGTTTTAAAGTGTTAAATTTTTAATGTAATATAAATTGTCATGTTTGTGTACGATAGCGCAATAAATGAATATTGTATTCTACCACATAAATGATAGTACTTTTATACTGATAAAGCAATTGGTGCAAAATTATTCCCTAACCATTCCAAAATATCAAACATGCTCAACGTTAATAATCAAGTTTTCACTTCTGCCGGCACTCCCGGAGTGCAACCCGTCTTTTTTTTTATTAATTATAGGCTCGCGTTTGACCACCATCTCACCCGATGGCAAGCGATGATGTGAAATATATTATTATGTTTGTGAAAAAGGCCTCTCGGTCTTTGACGGCTGTGAGAAGGACCTCTTCTGCTGCTTTGGTTTCCACAGGCCTCGACCAGCCGTGCGAGACCTGTCCGCCAAGCCGTGTGGATCTCTCCAGCTGCTCCGGTCTCTGAAGACCTCTACAGGACTCTACTGGCAGTGTAAAACCTGTTCGCCCCGCCATGTGGACCTTTTTCGATTCCTCTGGTCCCTAGCAGCCTCTACCGGCTGTGCCTGAACTGACTGCCGCCACAGCCCTGCGAGCCTCTGAGGGCTACATGGGGCCTTTTCACTCAGCTGCTGGGAGGACCTCACCGACTTCGCCTATTTCTACGTTATATTTGTGCTGCAACTCGTAAAGGTATAAACTTCTCGAAAAAGCATTTTTTTGTGATTTTTTTCGATTTTTTAAATGATTATTAGATATTTTTAGTAGAAAAACCGTCCGTCCGTCCGTTCTTGAGTTATAAATAGTATAACGAATACGACTTTGTTTTATTTATATGAGGTAAGATCGGAGATTCCACATTTATTCTTTGTTGTCAATCGTGGAATGGTTGACTGAATGGTAGAATGAATGATCGAATGATGGAATGATTTACCGAGTGAAGGAATGATTGGGACATGTTTTTGACAATTGCTGTCATTTGCCTGCGGGTTAGAAAATTATCTCAAAGTTCCTTAGAGATAATTTTCTAACCCGCAGGCATCATCATCTTTGGATTATCCAAGGATAAAAAGTTCTATGTGTTATTCTAGGACATGGTCTACCCGTGTACCAAGTTTCATCGAAATCCGTTCAGTAGTTTTTGCGTGAATGAGTAACAAATATCCATACATCTTTGGAGGTATGCGGAACAGAGAGTAAAGTCCCGCAAACCTCCGTTGAAAAGGGAGGATCCTCCGACCAGACGGGTGTTATGTCTGGTGGGCTACTACTGCCCGATAGATGATTTCGGGCTGTTCTATATGTTCTAAACGCGCGGAGAATTTTGATTGCGCGATGCAGGATTAGTTCTTATGTGACGTCATAGATGTCGCTACATCACTCCCCTCCGGAGATCGGAGATCGATGGTTCTTGATGCTTCTTGATGCGTGCCAGGCCAGTGGTAGATTGGTTCCAGTGGGTCGGAACCGAATGCCGCATAGTTCTCGGTGAGTCGGAACTGTCTGCGGTGATGCCCCAGTGAGTCGGGGTGGTGCTATCCCAGTGAGTCGGGATGATGATGTCCCAGTGAGTCGGGATAATGCCCCAGTGAGTCGGGGTGATGATGTCCCAGTGAGTCGGGATGATGCCCCAGTGAGTCGGGGTGTTGATTTCCCAGTGAGTCGGGATGATGCTGCAGGCTCCAGTGAGTCGGAGTAGTGCTGCTGGCTCCAGTGAGTCGGAGCGGTGCTGTGCGATGTAGTGGCTTGACTGCTTGCGTCGACCAGGAGAGGTTCTTCATAGCTCTTCATGTGACTGGCCGAAGGTGCGGTGTGATTAGCCAAGGTCGCTGATGAGGCTGAGGGTGATGACCAGGTATGACCAGGTAGGCATGCTGGTGGTCAGGATACCCTTTAAAGCCGTGGGTGCTGGCTGTATGGCTCGGTGCTCGAAAGCTTGAGGAAGTGATGATGACGTCACGAAGTAGTTGCTGCACGAAGGCTGCGCTGACGTTCTTTGTCGAGGGTCACCAATTTGGAGGTATGCGGAACAGAGAGTAAAGTCCCGCAAACCTCCGTTGAAAAGGGAGGATCCTCCGACCAGACGGGTGTTATGTCTGGTGGGCTACTACTGCCCGATAGATGATTTCGGGCTGTTCTATATGTTCTAAACGCGCGGAGAATTTTGATTGCGCGATGCAGGATTAGTTCTTATGTGACGTCATAGATGTCGCTACACATCCATACATACATACAAACTTTCGCATTACTAATATTAGTAGGAAATAACTAATAATGCTTAACGTCCTTCATCTGATGGAAACTTTGCTATTTAAAAACACGTTTGTTATCATCAACCCTTTCATGTTCATAAACCACCAATTTCACACGTTTTTTATCTCATTTTGATTCTTAGAAATACCTACTCAAAGACACATGAAGAACAAATTTCTTCCAACAAAATTTAATGATCATTAATATACAAAGACATTAAATATATATTTGATAATATACTAAAACCTTCGACCAACAATGTACACTAAAACCAATAAATAGATGGAACAAAGAATATGTAATGCTAACGCTTTATGAGGCGGGACTCCCATGGAAAAATCCGGTCTATGAAACGTGCGTCCTCGATCAATACCAACCTACCAGAATTACAGAACTATGGTGGAGTACATACTGCCAACATAATGACATTACTAGTGATCGTGCGAAAACTTATCGATATCGGCATTTTTTTCTAACAGGCATTTTTTTTTATTTTCAGTAAATAAACAAAAATAAATATTCGAACTTTAATACATATTTATTCAACGAATTAAATTACCCATGCTTTTTATATATTTGGTAAGTTTAGAAAAACAAACAGTTACACAAAAATAGCAATAAACAATAACTTGAGTCAACAAATTTTCTAGTGACACACATTTATCTCATAGCTAGCTTGCCTCTCTTGATGTTTTCTTGGTGACACTAATGGTACTGAAACAAATAAAATCGGTATTAAAAATAGAGTTATTAATTACTTGAAAACTTAAATAAATGGTATACCATACTCACTAGGAATACAAAATCTTCTTTACAGAGAAGAAGATTAGGGTCTGATGTCTGGACTACATGAGCTCCTTTTTAAATGAACTAGACCAGAGCCATCTGCTGCAGCTTTGATGTTGAAAGTTCTACAAAAATGATAAGTAATTATTTTAAATATGTTTTTGCTGATAAATGACCATTTGGCAAAAAATATATAAAAAAAAAAGACGGGTTGCACTCCGGGAGTGCCGGCAGAAGTGAAAACTTGATTATTAACGTTGAGCATGTTTGATATTTTGGAATGGTTAGGGAATAATTTTGCACCAATTGCTTTATCAGTATAAAAGTACTATCATTTATGTGGTAGAATACAATATTCATTTATTGCGCTATCGTACACAAACATGACAATTTATATTACATTAAAAATTTAACACTTTAAAACTATTACAATTATTTTACATTAAAAAGTTTATCTCTCCGAAAAATCAACTTTCATCCATAATTTCAACGACTTTTTCACCATCATCATTACCAGAACTATCATCGCCAATCTCTAAAACTGATACGATAGGTTTATGGTAGCTGAAGTAAGAAACGAACAGTTTTGATTCGAACCTATTTAAATGTCTAATAAAGACCGCATCAATAGTAGTTTTGTATTTCGTTGTGCTAAGATTGCGATCATTCGACATAGTTAAACCAAATTCATTATTTAAAAATTCAATTAATAGTTGATTTTTATCGTCTGCGAAGTTTATGTTGAAATCTCCACTCAAAATCATTGGCAATTCATCAAAGCTTTTTCCAATTTTTTTTTTAAGCAATGCAGATGCATCATGAGAATAACTCTCCATCCGTCTTACGCTTTTTCGATCAGGTCACGTGTCCTGACGCGAGTTTAAGATTTTATACCCATTACAGAAAAAGTGCTCAACGCCGCTAAAGAAGTTTTCACTTCAAAAATACACAACAACACTTACTTGGTTCACATAAATTCTGGTGGTAGTTATGTTCCTTTTGTCTATCTGAAGATAATTCTGTAAACATAAATTCTTTAATTAGCAGACCTCTGCAATATATAAAATCAGAATGTGCTACACTTCTACACTTCATACACTTCATACACTTCTTACCATTATATCAGAGCTGCACATTGTCAGTTCTTCTGGCTGGTAATGGCTGACTGCTAGCAATACAATGTAGTGGAAATTGAACTAAAATCTCATCAGATAATGGTTTTTCAGACTCGGAACAACCGTTTTCTTCAGCAGTCTTTTTTCTTTTTGAAATTTGTGCTTCGGAAATGTTTTGCACAAAGATATTTCAATTGATACAACTTTTCAATTGGCACATATACTAAATCTTCTTTCCCTGTCGCTTTGACCCATTGTTTACACCTAAAAATTGGGTGGTGAGTTAGTTTTACTTAAAAAATTACAAATGTAACAAAATAACTTATATGACAGGCGACATTTTTTCAATTAATATATTTTAAACATTCTAATAACCTACTGTTACAAAATTACATGCAAGAAAATTTATCATGACAAAACATGCAAATTGAGAAAACATTTATTTCACTTATATCATTATCATCATCAGCTTAAGCTTATAGCTGTCCTCTGCTAAACAGGCTTCTCCGGTCATTTCTATAACTAAACATCGATGTCGATAAATCCTAGTTAATTACCCAACACTACGTATGTTTTGTATAAGTTTCTTTTTCTGTAATGCACTAAACGTTCAAAGATTGTACTTGAATTCAGTTCTTTAAAGAAATAAATAACTAATTACTATAACTAATGGAAATCTTGCAATAAAAAGACGTTTGTTATCATCAACCCGGCATGATCCAATATCACAAATTTCACACGTTACTTTTCTCTTAATGATATATAGAATCGATACACTCAACGATAAATAGAGAACAAATTTCTTCCCACAAAATGATTATTAATATATGTACTTTAAAATAATATATAGATGGAAATTATCTTAGGAAAACCATAACAAATTAGCTACTGTCAAACCGTTAACAGTCAAATCCTCTAGCTATATTATTCTGTGGTCAAAATGGCGGCGGTGTAGTCCAATTTATGTGTTGAAGTGTCATAGGCTGATAAATAATAGACCCAAAGTTCTCTGTTCTCTATGTCCTTCTTAAATTTAGCGGATTATAGCCACCATTAAAAAGGACGCACGTTTCATACATAGTATCGCCAGACTGAGAAGAATGATCAAACCTGTCAAAAGTTAGTGACAGTCTTTATTTTTTTTTTCTGTTTACCCCTTAGCTTCTAGGTCTTTCAGCTATGTTTTCTTTAAGTCTTCCGTAATAGTTGTTTCTTTTTGTTTTACATTAGAATGCAGGTGTAACACATTCTAATGTTTTTTGAAGTATTTGGCAGCAAATGTATCGATTCAGCCTTCTCAGCAAACTTCAACTAAAACTACATTAAAATTTTCAGCTCCATTTTACCGAGATCGCGCCTATTTCAATGATTCCACTTATTATTCCAGTTGCGCAGACACTTGAGATACAAAACTACACCAATTTTATATCACAATATCCACTAGGAGGAATCAATTTGCGGCTAAACTTTCCTTTATGGACCGTCGATTTGGAAGTTCATTTTTTTATTGTAGATACTCATAAATAGAAAGCTTTTTGCAGAATATTAAATTGCGCAAACTTACCGTTTAAGAGATATAATTCTCCAAAGTTCCATAAAAATTGTAAATTAATACGCCATTTAGGTTAGATAAATAAATTGTCATTGTAGATTAGAGATGAAGCGTATATACTAGAACAGATCCAGGGATTAGGTATTTAACGAGACTAGGCTGCACCTATTCTAACTTTTAAAATACTTGATCCACCTAGTCTCACTGTGCCTACGCAGTGCACGGCACCCGCGGCCCGCGCGAATCGAAGTACCGACTGTACTGGACTATGCTGCTATCTCGCTTCACCGCGTCGTCGTGACGCGGTGAAGCGAGATAGCAGCATAGTCCTAGCTCATCCATGTTTGCCAAAATCATTCATGAGTCAGTCACTTGAATTTGAACCTTAATTCAAAATGCATAAAAGTAACGCAATGCGCACTCGTATTTACATAGATCATACGTGTGCCAGTCGTTTGAATTTGAACCATATATCAATGGCATAAAAGTTACGCGACGCGCACCGTGTTGTGGAAGAATATATTCTGTCCTTTTTTAACTACACTATTCCGCAGTCTTTCCATCCTTGTCTGTCAATGCTCGAGATCGAGACTAGTCGGGACTAGGCACTAGGCAGACTTTATGGAATAGGTAGAATAGATACTTTGACAATACTCGATGCGAATGAAGACTATATGATGCAGTCGAGTATCAAGTACGGACTCGTGCGAATGTGATCTCGATTGACGTATGATACCTGCTCGACGTCGCTAACTTCTATGGGACTTATTTAGTGATCGGTTTTCGTAACGAAGTTTTAATATATTGTTAAAGAACTTAGATATATTTTTAATAAGTCATTAATTAATGTGTTTATTGTTTTGAAAAATGGGTCCTCAAGGAAGTAGTGTCAATTCCAAAGACTGATTTTCTACGTGTATCTTAAAAAAACAATGATTGTAAACAGTTACGTGATTTAAAAAAAAAAAAACAATGATTGTAAATAGTTGATTTTTAAAAAAAAAACAAAAGCAATGATTGTATAATTATAGTTACGTGATTTTAAAAAATACAAAACAAAAAGCAATTATAACAATTAGATAAATCTATACGTTGACAGTCTAAGCCTGTGCAAAGTATGAAGGGAAGATTACAATTCATTACTGCGTACGTACGTACTACACGTATCGTTGTTACGCAAAGACTAAGCATCTAATCTAAGTATGCGTATTTCATGGACTAGGTGGACTAGGTGGAACAGGTATTTGGATCGAGTATTTGTACGGACTTGGACTAGGTGCACCTAGTCCAAGATTTGCCTAGTACGACCCATCTCTATTGTAGATGTCAAAGTTAACATTTCACGTTTCGTTAAGCGTCCACGCTTGTTTGTGGTTTGTTTCATTCAATTTTGTCATATACTTTTTTAAATATCATTTTATTTTCACGTATTGAATTACGTATGTAATTAATGTGCACAAAAACCACGCAGTAACAAGCAATTACATTGACTATTTACACAAAAAATAACAAATATTTGTTTTCACTGAGTAACGGAACGGAACGTGAAGCGAGCCCGTTTTGTTTTATATTCGTCATGACGTCATGTCAGTCATCGTCCGTTTGTTTTTGTTGCCCTTGCAAGTTGCGTTCGTATGACTGTGTTAGTAAATCATTTGGGTTAGGTTAGGTTAAAACTGCGACCATCAGCGCACGAAGGCGAGCGAGCGCAGCCAGCGTACCACGGTAGCGGCCGCCGAGCGCCAGATCCCCCTCTAATGTTGGTGAATCATTTGGGTTAAGTTAGGTTAGAACTGTGGCCATCAACGCCGCGCGCTAAATCCCCTTCTAACGCCCCATAAATGATAAATCGATGGAAATTTGTGTTCTAACTTAACCTAACCTCAAACCATGACCATGGGATTTTGCGGGGTGGGGATGGTACAAGGGGGTAATCCTACTTCCCCCCCCCCCAAATCTTAAATCGATGGAAACTATTGTTTTAACCTTTTCACGAACTTAAACTGCAGGGGCGCCATAAATAAAATGGTGGCGGGAATATGACTTTTTACAAATAAAAACGAAAACATAAAATTTGAGGGTAGAGACTATAAAATATAATGCGTTCAATTTATAGGAAATGACAATGCCAGATTCTGACCCTGTCATAGTTATCATTTGCAGAAAAAGTAAAGTTATGAAAATAATTGTGACGAATAAGGAACCTTTTCATAATAAATCGTTTTTCTTTAAAAGTTGCGGTTTACAATTTTATAAAAAAAGGAATTTAATCCCGGAAATTATTTTTTGCCATTTCCTATTTTCTCTTAACAATCTGCGTTACATAAAATGCATGTGCAAAACTAAAAAAAATAGGTAGGTAACTGTAAAACAAATATCATTTTACATAAAATATTATATCAAAATTATAATTATGCGTAACGTTATTATTATTATTGCGTTAACGTTATTATTAATTATGCGTAACGTTATTATTATTGTTTTTAGTTTTAAACGAAAACCGCAAGTTTTACAGGTCTCAGGACAAATGTTTAGTTATCAGTAATAAATATACAATAAGATGCAGCATATTGCATGCTTGTAAATGACTTTTATTGAGTGGGGCAAAGGTCTATAGAGTATCTGGCATTATCCTTTATCCAAGAACGTAAGTAATCAAACTTGTTCATACAAAATTAACCTAACCTAACCTCAAAATTTAAACATGAATATCTTCGTAACCATGGGTTTGCGCGGGTTGGGAATGGTACAGGAGGTAGCCCCCCCCTCCCCCCCTTCCCTCCCCGACCCTTTAATCGACGGTTTCCAAAGGAAAGTTTACCCCAATTTGCGAATAATTAAAACAGCCACTGAACTTCACTCGAAAAAATCCCGCCAAAAACTCTGACAGTCTTTCTTGAAAATCCTCCAACTCAGCTTTTTTGTTACTTACGGAAAACTATAGTCGTTTGTCCATATCGCCGAGTGTTGTTCCGTCGTTCATGTTTTCTTGTAATAATGTCTTCCGTATTCGAATACCATAGTTGTTTCTTTTTGTTTTACAGCAGCATGCGGGTGTAATACATTCTAATGTTTTTTAAGTATTTGGCAGCAAATGTATCGATTCAGCCTTCTTAGCAAACTTCGCTGAGGTAGCTAAAACTACAATAAAATTCTTAGCTCCCTTTTACCGAGATCGCGCCTATTTCAATGCTTCCACATATTATTCCAGTTGCGCAGACACTTGAAATACAAAACTACACCTATTTTACGTCACAATATCCACTAGGAATCAATTTGCGAATAATTAAAACAGCTACTAAACTTCACTCAAAGAAATCCCGCCAAAAACCTCGTTCTGAATTGCGATAAAAGTGATAATATCGCGAATCCGACGAAAATTATTACTCAATAGCCCATTTTGTGACTATATTAAAGGTGGCATTCGCGATATAATGACGTTTATTGAAATTCGGAACGCTGGGTAGGATATAACCTTTCTTAGATTCAAAACCCGCTCTGCGTTCAAAAATAACCAGAGTAGTGTAGAGCTGCTATTATAACCGTTCAAAAATGTTTGGAATTGCAACCCAGGGTCGTTCTTATATAACTCGAGTAGCTACCGTAGAGTTAACCGAACTAACTCCGATTATGGTAGGTTGGTGGGTTTAAGCGGCCATAAATGACACTTGCCTGGCCTTGACAGTTGAAAACGCGTTCGCGTTCAAAAATGCGAGCGTAGAGTATCTACCTTGACAACGTCATTAGAGTTAACTCTAACCTCATTTTTGAACACAGGGCTGTAGATGGAGCCACCTCGTGGCCGCACATGAGACAGCATTATAAAACTTTAATGAAGTAATTACGTGAACTTTTCCTTAAATATGACCGCTGAAATAAAATAAAAACTTAACTATTGGAGTCTATTTTTCATACATAGGTACACTAAAACTATTACTTTAATTGCCTAAATCATTCTAACAACATAAAAATTGACTCGAGTCAACCTCTCAGCATGCCTCTCAGTGACAATGACAGGCCTTTGTTTGGCTAACTTTTCATAGTTCGCCAGGCAAAAAACCGGCCACGTCGAATGAGACAGAGCATGTTATGTTTTGTCTCAATTTTCTTACTTAATTCTTAAATGTGCTTCTCACTTCCGCACTTGCCTACAGTCTCATGGCCACGTCTAAAGGTATATAATCTGTCACCGTAGGCACGGGTTTGCGGACGGTGAGCATTGGGTAGCACGCCGTCCGACCGTCCGGTACCCGTCCGGACCGAGCCCAAGTCGTTGACGACGCGTAAGGAGATGTCAGCAAACCGTAGGGGCCCAGAAATGTCGAAGCCTAGGAACTGGGACCTGGGTCTTCCTTTCAAAAGCAGACCCTTGCTGCTTTTGAAAGGAAGACTTGGCCCTGTTACGAAAGGCAACAAAAGAACAGGGGTGGGCTTTTAGTCAGTAAAAGTCTGACACTATCTCCCGCACCGCCTAAGAGCGGGGGATGTCATTAGATGATATTCCCACCGAAAAAAAAAGCTATATAATCTAAGTAACTTTTCCGTGCTTTCCGAGTTGCGTCAAAACCGATAATATCGTAAACGATATTATCGGTTATATCGATATATCGATATCTGACCACAATTATTACTCAATAGCCCTAATATTGTGCCTACTGAATTTAGTCGGATTCGGGATATAATCACTTATTATAAGCAATTCAGAACGCTGGTTATGTGTTGAAGATTTACAGGTCGCTATAGACCAATGATAATTATAGACCCAAATTTCTTAATGCTCTTTTTACGGACGGATAATAGCCACCATTAAAAAGAACGCCCGTTTCATACGTCGTTTTTTGTGTGGGAGTTTCACCAAAGCCTAGTTTTATTCAATGCTTAGATAATCACAGAGGTACAATATGATTTTTGGCCTTAAACTAGAATCAATAAAAGTAGAGTTTTAAAACCATATTACTCATTAATATTTTAATTCAAATCAATTTAGAATTTATAGTAAATCTAAGAAATGATTAGAAAGTACCAAATGGAACCAAAACCAATGTATTAATAATGCTTCAAGTTGCGTTTTGTATGGCATGAAACGCTTCTGATGTTTCCGGTACAGTGTTGCCACTAAAAACAATAACATCTTTACTTCTATAAATCATCACAGAGACTTCGATGTTTATACAAATTGAAATTAAAATATACATTTTTTTTTATTTGTCTAACAATCATATTTGCACCGATTTAAAACTATTTAAATGTTTACGACATAACATTCGGAGCTTGACAGAAGTTTATTGACATTGATTGTAGGAAATTGTAACGCAAATGTCACAAGTCAAATATTTAAGATTTCAAGAATCCTCACATTATCTCATTTGTTAAAATTATATTATTTATAATAGAATTATTAAAATGCATTCTTATCATTTTTAACCGACTTCGAAAAGGAGGAAGTTCAGCGATTTATTGAACAATTGTAGACCGAATTTAAAAACATTTTTTTTTATTGAAAGGCTATCTTTCCAAGTTGGTTCCATAGAAATATTGGTAATATCTGATTATAAACTTCGAAGATATGGAACGAAACTCCTCATAGGATCACAGCAGAACTGTCGTAACAAGTAAAATTGCTTTGTTTACTTGACTTGACTTGACTTGAAGAGGGATATATCGAACTAATTTGATGATGAAGCCGGAAGGTAGGCCTGGACTTGGCTTATTGGAATTGATATACAACGTTTTAATAATTACCTAACTATAGAACTTATTTAAGTTTCACTGAGGGGTACTTTTTAGTTGTAGTACGACAACTAAAAAGTGTAAAATAAAAAACTTAATGAAAATCAACTGACATCAATGTAAAAAAGCACACACCAATAAGTGCAAAATAACATTAATTTCGGAAATCGGTGTTAAGAGGGTCCTTTTTCACTTGCCTATCGTCAATATCGAGCATGATATAACAGCTTATTACTTCATCTAACGCAATCCAACGCGATGTTTGACGAAGAGGCAACGCAAAAAACGAGAGATAACGCCTGAAAACTCTGTTAGCATTGGGTAATTCCGTGATTTACTCGAATATTTTACAAAACTTATTCCAGGAAATATTAGTTTCTTTAAACCCTTAAAAGTGTTTTAAAAAAAAATCACGTCATTTAGAATTTTGATTTAATTTGCAAGGCTTCTATTGTTATACATTTGCGATATTTTTAATTTTTGAGTTTATTACGAAGTGTCAGTTCATGCAAAATAGCAGATTTTCAGAGGTCTTACTGGATTAATTTTAAATTTAAAAATTTATTTCTGTAGAAGCCTAGATAATAGTATCCACAAGATACTGTATATCCAAAGCATCTAATGAAAAATGTGTAATAACGTCATAATTGCGAAAGAGCGGTTGTATGAATAACATTGAAAATGTATGTCGAGTTGCATCCCCTTAAATAACGAAGAGACATAACTATTATAGAAACACCGACTTTCGAAACTAGTTATTTTGCTCTTTTTAGTGTTTTTTTTTTACATTGAAATCGGTTGTATTTTTTGTAATACTTTATTATGTATTCCTAAATATTTTAAAAGAGCCCCGATTTTTCAATAAAGAATCATAAATTGAGTATGTATTTGTCAAATTTGGTTTAATTTGACTGCGCATTTCGTATTTGTTATTATCACTATGATGCACTAACTTTATGATTAATATCGTACTTGTGGTAAAAAAGAAAACTAAATTAGAATAAACCCACAATAACTCGAATTACTAACTGACGCAAACCTATGTGGAAAACACTAACCTAGATTACAGTTTTTTTTAAATGTTACCTAGAATTGCTGGTTGGCCAGTAAATTATAAATATAAAATTACCTGGCGGTGAACAGAGACATCTAGGGCTGTAAAGCAGGACTGAGAGCACGTTATCAGCGGCTGTTTGTGGGTAGATAGCAGCAACAGTAAGGCATTTCGTTTTCAAATTTTAATATTAACTTCATTTTAGAGATGAAACATTCTAAATAAAAAAAAAAACGATTATTCATTATACATAAAAAAATACGATTATTCATTATACAATTGTTTTTTTAGCAAAAAAATCGATAAATCATCATCATCTTCTTCCTGCCCTTGTCCCCTGTTATTTGGGATCGGCGCAACATGTTTTTTCTTCCATTCTGCCTTGCATAAAAAAAATTCTCGATAAATAAATAATCGATTTTACTTCAAATAATAATCTATTTTGTAAAATTAATCGATTTTTTCCTTATTTGTCATTTAATTTCAAAATAAGCGCCAAAAATATTACATTAATCACAGTTTTATTAATTTAAAAAAAAAAACAAAAGAAACGATAGAGTTTTAAATAACCATCACTAATTAGAGTATTACAATGATCAACACAAATTAACAAAATTAAACTATTCAAATAAAACTAGAAATCCGTGGGCAATGAGTTCACGTTAATAATGGCGCCAGCTTTCGAGAACAATTTCTCTGCTGGAGTCATAAAAGCCGGCAACAAAAAGTACTTACACGCTACAAGACTTAATGTCGCGGGGTGGCAGATGAAAAATCGGTTATGATTGGTTTTTGAACATGAAAAAAAAAATAGATTATTAATCGATTATTTGTAATATAAAAATCGCTTATTAAGCGACTTTTTATATTTTTATTTAAACAAAATCGATTTATAATCGATTATTTTTCACATCCCTACTTCATTTAGACAAACTTATATAGTATAAAGAAGCATTTAATATTTGATTGTAGGTATCCAATACAATGTGGCGATTCGCCATCAAGTTGAATACCTGTGTTTTGTTGAGAAAATGTGATTGGATAGAATTCAATGACAGTAAAAAGAAACTCCAACTTCAGCTGTGTTGTTTGATAGGTGGCGATAAGTTTGCGTGCTTGCCGTAGTAAATACTTAGTTTATTTATGACTTATTTTATTTGATTATTACAATAAAGTTAATAGACTATCTTTAGTTTGGAAAATTTGTCTTGCCTCGATCGAAATTAATAATTTTATTGATGTAATCACAAATTCTAAAGGTAAGTTCTTTTCTTATCCTTTTATCATTGTCATATCCTTATCGGAAATAAAAGTGTGGATCGCCCGGAGGACACGGTGGAGCATACGGTAGAGGTGTGCCCCGTTTGGGCAGAACACCGCCGTGTTCTCGTGGGGGCGATCGATGGCAATGACCTCTCGCACCGGGCTCTGGTACAGGCCATGTTCTGGAACAAGGAGGAATGGCAGGCGGTCACCTCTTTTTGCGATGCAGTAATGCTAACGAAGGCGGCGGCCGCACGCGTGAGGGAACGGCCCTCACGCCCCGGCTGCCGAGATCCCGGTCCCGATTTCCAGCCACCACAGGCGTAAGCTTGCGGACGGCGAGCAATGGGCAACACGCCGTCCGGTTGTCCGGTAATCATCAGGACCGAGCCCAAGTCGTCAAAAGCGCGCAGTGTTCTACGCGCACCTCAAGGAGATGTCAGCAAATCATAGGGGGGCCCAGCAGGGTCGAAGCCTACTGGGGCCATGGGTTAAGTGAAAGTGAACCACGGGATTCACTTTCACTTAAGGAAAACCCGGCCTTGGAAAAAAGGCAAAGAAGGAACAGAAATGGTTTTAGTCAGTAGAAGACTGGATGATTTCCCACCATAAAAAAAGTAACCGGAAATAATATAAATTTCTGTGTGTCAGTTAATTATTTTAGAAATTACGAGGGCTTAATCTAGCAAAGGTTCTGGTCCCCATTTTTGTAACTTATTTTTTCAAATTTATTCATTTATAAACATCGTTTTCTTTTTGGGGTAAATATGGCCAGAAGTAAAATAAGACAGAGTCTGGAAGTAAAAAGGGAAGGCTTTTGCCCAGCAATAAAGTAGTAGTATAGTAGATATATCATTCATTGTTTCATTGGGTTTACAACTAGATTTATTGAACAAAAATATTAAATTACAAATTTTGAACTTCTGAAGTCCAAAAATTTCACTTACGGTTACTCTCACGGCTCGGTGACGATTCTGAAAAGAATAATATTCGTTAGAAGAGACCCCTTTGTCTGGAAACGTCACTTTATACATAAGGTGCAGTCTAGTTCTTCCGTTAGACCGTAGTACTTTTTCGAGCTGCGGCACTTAGAGAAATTGATACATAATACCTTTCAAACAAAGTTAATTCCGCCAAGTCCGTTCAATCATATGACTACTAGACGTTCCTACGGCATTGCACCATCGTGACATGGTTGACATTCTACCCATGCGTACAAAGCATTTTGGGAATACATTGATTATGCGTACAGCTAAGGAGTGGAATTCTCTGCCGGATTCTGTGTTTCCTGATAACTATAACCTGGGGGGTCTTTACGTTAAGAGTGAATAAGTTACTTCTAGGCAAGCGTGCTCTATCGTCGTCCACATCATCGCTTCCCATCAGGTGAGATATTGATCAAACGCGTGCCTATACATAATAAAAAAATCTAAATAGCGTGTACTCTTCACTGTTGTCTTGTTAACATCAAAATAAATGATATTGTGTGTTGTTAAGTGTTTTTTTTTAAACACCATTTTTTTTTTGTTAATTTAAACTAGATGAAGCCGGTGTTTCCTAGCTGACTACTCTGAGAAGAAACACCGAAACAAACTCAGGGTCAAAGTCTCTTTTAAAGTCCATACAGCAAACATGTGATGGTCAAATCATATGAGAACCATGCAGGTTGGCGTCTGAGATGGTCTTATGAAGAAAGAACCACACAGTTCTAAGCGGACCTGTCTAGTCAGTGCAAGCATTTGTCAGTATTCGTGTAGCTCAACTCAGAACTACTAAGGAGCTCAACGATTTGTCGGAGAATACCAAAGACAGGACATTTGGGTAGGTCGCAAAAAGTACTCAAATCTGCCAGACATTATGATATGGTTAAAGAAAATTAAAGAGTATTCTACATAGTATATATATATACCCCACATTCTCAAGAATGTGATGTAATAAAATTTACAAAAAATGTAAATATTGCAAATTGTAATATATATATATGTATTTCTAAGTAATTGGCAATGTCTAATTCCAAATATAAAATAATTGTAAAATTACAACAATCGTTAATTTAAAAAAAAAATGGTAAAGAAAATAATAAAAAGGCAATTTAGAAGAAAAAAAAAGAAATGACAACAATTATTATAGTGAGTAGGTACTGGAGCAGGACAGTCCCAAGCCGTTTTGTCCCCAAGATACTCTTTTAAACTACAAAAAGCCTTCTGACAAAGTTTTCACTTTGCGCGTTTTTACGTAAATCACCAAAATAATAATAATAATAAACTATTTCTGGATTTTTCTGGGAAAAATAAAAATACAGGACCAAAATTTTCGGCAAAAAAAAAATCGTACAAACGTGTGTACAAAACGACAATTAAGAGTTTTTCAAGGTCATTCAAGTTGTACAGACGTATTTACAATCGGCGCTCGAGGGGCAAATGATTAGAATTTATTAAGGATAAGTTCCTGAATAGGACTGGGAAGCTTATTATAAAAGTGTATACAATGGCATCTAAATGAGCATCCTAGTTTTTTGAGCCTGGTTGCAGGAACCACTAACTTGTGTTTGTTCCTGGTATTAACGTTATGAATATCACTGTATTTTTTAAACATGTTTTTATTTTTATACATTCAAAATATTTTCATAGATATACTGAGATGGCACAGTCAAAATATTAATATTTTTATATTTTGTCTCTGAGGGAGCATCTGGGACTTAATTTATAAATTGAACGAAAAGCCCTTTTCTGCAAAACAAAAATCGTCTGGATATCGGTGGCATTTCCCCACTTTGAAAACATGACACCATGAAAATAACTGAAGTAAACTAAACGGGCTGTCTCTGAATCAGTTAGGTTTCGAATATCTGTCTAACAGCATATGCGGCTGAGCTAAGTTTTTTTGACATTTTATCTATGTGTGGGCCCCACTAAAGCTTAGCATCAAGAGTTATGCCCAAGAACACTGTAGTATCTTCATGATTAAATTTTTTACCTTTTATTAGCACACTAGTTTCCACTTGCCTAACGTGAGGCATCGTAAACTTAACGAATTTAGTTTTTTTCATTAGGAAGCAGGTTATGTAGACCTTCCAGTCTCACTGTTTATAATATTCGAAGTCATTTTAAATATATTATTACTATTTTTAATTTTGAAACTCAAATAACGCGATTATGCAACAGAACATACTTTTCTAAATAGTTTTCAATAATATCTAACATTTATACTTACTAAACTCAGCAGTGTTTACAAGAATTCTTTCATCATACAATTCATGGAGTCGCGTTCTAAAGACAGATAAGGAAGATGAAAGATATTTTACCATGAAACGATATAGATTTGGGTATAAAAGTAGAATTAAATTGCTTACAGTACATGTTAAAAAAACTTTCATATTGATGATTCAGATCATCTAATGTTGACAAAGCTGGTAAATTAACGAGTTTAGTTTTAAAAGTTTCTAGTTTTTATTTATGGCTAGGTACAACGTCGGTATAAATATTATCTATGCAAGCGGCACTAGTCGGAGTGACTCTTGTGGGCTCTAAAAATAAATTAACAAGATTGATTGATTAAAACCTGGACAGACAAGTTAATCTTTACTAATATTATATTTTAAGTGTGAAGGTTACTTTGTTTGTTACCCCTTCACGTGTCACTTATGTAACGGCTAAACGGATTGGGTTGAAACGTGGTACACGGATAGATCAAGTTTTGGAATAAAAAATAAAAAAAAATGAACAGAAGTGCAAATAAAAAAGAACTCGGTTTTAAAATAAATAATGTTCGAAGTTCTTAATTATTATATATTATAAAGTATAGACAATTAAATTGTAGGTAACACTATCGAGTATTGGCTGTTACATTATACTTTACAAGTGTCCGGTAAAACCACCTAGCCGTTCCAATATTATATTGTTAAGCCGTTCCAAGTAACCTTTATGAACCAATCAAAATTCACTATATAGTTAGGAACACCGTTTGCGTTTGGCTATCTCGTTCTGTTCCATCGTATATCGTGCCGTTTCTCTCAAAGACTAAAGCTCCGGTTAGGCTGGTTTGCCAGTAGGCACACGACAAACCAAAGCGAACGAAAGAGTGAGTGAGCAAGGAGAGAACGCGTTCATTCGGATTCATTCGGTGCTTGTTCGTTAAGTTGTCAGCACTTGGCTGGCGGCCTGCCGCGCGCCGTCCGACTTCGTAGTCGTTCGCTCGCCAGAACAGTAATCAACTCTTATCGCGATCGCGTGTCTTACCGCAAATACAATAAATCACATCGAAATAAACATGAGACATGCTGTGTTTCCCTAAAATCTTGACACATGAACACTGTTATTATTTAAAATTTTCAAAAACGTTACAATGAATTCAAGTTCTTGAAGTGTTTCATATAAATCTCTTTTCATTACGATCTCGGCGTTTTCGTCAGAGAGACTTTAAACCCCGTGCTAACTTAACGCCGTCACAATTGATAATAATATGCAAAGATGTGGATTCTGCCACATGATATCTGGTGTTCTGAGGAGGGCGATGTGTGTCGGTAGCAGAAGGGGCAGTAGTGAATCGTACTACCGCGAGCTGGGAGACCAAGACACACTGGTAAATATTTTAATTAGCTCTAACCGCATTTAAACATCGCTTTATTAGCGCTGAGCAGGTTTTGTTCATTCATATTATTGTTTATTTCGACGTGTGAACGTGTCGTGCATTGCTGGCCATCAACTTGTTTACTTGTCTTTAATTAATTTGTGTTCTGATATTTACTACCGTAAACCCGTAGTATGCTAATTAAACATCTGTTTTTTTATCACAGGTAATATTTTGATGAGTCAAATAATTTTTTTTATTCAAAATCACATTTGTGTGCATTAATTTTGTTGTGACCAAGAAATGTTCTGTAGTATTTATTCATAAGTAAATATGTTGTCTATGCTTTATGTGTAGTGAAAGTGAAGTTTCTCTTTATGTTTAGTCACTGCTAATTGTTGAACTTGCCTTTGCCTTTTTTGCCTTTTTTTTAAAATTGTTGCCTTATGAGTGTACACTGTGGCATTTTTGTAAATGTGCTTTTTTTTTATTAAAGTTTCTTTGAATGGAATGAAAATGTAGTATTTAGACTATAGTTATGTTCATTTTATGGTCAAAATTGTTAACTTCTTTCATGTTTAAGTATTGTCATCAAATGTTTTTTAAAAAACCTTATCACCATCTCCAGAATATAGAGAAACCCTTTTCTATCCAATTGACTCTAAAACAACATTTAAAGCCAGCATTCTGGGCACTTTTCCCATTGACATTGATGTGGACGAATTTTATGATGCCCTTTGAGTTTTATTTCTACCCATTTGTGCATAATACTATTTTCAGTTTGTTTATATACTTATTAAGTTATAATATTTAATAGTAAAAAATAAAATAAAAATAAAGCAGTTGTGGCTACCTATTAGCATAATAGCAATCATTATTAAATTTAAACCCTCTAATAAAACAATTAATGTACACAAAATCACACATAATATACTAAATTTGGTGTAGTTCTATGTGGTACACTAGTTACTTTATTCAAAATATATTAATTAATAACCCCACTGCAAATATTTGTAACCCAAAACATTGTATTTGTGGTGAGTCAGATTCTATGCAACATTAAACAGCTCTAATTATTGTAAAATTGTATATAAAACTCACTATAATTTTTAGTATTTCAAAAACGAAATAAAAACTGCTATATTCAGGAATTACTAGAGACATTTATTTCACATAGGCCTACATGGGTATTAAGAAAACATCAGAAGCTAGTGCTCGGTTCCGAATAGATTGTTTCCTATGGAGAAAAACCTGCAAGAAACTCTATGGTTATTAGCTCCATGGCATTTCCATGCTGTTAACTATTTGTAATTTGGATTCCACTCGTTCCCACAGCCAAGGGCGCTTCTAAATAAATTTATACTAAGATCCCAGAGTTGTCTGACATAACTTATTTTCACATGGATGAAGGGGCGGCTCCACAAGCACACAGATATTCAAAGCACATGAGACGCTACTGAGAACCTAAGATTTCATCCATGTGAAAATAAGTTATGTCAGAGAGCTCTGGGATCTTGGTCTAATAGAAAAAACTTATTTTAATCCTATAAACAATTACAAGAACAGATAATAAAATTAAAAGTAAATGTACATTTAAAAATAGAATTGCAATGCAAAGAGGCCTTGGCTGTCTGCTATTCTGCCAGGACACATAAAGTTAAAATGTATAACAACCATATAATACAAGATAACTACAGTATTGAAATAATGTACATGTGAGGTTAGCAACAATCTGGTAACAATTACTTGGCTCAGTTTTACTATTTAAGATTACACATTCATGGTAAATGTAGCTCTGGTTTTTTGATCAGCTGGAGTTAAAATTTATGACAATCTCATAAAGTAATGTAAAAGTTACATTGATTAAAACTGATGATTGATGGTCAACAACACACACTGTTACTGTCAATTTTGGTAATTAATGTTCCATAGACATATTTCTAAAGGAATTGGAGATCTTGTGAGGAAATTATTTTTTACCTAAATGTAAGAATGTTTATGAACTGTATTTGGGTTGGTTTCTGTTCATGCCCTATATGTCTGAGGAGCCGTATTGCAGATTTTCGTGCAAATGTTATTAGGTGCTAGACAGATTTTGATACTTGATCTCACTTCAAACTTTTGCACTTTTCTGAAAAGGCTTGCATACAAGTAGAGGTATTATAAGAGGAACGCAATTGTAGGTCAAAGTGACCTTAGTCAAGGTACTAGTAATTTTCTTTAAAATATAAGTACATGTCAAATTCAATTAGTAGCAGCAGTCTGTTTATTATTTGCTACAATGTACCTAACTACGCCCATAACTGCTTCTAGCGTAGCCCCGTCCCCCCGTAGTTCTCTACTGCGTGCGCCTACGTCAAATTTTGGTCGAGCGCGTGACGTCAATGTTTTACTAAAGCTTTGTAGGTAGGTACTTACAAGATTACATTCTACAAAAGCAAAAATTTACTCCAGCTAGTATACATAATAGAACATTGATAATTACATAAAAGCAATAATTTTGCTTAAGTAGGAAAATACACTTCTCATCAGAATAATCCAAACACCTTGCAAGTTTATGTTTTGTAAGGTTTATCAGAAAAATGTGTAGGTATATTTAGGAATACATGTCAAATTCCGTTTAAAAGTGAATACTACGCGTTTTATATAAGAATAGGAAATCAATAAATAACCTCAATCTGTCTGTCTGAAAAGTTGAGTGTAAAGTACGGTTTGCAAAGAAAACTTATTTGCGTATCAATAAAGGGTTGTTTTTTTTGCTTTGTATTACTAAATCTTAGTTAAATCTAGGTGAAGTAAAAACGTTATTGTTTAATATAAATTAGCTAAATATATTGTTTTAGGTCATTAGTCAAAAAAAAAAAAAATTTCTATCTTAAAAATAAGATAGATTTTTTTTTTATTATTATTTATTAGGAATAATTCGGCTTCTTCAATTTTCCACTACTCAGACACTTCACACAGTGACGCAGAGATAAGCAAAATTGAAGAATTGGATTCTGGTTAAACTTTTTTCGTTCACGATTCATAAATAAATTAGAAAAGGCCTGTCGGCGAAAGTGTTGAAGATAAAAGTTTCTGTCGGTGAAACGTCCATAGGTGAAAGATTCAGCTGCGGAAACGGAAATAAATGAATCGTCCTGTCGACGAACAGTCCAGTGACGAATCGGTCTACGGAGAACGGTTGCCAAATCGAAGGAAATTGATAAAAAAACACACGTTAATGAAAAAAAAAAGGTAAGAAACGTTTATTTAATAACTTGTATTCCCTCCCCGAGCTCTTATTACTGCTTCCATACGATTCTTCATCGATCAGATGAGAGTCACGATGTTGTGGCAGTCCATTCCTCTTGGATTGCATTTTGCAGCTGGCCAAGTGTTTCTGGGGCAGGAATTCGTCTCTTTAATACATCCCATAGATGTTCAATCGGGTTCATGTCCAGGCTTCTTGCTGGCCATTCCATAATGGAGATACCGACTTCGGTAAAATAATCTCGTACGACACTCGCGGTGTGAGTCCTAGAATTTTCGTGCATGAATATGAAACTTGCCAATAAAAGGTGCATAGGGCATCACGTGAGGCTCAAGACACTGTTCGATGTACCGATGACTGTTTAGTGCAGGCAGACGTGACCCAGACATAAGGACAAGATTTGTCTTGCCGTCGGCACTGATTCCTCTCCAAACCGTCCACTAACCGCCACCATAGCTGACCTTTTCTTCAATGCAGCATTGTGCAAAGAGTTCTCCATTTCTTCTGTAGACCTTGTTCCTTCCGTCGTCGTTACCATACAGCATAATTTTACACTCTTCAGAAAAGAGGACAAAGTCCTCCACTGGAGGTATGACCAATTTAGGTGCTCAAGTGCAAAGTTAAGGCGCGCTCTTCGATGGCCTGCAGTTAATTTCGGCCCATTTGCTGGCTTGTGCGGCACCAGTCCACGTTCCTTCAACCTTCTTCTAATTGTAGAGTCACTTACAGTAACCCTACGTACTACATGAAGCTGCTGCTACAGTTGAAAATCATTAAGGCGTCGATTTTGTAAAGAAGTTGTGCAAAAAATCGATCATCTTGCTTAGAAGTGATCCGATTCCTGCCAGATCCTGAACGGCGCGTGAACAAACCAGTCTCCCGATAGCGTTTGTAGACTCTATGAATAGATGACAGGCTTAGATGCAATCTTTCGCCACAACACGCTGACTAAGTCCAGAAACCAGCAATGCCACCACTTGGGCGTCGCCTGCGGGCGATGTATCCATACGTTTTAGAAAAAAAACTTTCAGACGTCCCAAAGTCACAGTAGGTAATTAAATAAAGAATAAAAAGTTTTAAGTAAGCGCTATAGGATAAACAAATGAAATTCTAATTTAGAATTTACGCTTATCACTGTAATGGCCAAACTGCCAGCTATACAATCATGTGATTTTTTTCATGGAATCAAAACTCTTTTGTGTTAAATTAGGATAGAAATCATAAAAACGAAAGTGTTTAGTTATTCTGATGAGAAGTGTACTTTAAAGTTAAGTAATTCATTTGTTACTAGCATAAACCACTTCTATTCCCTCTTTGCCTTCATCCCGAGACCCGGGGCTTCGATTTCACACTACCCGTGGCCCCAGTAGGCTTCGACCCTGCTGGGCCCCTACGGTTTCGCTGACATCTCCTTGAGGCGCGAGTGGAACACTACGCGCCGTCGACATCTTGAGCTCGGTCCGGACGGTTACCGGACGATCGGACGGCGAGCCACCTATTGCTCGCCGTCCGCAAGCCCGCGCTTACGGTGGCCGGAAATCGGGATCGAAATCCCGGCGGCGGTTAGGGCGTGAGGACTGTTGCCTCACGCGATCAGCCACCTTCTTTGCTAGCATTACTGCTTCGCAGAAGGAGGCGACCGCCTGCCACTCCTCCTCAATCCGGACTATAGCCTGTACCAATGCCCGGCGCGAGAGATCACTGCCGCCGATCGCCCCCACGAGGACACGGCGTTGCTCTGCCCAAGCGGGGCACACCTCCACCGTGTGCTCCACCGTTTTCTCCGGGCAGTTCACACAGTGACGGCACCCGGGCGTGTCTTCCGCACGAATTCGGTGCAGGAACCTCCCGAACTTACCATGTCCGGTGAGGACCTGCGTCATGCGGTAGGTAAGGACGCCATGTGGTCTTTCCAGCCACTCCTCAAAGAGGGGACTTACCGTCATAATTGTGGCGTGCCCAGCACTGGGTTCCACCATGAGATCCCGCCGGAGTTCTTCCCGCCATGCCGCGACTTGGCGCGGCAGCGGAGTTTCACTCCGGCGTTGCATCTCCACGCGTAGATCGTGCATGCGTGCAAGGACTGTTGCCTCCAGATACCATGGTGGCTGGCCAGCAAGGAGGCTCGCCGCTTCACGGGAAACCGTGCGATATCCCCGCACCATCTGCGTCAGCTGGGCCGCCGGTCGCTTTCGCAGCGACGGCGCCCATACCGGCGCCCCATAAAGGGTCATGGACCTAACGATTTCTGCGTCTAGACCCCCTAAGTTAGGCAGAAGCCGCTTAAGGGCAGCCCCAGTCCGATCTAGTTTGGGAGCCAGACGTCGGAAGTGCTCCTCGAAATTCCATCGGCTGTGCGAGGACGAGTCCCAGGCACTTCATCGTCGACCCGACGCCGATGTGAACTCCTCCTACCGTTATTACAAGACTTCACGGCGGTTTGCATATTATTTGGTTATGTTATAAGCAATCTGAAGGGACAAACATAATATTGCACAATAGAACAAATGTTAGCCTGCGTGGAAAAATCAAATTGATGTATTACGAAATTCATTATTTAAACATTTACAGATGACGTAAGCCAAAGGTATCATCCAACTTCCTCAAACGTCACATCATCTGCACGCAGCGGTATGATATTCAAACGAATAGCCAAACAAGGGCATCGGGATAATAAATGAACTAAGTACTTATCTGTGTAGTTAGCATAAACTCTAACAATGCAGTGGCTCAAGGAGTTCGCTATTAAATCGCCACCCGGCTGCTTCGCATCAGAATCTCAAATATCGAATAGAACATGCCATAATAGTTTTACACCTGCGAGCTGACGAACGAAACCACCACAACGAACAATTTGTGCTTTACAGAACAGGAAAGCGGTTAATTGAGCGATGACGATAACAAACCAATTTAATGAACTAAAACGCAAATCTTCCACAAATAATCAATAATACTCGATATTATTAGTATTGAAACGAAACAATTCTCTATACACAGTTCTGTTTCGCGGAAGTGTTTTCAAACAACAGAAATTAAACCTTGCTGCTAGGTAAATTGTGTTAGACTACATCACTACATCAACTGCACGCCCGTGATCGAGCCGATTTATCGGATACATCGTACCGAATAATACAATTGTTGTTAGTAATCAGCAAGCCCAAAATTAACCTAACCAATGGATGTCGGCAAGCTCAAGACCAGATGGTAATCGTTCGTATAAAATAATGACACTGATCTACAAAATTAAACTTTTTGTGTGCCTTTCAATTGAATACCTATATTTTGGTACTGCTTTGCGGTTACTGAATACGAAAACACGATTTTTTTTATTAGCTCTTATTTTGAAAGTATACGTCATCTTCTTGCCCTTGTCCCGTCTTATTTGGGGTCGGCGCAACACGTCTTTTTTCTTTCATTAATATTCTGTCAACCGTCATGCTATCACTAACTTTCTTTTCTTTCATATCACTCTTCACACAAGCCATCCACCTTTGTTTGGCCTCCCTCTCCACCCTGGATGGGTTTGTGTTTCATGGATACTCATAACTCTTTTAGTAACATGCGATTCATCTCTCCTCTTTACATGACCATACCAAGATAAACGATTCCCCTTCATTTTTTCAGTCACTGGCTCTACTTTCAAACTTCCTTTAATATACTTATTTCTCACTTTATCCATTCTCGTCACACCACACATCTGTCTCAACAATTTCATCTCCGCTACATGCAATCTTTTTTAATCCGTCTTTTTCACAGCCCAACATTCTGATCCATACAGTATATTATTACGGACTTGCAGATTGTATCCTTCAACTTGGGGGGCCTCCGTGGGTCACAAGTTGTTCCAGTGACCTGTCGCCATTACATCCATCCTGAATTAGTTCGATGTGTTACGTCTTGGTCTATCTCCCTATCTCCTTGGATAAGCGACCCGAGGTACCGAAAGTCGGAGCAGATTTTATATACCTAACTAGGAAGTTTATTT
Organism: Mythimna pallens; assembly: GCA_961205895.1. Lineage (NCBI taxonomy): Eukaryota > Metazoa > Arthropoda > Insecta > Lepidoptera > Noctuidae > Mythimna > Mythimna pallens. Next base: position 27,996,000 of record OY540824.1, read on the forward strand.
ATTATTATATAATTAATTTATTATTATTTTGTACTTTTTATATAAAATTGGGAATTTTGAAATATTACCAAAATATTGACCCCTGTTTAATTAGATTTTCTATTTTTCGTTTGTCTATAGTAATTACTTTCAGGGGTATCTCTTCTTCGTTAACATTGACGCGTTCCATTGACCCTGGCATCTCTTTTCCATTGTCGAGAATCTTCGTGGAATCGTTCACTATGTTCGTCACTTACATCACTGCAGTTAGAAAACAATCAAGATGTCAATAAAGAAAATGAATTTATATGGACATATTGCAACCCAACTGTTGTCACTCTTGAAGAAGATTGTTCACAAGTTCCTCATAATTTTCATTTATTTTATTGCCAAAAAAAACATTAACGACCGTTCTAAAAGATTCCCATGCTTCTTTTTCAAAGCCATGTAAACCTGAATCTAAGTTGTGCACACCTCCTGTGGTCCTTTTAAATATCTCTTATTTCCGGTCCGATAAAGATTCCTTCTTTTATTTTGGCGTGTCTTATACTAGGAAATTTACTTCGCAGGTACATGCTGGTCCATCCTTGTTGAGACCCTTCACAAAGTTTCTCATTAGTCTCAATTTAATATAATTATTATGTAAAGGTGGTAGAAGATTTTTTTTGAAATTTATTAGTGGAAGGTGCTTGACGTTTTTTTCTCCGGATTCAGGCTTAGTCTTGGATTCCAATCTTTTTTTATGTAAGGTAAATTTGTAGCCCGACTATCCCACTCACACAGAAAACATATGTGCCAAAAGTAGTCTGCACTATTGACACATTTACACGCCTTAGTAGAAACTGTAGATTTGTTACTAAGTGTCAAAAAAAAGAATAATTTTACGTTTTAACTTGTAATCAAAACACAGTCGCAAAAACAAATAAGAAATAATAAAATTTCCGCAGGTACAGTCAAATGGGGTGAATAGGAACTTAGGGGTGAATAAAAACAAAACATCAAAGGGTATATTTTTCACGATATTTGAATATTTTTTGCAGCATTCAACTTTATCAATTTAGTAATATAAATTGTTATTCTAAAAAGTCGATGCTTTGTGATGCGATAGTATCAAAGTGAAAAACCAAACCATAGTTTTGTTTCTTTTCACCCCTGCGTTTCTGGTATTTACTAAATAATAGGTCTTTACCTATATGAAATGGCCGTTCTGCCAAACTGGCTATTTCAAGTCCATTTATGTCTTTTTTCGTTAAGAATTCTAAGTTCAAATCATTTTGATTTTTATAATATCGAATTCAATATTAGTCATTTATTTAATGGTTAACGTACTGTTTTCATCGCATTTGTACGTTTGTCTTGTTGTTTGTTTGTTTGTATGAGTACCGTCGTGACAAACAACAAATGAACCCCGTGGTCGACCGAAAACTTTATTCGACAATGACGAATTAAAGGCGATTGTGGAAGCTGATGATTCTCAATCTACAGCTGAATAATTAGCAGCAGTTAACATCAAAACAATATTGGTCAATTGGCGTCGAATTGGCAAAGTAAAAGAGCTTGACAAATGGGTGCTTCACGAATTGAATGATCGCCAGCGCGAAGCACGCGTCGAGTCGAGCCTTGCACTGCTCACCAGGCACATAAACGAAGGTATATTGAATCGCATTGTTACTTGCGACGAAAAATGGATTCTGTTCGACAATCGCAAGCGCTCAGCAAGTTGGTTACATCCTGGTTCAGCACCTAAACAAAGCCCCAAACGAAAACGAAATACGATGGATGCGCGATGCACAGAACCGGTTGTTGTGACGACGCTTGGGGGAGGCCTATGTCCAACAGTAGACGTCTTTCGGCTGACATGATGATGATGATGATGTGATAAATCTATCGCGCTGCCCGCTATTATCTATCTATAAATATAAAAGGAGAAACTGACTGACTGTCATATCAACGCACAGCTGAAACTAGTGAGAATAGGAACATGAAATTCTGCACCAGGCTTCCTTTTATGACGTAGGCGAGCACTAAGAGATGATTTTCCAAAATTCACCCCCTAATGGGGTGAAACGGGGGTCCAAAGTTTGTATAGAAAAACTTATTTTCACGCGCGCAAAGCTGCTGGCAGAAGCTAGTATTAAATATAGCACAAAACAACAATAAGAGCTAACTATGAATTTGAACTTGTATATTTATGTTCAGCGAGTGAACTACTATCAATATAGTACATTTTCATGTAATGGGCAAATCTGATATAGACCAGTGTTATACAGCTGCACCTTCCTATTCTACAAATCGACAGCAAAAACAGAGGGTGGTCAGGTGACGACGAAGTTAAATCCAGTTTTAATTAACTGAAACGCGCAAAAATATTGGTTATTATTTGTAGAACCCAGCCCACATTTACATGAAAACACCTGAAGTCAATATACAATAACATAACACTTTCAAAACAATCTATTCTGAATGCAGTTTCTTTAGGAGTCGGTTATTGTTAAATCTTGTTTGCGTAGTTCCTTAGCTATATTGATTTTGTCCTATGGCAATCTAGTCTAATAAAGGAAGTGGCAATATCTAGGTGCATAAACGCTAAAACATAATCGTCAAAATCAAATAAAACAAAAGGGGTAACAATATAGAAAGCAATTTCTATATTGTTACACCTTTTCTAAAAGGTGGATTAACTTCGTTAACATGTGGACATGAAGTCGAGAAGCATGCTACAGGTCATCAAGCTACTTTGTTATCCTAAAAACGTATGGATTACTTCACTTTCAAACTTATGTTGTTTCTGCCTACGGTTCAACGCGTTGTTCGGCGTAGCATGAAAAAGAATTGTACAATAAAGCCTACAGTCCGCCATAGTTTATGTCCCATCAGAAAATAAGGCCTAGGGCAGCCGATTCTTGAGTTCAGGATGTACTATGTCATTAACTTAATATTATATTTGACAAATTTAAAACAACACACAAAACAACCTTAGCCTGCAAGATTCTCTGACTAAGAGTTGAATACATTGAGAAGAAAACTGCGTAGAGAGTTGTAATCTAAGCAATCAATCTCATAAAATATAGTTAGCAATTAGTCATAATACATAGTTGTAATCATACTCAGAAATTAGTGCGATCATAAACTACCTAAAACAGAATTAATAATAGTTTGGATGTATGCGGAACAGGGAGTAGAAGTACCCTCTATCTCCGTTGGAAAGGGAGGCTCCTCCGACCAGACGGATGTTTTGTCTGATCTAGGCAACTAATAATCGCGCGGAGAACTCTAAGGGCGCGATGAAGGATTTCTTAGTTTAGTTCATATGTGGCGCCATATATGTCGCTACATATTTAGGATACAATCCCAAATAGAAAAAAACATTACGCTTCATAGTGTTTTGGACACAGTTTTTGAAAGTGTTCAACCATGTTTGAATTCACTAAAATCGATATCGTCGTCTATAATATCTGTCATATCCATTAACATGCATGGACCCAACTCCCTAGAGATAAAATAAAACAATAAATGGGTATATCTAAAACGTCTCCGAGACTAATTTATATGTAGATTTCTAATAAATTTATTGATTGTGGACCTGTGTTTATCATTACACACTATTAACGCTACAGGGAACACATCACATGTATCACAAGATCACTATTTAGAATGATGAGCTACTTTGGTGGAGTTAGTGAGTACTTGGTCGGTGCTGATTATTAAGTAACTGATGCTGAACATAGCAATCACAAACCTAGGCACCTGCAAAGACCAATCAAATTATACGAATATGACTTTTGAAAGTAAACACCCACTCGCTTGCGGAGCCTAGACTTGAGACCATGTGTATGCTCATTTCTTCACTTAGTAAACCTATATCATATACATATATATATACATATACTGCAGGGCTTCATACTAACAGCAACTCTATGTGTAAATCAGTCACTAGAGACCTACCTCAATCTGGCATTATCGCTATGTTAACCATATTTATCGCTGAGGTGTTTTCGCTTGACAAACATAGTATTGTTTTGATTTAAAGTTCGCTTCACCATATAATTGACAACGGCCCATAAATTGCGCAACAAGTGCTGGTGTTATACGAGGTTTAGTTACTGTTCAGATACGAAATAATAATATTAAACATTATGTTTAAGTACAACATAATTCTCGCTGTCATGACTGCACGAGTATCTTGGATTCTGGGGACAAGGAACTGCCTTTTTCATATATTGGAAGTAACTATGAACAAACCAAATCAAGTCGATCACGTTCGCACGCGGAACAGAAATCTATATTCAAAGATTTACTTTACAAAATTGAAAAGGTACAAACAAATGAGGAGCTCAAATATAAATTAGTCATAATATACATAACGTGACCACTTTTTTTTGCCAGACCGGGACTTCTGCAGAATCATCAAAAGTTTTAGTGTTTTACAAGTTTTTTTTAGAAGAAGTAGGCACGACTTACTACGCCCCAGTGTGGCGTGACTTCTAAGTCGTATTTTTGTATTTGTCGGCTGAAAGTTGCTGAAATATCGTGTCTTGTTTTTAGATAAGTGAGGAACTCAGTACATGATTTATTTATATTTATCTTCGTAATCAAAGTAGCATTCATTACTGCGACACTTATCTGTGTTGTATCACTTGTCTATATTTTGTTAATTGGAGAAAAAACTCTTTCGACAGGTGCGTTACTTCCAGGCAGAAATAATGTACAGTCACGAGCAATAACATGGAATCGTTTTTAAATTTCAAATTCATGTAGCAATATCAAAATTCAAAAAGAAGTATGTTTAGCTGTGACCAATAATTAAGTATGTAAACGTAACATTGTGTCAAAATTAACTATCCATTTTTATCAAATTATTGTAAACTAGCTTTTGTCCGCGGCTTTGCCCGCATTTATAAAATATAGCCTATGTCACTCAAGAATAAAGCAGCTTTCTATCGGAGATTTTTTTTTGCAATCGGACCAGTACTTGTGTTTACCCACCTACAAACAAAAAAACCGAGCAAGTGCGAGTCGGACTCGCACACTGAGGCTTCTATACCAGCTTACCTATGAAAACCGTTCAATTCCCGAATTGAGTTACGAAGATTTTTCCGAATCGCAAAAGTCTTTTTTTGTGACGTAACTATAAATTTAGTTTTTAGATTTTTTTTCTTATATTTGTGTTATGAGACCTTGCTTTGTGCCATATTTCGAGATTTTAGGTCAACGGGAAGTACCTTATGAATTTAGATTCCCTTGAGTGTTGAAATATACGTTTTTTGCGGCATAAACGGCCGTTTCTAAAATCTTTTTTATTCGTTAACTTAGAAGAAGTTTGTTTTTTTCTGTTTTCGCGTGGCGTGGATCAAGTGTAGCTCTACAAGTCTAGTTGCCGTATAAAATTTGTGGAGACCGACGCGCCCAGATAGGAGTGTGTGGCACACGTGTGCGCAGTGTAGTTCTAGCTTAAGACAGCGAATTTGAAGACGTTTTTTTAATGGCTTTAAAACATCAAGGAAAAAGTTAGGAAAAGAAAATACTGAGTTCCCAACATAAACTTACGAATAGAAGACGTCGGCGAACATCATACTCTTGTCAAAGATTTAGAAGCAGATCAAGCTCGCTTTTTCATGTACTTTGGCATGTAAAAAACACAAATTGCAAGAGAGAGAGAAGCACAGGACCGGTTGTTATGGCGACATTTGGAGGAGGCCTATGTCCAACAGTGGACGACTTTCGGCTGAAATGATGATCATACACAATAAAAATGAGTCCAGATTTATTTATTGGTATATATAATATAATACTCTGTCAAGAAAGTACCGGAAAAGGTCAATAATACACAAAATTTTAGTTATTCTTATAAATTTATGTTATTACCTTCAAAATATACTCCTTTAGAAATGATACGCTTACGCCTATGAATAATTACAAGCGGTGAATCTGGAAGCATATCCTATATGGGGGAAAAAAATTGCAAATCGGTCCATAAACGACAAAGTTGAGGTAACAGACATAAAAAAAAAAAAAATACAACCGAATTGATAACCTCCTCCTTTTTTTTGAAGACGTTTAAAAACTGTTAGTTTATAATATGACGCCACGTAACAGATCACGATTCATAACAGTCAGTGTCTGTGTTTGTGTCTTTTGAGCCGTTGTTGTTTCAAATGTTTTTTTTTTTTTATATTCTTGATAGGTTTGCGCTTGACCACTATCTCACCTGATGGAAAGCGACGATGCGGTCGACGATGGAGCGCGCTTACCTAGAAGTAACCTATTCACTCGCGACTTAAAGATTATCGGGTTGTAGCCATCAGGAAACACAGATCATCTAACATTTATTTCTCTGTCTCAGTGTGACTATGACGCGACGTAACAGATCTCGATTCATTCAGATCTCGAAATGTTCCGTTTGTATCTTTTGAGCCGATATTCCAAATGATACATATTACTGTTCCGGAACATTTCAGTGATTCAGATGCAAATGTCCCAATCGCAAAGATACACTATTTGTCCACGCCTAACGGCCCCTCAGAAATTTCTCTTTGTAAGTAGTTCTAGTTTATAAACACATTTTTTGGACGCTTTTTTAAATTATTATTTTTGTTAAAGTATGGTGATTTAGGTGTTAACTTTTTAGTATTTGCTTATTGAACTTTTGGCTCTAACTCAAACTAATCTAATTATGAGATATCTGCGATGCTTAGTTATTATTAAAAAACCGTTTACTAAAAGACATAAATAGATAATTTTGATGAAATTGTGACATCAAAATTAAGAAAATGAAAGAAAATAAGAAATAAAAAACTTTTTACAAAAAAAAAAAATACAACTGACTTCAAAGTACCTATAAAAAACACTGAAAAGTGCAAAATAACTTTAATTTCGGAAGTCGGTGTTTCTGTAATAGTTTTGTCTCTTCATTATTTAACACCGACTTTCGAAATTAAAGTTATATTGCACTTTTCAGTGTTTTTTTTACTTTGAAGTCGGTTGTATATTTTTTTGTAAAATGTTTTTTATTTTAAACTTTTTAGTTACGGTACCGCCACTAAAAAGTACCCCTCAGCCAAACTTAAATACATTATAGCCAGAGTGCATCTCATGACAATTCTAATAATCCATAACACGGTTAGATTACATTAATTTATTACAGAGTTCCGGTGCCTAACTTCAGGCTTCATCATCAGATCAGTTCGATATATTCCCCCTCTACTTTTAGTCAGTCATCGATTACACGTATAAAAAAAGCAATTTTACTTGTTACGACGGTTCTGCTATGATCCTATGAGGAGTTTTGTTCCATATCTTCGAAGTTCATGATCAGATCATAACAATATTTCTATGCAATATTATATCAAAAATTTTTTTCAGGATCGGTCCACAATTGACCGAGAAATCTGTGAATATACATAAAAATATAAAATAAAAAACATACAATCAACCGAACATAGAACCTCCTCCTTTTTCAAGTCGGTTAAAAACTAATTAGAGTTTTTTATAGATGATAATGTTCTAATTATTGTCTGAATAGTTACAAATCTGTTCATTCTTTATTGCCATGAACTAAGCGCACAAACATAACTCGAAATGATGTTGGGCACGAAAGAGCTGTGTTTAACGCTTGATTTAACAACAAGACAAGACTAGAAATCTAGAATGTTGAAACCATTTCCATCCCAGTAAGTGAGAGCTATGGAACGTATGCAGAAATGTATACACAGCCACGTCGTGGAGGAGCCTATTTCCGGCTCTTGAGCCTTCCATAGGTGTGCAATCTGGGTGTAGTCTCGTGTGCATCATACAACTCGTACCAGTTCCTATCCTAACGTAGTGCAAGCTAACTTAATTTCCGCAGCTGCGTAGAACAACGAGGCACCTTGAAATAGTCTAAAGTTTAGACTATTCAAGAAGCCTCGTGTTAAATGTTTTGAAGGCTGGAGGGTACACGATTATTTAGTCGATTCTTATGTGTTTAACACGACTCACCTTTTCTTTGCATTTTCTGTTCTTCTTGTGGAGTTCGGAACTCAGTCTTGATGAGAATTGGTGTCGATTCTCGTTTTTAACCGACTTAAAAAAGGAGGAATACTTAATATTTAAAATTAGTCGTAAATTTCATCCTTTTATTCTCTACGATGGGTTAAGCAATGTACTTACAGCAAAACTAAAGTGGGGCAATGACTTCCCAGTCACCGCCGGTGGCGACTGGGAATTTTTATTCCCATTTGCCTCCGGTGGCAATCCCCGCGAGTGCGACTGGGAATAAACGCGGACGACGAGTTAACCATTGCTCGTTATCCATTCTTATACTACTGCCACTGAATTCTGATCTTGATCAATTGATCATATACGCACTTGAGCGAGCCTTTTAAAACTCGCTGGTAATTTGATAGTGACTATAATCAAACCACCATTTGGTTGTACATGGTTGTACCCGTAGACGCGATGCAAAACTTTATTTTGTCTTCTCTATATAGTTAAATTCAGACCGTGTGTCAACAGTTAGCCAATGCAATCAATTTATATATGAGTCTAAACACAAATATTTGACTTGTATAACTAACATTGGTAACGTTAAATTATCAAAACAGTTCTGGGAATAAATAAAAAATAAATCATAATGGCCAGCATTGTTTACTTATGTTTATAAGGAAACCGCACCCTTTTCGTATGGATACCTAAATGTATTTATACAAGAACATAGATAAAAGCTAAAAATTCTTGTTAAATTTTATGGTATTATGGATCCCACGCTCGAATGATCATAAACCGTAGGCATTGCCACCTTTTACGTACGTTTACATCATTTAAAACCAGAAATAATTCATATAGTTGCATTGACTGTTACGGCAGAACATGGAGAATAATCAGCAAATTTGTAAAACATATCAATGTTTTCAAAAGAATAAATGAAGAATGGAGTTTATTAGTTTGAAAAATAAAGTTACATTGTAGCTGACGGATGCACAATTGTATACCACTTCAAAGTTTTAGAACTTGTGGTTTACAGCAGAACGTGATACAAGTTCAAAAATCAAATACTTATAAAAAAAAAACTTATTTACGACACCGCTGACGCGAGCGAAACTTATTTTCCTGTATTTCTAAAAACACAACCGCGGTGACTAACTAACATTAATGAAAATGTGATTTACCTATATCGACCTAAGTGCCTACCTACTTTGATTCCAATTTTAAGGAAATTCCTAAAACCATACTGGATGATATAGTTTTGGTTTTAATAAATACGTCTGGACTGTTAATTTGACATGGTGCGTTGAGGGTAGCTGTACTCCATTCACTTCTGCATTAGACAGGGTTCATAGAAGCAGGTGTGCACAGCATTTATTTTTCTAAAATATTAAAAACCATATTTAAAATAAAGACTAGAAAACTTCTTATTCCGGTTGTTCCTGTAGGTTTTGCCGGTGATAGTGATGGCTGATTAAAATTCTTATTCAATCTTAATATTAATTTGAACCAATTTTCAAACAGTAACAACTCATAGGTAATTTTAATAACGATAACAAAATAAAAACAATAACAAACAAATAATGAAAATCGGCAACACAACAATATTACAAGCACAGAATACTTTGTAATATACTGAAAATTACAAGTAAAATTCACAGGTAATCACAAGTGATTGACATGGCAATCAATCACAGATTATATTTTACTTACGTAGTTTGTCGGAAGACATTATAACCCGCCTGAGTTAAAAAAAAAAAACCTACTGCCACAACGTATGAAGGGAATAGGAAACATTTTAGATTTAGTATAATGAAAATCGTTCCAGTTGCTCATCGATAGAGATACATAGTGAGAACTAAATAATTTATTTAATTAAAAGTCTTATAAATAAATTAAGAAGATGGACGGTTCAAATGAGTTCATTTAAGTATAACAGTTGGTATATAAGTTGATTATAATAAATTCAGCATCAATCTTAACTGTAATAAAGCACAATAAACATAATATTGTACTTTTATTACGAAGTGTACCCTAAAAGAACCTTTTTTAACTTCTGTCTAATGCTATCGCGAAAAGAGTATAGTGCAACTACAGTTTGCGTTGGTTGATTTCGCAAATTTATATGAATTGAGGAAAAGAGTTCTACTTTGTTGAGCGAATAATGAAAATGTGATTTACCTATATCGACCTAAGTGCCTACCTACTTGGATTCAAATTTTAAGGAAATTCCTAAAACCATACTGAATAGTGGATGTAGTTTTGGTTTTGATAAATACGTCTGGAGTGTTAATTTGACATGGTGAGTTGAGGGTACCTAGTGCAACTACAGTGTGCGTTGTTTGATTTCTCAAATTTATATGACTTGAGGAAAAGAGTTCTACTTTGTAGAGCGTCTTCCTTCTCTCCGACAGTTTTCAACTCAATAATTATATATTATACACGATATTAGAGGACCATATTTCACTTAACTAAGCCCAAGTTTTATACTGCAGAGCATGTATGTGGTCTACGGTGTTGAAGCCTTTTCGGTCCTGAGGCTGGAAGTCGCCAAACCTGCGCGCGAGACTGTTAGGGAAAACTCTGGAAAACAGCTTGTAGACATGGCTCAGATGTGGATGGATGGGTAATTCTTAAACAGTGCATTGTCGCCCTTCTTAAAGAAGAGTTCCACTACACCTCTTCTCAATGCCTGTGGCGTTTTTTTCCTTGAGTATGACGTAATTAAATAGCTTCTGAAGGGCTTTGAGGACTGGTTTTCCACCCGCGTTCAGGAGTTCGGCCGTAATTCCATTCTTACCCGATGCCTTGTTTTTACGTTGCTTCAGAGCCATCCTAGTCTCGCACAGGCTGAGTTTCAGGATATATTCGGTAAAGTGTCGAGTCAATTTGGCTCTTGGGTCGCATGCTAGATTCGCAGCGGATAAATTAGTAACATTATAACATTATATCTTAAAAAGCATTTTGAATGTTCGTAATAACTTGGAACTCTTTAAAATTAGAAGCGATTTTCATAACAAAAATACGCGTAGTAAACACGAAATTGTATTACCCAAATGGAGATTAGCTAAGACCAGCAAGTTTTTCTTAACAAACAGCAAACGCTTTAAAAACAAGCTGCCAAAGGCGGTAACTGAACTTTGCGACGGAAAATTCAAAACT